>OX454421.1:63038401-63734634 GCA_949715475.1 Microchrysa polita | reverse complement strand
AGGATTCAGGTCTACAACAACAACTATACAAGCAGGTACATACTATTTCTACTAGCAATTTGCCCGATATATGTAGTAGGTACCTAAGGGGCGCCAAATTTAGCTCTTGCCCGGGGCGGCGTAAGTGCTAGAGCGGGCGCTGCCTCAAGGTACCGATGCAAGGCGTCGTGTGGGAAGACCAAAAATATATGGAAAAGATCTGTTGAGGCAGAGGCATTTAAACCCAATTATAAATTAAAAGATACCATCGTACACTAACACAAAACAAAAAATACCTACAATGTCCCAAAGTAACATAGTGTATAAAATCCCATATAAAACGTGTGCGGATAACAACCAATATGTAGCGTATTATGGCTCCACGAGCAGACGCCTATTAGACTTTGCTAACGAATTTTTCCAATGGATTAAGTTTTTCCAATAAATTGTTTTGACGCTAAATCGTTTTGATTAATATCAACAAAGGTCATGAGGAATATTTGAATAAAATTAAATTAAAGGATAATCCAAACTTTTAAATATTTACTTAGTCCATTTATTTACATATTTGTCATTCAAATATAATTTTCTTATAAAATAACATCGTTCACTTAAGCTAAATTTTTCACGTTAATTCATTAAGTCGTCTCATGTATGTATAGAATTGTTTTACATTTTGAGAAATACTCAAACTCATTCATAAATTTATTATTTTATATATGCTAACACTAAGAAAGATCTAAAGAAAATTTACAAAAAACCGGGGTAAGTAATAAAGACGACAAAACTAGCACATAACTACATACTTAAATATATTTTATAACGACTATCTAAATCTGGAGTTTCTCAGCTCTTCTATTTCTTCTTAATTTCTCGATGGTATAGAAATATTTGTTGCAATTTTTAGTAGTCCCAATTTAATAATTCATTTTTAACAAGGGAATACGCAGTCGGTGTAAAGCTACGTAAATAATTATTGCTGATATGTTTTTTTTTACTTTTTAATATTATGTATGTTATTTGTTGTAATAATAATTCTGGCTACTTGATCAATATGATGAGTACATTCATAATTAAATTGGCAAAGCATAAAAACGTCACAAATATGCATTTTTTGTATAATATTAACGTCTTGTGATATATTTTTCATTGATTAAATTTTTTTAGAACATTTTGGCTGACTCATTGATATGTATTGGTAGGTGTAATGTGTTGCAATAAACTTAGTTAAACGTAGGTAGTAGTAGAGTATCATGACTATTTAATTATTATTTTTAATAAGTCCATTTATCATCCGTTTGTTTTTGTTGCCTTTAAGTATAATACGAAGCGCGCCATTTTATGAATGTCAGCAGGAGTGTGACAGTGCTTGACAAAATCAACTCATTTATGTATGTTTATTTATGCAATTTTAATCGTCCTTTTTTGCATTTATTTTTTTGGTATTTTTTTCTTAAATATACTATGTATATGTATCTACAAGCATTTTTCTACCATTTTTTATGTTTCTTTTTGTTTTGCAACTTTATATTTTTTATATAAGGATTCGCAGGTAAGTATATATATCGTCTAACAGTATATATTTATCTAATTTAGTATTTGTTTTACCTATGTGAAAGCGTTTGTATTACATAATAATCAGTGGATTTGGCTCACAAAAACTGAAAGAAAATGTGTCGGATATTTATAATATTTTTTATATTATTTATTAAGAATAAATTTTGTCGTATGTGTGTGTATATATATAGTTTTGCATCTAAACTACGAGATTTCTAAGGAAGACATTTTCATTAAAGTGGCATACAATTTTTTGGAAAGATTGTTGCCATTTGCGTGCATGCATGATTTTTATCTTGTTCTTCAGATACGTACAAGTCGATTTGTATCTCATTATACCGGGTCATGCGTACATTTTCTTTTTAGTTTTTTTGTAGGGGTGAAGGCAAGAATTCTGGGAAAATTAACAATCAACAATGGTGTTGGAAGCTCGATACGATTTAATATTGTTAACAGAAATATTTATTTAAATCATTCAAAATTAAATTATATTAATTAAAACATTTTTTTTTTATAAATTTGTAAAGTTTAAATTTTAATGAGGATATGTTACAATGGCAATTTGAATGTTATCAGGTTTAAGTTAATGTGAACCTAAATAAAATTGTGATTTGAAAAACAAAAAAAAAAGTTTTAATAAAAAATTTTGAAATTTTGAAATTTTTGATTGATTCAAGCGTTTGTTTGGGAAAGTAGGTAGGTATCTACTTAATAGGTTATCTACTTTGACAAATACATATTTCCGATCGCACTTCTTAATTGCCCTTGCTCATATAAATACATAATAATAAATCTATCATTCTAAACATATTCAATTTTATATGTTATGTATACATACATACATTTGTGTAATATTTTTTAACCGTTATGATATGTTTTGTTTAGTTTTATAATCATAAAGTCGTCTGTTTACATTTTTATTTCACTAAAACTATTATGTACATTTTTCCATTACATTACTCATTCCTATGTGGTGTTTTAATATATTTTGTTTAATATCTGTCTCGTTTTTTTTTGCATATAAGAAAATTTTCAACATTTTTATTTCTTTGATAATATTGGTATGAATATACAGCCATTTAAATACAATATATGTTTAGTTGTTAATTTAATCGAAAACCATTTCGCTGATCGTAAAGAAATTCGCCAATCAAATAAAATATTTTCAGATACTCTCTGAATTCTATCAGCATTAGAACGTTGAGTATCTTTGAAAAAGTATACTACGAGAATATTTTGGTAAACGAACCAAACAATGAAAGAATAAAATAAAATGAAATTAAAAAAAAATCTGAATTTATACATACTTAACGCTCGTATAATATTTTTTTCGCAAAAAGCTGAACAACTATACCAAAAATGGTTTTTTGCTAGGAAAATAATAGTAAAAACAGGACAGAAAGAAGGACAGCCAGAAACACAAATGCTTCTGTAAAAGTTGCGTATGTAATATGCCCCATTCAACCACTTGGCCCGCCAAAACTGACACTGGTTGTGCGCCACCAGAACATTCGACCACTTGGCCCGCACACACAGGTTGTGCGCCACCGAAACATTCGACCACTTGGCCCGCCAACACAGGTTGTGCGTCACCGAAACATGCGTTTTACCGCTTGGCGATAACAACTGTAAGTGATTAAACAGCAACCTGTCTTCAAACTTACAGCAGACGACAAAAAAGGAAAAAAAACGAGCGAGCGTGTGACCGTGACTAGTGCGGAGAATTGTGTTTTTTGTGGAAGACGGGATCGGACGGCTGCGTGCGTTTTCGCGACGGTTGCGCGGAGAGTTTTTTTAGTTTTTTTTTTGAGTGGTCGCCGCTTTGGCAACTGGTGGGTGTCGGGAAAAGTGAAATTTTGGTGCGGTGCTAAGAGGGTTGCGCCAATACGAGGAAAGGAGTGAAAATCTCAAATCGGTTTGGGAAATTTTCAAGGTAGCCGCTACGAGATTTCAAGATAGATTTGACGGCGTTTATCATAGGAGCGGAAAGTAGCTCACCACTAACGAGTAACAGGCGTTTTTTTTAAGGATTTTTAAGGTCAGTATGCAATTTAATTTGAGGGCGACAGGAAGTTTGAAAGGTAAGTTCGCGGGTTCGTCACCATGTTGGTTCGTTGTTGGTAACGAGTCCCGCGAATTGCCGGATTTTTAAACCACAGCGATTTGATGTCGGCCATGTTTTTTTGGAAAAGTTAAACGCAAGTAAAAGTAAGTTAAACTTAGGTTAAGTTTTTTTTTGGTGGAAGTGTAAAATAGTGAATTAAAGTGAGTTTATTTGAAGTAATTCGACCGTTTTTCCTCCCCCTCTTCCTCCCGTTGTGAATTAGTCTATTTTGTAGGATTTCACATAAATTCTGTCACGCGCGGGGCCCATACCACCGGAGTGCCCCATAGAACAGCTGTTCACCATCAGTGCCTACTTGAGGATGGGATCCGTCTCGACAGGGTGGTTTTCTCCGTTTTTATATATTTCGGCATTAGGCCATATCTTTCGGTTTTGTTTTTTTTTTTGGTTGGCTCGAGTAGCTTTTATGTCCTTTCTGGGGAGGTTTTATGGTTTCCGGGTTTCGGGAGTTTGACGTTTGTCGTCACGTATTGTTTCCGGTTTTGGCCTTTTTATGTGTATGTTTTTGTACCCTTCGCTCATAGAGTGAAATGGTATATTAACATATATGATCAGCATGACTTGGGGAGTCGATTGGGCGATGACCGTCTGTCTGTCTGTTGCGACGCGTTTTACTCGACCAATTTAAAAGCTATGAAGCTGAAATTTTGCACGAATGCTTCTTTTTGCTGCAGGCAGTTTGTATCTTTGAATCGGTAAAATCGGACAATTGGGTCATGGGGCTGCCATACAAACCCAACTCCCCAAATTAGGTTCTTCTAAGAAAAACTTTTTTATTTGTGTACCAATTTCTACCAAACTTCACACAAATGTGTTTCTATTGATGACACAAGACATACATAAGAATGGATCAAATCGGACAATGGGATCATGGGGCTGTCATACAAACCCAACCCCTAAATTAAGTTCTACTGAGAAAAACTTTTTTGTTTGCTCATCAATTTCAATCACATTTGACACAAATGTATTTCTATTGATGACACAAAACATATACAAGAATGGATCAAATCGGATCATGGGGTCATGGTGCTCCCATACAAACACAACCCACAATTTTGGTTCTTCTAAGAAACAATGTTTACACCAATTTCACAAAACCTTGAATTAATGTGTCTTTATCAAAGCACCTAAAAAAGTCAAAACATATGGAATCGTACTATGGGGCCAATGCTCCCGCATCCCCAATAAAATTTTCTGAGTAAATATTTTAATTTACCCACTTATTTCAGCCAAGCCACACAGAAGTATGGTTTTGTCGACGCAACGGAACTTTAGTGAGACAAAAGGAAAACAAGCGGGGGGATTGCGGATTTAATACAAGTCGTAGGTACGCCCGAAAAAAACTTTTAGCCCGAAGGGAGCGAAGGGTATCCAAATTTCGGCCGCGCCCGAAATTAGCCTCGGCCCCGGGGGTTGGCGAGCGTAGCGAGCAGGGGGCGAAGCCCCCTAGTTTGTTTTATCGGGCAGGTGTGCGATTTTCTTCGTTTGTTATTTGGTTGATAAAATAGGATCGCTGAGCGACCTTTAATCCAAATGTTTGCAAGAATAAACGTGGAATTTCAATGTAATGTCTTATATCAGCCATACAAGTATTTAAAGGCAAATGTTGCTATACATTTCTTATATTTCCACATATCTGTAATATGGACAAATATGAAAATGGTGTTCGAGGATTTATTAAAGAGCAATAGTCTCTGAGCGATCATGGCATCAGTCGCTTCAAGTAATACAAACTATAGTGCACAACGTTTTTTGTAAATTTCCAAGACATTTCGTCATTTGGTGGATTGCCAACACACCGCCGTCCAAAAACAGGACAAAACCGGGCAAAAGCAGGAGTTTTGACATTTTGCAGGATGGCAGGACTGCACTAAAAACAAAAACGGAACATAGATACGACCATTAAACCTATTCGGACATATTAAATAAAAAAAAACCAGACCAAGGCTAATTTCGACCGCAGCCGAAATTTGAATACCATTCACTCTCCTCGGGCTATAAGTTGTATTCTTGATTTTTGTGATGGTTTCAGACGGGAGCGTTCCACGGTGGACGCAATCGGGATGGTTACCAATATGACAAAGGAATCGCTTCAAAGTGGTACTTGTTGCTTTGTGTTGACGTTAGATGTTAAGAACGCTTTTAACTCCGCAAACTGAGCTTCCATTCACGCGGCCTTGCATAGAATAGAAGTACCGGACTATCTCGTATTTATAATCAGAAGTTACCTGTCAAATCGCGTCCTCTAATAAGTTACGGGTGATGGGCCCCGGGAGTATAAGGTTACTGCAGGAGTTGCACAGGCCCGCTGCTTTGGATCGTTATGTACAATGGCATCCTGGAACAACCAATGCCTAAAAGAAGTGACTGTAGTGGGGTTTGCAGACGACATCACAGTAGTTGTTGTAGCAAAGAAGCCAGATGCGTTGCGGTTTACGCGAGCGAAGCGATTACGACCATAAAGCTGTGGTTACTAACGGTCCGGCCTAGAGCTTGCTGATAAAAACACAGAGGCCGTTTTGAATAGCAAGCGCAGAAAAAGGTGCTCGCTTCGAGTTGGTAGCAATATCATAACCACAAAAGTGGTGGTTAGGTATTTGGGGATTATGATCGACTTGAAGCTAAATTTTGAGGAGCATATTAAGTACGTAACGGAAAAGGCAGCAGTAGCCACCGTTGGTTTAACGAGGATTATGCCCAATATAGGAGGCCCAAGATCTAGCAAAAGACAGCTGCTGGCTCGGGTCGTTACATCCATACTGCTATACGCCGTCACCCGTCTGGGCTAACTCAGTCGACACCTCTGGAAACGCCCAGAAATTGAACTCGGTTTACCGTAGGTGCGCATTAAGAGTGTGCTCTACATACAGAACAACCTCGCACGAAGCGGCATACGTCGTTGGTGGAATGATGCCAATGGGAATTCTAGTCGAGGAAACAATCAGACTCTACCGTGGTCGTCGTAACGAAAGCTATGCAGAGTTAGAAGTTCGGAGAAGTATGGAAATAGAGGAAAGACTGAGACAGTGGCAACGGCGGCGACGGGACCAAGCCTCAACCGACGGGTGGACACACTATCTGATCCCCGATATCGCAAAGTGGGTTCGGCGCAAATGGAGAGGTTAACCACTTCTTGACTCAATTCTTGACGGGTCACAGAGGATACCGACAATACTTGTATCGCTTCAATTTGGATAACTCGCCCGATTGCCGTAGCTGCAAGGGAGTCTCAGAGGACGCAAGGCGTGTGTTTTTCGACTGTCCAAGATTCGAAACAGGGCGCTTGCACCTGAATGCGGAAGTGGGCGAAGTATTAAGTCCAGAAAATGTGGTGGTATGTATATTGGAGAAACAACGCCGTTGGGAATCAGTGACGGTGTTTGTGTGCAACATCCACAAAGACGGAAGTCAGCAAATCGGTTTGAAGGCTAATTAGCCATAGCCTACCCCCGCAAAGTAATACTGGTTACGGGGGTTAAATCACATAATAAATTCATCCTCAATTACGTTTGTAGTTTATAACAAGGAGTCACCCAAAATGTTAGGATTTGAAAAAAAAAATATCTTCTATATGATAGAGACTCAGGCTGCTCCGACAAAGCATACCCATATTTCCCCTATGAAATTTTTCAAAAAGACATGCGTGTAACTTATCTCCAAATCACAGCAGGCTGGCAAAAATTTCGCAAACGTTAAGGCTAAAGCTGACCAGATGTACAGCATTTTGCTGTACAGTACAGCATTTTGAACTGTCGCACAGCATTGGGAAATGTACAGCAAAATGTACAGCATTCCCAATACCACACAATGAAAGCTAATTCCCTGCATCAGCGGTCGACAGTGTGGTTTCATGAATGAAAGCATTTTAAAATTGTGGCACAAATTATTCTAAAAAAAAACAATATTTACCGTTATCTGCTTAAATATATATAGACCTATGGTAGTATAAATTCATAGCATGTTCAACCTGTTAAAGTTTCGTATCAGCATCAATAACTACGATTTCAAAATTTGTATAAATTTTAGCAACTGCTTTCCGTGTTGTTTTGTAAGGCCGTCCATTACAAATAACATTTCAAAAATAACGCAGGCCTAGTGATTTTTTTTTCTCTTGAATCGATCGAGCCTGACACTTTATTGAGAAAAAAAACATTTCATCCCGCCCGCGTCAACGTCCTCTATATCGGCCGTTTCATCACCGCTCTGTAAAAAAAATCGAAAAATAGATTCCTAGTGCCCTTGGTATCCCTATGGGATTTTATTGGTTTTGATTCGCTTCTTTGAACGGCTGTAACTTTCGAACCGAGACGGCTAGAACTCTGAAATTTTCAGCAAAATGTGCGCCCCAACATCCTCTAAATCGCCCGGTGAATCCCCGCTCTGTGAAAAAAATTGAAAAATAGACCCCCATTGCCCTTGCCCATAGGGAGGTACCCCATGGAATTTTATTGGTGTTGGGTAGCATCTTTGAACGGCTGTAACTTTCGAAAAACCTGGAGCTAGCGATCGAGATCCCGGTGCTGTGTTCCAAAACTCCAGCTCCTCTTTCTTCATGCTCCGCTCCATATTCATCATTCAATAACCACTGGGAATAAGTTGCCATTTTCCGTACGACTAGGGTTGAGGACCTGTGAAGCATCATGTAATGTTTCCTACTGTGAAGACCCGTATGCCAGGTATATTTGTAGCAGCATATTTATGGGATCTGACCTGCGAATACATCTTGTAACAAAAATTTACGTTGCCCACCCATGCAGGTTAGGCGTTTTAATTTGTGATACTTGGTGGAATGTTGGTCAGTGAGGGTAGTGGTTTAAGATACAACACAAACTCAAAAATTATTATCAATCCCCTAACCGATTTCAAATTATCCAGCGCGAAAAATGTCCTAATTGTCTACCTTTGGGATCCAGGAAATTACTATTTAAAATTACATGGAATCGAATGCTGGTCAAAGATTAATGGTGCTTCAGAATTCTGACACTTAAAATTATCATACTAGAACTTACCGTTATATGGAGTCATACATTTTTCATAAGGGAATTGTGTCTGCTCTGCACTATTGTATTTCGAAAAGTTCATCTTGAAGCTCTACAAAGTCCTAGTCCTAGCCTTCCCCAGATAATACGTCCCGTATAAAAAAAAAACAATTTCGATCTTTCTCAAATTTTGCTCTTCTGGCTAAAAAGTTTGTCAACCACAGCACTACAATAAGCTGGTGAAGACTATAATCAGTCTTAGCCTGTCAGGTTTGACCACCGTAAGATCGATATTTAGCTAGAGAATAGCACTTTTATGTTTGACGATCGCTCATTTTCGATAACTCGGGAACCCTTTGACCGATTTTTCTAAAATTTGGCACGCTTGTAGATCCACTTGGCGCTCAAATTTTCTTATAACATCAAGGTCCTCGTGTCAGCGTCCACAAGTTACAGCGGCCCAAATCGCAGTTTTGTGTTTTTTAATTGAAAATTGTCCATAATTGGGAAATTCGTGAGCGCAGACTTGCAGCGCACCGTACTGCCCATATTTGGTGGAAATTATACTTATGTGTACAACAGAACCTTGCCTTCTCAAGGTTCACCACACATTTCCCAGAATATCGGCTACGACTCAATTCTGTTTACAGAAATGAAGGTAGGATAATATTTTGCAGGGACGTAGTCAGGATTTTGTTTTGGGAGGGGTCCGACGCTCAGTTTCAGAAATTTGGACATTATTAAAAATTAGAATTTATAAACTATGTATATTGCGTATAGGTATAAATTTATCTTACATAAAAAAATTAAAGCATTACTGACTGTTGTTTGAGTGAAAAAGTTTACAAAGTATACTTGGGCTGGCGTATTTGGTGCCCACGTTTCTGGCGCATTTTCCTTCGCTTTGCACGGCTCTGAGAAAAGCCGTTTTGATTCCGTAACTGCCACGTATAGTCAGAAACGACGGCCACGTCGAATTAGAGAATAGTAAGTGGCTTTTTCCGCACAATATGATTCGACGTCAGTGTGTATTCGGGGCCCTATATAAGAGGATTTAACACACTGCCTGGATGAGTCCGGTAATGCCTCTCGCAAGAGTGCATGGCGCGCCGCATTAGAAGAGGCATCTGATAAGAAGATGCAGAGCGCCATGCACTGTTGGTCGAAACCGGCCCAAGTACACATTGTGTGTCGCATTGATTGCGATGATAGCAATTTTATTGTTACAGGAAAATATTTTATTTCATATTTTGAAGCCTTACGAAATTTGCCGAAGTTTATATTATTAAAAACTATCTCATTCTTGGGTCACAAGGGGAGGGGGGGTATGGTTAAGGATTTGCCTGAAAACTTAATTCCGCAAGTATGTGTACAGCATTGGGCCTTCAGGAGTCTGGTCACCTTAGGCTATGTCCCATTAGACCTTCCACCAAATATTAGTTCGATTAGATTCAAACAACGGGTACCTCCCATACACATTATTCAAATTCAATGCCACTAGTTTATTAAGAAATAAGGGAACAAGCCAACCAAAATTAAAGTTTTGCTCGTAGGCAATTTTTTGGTCATTTTGTATGGAAAGTACCTTTTGTTTTAGTCAGATCAAAGTAATATTTGGTGGAAGGTCTAATGGGACTTAGCCTTAACGTTTGCCAATTTTTTTCCAGCCTACTGTGATTTGGAGATAAGTTACAGGCATGTCTTTTTGAAAAATTTAATAGAGGAAATATGGGTATGCTTTGTCAGAGCAGCCTGAGTCTCCGTGTGGACCAGCTATATATTGATAGGAATAGTTACGCGAATGACCATGGCTCCAATTAAATTACTTCAGGAGCTAGAAAGACAAATGTAACTTTAAAAAAATCGGAATTACATCGGATGTTTTCAGCTCTAGTATATAATCTGCCAAGAGAAGGTAGAAGGTATTATACGTATATGTCATTAGAAAGGGAATCTTGTGTTGCTTAAATTGTTCTCAGAACAGTTTGCTGTAAATATTACAGTTAATAAGATATTTGCGAAAAATCTTAAGATATTTGCGAAATATCTTAATTCTCTCACCCCCAAATGTGACGCGCAATGCGTTCAGGCCATAGAACAATTTGGCATCAAAAGTCAGCTCTTTTTTTGGATGTTTGGGTTTCAACATTTTTTCATCACTATATTATATAATATGTAGTCTGGCTGGTCTCGCGGTTAGTGCGCGCACCTTCGGTGCACAGGGTCATGAGTTCGAATCTCATCGTGATCCATGGTGTTTTTCGAACTCACGAGCTTGTGACGGACTATGATCTCACTCAGATGTTAAACGAGTACCCATTTATGGGGATAAATAACACTGCTGAGCGTGATGCTGATCTCATTACCTCAACAAAAAAGCAGATAAGATCTTGGAAATAGGATGTCACTAACACATCCTGCGGCCTTAGTCCAATGTTGGATTGTCGCGCCTGTTATTTTTATATTATATAATACAATACTTAAAATGAGAACAAAAGTCGTTTGAGTATCTCAAGTGAAGGAGGCTTGGTGTTTTTGTATGATTGTATTTTCATAGTAGGCCATGAAATTAAATGACAATTGAAAAATAAAATAGAATCGGTCATTTTTCCTAGCGGAACGTCAAGCGCTTTTATGTTCCTGGTGTGGTTTTGCTATATTTCTGTTGTCAAATTACGCGAATAATAATCGACGCGTAGAATTAAGTTTATTTCACACGATCGTGTTTCGCATCAAGTATTTTTCCGGGGTGTTTGTGAAGTGTGCCGCGAGAAAATCCATTTCAAGATTTCACGACACATTCGATGGTTGTTGGCTGCTGCTAAGGTGTCCCATCGTCTTCTTTCCGTCTTTTGCGGTGACAACAAGGAATCGGTAGGAAAAAACGTTGTGCGTAGGTGAGTACACTGAGCTTGTAGTTGCTTGTATTGTTGTTATACTAATTGTGTAAGATCTGATTTATGGCGGACTATGTTTGCTGTGTGTACAGCACGGAAAATTACCAAGAGGTATTCTAAGATTCAGTATTGAGTGAGTGTTGTATGGAAAGGTTGTGGTTTCCCCCTTTCCGGAAAGTTATGATAGTTTGAGAGGTTGTGGTGTCTCCCCTCTCAGTGAGATGTTTAGAGCCGTGTGGGCTTCACCTCGGAGTTGGTCCCCTCCGATTGAGTCGTTGAGAGGTTGTGGTCGTCCCGCTCTCAGCGTTGTGTTTGTAGAAAGGTTGTGGTGTCTCCCCTTTCTACTTGTGATAAACTCGAGAGGGTGTGGTGTTCCCCCTCTTTGCACAGAGTTTACGTTTTGGAGAGATTGTGGTGTTTCCCCTCTTCATGTTGTGTTGACGTTCGTAGAAAGGTTGTGGTGTCTCCCCTTTCTATTGGTGGTAAACTCGAGAGGTTGCGGTGTTTCCCCTCTTTGCACAGAGTTTACGTGTTGGAGAGGTTGTGGTGTCTCCCCTCTCCATGTTGAGTTGATGTTTGAAGAGGTTGTGGTGTCTCCCCTCTTCGTGTTGTGTGATTGAGAGGTTGTGGTGTTCCCCTCTCTGAAATTTGAGTAGAGGCGCGGTGCTCCGCTCCGGAGTTGATCCCCCTCTGTAATAGCTAGGAGGTTGTGGTTTCCCCCTCCGCAGTCTACCATAGAATACCGAATTAGAATGTTTTCGCCAGAAGTTGTGTGCCTTAGGTAGAAAGGCTTTACTTCTGGATATAGAAGAATTGAGGATGGTAGTGAAGTGGGATTGAACCAAGGAGAAGCAGCCGAATCAACCGATACATCCATCCTGCGTCTACCTCGCATTGCCGTTTGAATACCTGAGCCAGAATCAACCGATACAACGAGAAGCCGATGACCTATGCTGCGATGACCGATGCTGAGACGACGACGCCGACAAGTGGTTCTCCTTCGCTCTCCTCTTCTTCCTGTTTGTTGGCCGGGCCAACATAAAGATTTGAATTATTATTCGTTTTCGTTTCAAATAACTTAATATCTTCAATGCGTGTAACTGCAGGCTCATTGGTTGTTTTTTTCTTATTACAGATGGTATCAGGCGGTATCGGTATGTCCAGTACGCCATGTTCATTAAAAAAAAAAGAAAAAAAAAATTATATTACAAAATAAAGTTTGAGTCTCTTACACAAGAAAAGTATTTATCGAATCCAAAAAAACCTCAATAACATTTAGCCAATTGTCTGCAATGTTTCTTTAAATTCCAAAAAAAATACTCAAGCCCAGTGGCGACCCTACGTAGGGGTTTTGGGGGTTCACACCCCCTCCAAAATTAATTAGTGATACAGTGCTGATGAATTTAGTCTAGGATGTCATTTTGGCCTTTTAATAAAATACCAACAACATAACTTGCTTCAAAGAAATATGCTCCTAGTAGAAAAAAAATACTGCTTGCGGCATTGAAAATACGACACTGGCCACTGATACTGGTTTCGTATAACTTCATTGCCCATTCACTTGAAGAGGGCCGCGAATTTACCTCGCAGTTCTGGGCACCCGCGGCCAGGTCGAAGAATACAAAGTTAATCAACGCAAAAGCTTAAAAGTAAAAAAAAAATAGATCTCAAGTCGAGGATTTTTTTTTTAATTCAAGAGGTCGGTGGCTTTTTAGAAGTCTCCCTCTATGTTCGACAAACAATGTCCTGACGGTTATTTGAGTTTTGTTCAAGGCTGGCTTTTCTGAGCAGAAAAATATTAAGCCCTTCGTGAAATTATTTGGTCCCGAAATTCGGTTCAACTAAAAATTGTTTGACTTTGCCTGATCTGATGTGTTATCTGTCACGGTTGCATTTTAAATTCGCGTTGGCATCTTTCAGGTTATGGGACAAGAACATCTTGGATTGAGACTTAAGAAGGCCAACCTTTAAAGACCCAGACATCCTGTATTGGTGAAGGAAATCGTCCGCATTTGAAATTTTGTAAATGTAACAATTTCAGCACATTACTTGTTTTTTGTTTGTTTTCGCTTTATGCGTTCGTTTCACACCACATAAACTTTGTTTATTTTTAGCCACCTGTCTAATTTTTTTAAACCTAACAATTTTGGCTCCCTAAGTTGTTTTGGGTTACCTGAATGTTTCTGGCTGACCGGTGCTATAATGTTCTGCGCAGCTGTCCAAAATTTGGCGAAAAATAATTCACAAATACATGTAGTTGTTACTCAAATTGTTACTTCTTGTCTGGTTTCTAAATTTTGTGGATGAACATTTTCGAAAGATATGGCTTTACTCAAGGGTATGAGATGCTGATTAAATTTCGAAAATAATTTTCTATAGGCGTTTTCAAACTTTTCAAAATTTGTGATGGGCTATTTAACCCCTGTCAAGTTTTTGAGTTTCACACCAGATTGCAGCTGTTCACATTTTAGAGAAACACAAAGGCGCAATTAGAACATTTTTTTTCTATGGTGCTTAACCTTGCTCGTAAAATTGAATAAATGAGTGCGTAGAAAAATAATAATAGAACGTTTGGATTCAAAGCTACTTTGGGTATTCGTTTCGATCCCTTTATGGATATTTCGTAACTAGGTGATCCCACTGCTATAAGGTATAGTATAGATGTCTTCAAAACAATCTCTAATTTCCTAGGGCAACTTTAATCGGGTTTTCCCGAAAACCCCTCCCGAAATACTTTTCTGCGTATGCCCCTGCTCAAGCCCAAAAGTGCAATGATGATAAATTAAG
This sequence comes from Microchrysa polita, assembly GCA_949715475.1. Lineage (NCBI taxonomy): Eukaryota > Metazoa > Arthropoda > Insecta > Diptera > Stratiomyidae > Microchrysa > Microchrysa polita. The sequence continues at coordinate 63,720,310 of OX454421.1, read as the reverse complement.
ATTCACTTATTTTTTAAATTTGCGGTTGTTGTTTTACATTTTACGTCATAGTTTAGGGAGAAATTGATGATATTTTCGCCAACAATCAAAGGTTAATATGTTCGCACAACTTTTGAGAGAAGCCCGTTTTTAATGTGATACGTATTGGCAAAACAGTTAAGAGTTTGTAAAAAGCCTAGAAAATTTAAAATCAATTCCAGAAGATGACATGCAAAGGAAGGATTACCTGATATGAAGAGATACGAGCCTTGCAGAAACTAAGAGATGACTACAAAACGACGTGAATAACACTACAGAGTTCGGATTTTATGACGCTATTTGCCCGGAAAATTTTCGAAGAACTATTGACTGTCATCCGAGCATTATCAAAACATTGAAAATAACAAATAAAATAAAAGGTACTTACAAAGTGAAATGGTTTTTTCCGTTTCAGCGAAGCTGTATTCACGAGCTGTAAAACTTTTTATCAGTCAACTAAAAAAGACATGAAAATAAAAATATAAAAAAGATACAATATAAACTTCAAAAATAAAGGAAATAAAGGATTAAAAATTGTGAAAAACAACATAATACAAATAAGGACAAACAATATTTATAACTATGTATTAATAAATTGTTTTTGTTTGCACCACATTCCTACACACTTGCTCTGCGTTTGTATCATTTGTACAAGTAATTAATATCTAAATTATTTATTATAATAATATTTATATTAATTTTGTTAACAACACGATTATCATCGACAACTGCACTAATATTATTATTGCTTCACATTTTCTATTCGTACGACTTACACAAATATTTTCCCATGCATATTTCTCCGTGTATTCTGTATGTATTATTTTTTTATACTCCGTAATATTATATATATATATATAGTACAACGCATATTACAACTACTACATATACATCACGTGTCTATGACTGCCCTAATATTTACAAAATTGTTTACATAAAATATGGCGCGAATGGTGTTGGTTGAACTATGAATTTTGTTTGACAACTCTATCGGTAATTGTTTGAACTGAGAATTGAGATGTGTATGTGTGTGTTGATTTTGAATATAGAATTTCAATATTGATCGAACGCATTGACTTGTAAATAGAGCAGTGTATTAAACTCTACAATGGGCGCGAGGACCCGCGAAATGCTAATAGAAAATTTTTAGAAAATTCCGGAAAAATAAATTCATTATTTGTGAAAATATTTTGTTTGCATTTCTATATCCGCTTACCAATCCTGTATTATCCTTATAGTGCTATGTTCGGGCTATGTAGTTATTCTCTTCAATGCAGAAGGCCATAATCGATGCCAAAATAACAAAAACACTGTGTTAATACTTGAATTTTAACTCCCTTGAAAAATGAATTCCATATTATCCTTCCGATGACTTTTCTTCACCATGAAAATGCGTTCATTGAAATAAGAACCAAACATGAAAATATGATGACAATCTCTATACCTTTTCAGTGTTTAGAATCTACGAAGTCTCTATGATGAGTGTGGCTAGGACGATTATTGTCATGTTATCGCAAACCAATTGTGTGTTGTCCATCGAATTGAAAATGCAACTGATAAACTTAGGATTACGTACGTAACGAGACTTAACACTAATTGGGATAACGAGAGCGAACTACTTATTTCGGGCCATACAACCTGCACTTCCGACATTTTGAATATGCTTAGAAGACGATGAGCTTGCAGGTCACTATGCTCGGAATTGATGTGATGACTTATGGTTTCGAGAATTGACGTACAGTCCTCCTGTAAAAACAATAATACATAAAGAAAAATAAATATGTAGTAATTTTATAATAAATTTATACAAAATATTGAGAAATTATGCGCAGATTTCTAGATTGAATAAATTTTTTTTCATATCGTAAAGTGCACCCAGATAAAAAATTACTTTTATTAAAGAAAAATTATATAGGACATGTGAAATTTTGGCTATGATTTGGAGCCGATGAAATAGCCATGAATTTGATTTACAGTGCGTACTCGATAATCCGACGCCTCGAAACCTCGAATATCCAGTAATCCGGATCACCTCAAAGATTACATTGTACACTCTGTAGTCCGAATTTCAAGAGCTTCTCTAATCCGAATCTGACTTTTTTCTCATAATAACAGTGATATGTATTATCGTCCGAAATAAAAACAACAGTTTTCTTTGTTCTAGAAGCTAGAATAACAGAGTGAAATTCTTCGAAAATAGAAAACAGATTCTTCGAACAATTTGATTAAATTCGTCCATTTCCTCGAAATTTAGAGCAAATTAAAGGCTTCCACTAGTCCGAATTCCTCTGTAGTCCGGACCGACCCTGGGTTTCAATAGTCCGGATTATCGAGTACGCACTGTACTTCATTCTAAATCAATAGTTGTATGTGGGCATGTTATAATTCCATTACTACTGACATCATAAATTCTATGAAAGTTTATTTGACCCAATGGCATTTCTAATCTATATATATAAAAGAAAGTCGTGTTAGTTACACCATTTATAACTCGAGAACGGCTGAACCGATTTTCATGATTTTTGGTTCGTTGGATTTGGCTCGGGCCGGAATAACATAATAACTATTGAAACATTCAAAAAATTCACAATGAGCCAAAATTCACAATAGGTTTCTTTTTTGGCTTTTTCTGCCTATATTTCTTAGTTGTATCAGCGGATTTCAGTAAATTTTCTCCACAGGACTGGCGTCTAGCCCAATTGAAGAAACAACTATCGCTGCGTATGAGAAATTCACAATGAGCGGAAGTATGAAGACAATCATACCTTTTCCTGTATTTCTTGGGCGAATTACCGATTGTTAGTACGTGTACCCCAACAGGTTGGACTACACAAGCAGTATATGTATGTACAGGAAATTCACAATAGGCAACAATTCACAATAATTTTTTTTTTTCATAATTTTGTCTTTATTTTTTGATCGTTTAGCGAACAGAACTGCAACCGATTAGGTCTCCTCCACGAATAGCAGTGTAATTATTGAAACATGCAAAATATGTATTCACAATGATCAAATTATAAGAACAGTTCCTTTTCGTACAGTTCATAAATGAGTTGCTGGATTTCAGTAAATTGATTCCACTGGATTTGCCCTACCCATTGAAATAATTTGAACATTCACAATGAGCAACAATTCACAATGAGTTTTTTTTTATATTTTGGGTTATATTACTTGAATGTCTTGACGTAATTTTGGAATATTGCCCTGCTGATTTAATCCTCATCCGGAATATCTGAATGAAATTGAAACTCAAACAAATTCTCAATGAGAAAGAAAGAAAGGAGAATTCTTTTTCACAAAACGTGCATTTATCTCCTGAAAGGATAAGCCGTTGCAGGTTAATTTGCTATTCCGCATTATTCTCTTCTAAAAAAAAAAACAATAATAAAATTTTCTATAAGAAAAGTTTAAAAAGCAGCTTTTGTGTGTCGTTTGGCCGTCATTTGCAACGTTTTAGACCAACGGCTTGGTCTCTATCTATCTTGCGAAAAAAATTCTAAAAGACTTCTGCAACGTTACTACAGCGACCGAAATTTCGTATTACCGCTTCCAAAAAAAAAACGCTAAAAGAGCCAATTTTAGGCTTTATTTTTAGGTAATAAGGTGATTTAAGAAAATTTGCCTCACCGGATACCTATCCATATAGTTATACTGGTGTTTTGTTTGTTTTATTTTGTTAGTTGTGTTTCACAAGCTTTCCCGATATTTTTTTAACGAATTACAGAATTTCAGTAAGCTTACTCTAAATTATTGGTTTCTACTCAGTGAAGAGTATATGGTCACCTATACTACAATACGTATCCATTGAAACGTAGTAAAAATTACAATTACTAAAATTGTGAAAATGCTTCATTCTCATACCTTTGTCTCTATCGTCGGAATAGCTTAGTGCATTTCAGTAAGATGAGGTCCATCGGATATGTCTATACCCCGAACAAGAGAATAACTGCTATTGAAACACGAATAAAATTCGCAAAAGGCAAAATTATTAAAACAAATTTTTCTGAAAATTGAATAACTGTCGTCATATATTTGCGGATTTCAATAAATTTCTTTGACTGGATCGACACTTGAACGACAGTGTTAATGAAGACAGGTCTTCCCCACATTAGCCCTCACAATTCTATGTAATTTTAGTAAATTGGACCCTCCTTGGTTTCCACCTTGAACTGTCAAAAGTTGCAACATGCGAAAAATTTGCAACGTGTTAATTTATGAAGACCATACTTTTCAGCAGATTAGCGGATTTTGTTCTATTCTGTCCCTCGCCTGATTTATCACCGCTCTCATCAGCAGTGAATGATTTTCTATCCTCAATAGCAGAATACCTATATAGACATCTGCAACCCGAGAAAAATTGTGAAAGCAGTTTATATTCTTCATTTGTTTGGCTATATGTATGTTTATCAAATGACCGTTCTTCCGCTAAATTATCTCTCCCGCCCCCTCTCTCTTCCATAAGCACCAACCGAACAGCTTCTGAAACATTCAAAAATCCATCGATAATAATGTGAAAGCGGTTGAATTTCCTCAGCCTTTGCATATTTCAGCAAATTTTGCTTTCGCTTGGAAAGGCTGGAAAGCTAAAGAAACCTTTTGCCTTATCCTATTATTTCAGTTAATTTGTACTTAAACCCAGTAAAAGTTCGAAACTGAATTTTGAGATGAATTTAGTCTCGAAAATCACCTAGACGGATTAGAGGATTTCAGTTAATTCGCCCCACCGTACTGCTCACTCTGCCCTATTCATCGGAATAAGATGAAGCGAAATTTTGAAGGCAATTTCTACTTGCATTACTCAGCCTATTTCACCTGAATTGATAAGCGAATTTGTATACCCTATACTCCTCCTATCAACCACGACCAAGTACGTGGAACACCTGCCAAAAATTCTGCAAAATTCGCCTATACAAAAATTATTTAAGTAGCTTTTGTCTATATCATGAACGGATTTTCCGACTTCAGTAAATTCCATCCCCTCCCCCCAAATTGACGACCAGGATTAGCAGGATAGTTATAAACCGCTGGAAGTTTGGAATTCACAGTCCTGTTGCCTATTTATGCATTTAATCTCCTTCTTTATCGAATCAGATTTCAGGATGATGGATGAATAATTATTTTGTACTGTTTTTTTCTTTAACGGGAACAACTCTTCACAATTTGAAAAATTGGCCAGTAGTCTACTATTGAAGGAATTGTTTGAAGGTATAGAATTATCTATTTAAGTAAATTTCTACATGCAACTGAAAAACTCCCACTTGCAATAACTGAATTGGTTTTGCCATATCTATTGCCACTAAATGACTTACTTTCACGATAAAAGAATTGCTACTGCCGAGTCAGAAAAATAGGCAGGGGAAAATTACTAAAAGGGTTTGCTCATTTCCTCATTTTCTTATGCTTTTCACAAACAAATATTGATGACCTTAGTGATTTTGCAGCACCCTGGCGTGTAGTTACATCTGAAAGTAGGGCGAAACGACACCCTAAATAGCGAACCAAGCATTCAAGCATGTGCAAAGTTCACAATGAGTGCAGTTTAGGAAATTTGCCCCACCAGATTGATCTCCAACATCAACTGACCGAATTATCGGATTTCAACATGTAGAAAATTTACAGTGAGCAAGATTATGATGAAAACTCTTTCTTACATTCTTCTGCCTATTTCTATTCAATTTCGGTAGACTCCACCCTACACGGCTTCCATCTAATTGATGACCAGAATTTCTAACGAAATATTTACAAAATTTACAAACTTTTGCCTATATACGAGTACGTATCTCTTGAATGAATGTTAACATTTCTGTGATTCCTTTTCCCGAATTTATAACCAACCCAAATAGCTATGCTGCTATTGCTAACGAAACATCTTGAAAGTTATGAAGGCAGTAATTTGTCCATACGTTTGCCTATATTTCTTGATCGGATTACCGTGTTTCAGAAAATGGGACTAATTCCATGATCCATCGCCAATATTCCTGGAACGGATTTCAGAAACCCCTCTCAATGGCTTACACCCCCAATAACCCAATCGCATTTGATATCTGGGACATTGTTTCTCTGCTCGAATTGGCGGATCTCAGTAATTCGGTCCCCTTCAGCACAAGAACCCCTATTCCTACTGAAATATCTGCAAAAAAATCGTCAATGCCAAAATGATTTTCCACCTCTTTTTCGCAGATTAGCGGATTTTTGTGTATTTTCCAAATAAACATCTGACTAAGTGCTATCCTCAGTAGGAGACACATCTGGAAAATCGACCGAGAAAAATCAACAAGGCAGCTCATTTTCTGATGCTTTTGTTAGTCTAAGAAAGTTAGGATAATTGGTCGGCAAAAATCCTACATTGGAATCTTTTTTGCAGGATGGTTGGTAATGGCCCCCGGATTATGGGAAAAAGAGGCCCAAGCGAATGGTGGTCCGCAACCTTATAAAAAGGGAGAAAGGGGGGTAATTTTTCGTTTTTTTGGGATTATTTAAAAAATGGCAAAATATACAGAAAAATGATATGAGGACAAAAAGACTACATAACATTTCCATTGCAATGATATACATAACACATTAGAATTTGATTGGGAAATTCGGTGCTAGACTAATAAATAAATTAGACCATTTTCTATTTCAGACCTTTTTTAAAAGCTCTATAACTCTCGAAAAGCAGCTAATTTAGCCGTGAGATTTTGTGTAAGTATTAACAATATGTTCAAGATCATGTCGTTCGATGGCCATATTTTGGCTCAATTTTCTTAGACTTTGCCTGTATTTCCTCAACACATTCGCGGAGTTCAGTACTTTTGCCGCACTCACACATTGGTAACATTTAAAAGTTGAGGCGATACGAAGTTCGCCGGGCCAGCTTGTTAATTATATTCAAACTTCATACGTTTAAAAAAATTTTCTGTTTACTAGAAGTAAAGTAAATACTTCATTGGTTTTAATACACGTTTTTTTCTGGGTGTACACGCAGAGCAGAACTTGTATATAATAACATTTAGGGCGAAGGGCCTTCACAGCTTGATTGACATATTCATACATACATATGTATGTACAAATTCTCGCTAAGGATTTTGTCAGGAAAAACCTTTCGACGTTAAATCTACTATATAAAAATAAGTCGGGTTTTCCTCCCTGACGCTATAACTCCAGAACGCACGAACCGATTTGGATGATTCTTTTTTTGTTTTATCCGTCTTACGTTGGAGAAGGTTTATGGACCAACATTTTTTTGAAAATCTCGAAGGAAGTGGTGGTAAATATCGAAATTTCATTTTGTATGAGAGTCACCTGTTGCAATCAAGTTTTCATCGACAACATTTAAATTTAATGGGAATATTTTAGTTGTCATTGGATCAAATACAGTGTTAATTGTAGTCAAGGTGACTATGTTTTTACGTACACACATCCTTGATGTTGGTCACTGCAATTTCACAATAGACTTCGTACTACTTCGGGAATCCGTCGATATCTCCGCAATCCTTTGGCGGAACGACACGATTGAGATGTCGCCGGATTCGCAACAAAATTGCCTAAAGGGTCATGGGGTTTTTTTTCTAATAACCGTCAGCCCGGATGTTGGCATAGCAAGGTTACAATTAATTACAATTAAGTTACATTAACAACCGTCAACCTGGATGTATGATGGTTTCTGGGATAGTATGAGCATTGTAGGTGGCGTGCGCACGAAAAACTGAGTAAATGAGTGTGCTGACATATTTAATAGAAATTTATTAAATTAATGATTTTCGAGATAACTCGCTAATATAGTTGAAGGGCAAGTGCAGTCTCATCAATCAGTCAGGGGGTTGAGTACATATGTTGTTGTTGTATTACCTTGACCGCTTAACCCCCCGACGGAAATCTATAGCGTTGTTTCCATTATACACTTTGGTTTCATCATCGAGAGGTCGATCCCAATAAATTATAGTTAGCAGGTTGATTGGCATTCAAATTAGTGTCAAGTTGTGAGTGAAGCCAATAATGCGAGCAAAGCGAGCACTAGATAAGAGAGCGAGCGAAGCGAGCTCTCTCAGCTAGTAACTTCATAAAAATAAACCCATTGGTGATCCAAAGTCAATATTGTCTTCGGAATAAAATATCTCCTAAAGCATTTTATTTTTTCAAGGTTTTATGGCATGTTGCACCTTCTACCCTCTTGTATTAACTTTTTTGTTTTATGCCGAACCGGCAGGAAATTTTTTGAGTAATTTTTATTAAAAAAATTATTGTATATTTCGCCTGCTTAGAGGTAAAATTCACCAATAGTATAGTGATTTTAGCGGAAAAAATGATGAAACCCAAACATAAAAAAAAAGAGCTGACTTTTGATGCCAAATTGTTCTATGGCCTGACCGCATTACGCAGTAAAAAGTTAGACTTTTTTGCGGAACACATTTGGGGGGGAGGGGGTGGCAAAGGGGTGAAATTATGATTTTCGCCAATATCTTGTTAACTGTACATAATCTACTATATAAAAATAAGTCGGGTTTTCCTCCCTGACGCTATAACTCCAGAACGCACGAACCGATTTGGATGATTCTTTTTTTGTTTTATCCGTCTTACGTTGGAGAAGGTTTATGGAACAAAAAATTTTTGAAAATCTCGAAGGAAGTGGTGGTAAATATCGAAATTTCATTTTGTATGAGAGTCACCTGTTGCAATCAAGTTTTCATCGACAACATTTAAATTTAATGGGAATATTTTAGTTGTCATTGGATCAAATACAGTGTTAATTGTAGTCAAGGTGACTATGTTTTTACGTACACACATCCTTGATGTTGGTCACAGCAATTTCACAATAGACTTCGTACTACTTCGGGAATCCGTCGATATTTCCGCAATCCTTTGGCGGAACGACACGATTGAGATGTCGCCGGATTCGCAACAAAATTGCCTAAAGGGTCATGGGGTTTTTTTCTAATGACCGTCAGCCCGGATGTTGGCATAGCAAGGTTACAATTAATTACAATTAAGTTACATTAACAACCGTCAACCTGGATGTATGATGGTTTCTGGGATAGTATGAGCATTGTAGGTGGCGTGCGCACATTTTAGTGCACGAAAAACTGAGTAAATGAGTGTGCTGACATATTTAATAGAAATTTATTAAATTAATGATTTTCGAGATAACTCGCTAATATAGTTGAAGGGCAAGTGCAGTCTCATCAATCAGTCAGGGGGTTGAGTACATATGTTGTTGTTGTATTACCTTGACCGCTTAACCCCCCGACGGAAATCTATAGCGTTATTTCCATTATACACTTTGGTTTCATCATCGAGAGGTCGATCCCAATAAATTATAGTTAGCAGGTTGATTGGCATTCAAATTAGTGTCAAGTTGTGAGTGAAGCCAATAATGCGAGCGAAGCGAGCACTAGATAAGAGAGCGAGCGAAGCGAGCTCTCTTAGCTAGTATATTATATATATATATATATATATATATATTATATTATATTATATTATTAATATCTAGGGACGCGGGAGCGTCCCGCCCGCCAAAGAAAAACGAAGAAATTTGAACAAATCAAAAGTGAGAAGCGACTAAGACTATGTTTACACGACGGAATAAGTACGGGATTTCGGACCTCTGTAGCTCGGACTCTGGTTGGTCCTGAGTGTTCAAATTCGGTAAAGGTTGTCGTTCGCGCCGTCTTACGAAGTGTAGAAAATTTCAAGAAGATACGATGAAAAACACTGGAGATATAAGAGTTTGAAAATCGCATTTTTTCGAAAATCTTGTTCTCGTTGTCCTCGTTGTTCTTGTCGTTCATTGACAGGGCTACAGCCTTGCAGAGGGCATCTCGGGGTTTCGTCTCTTTTCCCATTGATAGAGTCTGTCGTGAAGGTGTGCATAGGCTATCGTTTGCTCCGATCCGTGGAGTAGAAAAAAAGATACAGCGGAAAATGTGAAAAAATACATAGAGTTTCTCGCTTAAATCTTTTTATATGTTTTAAAGGAAGCATTTTGCAAAAGTCAGGGATTGGCCCGAAAAATGCCTAGAAAAGAATCGTATAGTTTTGTTATTTGGCAGGACTGTTTCGAACAATCCCTTGTATATGTTCTCAAAAGTTTTCAGTTGTAAAGCGTCTGCAAGAGCGGCGGCAAGGGCTCAAAGTTCCAGATTTTGTTTGTCTCTAATACGAGTACGTACATATTACTATAATATTGAATGAACAAATAACATCCCGATGACCAGAGGTTCGCAAAACACACACACCTCAGGTTACTAAGGACGCTAAGGTTACAAAGGTTACCAAGAGGGTTATTATTGTTATTATGTTCTCAAACATGGTCGTGATAAAAGGGCAGTGAATATCGTCTTCATTTCCTTTATTGTTATGTTAAGTTGATTTTGTCAATTGAATACTGCAAAAAAATATGATATCTCACAAAAACAACTCTGTTGTAAAAAGTTTCCGCCAAAGAAAAAGTTGTCAGCCGCAAAAAGGATTGATATAATACAATCCCGCCAAAATGCTCGCAAGGATATGCATTCAAAAGTGATTGAATTAGTTAATAGTTTCCACCAAAACGGCGTGGTGCGGTATGCGTCAGAATTTGTGAAATAATTTCCGCCGCGATGGACCACGCTGAATTTGCCAATTCGTGTGGAGTCTGTGTTGTGTGTACCGCGTAACGCACCCGCGCTGGTTTGGTGGAAGCTAATTTCTTGCAATGCTGTTTGGCGGAGAGCTTTCATAGGAGAAATTGCAGGATAAAACCAATCTTATGAAAATTACGAAAAAACTTTATTGTATAAAAAAGGGAAAAGTGGTGTATACGAAGGAAAGCAAAAAAAGTTTGTAAAACACATTTTATTTACAAGGCTGGAAGATTCGAGATTAAAACTGATCAAGAAAAGAGCATAGCAGCAAATAGCACCCTCGTCAGCTCCCCGCCAATAAGCGTTGAAAGAAATTAGCTTCCACCAAACCAGCGCGGGTGCGCTACGCGGTACCCACAACACAGACTCCACACGAATTGGCAAATTCAGCGTGGTCTATCGCGGCGGAAATTATTTCACAAATTCTGACGCATACCGCACCACGCCGTTTTGGTGGAAACTATTAACTAATGCAATCACTTTTGAATGCATATCCTTGCGAGCATTTTGGCGGGATTGTATTATATCAATCCTTTTTGCGGCTGACAACTTTTTCTTTGGCGGAAACTTTTTACAACAGAGTTGTTTTTGTGAGATATCATATTTTTTTGCAGTATTCAATTGACAAAATCAACTTAACATAACAATAAAGGAAATGAAGACGATATTCACTGCCCTTTTATCACGACCATGTTTGAGAACATAATAACAATAATAACCCTCTTGGTAACCTTTGTAACCTTAGCGTCCTTAGTAACCTGAGGTGTGTGTGTTTTGCGAATATATATTACATACTTTCTCTTGGCAGATTATATACTAGACCTAAAAACATTCGGTGTAATTTCGATTTTTTGATAGTTACATTTGGCGTTCTAGCTCCTGAAGTAATTTAAATGGAGCCATGGTAATTGGGATAACTATTCCTAACAATACATAGCTCTCTCACACGGAGACTCAGGCTGCCCCGACAAAGCATTCCCCTATACTCCCTATTAACATTTAAAAAAAAAACATGCCTGTAACTTTTCGCCGAATCACAGCAGGCGGGAAAAATTTTGGTAAACGTTAAGGCTAAGTCCCATTAGAGCCTCCACCAAATATTACTTCGATCGGATTAACACAAAGGGTACCTCCCATACAAATTATTCAAATTCAATGCCACAAGTCTATTAAGAAATAAGGGAACAAGTGAACCAAAATTAAAGTTTTGCTTGTAGGCAATTTTCCGGTCATTTTGTATGGAAGGTACCCTTTGTTTTAATCAGATCGAAGTAATATTTGGTGGAGGGTCTATTGGGACTTAGCCTTAACGTTTACCAAAATTTTTCCCGCCTGCTGTTATTCGGCGAGAAGTTACAGGCATGTTTTTTTTTTTAAATGTTAATAGGGAGTATAGGGGAATGCTTTGTCGGGGCAGCCTGAGTCTCCGTGTGAGAGAGCTATGTATTGTTAGGAATAGTTATCCCAATTACCATGGCTCCATTTAAATTACTTCAGGATCTAGAACGCCAAATGTAACTATCAAAACATCGAAATTACACCGAATGTTTTTAGGTCTAGTATATAATCTGCCAAGAGAAGGTATATGATATAATATATCATTAGAAAGGAAATTTTGTCTAGTTTAAATCGTCCTCAGAACCTTTTTCTGTAAATATTACAGTTAACAAGATATTGGCGAAAAATCATAATTTCACCCCTTTGCCACCCCCTCCCCCCCAAATGTGTCGCGCAAAAAAGTCTAACTTTTTACTGCGTAATGTGGTCAGGCCATAGAACAATTTGGCATCAAAAGCCAGCTCTTTTTTTGGATGTTTGGGTCTAGAGCTAAAGTCACTATACTACAACTGCCAAATTGAAAACTTTTCAGGAGAGCCGAAAAACCATTCTAATCCATATACCCCAGGAAAATTGGCATTTCACTTCGGAAAAATTAGGGGAAAGCTGGATTTTTGGATGAGCCTTCCCTTAGAGGTCCTAGACAAGACCCTAAAAGTCCCAGTCCCTACGAGTGCCGCTAGCGGTGCTACAGAGGGTCAAAGTCCCTCGAAAGCAGGTTTTTTTTTTGAAGTTCTTGTGCTTTCTCAATAAACGATGCAAATACCGAATACTTTCGAGCACTCCTAACGGCGCCAGGAGGTCTAACGGTATTTTTAACATGGTTTCACACTACCTCTATAACGGTAACTCGTACTAATAACTTTTGTATGAAAAGTTTGTAGCCTATGGGATGTTAAAGAAAGTCGCCAAATTTCATATCAATATGTACATCCTTAAGGGCGCTATGGGGGTTCAAACCTTAAAAAAACGTGTTTTTTGGGGTTTATCGTTAATGGTGCTAAGACGAGGGAGTGCGCTCTAAGGTGTTCTAGGAGAAATTTGTAGCTTCTGTGGCTGGTAGTAAGACGCCAAAAGTCCCCAAAGATGGGAGCCCTCCTAACGAAGTTATGAGGGTCCAATCATTCAATTAAGCAGTTTTTGGGGAATATCTCTATAACGGTAACGTGCACCGAAAACTGTTATACGGCAAATGTGTTGCTTATATAACGCTTAATTAAATATCTGAATTTCAGATTGATGCGTGCAGTACTAAGGGCGCTACGAGGTTTTGAGCCGTACAATAACGGTATTTTTTTGTTATTTTCGTGGATTTCTTCATAATGGGAACGTATTCCGGAGGGAAGCCTGTAACAATTTGTTGCTTCTGTAACTTCAAATTCAAATGCCAAAACAACGCCTCTATGCGAACACCCCCAAGGAAGCTATTAGGGGTAAAAACTAAACAAAAACGCGTTTCTCGGAAATTTTTTGATAACGGGAACCTCTAGAGGGAACCCATCTGAGGCAAATTTGTAGATCGTGTGGCTGTTAGTGTGACATCAATAGTCCCCAACGATGGGAGCCCCCCAGCGAAGTTATGAGGGTCCAAACATCCAAATAAGCAGTTTTTAGTAAATATCTCTATAACGGTAATGTGCACCGAAAACTGCTATATGGCGAATTTGAAGTTTTACAAGATTTAATTATATGTTCAAATTTCAGATCGATACGTGCAGTACTAAGGGCGCTATGAGGTTCTAAACCTTACGATTTCGGTATTTTTTGGTTACTTTCGTAGTTTGAATTAAACTCGAGCTGAAATTAATCCTAGTTCTCTATAGTTATCGTATCAAGGGCCATTCTCTTAAAACTCTTATCGAATGCTTAGTCTTATCGCATAGAGAAGACACACACAACTTTCAGAAAGCTTTTCTATTATATTGAATTGGATTTTTGTTAATTTTGCATAGCTATGTTATCTTTTCCTTATTTACGCTGTTTGATGAAAGTGCGTGTTTGATGATTTTTTCAATCTAAGATGATGGCGTAACCGAGCAAATAATGGCGTAACTATGCAAAATAAACAAAAATTCTATTCAATACAATGGAAAAGCTATTGTGGAAAATATATTGTGTGTGTCTTCTCTATGCAATAAGACTAACCAGCCGACAGGTACTGAATAAGAGCTATCAGAAACCCGGCCCAAAACTGTTAAAATAATGGAGCTCGAATAAAATACTGTAAGAAAGCTATGATTGTCACACTATGGGCCAATTTGTAAAAGAATCGTACAAGCACCTCATTTTGGCAGAAGTTGCAGAAAATTAAGATGGAAAAATATATATTGTTTTTGGGTCAAATCACAAAAATTTGACCTTGAAGCTCTGTAAAAACCAAATTTCTGATTGTAGTGCCGTTACTTTTTTTGTTTAGGTAAATTTGTTGACTGTAACCATCATCTTATTTCGCTATTCTAGCCAGGCTAGTTTTGGAGATATAAATAACAATATCTTGTCTTGCAAGAAAATGAGTTTTTCAAAATTCTTCAAATGTCTGTGGCAGCTAAAGGATTAAGAAGTTCCGTAAAAGTTTTTTGCTCGAAATCACATGAGGAATCTCAATCCAATGTGTTTATGCGGCAGTTTCAGCTCATCCCTACCCCTAATTCTTAACCCTTTAGCTGCCACATGCATTTGAAGATTTTTGAAAAAATCATTTTCTTGTACGACTTAAACCTAAATATCTCTAAACTTGACTAGCTAAATAAGCGAAAGAAAATGATTATTATAGCCAAAACTAGGGATAATTTGGGCTCGATTTTGACATAATTTGAATAAATTTTACCAGATTGCAGAATTTTAGGGGCAGTTTGGTTTGATCGGATCCAGTTTTATATCTCACTGAGAACAAAAACATGCTTCGCCAATTCCCAAAAAGTATGGCGGCTCTAAAAACGAGGATAAGTTGGTCGATATAAAAAATATATGCTAACAATATATAGCTGTCCCACACGGAGAATCAGGCTGCCCCGACAAAGCATTCCCCTATACTCCCTATTAACATTTAAAAAAAAGACATGCCTGTAACTTTTCGCCGAATCACAGCAGGCGGGAAAAATTTTGGTAAACGTTAAGGCTATGTCCCATTAGACCCTCCACCAAATATTACTTCGATCTGATTAAAACAAAGGGTACCTTCCATACAAAATGACCATACAAATTTTGGTTGACTTGTTCCCTTATTTCTTAATAAACTAGTGGCATTGAATTTGAATAATTTGTATGGGAGGTACCCTTTGTTTTAATCCGATCGAAGTAATATTTGGTGGAGGGTCTAATGGGACTTAGCCTTAACGTCTACCAAAATTTTTCCCGCCTGCTGTGATTCGGCGAAAAGTTACAGGCATGTCTTTTTTTTAAATGTTAATAGGGAGTATAGGGGAATGCTTTGTCGGGGCAGCCTGATTCTCCGTGTGGGACAGCTATATATTGTTAGGAATAGTTATCCCAATTACCATGGCTCCAATTTATTTACTTCAGGAGCTAGAGCGCCAAATGTAACTATCAAAAATCTAAATTACACCAAATGTTTTAAGGTCTAGTATATAATCTGCCAAGAGAAGGTATATGATATAATACATCATTAGAAAGGAAATTTTGTGTAGTTTAAATCGTTCTCAGAACATTTTGCTGTAAATATTACAGTTAACAAGATATTGGCGAAAAATCATAATTTCACCCCTTTGCCACCCCCTCCCCGCCAAATGTGACGCGCAAAAAAGTCTAACTTTTTACTGCGTAATGCGGTCAGACCATAGGACAATTTGGCATCAAAAGGCAGCTCTTTTTTTTTATGTTTGGGTCTAGAGCTAAAGTCACTATACTAACTTTTTTCCTATGAATTTGTCATCTACATTTCATTCCCCTAAACTCTATCTCGTTCAGGGTAGTAGAACGCATGAAAATTAGGTAGGTAAATGTCATTATACCCTTCGCTCATAGATAGGGTATATTAACTTGATGATGATGAGTCGATTGGGCGATGTCCGTCTGTCTGTCTGTCCGTCTATTGCGACGCGTTTTACTCGGCCAATTTAAAAGCTATGAAGCTGAAATTTTGCACAAATGCTTCATTTTGCTGCAGGCAGTTTGTATGTTTGAATCGGCAACATTGGACAATGGGGTCATGGGCTGCCATACAACCCCCCCCCCCCTTAAGCTCTTCTAAGAAAAACTTTTTATTTGTGCACCAATTTCAACCAAATTTCACCCGAATGTGTTTCTATTGCTAACACAAAACACATGTACGAATGGATCAAATCGGACCATGGGGTCATGGGGCTGCATGCTCCCGCACCCCCATTAAATTTTCTGAGTAAATATTTTTATTTGCCCACTTATTCCAACCAAACACCTCACAAATATTAGTTTGTAGACGCAACGGAACTTTTGTGAAGACAGAAGGAAAAGAATGGGGGGGATCAAATACAAGTCGTAGGTACACCCGAAAAAAACTTTTAGCCCGAGGGGAGCGAATGGTATCCAAATTTCGGTCGCGCTCGAAATTAGCCTCGGTCTGGTTTTTATATACTCTTTACTATGTGACAGGGTCTATTTATCTTTGACATGAAGTTAGCAACGCACAGAAGGAAGTACCCCCGAAATCCGAAAGTAGGTTCTTCTAAAAACCTTTTTTCTTTATGAAACGATTTTAACCAAACTTCATCCAAGCTTGTTGCTGGAACATATGGAATCGGAGCACGTTATAGGGACAGTTATATTTACATGCAGAAAATTCAGTAAGAATGCATAGCATACGAGCATTTCAAAGAGAAATGTTGGCATAGGGAAAAATAAATGTAGGTTATCATTGACAGTCAATAAATGGGAAAATACGATCCACCTATTTGTAAATTACAATACTTGCGTACTAGTTCTCCACAATGTGTTACCTAAACAAAGGAAGTGCAGACCATCGGAAGTACATTCTGATAGGAATATACGAGGACAGGATTAATCAGATTTTAAATTAAGCTCCAACCTACTATTATTTTTGTAGATTTTTTTTTTTTTCATATGTAACTATTTTCCACTCAGCAACCTCAGGGTCCCGCATCCCGAATGTCGAGCATCAAATCCTCTAGAAACCACCACTATTTTGCATATACGACCATTTGGATTTTCCATTTCAATGCATTTTGTTTCATTGCATGTAGAGAATAGACTGTTCGATTACGAGTCCTGTATTTGGCTCTCGTATGATGTATGTGGCCCGTACGTATAGTATGTTTGTGCAAAGTATGTCCTCAACGCGATGAAAAGTAGCGGCAAGCGAACTCAAATCAATACCACACCACACATTGCATACGAAGAAAATATCTTTTGGAAGGCAGCTTTCTTGTGCAATTTATCATTGTCACGGTAGCGGACACCAATTGTTGCGGTTCGAGGGGCACGGATCCAACAATGCTTTGACTGTATCAGAATCAAAACCCCCAGCCGCGACCGGGCCACATCCATCCAACATAAGCAAATGCAAAACCGAGCGAAATTTTTCTTTTCGCTTTTTTTTCCACTTGGCATCTAACGATTTTTATTTCAGATTATGTCACAATAATAAATGGGAGCACGTAAGAAACCAGCGAATTTATCTTTCCACAAGCCATAACGAAGTTTGAAAAAGCCTTTGCCGTATAGGAATTCTGTGGTCCCACACCATTCGCACGTCCATCTTCAAGTCAAGACGATATGGAAGAAATCGAAAAGAATATCCTTGTGCCCGACATCCGGGCATCGGGAGCATCCCAACGTGTTTCGTACAATATGGAAAACCGAGAGGATTCCTTGTAAAGTAAAAGCGGCAAAATAAAGCGAAACATAATAATTCAGACAGAGAACATTTAGCGAAAGGTTTTGCACGTTCCACGGCCGCGAAGGTATTTGGTTTCGAGCCGAATCTATGCGTGGCATGGTATGTCCATGTACCGCGGGTGGTTGATGGGAAAATGTTAACGCGCCGCAACGTTTTCACGAGCTTGACATACCCGAAACGGGTGGTATCAAGCAAAACAGAAAAAAAAAACGATAAATTTGAATCCAAATCCTTTATCGCACTCTCTATATCCCCTGAAATGTTATTCAGATTCATTTAGTTGAAAGGAAATCGCACCTTACTCGATGCTTTCTTTTTTTCTTCCCACCAGGACGACTACGACTATACGACGACGTTGACGACCATAAAATAAAAACCGAGAAAATTGCTACAGTCAAAATAAAAATCCACGGGCAAGTTGTGGCCTTACCTTTTCTCGTCGTAACATTTCAATTGATTTGACTTTGGGGTCATGCGGAAGCCTTGCCGATATGATGATATTCTCGTCCGTCATGTTGAAAAGCGTCAATGTGCAGGATGTCTGAAAGAAAGCCAAAGCAGAAAAAGAATAAGAAAAAAATGAAAAGAAATTGAAGGCATATCAAAAGGATTTCTGGGGAATTCGAATATATTTTTGCCTCTTTCCGGCGGAGCGGCACAAAAGAATTATATTTGCAAGAAATACGATGTACAAAGGCCATAGGCCACCCCTTTTGTTGGCCAATGAAAGAGACATGATGGCACACTGTGCATGCAAGGATTAAACACTCATCGTCGACGTATTGACTTTGAAAAGATTCGTTTCGATGGCTTTTCATGTCGGCGCCGTGTTTCGTGTAATATTTTCATGTTAATGGACTTTTATTGATTTGTCAGAAGAAAGCAAAAGTGGAGTGGTACCTGTACCGGAAATGGGATTGTAGGTATATAGTACGTGTGAAAGGGAAACTGTTGATCGCGAGATGACAGGATGGGGATGGATGATTTGCTTGCAGTCTAAGGAATTCAGTTCTTAAAGCTGAGTTTATGTAATATTTTTTTTCGGATACGGACCCACGTCTTGGCTAGAGATACAATAATTTCCTTCTAGCAATCCTTGTGACAGAGTAGAATAAGTTTTTACCTTAATAAAAACGAGGCTAATTTCGGGCGCGGCCGAAATTTGGATACCCTTCGCTCCCCTCGGGCTAAAAGTTTTTTGGGGCGTATCTATGACTTTGACTTGTGTTTAGTCCTCCCCGCTTCCATGCTTTTCCTTGAATTTTTACATAAGTGCCGTGGCGAAGATATAATGGGAGAAGCGGGGGATGTGGGTTTCTTAGAAGAACCAAAGGGGGGGGGGGGTGTACGGCAGCCCTACGAACGCATGGCCTTTCCATAAATTTTTACGTATGTTTGTGGCATCAATTAAAACACATTTCTATGAGATTTGGTTGAAAATGGTGGATACATAAAAAAAGTTTTTCTTCGAAGAACCTAATTTTGGGGTTGGGTTTATATGCCAGCCCCACGACCCCATAGTCCGACTTCATTTATTTCCACGTTTGTTATGTGGCATAAATAGAAATATAATTTTCTGAGGTTTGATTGAAATTGGTGTGCAAATAAAAACGTTTTTGCTTTGAAAAATTTGATTTGGGGGGCTAGGTTTGTATGGTAGCCCCATGACCACATGGTCCGACTCCATCTATTCATACATATGTTTTGTGTCATCAATAGAAACACATTTGTGTGAAGTTTTGTTGAAATTGGTGTATAAATAACAAAAAATTTCTTAGAAGAACTTAATTTGGGGAGCTAGATTTGTATGACAGCCCCATGACCCCATGGTCTGATTGGTTCAATTTTTACACATGTTTTGTGATATAACTTGAGACGCATTTGTACGAAATTTGATTGAAATCGATGAGAAAATAAAAAAGTTTTCCTTAGAAGAACCTAATTTGGGGGTCTAGGTTTGTATGGCAGCCCCACGACCCCATTGCCCGATTTGGTCGATTTTTACATATATTGTGTGTCAGCAATGAAAACACATTTGTGTGAAATTTTATTGAAATTGATGCATAAATAAAAAAGTTTTTCTAAGAAGAACCTAATTTTGGGGGGTAGGTTTGTATGGCAGCCCCACGAACCCCTTGTCGGATTTCAGCGATTCAAACATACAAACTGCCTGCAACAAAAAGAAGCATGTGTGCAAAGTTTCAGCTCCATAGCTTTTAAACTGGCCGAGCAAAACGCGTCGCAACAGACAGACAGACAGACGGACAGACGGACAGACGGACATCGTCCAATCGACTCAGCTCGTCACGCTGATCATATATATACATATTTTATATGGTCGGAGATGCTTCCTTCAATGCGTTACAAACTTCATGACAAAGTTAATATACCCTTTCACTCTATGAGCGAAGGGTATAAAAAGCGCGCCGAGGAAATACACTCTGCAGAACTGACAACCCACACAGATGATGATGCTGACACAGATGTGAGGTGTTAACGCCATTGATCAAATATATCCTCGAACATAGACCCAAACGGTGGAGGTTTTGCAGGCGGAATTGGTAATAGCGATCTGGTTGCTCCATCAGTGGAGCTATTATTATTGGTCAATGGTTACAGTATTGCTGCAACCAGAGCGAGTTTCATTTGAGAAAAATATTGGAGGGGGGAGGTCTATGTCCAACGACATTTTAGTTCAGTGGCGTCATCAAGGATGTGGGCTGCATAGACAGACAGAATTTCGAAGGGGATATTTAGTCTGAAAGGCTTAAGAACCACAAGTGCCACAACGCAGCAAAATCAAGTGACACCCATAAAAATAATTTTACAACCGTTGTAAAGTAAATTTGTTTAGGTAAAGAAGCACATCAACTACTAAAGTTATGTTTTTCAAATGCAAAGCCCTTTCCGAGGCGTTGAAGATCGCACAATTGACAGGGGGTTGGGATTTAGATTCCCAAAATTTTCTGATAACTTGCATCCACCCTTCGTAGTAATTCAACTTCAAACATTCCAGACTAATCAGATCATAGCAACAGCTATTTCATTTAAGCTCCTTGTGATTTCAAGCGCGGAGAGATTTGGGAAACCTGGAACATTTGCCAGATTCACAAGGTTTACCAAAGCTGTTTTGAATTCATCGATTAAAAAGTTAAGTTTCACCAGTCACAAGCTTGAAGTGAAAAAGATACGTTGAGACCATGCCTCGTCTCGGTCAAAAATACCTGTATGACAAGGCCGTCACAGTCCCCGTTTTGCCGTGAAACGTGAAAACAAAAGGACAAAAAGATAAGTTTTCTGTGGTGTAGAGTAGTTAGGTTATTTCCTCTTTATGTGTATGTATGTTTGTATAAACAAAAAAAAACTCACTAGCCACATATTACGCCTTCTCCGCCACCCAACATTTTTTCTCTGTATTAAATCGTCCTTTGATCGGGATGTGTCAATTTGACGTGCAGGGATGGGAAAGCATTTTTTAAACTCGCATAGGTTGACCGACATGAATTCGGCTATGCAGCCGATGCCGTTGACTCAAAATCGGAAAAGTGTCGTGTTCAGCACATCGAAGTGCTATCATCTGGATTAGATTCCTGCGGCATACCTTACCATGACTATGAAATTGTGAGTGCCACTTCCATAGATAAAGAGTTCTTCCCTAAACGATTTTCTAACCTTAATTACGCTGATGAATGCATTAATTTCACAGCATGAGTATTAACTAATAAACAGCATTAACCAGCGAGTTTCAAGTTTACTTATTTCGAATAAATGATTCTTTTCATTCCTCCAACACGAAGATGTAACCAATTAAATTAGGTCAGGTACTCGTTTATTAGGCCAGTCATTTAACGATTTTAGGTCGCAAAAATTGCTCGGCTCTGTTGTTTTGGGATACTGTTAGGATAGATATCAGAAGTGTACCACCAAGTTTGCAACTTCGAAAAACCTGTGCTGACCCCGTAACCCTAAAATAAACACAAAATTTTCGGTCTTTTTTAATATTTTTGTTTGTAATTTCTAAAAGGTGCTTCCAACAAGTAAGTCGTCCAATGCACTTTTAAAGCTAAGAAAATCTTCTTTAATTTGAATGTAACCCCAGCTTTGTAGGTGCAAAGGATCCCAAGATACAGCACTTTTAAAAATGTGTTTTTTTTTTTGTAAAAAAGTCCGAAATCGTATTTTAGGAGGTTTGTATGACAGCCCTATGACGTAATGTTCCGATTCCATCCACTCCTAGATATGTTTTGAGGCTTTACTAAAAACACATTTGGGTGAGGTTGGGTTAAGATTGGTTCATAAAGAAAAAGAACATAATTATCAGGAGTTGGTTTGTATGACAGCCCTATGACCTAGTGTTCCGATTTCATCCGTTCCTAGATATTTTTTTGAGGCTTAACCAGGAACATATTTGGGTGAAGTTTGGTTAATATTGGTACATAAAGAAAAAAGTTTTTCTTAGAAGAGCCTAATTTTCAGGGGCAGCCTTATGACCCCATGGTCTGATTCCACTCAGCTATGTAACTGGTTTATAACTTCATGTCACATGACTTTCTCCGTAGAAGCGCATTTAAGCCGATAATCAGCTCGGAACATGACTGAAATTACAATTTCGAACTTTTTTACAAAAAACAATGTTTAAAGTGCTGTATCTTGGGATCCTTTGCGCCTACAATGCTGTGGTTACACTCAAATTAAAGAAGATTTTTTTAGCTTTAACAGTGCAGTGGACAACTTACTTGTAGGAAGCACCTTTTAGAAATTACAAACAAAAAAAGTCTGAAAATTTTGAAGTTTTTTGAGGGTCACGGGGTTAGCACAGGTTTTTCGAAGTTGCAAACTTGGTGATACACTTCTGGTATCTATCCTAACAATATCCCAAAAAAAAACAGAGACGAGCAATTTTTTGCGACCTAACGCCTTATATTTTGGTTTATTGCCTGGCCTATATGGCATATGTATTTGTGCACCAATAAAGCTTAAGCAACTTATCATTAAGATAGACTTACTATTATTATACGGCGAGATAGGAAAAAGACGCGATTAAGGACGAGTTCTACAACGACCTAGAGACACTCTTCGACTCACTTCCCTCAAACGACGTCAAGCTGCTGCTAGGAGACTTTAACGCCAAAGTCGGAAACGAAAGCTCGCATAGGGGAACTACTGGAGGTCATAGCCTCCACGACGAAAATAACAACATCGGCCAGCGACTTATCGACTTCGCGAGCGGCAGAAACGTGGTCATAAGCTCTACATGCTTCCCTCATCGACGAATCCATAAGCAGACCTGGAAGTCTCCAGATGAATACTTCGTGAACCAGATCGACCACGTATTGATCAGCAAGTGATGGGCTTCTAATGTCTTAGATGTTCGATCCTATCGAGGAGACAACTGCGACTCCGATCACTATTTGGTGAAGACGACCTACAGGTGCAGAATCTCTTCGGTGCACCTAACGAGAATCAACCCTGCCAAGATCTTCGAGGTTGACAATTTGATTGATGATGCCACGGCGGCTGCGAATACTACAGCACTTCAGGAAAAACTGTCGCCCATGCTTGATAACATCAATAATTTAGGCATCCATGAGTTCTGGGAGGAGCTCAAAGACAGCATCAAGGGGGTCGCAGAAGAGGTCGTGGGCTATAAAGGCCTGGCGCAGACGAGCAGACTGGTTCGACGACGAATGCAGGGCCTCGATTGAGGCGAAAAATGAAGCCTATCGCCAATACATACAACGCGCATCCCGAGCCAAGAAAGATACAACGAACTTCGGCGAGTATCTAATAGGTTAATTAGACGTAAGAAACGCAAACATTTTGACAAGCAGTTACAGCAAATAAACCAAAGATTAGCCAGTAAGAACCTTAGACAGGCGTACAAACTTATAAATAATATCAAGAACGGATATCAGGGTTATGTCAGTACAAGCCTATGTAAAGACAAGGATGGTAACATAATCAGCGACATCGAAAGCGTCAACAAACTATGGGCCACGCATTTTGCAGAGCTCCTCAATGCACCATCAACATCCCCCGCGGAGCCAGCTTTTGAGCCGTTAGCCGTACCAGGCCCTCCCGTTCTACCCCCAACAGTAGAGGAGGTGAGTCTCGCCATACAGTCGCTTCAAAATAATAAAGCGCCCGGCGCTGACGAGATCCCAGCAGAACTGCTGAAGCATGGTGGAACGTGCCTGACCAATGCTGTACATGTGCTACTGCTGAAAATATGGAACGACGAGATAATCCCCGAAGATTGGTGCAAAAGCATAATCTGCCCAATCCACAAAAAGGGTGACGAGCTGAAGTGTGAGAATTACAGGGGCCTATCATTAGTTTGTACGGCCTAGAAGATTTTATCAAAAATTCTTGAATTCTACGCAGAACGAATCATTGGCGAGTATCAAGGCGCCTTCAGACCTGGTCATTCAACGACCGATCAGCTTTTTACAGTGAAGCTACTACTCCAAAAGTGCTGGGAATAAAACATCGACGTATACCAAATCTTTGTCGACTTCAAGCAGGCATACGACAGTACCGACCGAAGTGTACTGTACAACATTATGCTGAATTTTGGTATACCGGCAAAGTTAGTGCGATTCACAAGGATGACGATGACTAATACCGTCTCGCAGGTCAGAGTGCAGAATCGACTCACTGACCTATTTGAAACTCGTACTGGACTCAAGCAGGGCAACGGGCTGGCGCCGACGCTCTTCAACCTTGTTGTGGAGTATGTAATTCGAGCCATGAATATGGACAGCAGCGGAACGCTACTCATCAAGTCGACTCAATTATTACCGTACGCCGACGATTATCAACATCATGTCTCGAAGATTGGGTGATGCAGAAAGCCTTCTGCATAACCTCAATAACGCCGCAAAGGAAGTTGGACTACATGTCAATGAAAGCAAAACAAAGGCCATGATGCAATCGAAAACAAGGACGACAGCAAATTCAAGCATCACAGTGGGGGACCTCAATATCGAGTATGTAGACAACTTCAACTATCTGGGTTGTAACTTATCAAAGGACGCCAACGAAACCGACGAAATTAAGCGACGGATACAACTAGCCAATAAGATATATTTCTCGGTCCTCCGTATAAATAATTCGAAACATGCGCACAGGAACACGAAGCTCCGCGTGTACAAAACGATCATCCGACCCGTGCTATGTTATGGTTGCGAAACATGGACCCTAACCCAAGCCTCCGAAATTTTGCTAGACCGATTCGAACGAAAGGTCCTTCGGCGAATTTTCGGGGCCGTTCGCGAGCGAAATCAATGGCGTATCCGATAAAACCATGATTTGTATCAATTGTACGATGAGCTGGAAGTAACGAAAATCGTGAAGCTTCAACGTTTGCAATGGGGGGGGGGGGGGGGGGGGGCATGTACAACGGATGGACGATAATCGCATGCCAAAGAAAGTGATGAACGCACAACGAATTGACGGAGCGAGGTTGCGTGGACGACGGAGAGCTCGCTGGGAGAACTCCGTAGGTGAAGACGCCCACCAGCTGCTGGGCTTCCGAAACTGGAGGACAAGGTCACGTAACCGCGACAATTGGAGGTCAACGATTCAGGCGGCCAAGAAGGCCCGGCCTTAGCATTCTGGTGGCCCTGGGCCAAATCGATGATGGTATCCCTTACCGATACCCAAACATTTTAGCTTAATTTTTTTAGGGTTTTTTAGATTTTTCAAAAAACCCTAATGAAATCGATTTTGTCCGTCCGTCTGTCCGTCCGTCTGTTCAATCTCGCATTCGCGAACGGCTGAACCGATCGTCATGAAATTTGGTAGGAATGTGAAGAATGGTAACAGTCTTTGGCACGAAATACTTAAAAGTTGGTATGGTAAAGATAACAGGGTGTCCCGGACATTTGAAAATTTGTTCACGGAATAACTCGCGAAAGGCTTAACCGATCGTCCTGTATTTTGGTAAGAATGTGTAGAATAGTAACAGTATTTGGCACGAAATACTTAGAAGTTGGTAGCGCAAAGATAACAGGGTGTCCCGGAGATTTCAAAATTTGTTCACTAAATAACTCGCGGACGGCCTAACCGATCGTAATGAAATTTGGTAGGAATGTGTAGAATCGTAACAGTCTTCAGCACGAAATACTTAGACGTTGGTGAGAGAAAGCTAACAGGGTGTCCCGGAGATTTGAAAAAGTCGACTTTTTTGGTTTTTATCGGACATGGACGTATGGATACTCAAATCAAAGAAATCGATGGGTACATTTCATATCAGTTGCTTTTTTCCAGTTTGAAGTAATGGTAACGGAGTTACAGCTAATAAATTCAATTAATAGTGTAGTCATGATACATAGTAAATCTATTTTTGGATTTTCTAATTAAAAGTGTTACAGAATGAAAGGCTAACGCGTTTACTTAGACTAATCTAAGAATAGATTTACAAGCGGCATTTCATTAATATTGTGCATAATTCTTATTTATTAGCTATAAAATATATACGTGCAAAATTATTCACTATGTATGTATCCAAAATCTAAAAAAAACCCTCGTATTGCGGGCGCAGCCCTCTGTACGCCAGTATTTTTTATTTTTGACTAAATATTTTTTGTTTTGTTTTATTCTGTGTTGATGTAGCACGCCACTCCAATGTCTGACCTTGTTGGCCTAAATGTTTTTTTTGCAGACGTTAGATCAATGATTCACAATCTCTTTGATGTTGCGGGATTCTCAGCATTGCCAATGTTTTTCAAAATAGGCATTTATATTTCAGTAAGGCGAAACTACAAGCATGAGAGCTGGGAATGGCAAATGAATATTAGCCCCTTACTTATAAAATTTTTACAAAGGTATAATTTATTGGCTCGTTTTATTTTGTCAAATTGCTTGGCGAACCACTAAAAAAGACGTTCTTTGGAGGTATAGGCGAACATAGCAATGCTTTAAAAATTCTACGTCTGGTGAGTTTTCGAAATGTTCCATAAAACCCCTTTTACGTTTAAAGCAAAAATTGGGACCAGTTAGCTCTTTCTAAGAAATG
Organism: Microchrysa polita; assembly: GCA_949715475.1. NCBI lineage: Eukaryota > Metazoa > Arthropoda > Insecta > Diptera > Stratiomyidae > Microchrysa > Microchrysa polita. Next base: position 63,693,480 of record OX454421.1, on the reverse strand, counting down.
CGTATTTATTTAACCTGTAAAATTTTTAAGCTTTTGGTCAGGCTTTCGTTGAAATAAAAATTTAGTTCTCGGAGAGTGATGCATTTTCCGAGTGGTGGCACTCCGAAAAGTAGAGATTCCATGACATGGTGGCCCCTTGAAAGTGGTGGCCCTGGGCGACCGCCCAGCGCGCCTACCCCTAGGGCCGGCCCTGCGGCCAAGGCCCGACGTCGGGCTATCGTGCCACATTGATGATGATGATGATGAGATAGGAACCGACCTTGAGTCAATTGCGATCCCGTACATCATTTTTCAAAATAACGGTTCGTCATAGATAGGTCTAATAGAAGAAACTGTATGTGTATTATCGGATCCATTTCCATTCATCCTTTTGTACAGAGGTATGAAATCAGGAGCTCCAATACATCACTCGCTAATCCTAATTCCATTGGCACATTTTGTGTTATTGACACTGCAATTAGCCGTCTGCTCCATAATCATCGGCAGTCATCTACATCAGGAGCAGCTATAGGTACCTCATTATCCTCATTTTGTCAATCAATACATATTCAATGATTTATATTCCAAGAGTGCTGAAGAGCGAGCATTATGCAATCAGATAAATGCATTCAATTCATTCATGCAAACGTAATATACTGCCAGCATTCCGTTAAATAGTGCACATCGCTCTCGATGCTAATTCAGCAGAGCCCTGCCAACCATATTCAAAAATCCAATAGTGGAGGGTGCGGAATCTAATAGTATTTATCCGTTTGCTACAATAGGACGAAACGAGAAAAGTATGCTCCTTGCTCACCTCGAGCCTCTTTCATTTATACAATACTTTCATAATTCACGGTTCACGTTCTTTGTGGATTTTGCATACTCGGATGCGAGCCCATCCCTAGCACAAATTAGTACTTGAAAATTTTGCTATTGACTTGGTTCCCCGGGCTAATGCAAAAATCGCGTTCTCGACAACGACGACGACATCGCATCCGTGCTAGGGATGTGTCGTGTCGTCTGCCTCTCGCTTTCAACCAAAAACACACATAAATTAAGTGGCCGTGACGATTAAGTCTAGCATAAATCTGAAATGTTGGATAATATCTCACCTGGTTGTCTATTTCAGTTTGAACGTAATTTTGCAGTGCTCGTACCGCGTCCTGAACGCCCAGATTCGTGTGAGGTCGCAACAGAGCTTCATCCGTCGAACTGTAGCCGAGCAACAAAAATACACCACCTGCATAAAATACATAAAAATGAAAATGAAATATTTGATATGAGTAGTGTGTCTTCATAAGTAGCGGTAATTGCGGAATGGTAATGGGCGGGAGCGATGGCCCATGAATGGAAGGAAAATATGGCAAGGATTGGGTTTTGTGGGTGCGGATTAAGAAGTAAATTGAAGCATGTGCATTATAATGTAGTCTGATAAAATTAGGTCAAAACGTGGCCATCGAACGGCAAAAATCCTACATCTGATTTTTTTTTCGATGATGGTTGGGGATTTAAATCTTTAGATGTACACTAATTTTTTGGAAGAAAAAATAGATAAAATATATTTTTATTAATTTTTGAGTTTCTATTTTGAATTTCAAGTATGTAGAAAATTTGACCAGTAGCCTGAAACATGGGAAAAATATAAGTTTGGTTTGAGCCTCCGCAGAGGTTTAAAGGTTAAGGACACTCCAATTTAATTTAATTTCATACGGGAAACTGTTCATTATTTAACACTAAAATTGAATATGTAATAGAAAAGAAATACATGGTGGCCCATTTAAAGTGAACTATTGTAAATAAACCATGCATAACTTTTTTATTTTTTAATATTTTTTTCTGAAATTTGGTAAGAATAAACTAGACACTCGGGAGATATGTTTACACTACTTTCCAGATAGGTACGCGTTGAGGAAGGGTCGATTTAGGTAGATTTTATAAAATAGTTTATTTTTGGCTAATTTCGGCAGTGGCGTAGATAGCTTTTCGGGGGGGAAGGGGATCATTTTGCAAGATTACTTACACCTTCACGGTTATCAAATGTTGAATTTCAGAATAACAATTTCTGTATTTATTACACTTCAAATTGGCAGTTTTAGCAAATCTTGGTGCAAAATAGATAGCAATTATGCCACAGGAAAAAACTGAGTCCTGAAAATATTCATCGATAATTTTGGCTTTTTTACTACTAGCGCAGTCATATTAGCATTTCAAAAAGAAAAAAATAGAGTAAGGCTAATTCTTGTGGTTTTTGAATCAGTGGGCGCCCAGGAATCTAAAACTCATTTTGCTAAAAAAAATTTTGATCGGAAAAGGACAAAAAAGGATACTCTTTAATCCTTGATCGGAGGTCAGCATGTGGGGTATCAGATCAAAGGAGACGTAGAGTACATTACATATCTGGTGTTTGTTTCCTGTTTCAAGGACCCTCAACGGAATAAATCGAGATTAAATGTAAAATTATTGTGTTTTCCGTGTATCTTTCCAAAGCCATAACTACGAAAATAATTCAAGTTGTCAGTACGTTTCTCACTTTTCCGAATTTATAATAGCTAAAGATTCTATCATTAAATTTGCTAAGACAAAAAATTATCGGAAAGCTCTCAAAAAGGACATAAAAGGACACTAATTACAAACCTTGATCGAACGTGGGCATGCGGGGTGTCATATCAAAGAAGACGTCGAGTACATTCCATATCCGGTATTTATTACTTGTTTCAAGGACTCTCACAGGAGAAAATTGGGACCCAATGGAAAATTTTCGTGTTTCTCGTATATGTTTCTTTCCAAAGCCGTAATTTTTCGTTCGAGCCCGAATTATTCCATTTAGTGTCCTTGAAATAGGAAACAAATACCGGATATGCAATGCATATGCAGCCCAGTATATGTGGATAAAGTACAGTATTTGTGTTTTTAAATCGAAATTTTTCGATAACTCAGAAATTCGTGAGTAGAAATTTCTAAAATTTACAAATTTGACAGCTATCAGCCAATTGATGCCAAAAATGTGAGTAGAACTTAAAATTTGGACTGTTAAACATATTTGCTATAAATTTCGAGGCCCTAGCTACCAGCCAATTGTTTGGAAAGGATACCAAAAATGTGAGTAGAACTTAAAATTCGGGGTGTTAACATTCGTTTAAAAAAAAATCGTAGAAAAGTTTTTATTAACACATTATTTAATCCTCTAATTTATTTTCGCTTTAATTTAAATCCCAAGAACCTCGTCACAAATGCTTTATTACAATATGCTTTATTTTCTGGTACACACTACTTCCTTTTCCATTTGATATAGTAGAAAGTTGTAAAAGAAAATCGGTTGAGTCTCTGATGCTGGTCAAATATTTTACAGTTAAGTTGATTTCCGGTACAGTGTAGCAGACTAAGCTTCCGAATTTTAAAACTTGTTCGCATTTTTCCAATTTTTGAATATCTTTGCGGAACCCCTGAGAGATCATCAACCCTAGGGCACCGCGGAATTTCGTTTGTTTGTTTGTTTGTTAATTAGTTTCGAATTACTGCCTGCATATGACTATATTTTTCAATTTTGGGAATTTCTACAATTTATTTTTATATTAGATTTTGTTTAAAAAACTAATCCTGGTTATAGCATTGAGAGTTCTTCGTATTAAATTCAATTAAATTGTGAACAACTATAGAGATATTCAAGAATTACTTTGCCGTCGTCGAATTTTAACTTAAAAAAAAAAGAATGTTGATAAGCTCAACCAAGAAAGGATGCTTAAAAATTGGAAGCAGTTTTACAGCGTTTTTTCTTCATTCGCATTAGCTTTCCACTATTCGGAAGAAATCTTTATAATCTTATGTACAGTTTATTTCACCATTGGAAACATTAAGATTTTCTGGATTCAAATTTTCAATCAGTGCTTACATTTAATTTTTCCAGCAGCACTTCTAGATCCAATTTGGAAAAGTAGATGAACGTAAAGCCCTCTGCTGAAGTTTTCTATTCTATCTACACGTTTCTATTATACAATTGAAATTTGAGGAAGTGCTAAATTTTCTATTGCAGATCTGAATATGGTTTCAGGTTTTTTTGAAACACTGCACACGTTGAATAATTCTAGCAAAAAAATTTACTTTTGCTTTGTTTTACGTTTGATCCCCTTAATTCCCCCCTTATCTACGCCACTGAATTTCGGGCGCGGCCGATATTTTAAAAACCCGTCACTCTCCTCGGGCTAAAAGTTTTTTGGGGCGTTTAATCCTTGCCCATTCTTTTCGGAATGGCATCAATAGAAATGCACTTTTACGAGTTTTGGTTGAAAGTGGTGCACAAATAAAAAAGTTTTTCGTAGAAGAACTCAATTTGGGGTGTTGGGTTTGTACGACAGCCCCATGACCCCATTGTGCGACTCCATTCATTACAAATGTTTTGTGGCACCAATTGAAATGCACTTTTATGAGGTTTGATTGAAATTGGTGCATAAATAAAACAGTTTTTCTTAGAAAAACTTAATTTGGGGGGGTTGGGTTTGTATGGCAGCCTCATGACCCCAGAGTCCGATTTCATCCATTCTTACATATGTTTTGTGGCATCAACCGAAACACATTTGTATGAAATCTTGTTGAACCACCACCATCGACCGAAAACTAAAAAATGAAAATTTCACGCATACACAGATTAAGTGAATCTAAAGAAAAATAAAAGAAACTTTCGAACAACGGTTTTTGAGCTGGCATTCGTTTTTGATAACATTTCTACGAAAACAAAAACAATAGAGAGTTTTAGCATGTCGTTCAAATATTAACGACATAGTTTGACATTTCCATACAAACATTCGCTTGCCGACAATATGTAAATCAGTAAACCACAATTTTGCATGTTCCAAGTAGGCATGGGTGTATTTCCGTATATTGGATATTTTGTAAACAGTCGAAATTGAGGATATTATTTGTCGTGATTATAGCCCCATGACTATACTTCGGACATGCAAAATTTTTTTGCGTATTGTCGGCAAGCAATATTTTTGTATGGAAATGTCAAACTATGTCCTTATATTTGCAACGACAATGTAAAACTCTCTAATATTTAAAAAAAATACGTCCATTTTTTGTGGAAAACGGATACCTGGTTATTAAACTGAAAACCGCAGTAGAAGCTCTATCATGATGAAGGAATATATAACTTATAATTGCGTAGGCTACTTAAGCGTCAAACACTATTTCCAACGCCCAAAGTTTCTTTTGGCAGTCCTTGAGGATTGTCCGTATATTTTATTCTTTCTTAAAGTTCTTAATCTTCGCTCACCATTCGGGGTTGATATTCGGTTTCTGGCAGGCGGCGCCAAGTTTTGTTTTCCTTTTATTTTATAAGAAATGTTTAATAATGAAACTCTAATCTTTTAACCAAGGATAAGGTTTGCCTCTATCGATGCTCAAACTTCAAATTTTGGGTTTTCTGTTTATATTTCGTGCCAATGGTGATATCTTTCTGTTCAGATTCAAAATAAGGAACATAAAAACTCAATAAAAATATGTTTTGTCCATCAATTCTTGCGAAAAGTCGGCGTGCAATTAAAGAGTTAAATATTGTCAAAATACTTACGCTGCAACAGAACTATGAGGCATGAGAGTACCAAAGAAGACAGGAGCATATTTATTGCTGTCGATCTAGTTAAACAAAAGGAGTGTCGAGGCTCGAAAATACGAGATGTGAAAATATATTTGCCGACCAGTGCTAGCATATCGCTGCCCTGGAGATCCAGCTTGAGCTTCCCCGCCTATCCTTATTCAAAAGCTTGTCTGATCTTGTCTGTCGATCAGATTTTTCTGCAAAGGGTCTACTTTTCTTTTCAAAAGAAGCGCATACTTACAGGCTTTTTTCCATTATTATACCCTATACCCATAAGATGGTATAGGGTATATTGTTTTTGTTAACCGATATTATGTAACACCACTAAGGAGCTGCCGGAGGTATGTCAAAAACTAGGGGGCTTCGCCCCCTGCTCGCTTCGCTCGCCAACCCCCGGGGCCGAGGCTAATTTCGGGCGCGGCCGAAATTTGGATACCCTTCGCTTGGGCTAAAAGTTTTTTTCGGGCGTACCTATGACTTGTATTTAATCCCCCTCCGCCCTCCTCATTCTTCTTGACAAAAGTTTTGGGCTTGGTTGAAATAAGTGGGCAAATAAAAATATTTACTCGGAAAATTTTATTGGGTTGCCGGAGCATGACCCCACAGTACGATTCCATTCGTTTTGAACTTTTTAGTTGCTTTGATAAAGACACATTAATTCAAGGTTTTGTGAAATTGGTGTAAAAAAAATTTTCGTAGAAGAACCAATATGGGGGGTTTGGTTTATATGGCAGACCCATGACCCCATGGTCCGATTTTATCCATTCTTATATATGTTTTGTGTCAACAATAGAAATACATTTGTGTGTACTTTGGTTGAAATTGGTGAACAAATAACAAAGTTTTTCTTAGAAGAACCTAATGTGGGGGGACAAGTTTGTATGGCAGCCCCATGACCCCATGTTCCGATTTGATCCATTCTTGCATAATTTTGTGTTATCTATAGAAACACATTTGTGTGAAATTTGGTTGAAATTGATACACAAATAAAAAAGTTTTTCTTAGAAGAACTCAAATTGGGGAGCTAGGTTTGTATGGCAGCCCCATGACCGAGTGATCCAATTTGGGTGAATCAAACATACAAACAGCCTGCAACAATAAGAAGCACGTGTGCAAAATTTCAGCTTGCTAGCTGCAATACCCGCCGAGTAAAATGCGTCGCAACAGACAGACAGACGGACATGCTCCAATCGACTCCCCAAGTCATGCTGATCGTATATGTATACTTTTTATATGGTCGCAGATGCTTCCTTTAATGCGTTACAAACTTCATGACAAAGTTAATATACCCTTTCACTCTATAAGCGAAGGGTATAAATATATATAAATGATCAGGGTCGGTCCCTGATTCAAATAAGCCATATCTGTCTGTCTGTCCGTAAGTGTGTATGTCAGTTTGCACAATAACTCCCGAAATAATGAAGTTTTGAAATTTTGGTAAGATTTTTGGTTTGATAAAACCTTGGACGGTATTGAAAATGGGCTAAATGGGATCAGGGGTTCCCCTACCAACCATACATATTAGTCCTTGATATTTTAATTCGTCCATAACTTTCGACAGAATTTAATGACATATGTATTTCGGCCTCCACACATGAGGAGGCGGAGACATGTCAGATGGTGGACCAGGGAGCTGGATGCCAAGAAGCTCGAGGTTGCTCGGCTTCGGAAGCCTCTCCAGCGAGCCAGAGTTCGCAATCATGCAGAGGTGGAACTCCGTGGTTCTGCCTTCAGACGGGCTAGGAGCGAGTACCACTGCATGATGGCGAAGTGCAAGCAGGACGACTGGAGGCGATTCGTCAGCAGTTCTTCGGATGACCCAGCGTATCATGATGTATGCATGCATACCTGTGTGTCGGACAGTCTCTACTGCCGCCATGCAGGTATTGATGGGTGTTTCCCCTCTTGATCTGGAGGTTGTTCGTCGTGGAACAGCCTTTCACATCAGGAGGGTTTGACGTTGCCTGAATGTTCACTTGTGAATGACCGAAGTGTGTCTGGGAGATCTCAGCGGTCTGTCGCTGAGCTCCTGGATGACTATGTCCTGTCTAGATGGGAACAGTCCGTCGTGGGTAGGGTGACATTCGAGTACATCAAGGATGTCCGTCCTGCCCAGGGAAACCTAGACTTAGACTTTAATCTAAGTCTAGGCTTCGTGATTACGGGACATGGCTCCTTGAACTGGAAGCTTGTCCAGCTTGGGTTGGCCAGAGATGCCTCCTGTCCGTGCTGTGGTGCGGAACAGGAGGACTGGCTGCACGTATTGGTGTTCTGCCCAAGGTACTCGGATGTCCGAGACCTGGTATCGTTTGGGGTTGTCCTCAACGATGGAGCCGCCGACGTAACGGAGTGTTTGTGGGGGAGAGAACGAGTTCGTCGACTGAATGCCTTCGCTAAGGAGGCGTTCAGCCATCGGAACGCCGACCGCCGACGGTTGGATTCAGTATGGGACTTCATATTAATGTCTTCACTAGCGATTAGGTAGGTAGGTGCACGGGAGTCGCAGGAAAGCCCCGGAGAGCTACTGCCTCAGTACTCTCCGAGCGACTAAGAGGTAGGCCTCCTAGTGGGAATATCGTACTGGCTGTGGTTCATCCAGAGCGTGGAGTTGCGCATTCAACCGGGCGCCGGGACCCTTAGAACAGCAGATGTATTAGAAAGGCCTCGCATCCAGCAGTATGATTGCCAAGCTCGAAGTGCCAGGTTGGTATAAACTGCTACCTTCAGGGGGCGCTGATTGACTCCCTAGTTATGTACGGGTGGCTCTTGGCATAACCGACCTCCTCCCATAACTTACGGGAGGGAAGTCGTATAATGGCCGAGCACGATAAACGGTGTTCCCTGAGGGGGGGGGGGGGTGTTCACCATCGTGTGAGCTTCGAAGCTGGCGGCTTCGCATAACCCGAGTTTCAAAGGGGACGAGTAGTCACAGGTCCAACGAGCCTAGGATGTGTATACATCTGAATTTGTACGTGAGGTCTAACCAATAGGGGGCCGAAGGAGGATCACACCAGCTATAGAGAAGTCTTTAGCAAATAGTGTACCTCGGGGAAGGGTATGCCCACGGGACCATGGTCCTTGCCCATCAAGGAGTTGGACTCGAGGTGGCTGTCGGTTGTTAAGCAAGTCATCGAGCTGGTGATGCAGCCCCGGGGTTGAGTTTCTGAAAGTGGGTGCACCGGATGAAGAAATCCCCGTTTGACAATAAGACGTTGCCAATGAAACGCCGTAGGTCCAAAACGTTCGAAGGACCGGGAGGTAAAAGCGAAAGCTTAGGCACTCCCCTGACGGTATAGTCCCGTAGATGACTGACTATGGTGTACGTGTAATCTATATATATACGTAAATCTCGCATTAAAAGTTTGTTTGCTAAATACCTCTAAAACGGCTCGACCGATTTTGTTGTGTATACTTGCTAGGCATCAGAATAGGTCGAAAAGTATATTTCATACTCCTAAGTGCCCCTCCCCTTTTTATCGTGAATTTATTACTTCAGCGATTTAAAATGCGAGCGAAGCAAGCACAAGATTTTAGAGCGAGCGGACCTAGCTTGCGCAGCTTGTTTTAATATAAAAAAAACATTTCCGTTAATATATTCTCATTTTTGTGTATGTTTTCACCTTTAATAATTTCCACTTTTATTCAGTGTTTTCCTTCAACATTCAACACCGAATGTCCTTCCTCGCGGCGAGCATATTAAAATGCATGCAATAATTCAAAAAACGATAATGAACCAACAACTTTGCACAAGCTTCATTACTTCACGAAATGAATCTGTCCGTAAAATGAAATCTCTCACCTGGTAGCATGTACTCCCCGGGCGGTGGTCGCATGCAGATAAATCGTCCGGAATAACAAAGACATCGTCCTCGGAACGCCTGATAAGCCGGCGAAGCATGATTGTAAAATGCCAGAGGTGTCCTGCAGGGTGCAAACGGAACACACAGAGCGTGGCAAGCGAGTGTCAGCGATTCTCCACAGGTGCACAGTTCACTGCATTCGGTGTCGTCCAAGGAGTAAATCTACATAAAGGTCAAAAGAAGATATTCTTGTTTGAGTTGTGTCCTTGCAGGGGATTGCACAATGTTTTGTATCCTTACCCGTCGACTACTGCCTTCCGGCACCAATTGGTCGGACTGATGCGGACGCTGAACAACACAGTTCCCTGCAAAGAAAGAATAAATACAAGAAAACACCGTCAATGTAAGGCATACAATTACTAATTTAGCATTTACGGGGAAAAGCAAAACAAGGTCAGGTGGAGAATTATTTCTGTCATTTCATTACAATTTCAGGTTCACTCGCAGGCTCATTATGCATATTGTATTCGCACGCGGACAAACGTAGAGCCGGAATCAAGCGAAACGCGATTTCACCGTTCACGCGCCATGCCGTCGAACGTTTGAACATATAGCAAACGTAACGGTGAGGCATGGCAAGAGATGGATGTGCACGCGACAGACCGTTAAATAAACTTCACAGTTCCCAACAATAGGAGCGCACCTATACTTCACAAGAGGGGGAAATCCATCGAAAAACAAGACAAGACACGACCAGAGACAATAATCCCGTCTGTAATAAATAGTCCGCAATCTTTTTGATGATAGTCGATTTATATAATCCTCCAGCTCATTTGTTGTACCGCGTTGTAATCGCCACCCATACAAGGGTGTAATAAAGCCGCGGAGGTCGTGTTCCACTACGTTTGGTAAGGCGTTTCATTTGGATTTTTGGATTTTTCGTGCTTTATTCTTCTGGAGCCCATACTGTTCGCCACTAATAAGAAAGCCAATCGCGACACCTGATGTATTCGCGGAGCATGACAAATATTCTGATTAGCAGACAAATGCAGGAGAAGATGTGTAGAGTGTGGCGGCGTATTATGAAAAATGAATGTTCTTTGGACTTTATTGCAAATCGATGGGGACTTGGTGTAGAGCCGTATATCCCGACAGGAAGTTTAAAAGTTTCAGGGATACACAATTTATAATGTTTTGCAGTGTATTGAATTGTATTGTGTGTAAAACACTACCAAAAAGGCGGGGAAGATTTTCTCCCAAACAATACTTTTCCTAAAACCAAAATGAAGCTGGCACAAAAGCACTTGAATTAGTGCTTCTTTCTAATAAACTTCGGAATTAGATTAAACGCGACTCAGTTCGCTGTATTTATTACCAAGGAATTAGCTAAATGAATGCACGTATCGCGATAAAAAATCAATCAAACAGTTTACTTTCATAACAATATGGGCAATTATTATGTAAAATACATACCAACGTTATTTTCCCACCATCATAATTGATTTTAATTAATGCAATTAGCAGAGAAAATCTGTTTCTGATTTCCTGCTTAATTGTTTCGTATCAAACTTCACAATCGCAATTTAATTTAAAACGAATAAATTTGTTTTCGGACACGTTTGGCTTATTAATTTGCTGGAATTGATTTTGATTTTTCAATAGAGAGTTTTAGCATATCGTTTGAAATAAAGCGACCTAATTTGACATTCCATATAAAAATTCGCCTGCTTACCCTATACTCTGTATACGAAGCAATATTAGCCCTATTCGACTCACTGGATCATTTCCAGATTTATTGGAAATCCCATACAAAATGATAATCCTGGAAGTTGATCCAGGGTATGACTTGGATCATCTGCCAAACTAATCCCCCAGGTGTCTCCGCGAGCAATTTCCTTAAATTTCCCGTATGTTATTTTGTTATTTAGTATTTTTGGTTTGTAAAATTTATTCAGAGTTAATCATTTTAATTTTGCTTCCTACTTATCCTTTTAATTGTATTAGTCCAGTACAATTGGTTCAAAATAGCCCCAAACCTAAACATAAAAAAATAGGGGGCTTCGCCCCCTGCTCGCTTCGCTCGCCAACCCCCGGGGGCCGAGTCTAATTTCGGGCCTGGCCGAAATTTGGATACCCTTCGCTCTCTTCGGAAAATTTTATTGCGGTTGCGGGAGCATGACTCCACAGTACGATTTCATTCGTTTTTAATTTTTTTGTTGCTTTGGTAAAGTCACATTATTTCAAGGTTTTGTGAAATTGGTGTAAAAAATGTTTCTTAGAAGAACCAAAATGGGGGTTTGGTTTGTATGGCCACCCCATGATCCTATGGTCAGATTTGATCAATTCATAGATATGTATTGTGTCATCAAGAGAAACACGTTTGTGTGTAATTTGGTTGAAATTGGTGCACAAATAAAAAAGTTTTTTTTAGAAGAACCTAATTTGGGGGGTTAGGTTTGTATGGCAGCCCCATGACCCCATTATCCGATTTGATTCATTCTTAGATATGTTTTGTGTCATCAAGAGAAACACATTTGTGTGAAATTTGGTTGAAATTGGTGCACAAACAAAAAAGTTTTTCCTAGAAGAACCTAATTTGGGGTGTTAGGTTTGTATGGCAGCCCCATGGCCCCATGGTCCGATTTGATCCATTCTTACATATGTTTTGTTTTATCTATAGAAACATATTTGTGTGAAATTTTGTTGAATTTGGTACACAAATAAAAAAGTTTTTCTTAGAAGAACCTAATTTGAGTAGTTGGGTTTGTATGGCAGCCCCATGACCCCATTGTCCGATTTTACCGATTCAAACACACAAACTGCCTGCAGCAAAAAGAAGCATTTGTGCAAAATATATACCCTTTCACTCTATGAGCGAAGGGTATAAAAAGAAATTGTTGATGATGTTGAATACACTCCCTAATATACGCAGTAAAAAGTTACACTAATTTGCGTCATTGGTTAAGGGGGGAGGGGGTGACAAAGAAGTGAAAATTCAGTTTCTTGCAAATATCTGGAAAACTATGAGTCTGACGTTAAAATGGGCTGAGGACAAAACAAACTACATAGAATTACCTTTGTAATGATATATGTAACACTCTAGACATTTTCTCAGAAATTTATAGCCTAGACCCAAAAGTATTATAGTGAATTTACATATTTCGAGTTTTACATTTCGCACTGTAACTCTTGATAAAATAGACCTACTGTCATAAGATCTTGTCCATATATTGTTAACAAAATTTGTTTAATTTATACCAAAAATTGGAATGCTCCCATCAGTGACGCCCCCCTCACTCCTCTTGACATTTTTCAAAAAGGCATGCCTGTAGCTTCTTTTTAAATTGAGCCAGGCAGATAAAATTTAGTGGGCTGCCTAGCCTAAGCTCCATTATGCTCCCCACTAAAAATTATTACCATACGATCAAAACTAAGGGTACCCCCCCATACAAAGTGACCCAAATTTCTAACAAATTTCACATTTTTTCACTTCTAAATTCTATCTAAAATAGAAAAAAAAAAATTATCTCTTAGAACGTCATTATAACAGTTAACTGTAGTCTTCTAAATGTATGTATGTCCAAAAGTTTGTACCAGAGCGTGCCTTACAAGTACGAAAAATCGGGTTTGAAGGTTGCTACATTTTACACATTCACACTGAATTTCGTGGTTGAGCAGTTTATTCGAAAGCCACCGAGAGATAATTGTAGCGTATATTCACTTGCTAGTTGGTTGCTAGTCGAATTAAACATGTCCTATTCAACTAGTAGCTAGTAAAATGTATCTATTTACTAGCTACTAGTAAAATTGCACTACACTTTGTTGGTTGTTTACGACGTCATCACCGTAGTAACTTCTCGTATGCAACTAACTCCTGTATATAGGGTGACTAGTTGCGCGTCTAGTTGCATCACACTTTCGGTGACGACGTCGTAACAACGCATTTACATGACACTGTTTTCGTTGTTTATTATATGTCGTCGCCTATGGTGATTTCGCGAATGCAACTTTACTAGCGCTAATAAACTCGCCAAATGTGTCTGTAGCTATAAGGCGAAATATGGCAAATGCAGGGCAATATGTACATTTTATATGTATAGAGCTGCAGATGGAGGAATGTAGACGGAAGTTTGCTACTCTCCCAGTGAAGAAATATCGAAAGGGTGCAACGCTGACGAAAGAAGTGTTTAGCTTTTGTTGGCGAATATCCAACAAACTGCATGATGGAGGTATCGGCTACACGCAGTTTGCAGTGTATCTTAAGGAGATTCACCACTACGAAAAAAAAACTAGGGGGCTTCGCCCCCTGCTCGCTACACTCGCCAACCCACCGTTCGCGCTGGGTGCTTTTTTTTCGCCCCTCCCCTCCCTCTCCTCGGGCTAAAAGTTCTTTTTTTCGGGCGTACCTGTGACTTGTATTTAATTCCCCCCTTCTCATTCTTTTTCTTCCGTCTTGACAAAAGTTTTGGGCTTGGTTGAAATAAGTGGACAAATAAAAATATTTAACCCGAAAATTTTATTGGGGTTGCGGGACCATGACTCCACAGTACGATTCCATTCGTTTTTAACTTTTTTGTTGGTTTGGTAAAGACACATTAATTCAAGGTTTTGTGAAATTGCTTTACGCTTATTTATTGGATAAAATGTATGAGCCTAAGGATCGGTTTCGGCTACCATACCAGAGTTACATGAATCTACTCAATCATTTCAACCAAATTTCACACAAATCTTAAAAGAACCAAAATGGGGGGTTGGGTTTGTATGGCCACCACATGACCCCTTGGTCAGATTTTATAAATTCTTAGATATGTTTTGTGTCATCAAGAGAAACACGTTTGTGTGCAATTTCGTTGAAATTGGTGCACAAATAAAAAAGTTTTTCTTAGAAGAAACTAATTTAGGGGGTCAGGTTTGTATGGCATCCCTATGACCCCATTATCCGGTTTGATCCATTCTTAGATATATTTTGTGTCATTAACCTTCAAGCGGGCGCGCGGGCGGTAATTTACCGCCCTGATCATGTAAACACGCATAGTTTTTCCCCCGTTGGCCGGGTCGAGGTGGGAGAAGTATGTATTCTTAAGTCGTACTGTTATAGATACGATACAATAAAATGGGGTAAATTTTACCTTCCATACCTTTCCGGCGGTCATCAAACGTTCGGGGATTGTATATTTTGGTATATAGTTGTGCTCAAAATGTGTGTGCTCTGTGTAATATTACTGAAGTGCGTGCTTTGCTAAAACTGCTGAACTTGTTTTATTGTTCACCAGATAATACTTTTTATGATAATAACTTATTTGTGACATGCTCTTCTTTCCATTTACTATAATTATGAGAATGGAAGTTGTACGGTTGAGCGCAAATGGAGGGGAAAAGGCGAAGGCGGTAAATTACCGCCGCGCGCCCGGTAATGTCACAAAAAATGCGCGCCCGCTTGAAGGTTAAGAGAAACACATTTGTGTGAAATTTGGTTGAAATGATTGAGTAGATGCATGTAATTCTGGTATGGTAGCCGAAACCGATCCTTAGGCTCATACATTTTATCCAATAAATAAGCGTAAAGCATACTTGTAGGATGGTCTTTTACACTGGCTCTAGAAAGTGTAAACGACCATGCTACAAGTATACATTAAGCTGATTTTTGCGGGGTGGTATAATGGTGCCCTTCGACCAAATATCGTATTTTTCTTTGACTATATGACTACAAGCCTGTGTCGATAACCTAAAACAGAGAGAGCGATTATAAGCATGAAATATGGTAGACATTTTTAAAGGGCTCTCGTTAGGTTTCTTCCTGTTCTTAATATAAACAATTAAAATAAAGAAGATATTAGTTTCAGTGAAGAGTTACACTCCCAGTCACTAGAATAGGGACATCCTTTTCGAGAGTTGTTTATCTCAAAATATCCTTTTCCTTGCAGCAGAGAGCATAACTCAGTATTTGTTTACAAGGGCTATTATGTTGCTCATAGTTTGCGAGAAAAAAAATGAAACATTTAATAACAACAGTTATGTTTCATCAACATTATGCTGATGCACTAATAAATTCTATGCTCAAAATTGGGTCATTTGAATAGGGATAGTTGCGATTTAGTCGTTATTTCGACAGTCCTAGCGCCACATCCTAACTGTTTTTGTTTCAATCCACTCAGATTGTGTTTTGACTTTAATATTTATAAGTTTCGGTAATCATGGGTAGAGCAAAAGCATTAAATACCGCCCAAATGGCTCAAAACGATGTTTTGAGAAATGAACAACACAGTTTACGCGAAGTTTCGAAAATAGCGAAAAAAAGTAAATTGGTTGTGTTTAATTATTAAAAAAATAAAAGTGGATATGGACGAAACGTGAAAAGCGTACGCGACGCGTCCAAACCGCAAAAAAGAGAAAAGGGAAATTCTGCGAGCCGCCTCTAATTTTGCACTATCAGCGGCTATAATTGGAGCTAAAGTCGGCGTTACAGCTAGTTTATCAACAGTGCAACGTGTAATAAGAAATTCCTCACACTTACAACGAAAGAACAAACAGCTCCCCAAACCATGACGCTACCTTCTCTGCTATGATGCCTAAATGTGTTCGTCCTTAACAAAGGGTACAAACCCACTTTCATCACCGCGGCACGGGAGGAGGTTCTTGACCTTACTCTTGCCAGTGGACCAATAACGGAGTTTATCTCTGATTGGCATGTATCTAGCGAGGAATCCTTGTCAGATCACAGGCACATAAGATTTAATCTTGCGGCGACGAGCTCAGTGCTCCAGGATGCTTCCACGTGTCAAAAAACAAACAAATTGGAAATTGTTCAAAGATCTGGTCGTTTCCAGTGTCAGTACTTTACCACTGTTATTTGAATCCCCCTGCGATGTGGAGCTTGCCGCAGATCAAATAAATAGTGTACTCATCTCCGCATACCAAGAGAGCTCTTTCATTCCAAATTATAGGTCTACCCGTAAGGTCCCCTGGTGAAATGAGGAACTCGATCGAAAACGGTCCCATGTTCGGATATTGTTCAACTCAGCCAAGCGCTGTGGTCAGTGGGAGGCATACAGGTGCTCCTTAACTGAATACAACACGATGATTAGGCAATCCAAAAGGAAGTGCTGGAGGAAGCAGTGTGAAGCAATTCAATCTTTACCTGAGGCTGCACGGCTTCACAAAGCCCTCCATAGAGGTACCTCAAACGGAGTTGGGTTACTAAAATGCCCAGATGGTTCATTTACGACTGGTCCCAAGGAGACCCTCCAACTTCTCCGCGATACGCACTCAGACGGTCGTCCAGACACATACAAGGTTACACAGGACAACCGGCTAGATGGTTGGTGAGTCTTTCAGGGGTAATCTTTGACAGTGACAAAGTGAAAAGGGCTATTCTGTCTTTTGATCCATTTAAGGCTGCGGCCATCGATGGAGTATATCCTTCAAAACTGCCTGGATATTATACTGCCATACCTTACAGCTCTGTTCAGAGCTAGCTATTATTTTTGTCACATCCCTCTTGCTTGGAGGAAGGTCAATGTAACTTTCATCCCTAAGCAAGGTAACAAGCCTGAGGACTTACCAAAGTCCTATAGGCCCATCAGTCGATCCTCCTTTCTCCTAAGAACTATGGAGCGTTTAATTGACCAACACATCAGGAATCTGATGATGAAAAATAACCCCTTACATCATACTCAATTCGCCTATGTAAAGGGTAAGTCGACGGTGACGGCACTTCACAAGTTCGTCAGCGCTATTGGAAAATGTATAGATGAAAAAGAGATCGCTTTGTGTGCTTTCCTAGACATCGAGGGTGCCTTCGACAATACTGGTTACGATGCGATTACCAGAGCCCTCGTTAGAAGAAGAGGGGTGCCACAACCCACCATCAGGTGGATTGACGCCATGCTAAAAGGAAGAGAAATTTATTCCTCCCTCGGCGGTCACATTCTCAACATTAACGCTATCAAGGGATGCCCTCAAGGGGGTGTTCTCTCACCCCTATTGTGGTCCTTGGTAGTAGATGAATTACTCTCGCTACTGGAGGTGCGGGGTTTTTTCGCCATCGGCTACGCGGACGATATCACTATCGTGATCAGGGGCAAATTCGAGTCCGTTATCACGGATTTGATGACTACAGCCCTAACGACGGTTAACAGATGGTGCACAGCAACTGGGCTAAATATCAATCCACAAAAAACAGTCCTGGTACCATTCACGAGGAAAATTGCTCCTCCTCTTGACCCAATCTACTTAAGAGGTGTGCTCATTAACTATTCCAAAGAGGTTAAATGTCTTGGCATTACACTCGATAGTAGATTAAACTGGAATAGCCACTTGGAAAACGTTCTTAGTAAGGCTACGCGTGTAATGTGGACTTGCCGAAACTGCTACGGTAAGACTTGGGGTCTTTCACCCAAAATGACAGAGTGGTTATACAGTACTCTAGTACGACCTGTAATCACTTATGCTTCCTTAGTGTGGTGGCCTAAAACATTGTACACTAGGCAAATGGCCTAGTGTCTTCCAAGCCGAAATTCATGCCATCGAAATCTGTGCCAGGGAGATCCTGGAACGTGGTCTCCGTGGCGCACACATCGCCATCTGCACTGACAGCCAGACTGCAATTAACGCGCTAACTTCACACAAGTTTACCTCGAAAATGGTCATCAAGTGCTTTGACACCCTTCAGAGCCTCTCCAGCCGTAACTCTGTTTCCATCTATTGGGTTCCGGGTCACAGAGGCGTTGAAGGAAATGAATACGCGGACGAATTAGCAAGAGAGGGCTCATCTTCAACACTCATTGGTCCTGAGCCCTTCTGTGGAATTAGCTGGAAAGCTGCTAGAGGCATAATTGGTAACTGGTCCTCGGACTTGAGGCATAACTACTGGACATCGCACCCTGGTTTAAGAGTTACTAGTGCGCCCCTTCAGCTTCTCCGATATTAATTGTCTGCGCAGGACCGAGCTCAGACTATTAATAGGCTTTCTTACGGGGCACTTTGGGCTCCGCTACCACCTTCATAAAATAGGTCTATCAAGGGAGACCCAATGTCGCCTTTGCCTGGAGGAAGACGAAACCTAATTTATTACTGGAATATCCGGCGATCGCCAGGTCCAGGAGATCACTCCTTGGGCGTGATTTACTCAGCACTAGTATGATTAGGTGCTCCTCTCTGAATGATCTTCTAGCGTTTATCAAACGGGTTGATGACCTTCTAAACTAAAGGAATATGGCACAATATACCTTGTAGGTAGCAGTTCCCACCACTATGGTTAAGTCCAATTGCTTATTATTATTATTATGATGCCTTGACAGAAACCGTTCGTTTTTACGTAGATCGTGGAAATAGAAATGGAACCCATCTCGGCCATCCAGATTCGCTTTCTTTTCATCCAAAAAACTACCCTGTTCCACCCCTGTCGCCATGACATATTTTGGCGAGCAAAATCCAGAGGATGGATTTCCTCTTTGCGTCTAACCGTGTTTTTTTCTGAATTTCCTTGATTTTTTTTTCGTTTTCAGTGTGAGGAATTCCTTATTACACGTGGGAGTGTATATATAAATAATGATCATGAAAAGCTCTCGAAATTTACCGGAATTCTTTTTCAATGTTTTCCATTTACCTATATTTTAGAATATAGCGGATTTGGAAAAAAAATCCCAGTGAAAAAAGTTTGTTACCAATAAGTTCATGAAAACATAAAATATTAAAATGTATTAAAAAGAACAATGAGCTAGGAAATTCCGTAGTTTGTAATTTAACATCTCCCAGACATACTCAATTTCCAACCAAAGACTTTAATATTAATGCAATCCGAATCTTCCGAAACACATTGAGACGACACTTCCATCAAAACCAATAACGGACAATCTTCAACTTCAAGTGAGTCTTATATCAATTACTATCCTATTGCACTCCGCATACAAAGTATCCTTTCTACGCTCCTACGTACGTACATGGACCTTGTAAGGCTAGCGAAACTAAATCTCCTGCCGCACTATAGTGGTGAAACCAAATAAAAAAGCGACATCCACAATAAATCGGGATGTTCTGCTCTAGTCCTGGGGGTGTATACTTACTTGGTGCTTGAGTTGTTGTTGTGGTGGCCATAGTGGTGGTGGTGGTTGTTGTTGATATTGTTGTTGTTTCGATTTCTAACACGAAACTCGTTGTAATAGTAACGGGTTGCTCGTCGGATGCTTCATTTGCATTGTTGCCGCCTTCATCAATATTATTCTGCTGCTCACCACTGAAATGTTCCGGATATACTTCGGGGGATTCCACGTAATTCGTTTCGACTGGCAATTCCGTCTTTCCCACCTGTAATCCGTATAGACGAAAAGAGTTAAGGATTCAATGCAACAGGATTAAGTATTGGATGACGGATACGATGAAGTAATTGGATCATTTCACGTCTACTAAAATTTGGATTCAGCATGATGCAAAGTTGGTTACTGATGCGGTTTGGTGTCTGTGTGTGTGTGTTTCGTACTTATAGGCTTTCGAGAGGGAAAATCTCTTCGAAATCATAGTCCGCCACACGATTTGGTCACGGATTGCAGCATCATACATGCACAATATACATACCCGGTGAAGGCAACTCAACTGCATCAGCCATATCCAAACTGAATTGGAAATAAATTTTATTAATACATGAACGAGCGCTTACCGGCGTATGTGGACGAGGCTTCACACCGTACGGATCATTGACTCCCGGCAAAATTCGATTTGTTGTTAAAACAGCAATCGGCGGCGAGCGGGTCGTTGTCGTAGTCGTTGTTGTCAGGAAACCCAATTCCGCTAAACGTTTCACGTGAAAATCCTTTTGGGCCTCGACTGTATGTGGCAACGACAGCGAAGAGGGTGCGATGGAAATAAAAAAATGAAAACCAAATTAAAATCGTTTGGGAGTTTGGCAACATCGTTATACACGTTGTTCAGGACGTGCACTAAATTATTTGGAAATATACCACACAGCACACATAGCGCATATACTTACCCACACAAGGATTCAACCAGAGTAATTTTTGCCATCCGAGACATTCATATAAGTGTGGAAATTCGGTGCCATGACAGGCACAAGTCATCCGTAATTGAGTTCCCAGGATGCCAAGCATGGCAGACCGACAACTGCTCGGTCGTCCTGCACATTTTTTGGTTACACTGTCTACCGCACAAGATTGCTCGTACCGCTCCAGTTTGATCCTGTATAGAGTGTGGGAAATTTAATTACACATTAGTACCATCAAGTGGATGTAAGACGCTTATCGATTTTCCGGTATGCTCCCCCGGGGCACTTGCCGCTTGTTCCGGGGTGCACTTTTAACTCGTTTAACCGACGATAGCAGACATGCATTCATAATAATTTCGAGAGTGTGGATATTTGACACTATCGTGTAACTTTGTAAAACTAAGTCGTCCTCGTTGTATAGGTGGCGATGCTGCTTCCTGCTAATGTAATTACGATGCTATGCGAGAAGTCCTGTTGCAGAGGACTTGCTTACATGCATGCGCTTACGCTTCCTTTAGGTCACCGGTTGTAGGTACATACCGGGTTTCACCTTTTGTGAATAGGTTGTTGATGGTGCGATGATTATAGTGGTAGTGGGAGTGATGACACTTTCGCTTTTGGTGCTACTAACCAAGGCAATACGGGAAGGAGCCAGGTCTTATAATTATCCTAACGCAAATGACAATATCATTGCAGGTATTTGTAAATTTACCGGTTACTAGTTTGTAGGACATGCCATGGATATATTTATAGGGACTTGGATAATGTAGTCCAAATATGTATGTGTAGAAGAAAAATTGATTTTTGATGATATATCTCGGAAAATTTTGAAAATATTTAATTACAATGTTAGAATAAAGGCTGCATACTTTGCCGATTATGTATATTCCTTTTCGGTTCTTTTTACACTTTCCAACTTGCCGAAATAATGGAAAAGCACTGCTAATAGACCGGAGATGCAGGAGTAGCAGATAAAAGGGCGTATGAATAAAAAGATGCTTTGCTAAATTCTTAGCTAAACAAGCACAAACAACAACAATTTACATTTAAATCGACCGGTTTAGCCAAGCACTAAGCAAAGTATTTTTTTGTTCATACGACCTATTGTTGTTGTTGTAGCAATTTTATCCTCTTGAATTGAGAGGGATTTGGGAGTTATTGGCCGTTGTAGTAATAGTGGTAACCCCACGACGTAATATTGTAAAACCGCTTGCATTGCGGAAATGTGGGCAATTTTTTGACTACCTCCGCGCGCGTAAAGCTTTTCAGGATTATCAGAATTCCGCATTTTCAGGGTCCGGATTATTGGGGGTTACTGTATATACCATTTAAAGAACGTCGAAAGAATGCACGCCTTGTTGTGATTATTATTGAATGTATAATTGATAGTATATATAAAGGTAAGTGTATGTAAATAATTATAAAAGAAAAGATAAAATTAAGAAATATTTACAAAATTAAGAAAAATTTACGTTATCGTAAGATATAAGTCGTTGCAAAATGGCTCTACGAAACGAATTAAAGTTGAGAGTAAGAGGACCAAACTGGAGTTCATCATGTACTCTCATCATCCTAAGTAAAGGCGAGTTGAAGTAGATTTCCAATCTAGCGAATGGTGGATCAAAGATGGTTAGATTACGCGAAGGGCGATTCCGAGTTCTAAAACGAATACTTTCCGCTAATATGGAGTCAATTAGTCCATGGCAAAGTTTAACAATTTGGCTGCCAATGCATCACCGGTGAACATGGCGTAGGTCATTCCCCAGGGGCCAGTGCATCACCGGTGAACACGGCACAATTTATTCCTCAGGGGCCAAAGCAAAATTTTCCTGTTTCAATTATTTCCCGCCGGAAATATTTTGTACACATAGTTATATGCTTAAAAAAGCCATATTCAAGTGTTTTCCCGACCGTGTTCACCGATGATGCATTGGCACTATAGGAAAGTATATGTCAATATTATAAACACAAGTGCATCACCCGTGAACACTTGATTGTCTAGACAGATTGCGGTCCAGTTGATTTCTTGACTTCGAAGAAATACATCGTGAGTGAAAATGAATTCGCAAGAAACAAGAGAAATGTTACAAAATGATTTTTCGGAAAGTGAAGATTTCCTTCAGCTGAAGAAAGCTCTTCCGAAGAAAGTTTAGATTGTGAAATTCCGATAAATAACGATGCAGTTAATTTTGGACCGTTATAAAGTGAACCGAATTATACAATTTTAAAATTTATCGGTCAGCAGGTCAGCAATTGATTATCGACGAAAGCATGATACCCTTTTGTGGACGCTTGGGATTTCGTCAATATCTTCCTGGCAAAGCCCATAAATACGGGATAAAATCCTTTAAACTTACAGATACTGAGGGATATACATTTAACATGAAACTATACACAGGAAAGTCAGACACAGCAACTGGACGCTCTCTCTCTTGTAATGTTTGTCTGCATTGGAAATTGGAGAGACAAAAGGGAGGTGAACCATATATGTGCCTGAAACATTTTCAAGATTTTCATTAAACCTGAACTAAGCTTGTGAACCATCATCTGTTTGATTCTTTTGGATTATAGAACCATGAATATGAGAAAAGAATTTTTTTTGGCTTTTATGGAGTTACACACTTTAAAGGTAGTTTTTTTTATACTTGGCAAATATACGAGTTTTTTCCAATTGGAGTGTGATGCAAAAAACAGTTACTGAAAGTATTCTGCCAGTTTTATCATAATATTTTGTTTTTCAAACCCGTAAGGACAACAAATTTAAAAATCTAACTATGCATCACCGGTGATGCATTGGCCTCTGGGGAATGACACTTGCTGTGTTCACCGGTGATGCACTGGCCCCTGGGGAATGTCAATTGCCGTGTTCACCGGTGATGCATTGGCAGCCAAAGTGTTAAATAGAAAACATTCATCCAAAGGTAGCCTTCGCACTTTCAGTGAACGCAAATTCAGGAAAAGCAGACGATCGGGGTAGTTAGCATAAGGCAAGCGAAATTTGTAAAAAAGTGTACGGGTAAAATTTTTTATACAGCCTCGATGTCGTTTGTCTGTGTTATTTGGTTGTAAGGAGACCCGACTACAATTGCGTATTCAGGAATGCTACGAACCAGAGAGCAAAATAGACGGACAGCAGATTGAATGCAGTGGAATTGGGAAGAACTGCGGAGCACAAAACCGGCAAGTTTGGATGCCCGATTCACGATGTTCTCGTAGTGGCCACTAAAATTCAATCTGCTGTCGAATGTCACCTCTAAATCGTCAAACGGTGCGGTCTGTGAGGTATCCATTTAACCAAAAAAATTGGAATAAGATAGAGAGTGGCAACGATAAGCTTTGGCAGGACTCTTTTAGGAAAATATTCGGTAGACCGTCCGCTCCCGCTCCACCTTCAGGTTTTAGTTTATAGAGGAGTAGGTTAACACAGTCAGGAGTAATGGGAGGAGATGAAAAGTGTGAAGGATCGTTGGGAAATAAGAAGTGTTCGGAAGGAGAAGGTTAATATACAGAGGAAAAGTAAGTAGCAAACAGATTGCAGCTTCTATTGGTAGGAGATCTTGGCGGCCAAGTCAAAAATGGTCCGCGATACAAAAATATGCAATATTGAATAGTGTAAGTAGTCTGGCTGGTTGAGCGGTTAGTGCGCGCACCTTCGGTGCACAGGGTCATAAGTTCAAATCTCACCGTGTTCCATGGTGTTTATCGAACTCACAAGCTTGTGACGGACTATGATCTCACTCATATGTTAAACGAGTACCCATTTGTGGGGATAAATAACACTGCTGAGCGTAATGCTGATCTCATTACCTCAACAAAAAGCAGATAAGATCTTGGAAATAGGATGTCACTAACACATCCTGCGGCCTTAGTCCAATGTTGGATTTTCGCGCCTGTTATTTATTTTTGTATTTGAGCAAATTGACGAAGGCGGGACGAAACTCACCGAAACCTTAAAAAAATGTCTCTCGATGAATTGGCACCGATTCTTCATCGAGACAGTCATCGGGTGATAGAGATTCAGTCGAAGTACATAAGCCAACGCGTGTGGATAAGACAGTGTTCACGAATATTACGACAATTTTTGCATTCCGCCGTCTCTTTGGATTTATCGTTCACCGATTATGGCTAGCAGGGAGATGACAACGTCGATACGAGCAACAGTGTACTCAATGGGAACACACAAAGTGCTACCAAGAAACCGGAAATGCCTCCGATCATTCCGCCCGGATTAAGTTTTGACATCATCACAACGACTATGAAATGACTTAGCATTTCAAAAAGGTAAAAAGGTATTACTTCCTGACCAATCACTCTATGAAAGTTTCTGCAAGCACTTGATATGCAACAAAGTGAACTTTTATACGTGTGCCCATCATAACGTCCTATCAAATATGTGCTCAAGGGCTTGCACAACATGGAATGTGTCGACGGACAAAATAACTTCCGGCAAGTGTACTCTTTAAACATTTCATATGTCAATGTCAGAAAATGAATCTAAAGGGAGAAAAAAAGAAACGCATGGAAGAGGCAGTATACATTGTATATTTTCAGCGCGAATCAATTGAACTGTCTCATAGCCAAAAAAGAATACAATATTTGTTCGGCAAAAATCAAACATCTCTGGACTTTTGCAGGATTTGGAATTGGGATTGGGATTGGGATTGAAATTGGGTATGACCTCCTAATCATGGGAAAAAAGTCCTGACCGATTGGGGGTCCGCAATCTTGTAAAAAAAAGTGGAGAAAAGGGATATTTTTTGAGTTTTTAGTGATTATCTGAAAAACAGCAAAAGATAGAGGAAAAATTTTTGAGGACGAAAAAACACATAAAATTTGCAATGATTAGAATACATAAGAATTTTTCTGGAAAATTCGGCGGTAGACTAAAAAATAAATTGGAATATTTTCATTTTGGACCATTTTAAAAAGGTCATAGCTCTTGAAAAAACCAAAGTTCAGCTGTGCAATTTTGCATGAGAACTCATATTAAGTTGAAGATTTTTGCTGAAAATTGAGTCGTTCCGATCAAGGACCCCCATTATCCACCTATTTGGAAAAATTGCATTCTCATAACTCCCCCCGAAATAAGAGCAGAGAGCAAAATTTTGGTTTCTTGCCATTCGAGGGCACTATTATACCACCCACCAAAGAACAGTTGATTTGGATAAAAACTAAGGATACCTCCCATACAAAAGCTCTGTGGCACACTTGGTTGTGCCGCACTCTACGATGCTAGTAATCAAAGCGGAGATCGAATGTCGGCGTGGAGCTTCACATGGAAAATGTCAAATCTATTATCAAGCATTTGTTTGCTTGAATTGAGAATAATGGCTTAGGCTTGAATCTACTTTCTATTTCTCAAAACAAGGTCAAGAACAGATCAGCTAAAATTTACTAGGACAATTTTGCACTATAACGCACATCAGTATTATGGGATACCTAGTGATGAAATAGGGTTCTTATTGAGCAGCATTACGGCACATGCTGGAGTAACTTGGTTGAACAATACTGCATGATGCTATCCGATATGTAGTTAAGAAAGGTTTTTCTCGTCTTTTGTCTTTTCGTCTTGCATCCTCGCTCTGCAGCACATTATTGTATGCTTCAGCTGCAGACAAATCACTCAGTGAGGCCCATTTTCCTACATTTTTTCTCCAGTGCGGGAACAATTCCCAACATTTGCGCTCGGTAGTGCAGACAAACCTTCAATTTTAAATTCACCCCACAACTTTCCAGGATTAAACTTTCAAGTTCCTAACACCGATACATTGGTTTAAGACCGGTGTTCAATCAGTACCGGTACCAATATTTCGAAGTACAGCCGATTTTTTGTCCGGTTTTTTCAACCAAGGGCCGGTCTTGATTTAACTGGCTCATGGTTGAAAAAAACGGTTCATGTAAAAAAAAAACGGGTCATGTAAAAAAAAAGCGGCTCATGGTTGAAAAAAAACGGTCCTTTAATGAAACCCGCTCATGGTTGAAAAAAAACCCGGTACTAAAAAACCAACAGGGTTGAAAAACCGACAGGGACCGGTGCACCGGGTACCGGGTACTGAAGAAAACCGGTATCCGATATTAAAATCTAAGCACCGAACAGGCCTACTTTCAAGGTAGGTAGGTACGCAGAATACAATAATGCGTACTTAAAATCTTTAGGCGATTCACGGTTCTTCCTCGCTGTACCAAACTTATTCCTCCAGAATCTCAGCTAAACAAGCAGAATAGAAA
Source organism: Microchrysa polita (assembly GCA_949715475.1). Lineage (NCBI taxonomy): Eukaryota > Metazoa > Arthropoda > Insecta > Diptera > Stratiomyidae > Microchrysa > Microchrysa polita. The sequence continues at coordinate 63,666,881 of OX454421.1, read as the reverse complement.
CAATTTAAAAACCTTGAAGCAACGGCCTCTTTTTAGATCATAGGGGTTCTAAAGTTCATTTATTGCACTTCCTCTGTCCTGAAAAAAAATCTAGACCACTGACTACCTCCCTCTTCTGAAAAGTTATTTACGCCACTGATGCACATACAAACGTATGTTTAACCACAAAAGGTATAGCAAAGAAGAATACTCGAATTAAGATTCATTATACACATAATATTGAAAATAGATTTCAGAAATTTAAGATTTCTGTAATCTATCGATGGCTGCAACTTTTGAATCTTGGAAGAGCCTTGAAATATTCAAAAAATATGGACAGTGCGATGCTCTACATGTCTGCCAAGAGTGAAGCGGAGCGATTTTTGCTTTGAAAATCGTTCGGCTCCGAGGTAAAAAATCCGAGAAAAAAAAATTAATTTTTTCGACGAAATTTTTTATTTTATGGCACGATTTGATGATTTTGGACTATTCGTTGAGAGACTTGCAAAATTTGCGTTTAGTCATAATCACCACTCTTCATTATTAAGACATTCAAGATCATCCATGACAGAAAAGCCCTGTCCTGTACTCGATGAACGAAACGTCCTTCATAATATAAATCAGTTATTAGGTGCGTTTTATTGAATGGAGTACAGGACAGCGCAGCTTCCATAACAATTTCACAGATCTCGTACTATACGCAATGTACGTAAACTATCGCATAAAAACACCCAAATATGACTCCTCGTGATATTTCCAGCAAAAAATCAGATAAGCTGTGTAAAAAAGCTCAAAAGACAAAATTTTGTTATCTTTACTTCATATAAATTTGTTTTTCGACGGAAGTCTTAGTGGTAGCATTTTTGTAAAATCTTTAAATGATTTTAGTAGCTAAGGAGTTAAAATTTCGGGATATTCCTAGTACATCTATTTTGCTGAAAATGACTTTAACCCTTGTGTTGCCACCCAAAAAACTTACACTATCTGCCACCCGGGTACCTGGGTACCCCCCTATGAAACTCTTGCTAAAAGTCCATTGTAGCTGAAAATAATTGTTTGTATTTTTACAAGGAAAATTAAGAATAGATTGTAGTTTTGTTTAGAGAACTTAGCGTATCCAAAACATGCACTGAATTATTGCCGTTGGCGTGAAGAAGCCAGGCAGTCACTGCTGAGAGAGTTTCGATGGACGAATAAAAGAAAACCATGACGACAAAAGAAACGCTGAGGAGGAGAGTAGCAATGAAAATTTCTGTCACGGAATCTCACTATCGTCGGTATTTTGAAAAAAAAATGCATTCCTCAAGAAATGAAACTGACGAACTGTTGACCGTTATTGTCGACGCTTTTGGACTTGACGAGGAGGTACCATCTGTTCGTATGTTCCGAAGAAGAAAAAAGCGGAGATTCTTCCCATTACGACATCTCCGGTACCACTTACGTTACTTACTATGAAAACACTGATATGCTTGCAAAAAAACCAACGGGCGCAGAATTTTTCTACACCAGCTCTCGGAAGAATTAGCTATACTAATGATAGGAGAGTGATTTTCTAACCAGCAAGTCATGCGAAATCATGGAACGAAAACCACAATCGAAAGGTACTAAGGAAGGCCAGTAATAGAAGTGGTTACAAACAGCAACGATCAAAGAAACGCTAGAGGTACAAAAGTTGACGCATTTTTACGATATACTCGAAATATGTAAACGATATTCTATACGAAAATCATTCTTTTTATATCGGGGTACCCGGGTGGCTCATACGTATTGTTTTTTTCAAATGCAAAATTTTTTAAGTTAAAAAATTTCTATAAATACGTAGAATGCAAATTTCGATACAAATTCGATTAAATCATGGAGATTGAGAAAGATTTGGAAGTCTTTCCTGAAAAAAAAAATTATTTAGCAAAACGTATCAAGATGGGTACCCGGGTATCAAGAGACGCGAGAGCGTATCGTCCGCCAAAGGAAAAAAAAATGAAAGCGAACAAGTCTATCATTACCGGAGACAACTTGCTTTTTTGTTTGACAGGGATACAGCCTTCCAGGCAACATCCCCCAAAAAAAATTTTTTATCAAAATATTTCACATATCTTGTTCTAGTGCCTTTCCAAAAAAATCTTCGATCGGCACAATAAGGCTTCATGCACACGACGCGAAAACGGCTCGCAAGCTCGACACATCGAAATGCATTGGCTCTTATGGGAAGGTCACGACAGCGAGAGCCGTGCCGCTGTCAAATCACAACTAGCGAGACGTGTTTTCACATATCGTGCACCACAATCCGCAAATTCACGGCTCGCGAGCCGTGTTTTGACTGTGCACGGCTCTCGCTTGCTGTCGCGCGTCATGAGCTTCCCATAAGAGCCAATGCATTTCGATGTGTCGAGCTTGCGAGCCGTTTTCGCGTCGTGTGCATGAAGCCTAACGGGTAAGATATATGCAATAAACGGTGAAATTTTCACGCTCACAGACTTAAGCGAGTAACCCAATTTCATACTGGAGTCTACAGTTGCAGAAAGACTTGCTTCTACTTTTCTCTCCCCGTGATGGGATTTTTAGGAAATTTGGAATGAATGATCCTCTGGTGGTCCTTCTAAAGAATCAATGTCTTCCATTTAGATAAGTTGATGGAATAACGGTAAAATAATAGGTAAAGTTAACAAAAGATTTCCAACAATTGCGTCTTTCGGCTCATCGCATTGACAATTATTTAAAACACACTGCGACATTGGGACACGGGGACATTGGAACATTAGGATATTGGGACACTGGGAGACTAGGATCTTGGGGCAGTGGGATATTAGGAAATTGGGACATTAGGGTCTTGGGACATTAGGACATTAAGACATTGGGGCATTAGGCACACTGGGGAAACTGGGACGTGGGGACATCGGGATATTGGGGCATTGGGACATCGGGATATTGGGACAATTGGACATTGGAGCATTGGGATATTGGGACATTGGGATATTGGGACATTAGGACATTGGGAGACTGGGACATTAGGACATTGGGAGACTAGGACATTGGGGCACTGGGATATTAGGATATTGGGACATTATTATGACCTTGGGACAATAGGACAATCGGACATTGGGACATTGAGAAACTGGTACATAGGAACATTGGGCCACTGAGACATCGGGATTTTGTGACATTGGGACATCATGATATTGGGGCACTGGGATATTAGGACATTGGGACATTAGGGTCATTAGGACATTGGGACATTAGCACATTAGGACTTTCGCATATTGGGACATTAGGTACACTGGGGAAACTGCGAAATGGGGACATTGGGCCACTGGAACATCGCGATATTGGGACATCGGTATTAGGACATTGGGACATTAGAACATTGCGATATTGGAACATTGTGATATTGGAACATTGGGATATTGGGACATTAGGACACTGGGAGACTGAGACCTGGGTGCACTGGGATATTAGGACATTATGACTTTGGGACAATAGGACAATCGGACATTGGGTCATTGGTACAGAGGGGCAATGGGCCACTGAGACATCGGGATGTTGTGACATTGGGGTACTGGCATATATGGACATGTGGACATTAGGGTCTTGGGTCATTAGGACATTGGGATATTAGGACATTGACACATTAGAACATTGGGACATGGGTGCACTGAGGAAACTGGGACGTGGGAACATTGGGCCACTGGGACATCGGGATATTGGGACATTGGGACAAGGTAACCATCTACAGGTATACCGTCAGGGGAGCACCTAGCCTTTCGGCCTTTATCTCCCGGTCCCGCTAAAAAGTGTGGACCTTCGGCTTTTTACTGACAAGGTGTTGTTGTCAGACGGAGATTTCTCCATCAGGCGCATGCACACACCATCCGGAATCCAACCCCGGGATTGCATCACTAGCTGGATGACTTGGGTAACAACCTCCAGCCACTACGAGTCCAACACCTTGATGGGCAAGGACCATGGTCCCCTGGGCACACCCATCCCCGTAGTACACTATTCGCTATGGACTTCTCCATAGCAGGTGTGATCCTCCTTCGGCCTCCTATTGGTTAAGCCTTACGTCGAATTCGGGCATGCACACCCCAGGCTCGTTGGACCTGTGACTACGCGTCTGTGCAGACAACGTAGCGCTGCTTTTCACATCCAGGCGGCCCCTTCAGTTTACAAGTCAGCAATGCGACTCAGGCAGTGTGGTCATCAATCCACAAACTAGCTAGATATAGGCGCGTAGGCATTTTCCACCAAGGCCGTTCTCCCTAGCTAGCCCCTTCAGGACTCGGGTTTTGCGGAGCCGTCACCTCCGAAGCTCACACGACTTCCGTATGATGCACCCCCCCACCAGAGGACATCAAAATCGTGCTAGGCCTTTAGTGCTTCCCTCCCGCAAACTATGGGGGGAGGTAGGCACGCCAAGAGCCACCCGTGCATAACTCAGGAGCACGGGACCGTTAACGCCCGAATGGTCTTTGTACAGATCCTCGCCATGGCGTATCAACTGTACCAGGGGCCCCCTTGCGCTACTAGGTCCGTGGTGTCGTAACTCACCAAAGATCTCTGTCCGACTACAAACAGCCTTCCGAGCTGAGTGTCACACGGACACAAACCCCCCTGCGGGGGGGACATTCGGACGTCGGGACATCGGGATATTAGAACATTGGGACATTGGGATGTTGGCACATTGGGATATTGAAACATTGGGATACTGGGACATTAGGGCACTGAGACACAGGGACGTGGGGGCACTGGGATATTAGGACATTATCATCTTGGGATAATAGGACAATCGGACATTGGAACACATGCACATAGGGACATCGGGATATTGGGACAGCGGGATATTGAAACAAATTGGGATATTAGGACATTGGAACATTGGGATATTGGGACATTAGGACATTGTAACATTGGAAAATTGGGACAATGAGACATTTTTGCATTTGGACATTGGGATATCAGGATATTAGGACATTGGAACATTGGGATATTGGGACATGGGAGCATTTGGATATTGGGACATTAGGACATTGGGATACTGCGACGTTGGGGCATTGGGACACTAGGATATTGGACCTTGGGACAATAGGACAATCGAACATTGCGACACTGGTACATAGGGACATTGGGCCACTGAGAAATCGGGCTATTGGGGCATCGGGATGTTGGGTCATTTGGAAATCGGGCTATTGGAACCTTGGGACATCTGGTATACTGCGACATGTGCATTGGGACACTGACTACTGGGACATTGGGACATCGGGATATTGGGATATTGGAACATTATGATATTGGGACATTTGTACATTGGGACACTGGTACATTAGGACATTAGGCCATTAGGATATTATCACATTAGTATACTGGGACATTTGGGACATTGGGAACTGGGATATTAGGAAATTGGGACATTAGGACCTTGGGACAGTAGGACAATTGGACATTGGGATATTAGGACATTAGGTGGGAGACTGGGACACTGGGACACTGGGACACAGGGAGACTGGGACATTGGGATATTGCGATACTGGGACATTGGGACACTAGATTAGTGGGACATTCGGACATTAGGCCATTGGGACACTGTGATTTTTGCACATTCGGGCATTGGGACATAAGGACATTAGAAAATTGGAACACTGGGAGAACAGGATCCCAAAACAAAAGTATTAGGTGGCTATTTAACCCTTTGATGCCCAAATTATGGATTTTAAGCGGTGAATTTTTCTAACAACATAATGTCGTTCAGTAGGCATCTTTTATAATATTTTCTTAAAAAAAAATTTTAAGTGGTATAGTTAACAAATTAGAGCATGATGCCATATGGCATCATTGGGACTGAAAGGGCACTTAGCAAGATCCGTGTGAAAAATGAGATATTTGGTCTGCAAAAATCCTACATCGAAATTTTTTTTGCAGAATGGTTGGTGACGGCCCCCATATTATGGGAAAAAAAAGTACAACCGATTGGGGGTCCGCAACCTTAAAAAAGGGGGCAAAGGGAGAAATGGGGGTCGTTTTTCGTTTATTTACGAGTATTTCAAAAAACGACAAAAGATATGGAAAAATAGTCTGAGAACGAGAAAAACTACATAAAATTATCTTTGCAATGATATATAAGACATTAGAGATCTATTCAATGATTCGGCGCTATAGTTCAGTTATATCGTGTCGATTTAGTACCGTTTCGTGAAAAAAATACAGAAGTTTTTTTCTCACTGTTTCTTTATGTATTATGGGGCGCTGATTCCGAATATGAACTTTGCACCCTAAAAAAAGTGCCGCAACCTTCAAAAAAGGGGGGAAAGGGGGGCATTTTTTCGGTTTTTTGCGATTATTTTATAAACGGTAAGAGAAACAGAAAAATGGTCTGAGGACGAAAAAAACTACATAAAATTATCTTTGCAATTAAATATAACACATTAGAGTTTAATTGAATATTTCGGCGTTAGAATAGAACATAAATTAGAATATTTTCATTTTAGGCCTTTTTTAAAAGCTCCATAACTTTTGAAAGAATGTTAGTTCAGCCGTTAAATTTTGTATAAGTACTCATAATAAGTTCAAGATCATTTTAAGGTAAACATTGAGTCGCTCCGGTCAAGGACCCCCATTATCCCCCCATTTAAATTTTTCAAAACGGCATGTCCATAACTCCCCCCAAAATTGGAGCAGAGTGCTAAATTTTGGTTTGCTGCGATTGGAGGTCATAGTCAACTTTGTTCTACAGTTTATAAAATGAGTAGTACCTACTCGTACGTAGAACAAATTCCTGATGTGTCACTTTGTATGGGAGGTACCCTTAGTTTTTATCCCAATGAGCTGATTTTTGGTGGGTGGGGTCACTATGAGCTCCAATTTCAACAAACCAAAATTTAGCACTCTGCTTCAATTTTGGGGGGAGTTATGGATATGCCGTTTTGAAAAATTTAAATGGGGGGATACTGGGGGTCCTTGACCGGAGCGACTCAATGTTTACGTTAAAATTATCTTAAACTTGTTGTGAATACTTATACAAAACTTTACGGCTGAACTAACATTCTTTTAAAAGTTATGGAGCTTTTAAAAAAGGTCTAAAATGAAAATATTCTAATTTATGTGCTATTCTAACGCCGAAATATGCAATTAAACTCTAATGTGTTATATATCATTGCAAAGATAATTTTATGTAGTTTTTTCCGTTCTCAGTCCATTTTTCTGTATCTTTTACCGTTTTGGAAATAATCGCAAAAAACCGAAAAAAATGCCCCCTTTCCCCCCTTTTTTAAAGGTTGCGGCACGTTTTTTAGGGTGCAAAGTTGATATTCAGAATCAGCGCCCCAAAATACATATAACAAAATTGAGAAATAAACTTCTGTATTTTTTTCCTGACGAAAATACGATATTATTGGACTACTAGCTTAAAAATAAATTAGAACTTTTTCATTTTATACCTTTTTTTAAAAGCCCCATAACTCTTGAAAGAATATCAGTGTAGCCGTAAAATTTCGTACAAGTATTCACAATAAGTTCAATATTATTTTGGGAGAAACATTGAGTGGCTCCGATCAACGACCCGTCGGAGTCGGAGCGCTGGAGCGGTTTCAAATTGGTCGGAGCGGGAGCGGAGCGGAGTGAAAAAAAAGTGTCGCTCGAAATCCCTGCTTTATACACCATTTAACGAAAAACGACCCTTCACGTGTTTAGACATTCACTGGTGATTCTGATTACATTCAAATGGCTTCCAATTTCTGCGTTTTAGACTATGGTTCGTCTATATTCCGCGCTGTTTTTGTCTCTCGGACTGCATATTCCACTTGCGAGATCTAAATTTCATTGCTGGTATGATTTAGCTACAAAATGAATCTTGATTAAATAACTTGAAAGACAATAACATGGGCGTAGCCAGGGGGGCAGGGAGGGGCGGCCGCCCCTTGGCCGATGATTATGGTAAAAAATTCCTTAGCAATGTAGTAAGAAAATCACTGCACTTTACAATGCTTGAAGGCGTAAAAATGCGAGTTTGAATCCAGGCACCTCGTAAAATTTTCTGCTGCTAAGACTGTAGCCTGGAAAACTAACCAGATGCATTCTTTGCCGCTCCATATACTGCCGTAGAATGTATGCCCGTGATAGTTTCCAGCCAGGTGGCACGGATAAATGGACGGCACGGATTCCTACGTGTGAATATCATGAATCGATAAATCGATTGTAGATCAGAAATCTTTCCCTTTGGGAAGACTCTTTTTTCTTTTGCGAGAATCCCATATTTTCATGCGTTCCATTGCATGGCTTCTGAGCTGCAGAACACAATTTTAACTGTTAAATGAAGTCGCTCCGGGAAGGTAGTAGAATTCATCAACATTCCATCTGAAAGGGATTTTCGTGAAAAATGGTATACAGCTTTGGCCAGTTAGGGTCCTTGTAAAGAACGAATCTCACATTTCCTTGTCTCACCCGTGTTCGACCAAACACGTGGAACACCGGACACCGGACGTTACACACCACTATTATTACTCATTAGACATTCCATTTCAAGAACCACCTACGTATTTCCTAATAAATTATTAGTGGCAGTAAATAATTATATTTTTTGGAGAAAAATAGGAAATCGATTTTAGCTTATTTGCGCGAGCTGCTAATAAACTTGCATAGCCTCATCATACGAGAAGAACAAATTTCAAGAATAACACGAATTTTGAAACCTTTATGCTGTAGTCCTTAATCAATTTCAAATTCATCATAGAATGGATGACCTTAACAACATTGCCAGGTCTAATCAATCATTTATATCATTCACTGCTCGTTGACAAATCAGAAGTACAACCGTTCCAGAAAGACAACCCGTCGCTCATATTTCAACTGCACAGAGATTAACTGGAACCTATTAACTTTGCAGGTCATCATTGACAGTCCAATTCACTGAACTGTCCGTTCAAAGCCTCGAATTAATAGCTGACTTATTCCAAGGACAATAACAAAAAATCCAAAGTAATTCCAGAATGCGAAGATGGGGATGATCCACGTACGTTCAACATACACAAATCCCAGCAGCATACATTCATCGTCGAAGACAATAGCAGGAATCATGCATCTAGTCAAACTGAACGCACATAGTCCTGACCTGACGTAGGATAATGATGTAACATCAATTGCAAACCAAAAGTCGTGCGCTTCTTCTTCGTCGTCGTCGTTGGCGTCGTCTTCCGTCCACTTGGTCTCATTTCACTATACGGGAGCTTTATATACAGAAACAGATTGAAATGTCCTTAAGGTAATAGATTACCTGCAGTCGGGATCCTCCTTGCATAAATCAGCCACAGAGTGACAGGATGGCGGCGGGTGGTATACTATTCCGTTCGAGTTTTGCGGATTTATGCTGTCAGGGGGTCTTTGGGCGCATGCAGGATGCAGTTTTTCCTGGGCTAACATGCAGCTATCGTGGCGGTTCGACGTCTTCCTGTTCAAAAGATACATACACAATGCAAACATGTAGACACATACTATACGAGTAAATGCGATAAGCCCTCCGACCATATAATTTTCTACATTTGATGGCTCACAGTTACATAAGTAATTGTGAGGCCATTCATATGCAGCTACCGAATCCAGACATTTCTGGAATTCGACTCTGTTTCCACCCAGGCTCTTGCCGTTTACGTTAGTGGCAGCCCCCGAAAAAAATTTCGAATAAAACCTAAAACTTGCTACAGTACGAACGACTTCTCTGTATGTTACTTACTTGCATAAACAGAATGCAATATCCAGGCTGAGATCTTCGTGTGGTCCTTTATAAAAGGATTGTAGTGCACTCATGCAGGCATTTCGATTGCATCGATGTAGTTCGCAATGTACGAGCATTGGTTGCAGAGACGCCGAACAGGATGGGTCGTCACGGCATGCGTCCAACGCCGTGTGGCATGTACTCTGCAAAAAGGGATACGTTTTAATATGGCATTGTTCGTGCAATAGACAACTGAAGGAATGCAAACTTGAAAATGCAATTTGATTATCTCCGATGAACTGTCCGCGGAACTATCCTGCGCACCTGCAAATCAAAGACGATGGTAAATGAAAAACACATGGTTAGTGAATGGGTTTCGTTCGTTTGGATTTCGTTGGGTGTTTTTGTGTTAAATTTATTGTCAAGCATGGTTATGGGCACACTGAATAAAGAAATATCCTATACAGAAATACTATATAGTAACCTAAAATGCATAAAAAATAAAGACTTTCCTTTTATACCAAAATGTCATTACACGATACCTAGAACCTGGAAACTTTCGTTGAATTTTAACTTTTTGTTTTACCAATAGCAGCAACAAACTGTCAAAACTCTACGAATATTTATAGGACCTGCGATACATGTACAATAGCATAAGCAACAGGGAGGCTATTTTTACTTTTTTTTTTTAACAAAAATATTAATGAATGGAGGATTGTTACCTTTTGGTTTTGGCGAACACCGGATAGTACGAAAACGTTTAAATATCGGGTTTGAAACAAAGCCCACCAAACAAACAAACAAATTTTCGCCAGTTTTTAGCTTACTTCAACGGGGCGAATAATAATTTTTCCCCTTTTTTCTAACAAAACCTTTTAAGTAAATCATGGTTGATTGCAGTCCATAAAAATGCAATCCTCTCCCGGTATAATGATTGAAATTGCCCTTAACCCAGAATTATAAGAATGGTGGGAATTAAATGTTTCCTATTTTATGTTTTTTGTTTTACTTGTTTGTAAAAACATGTAACTGTTAAATGTGTAGTATGAGAATCGAAAAGAAATGTTAAAGTGCCTAAAAAATACAAAATTTTCTCAAGCGTGCATTTTCGGTACGTACTAAAAAAGTATCCAAATAGGAAATGGTGGAGTAATGAAAAGTGCTAAAAATATAATGTTATATTAACTATTTTGGTTTGATAAAATTGAATAATTCACTATTCGTACATATTAAGGTACGGAGTCATTTTGAGTCATCTTTTATTTTATAATTTTTTAGAAAATTCAATCTTGAAAAAAATGTTAATTTCCGCTATTGGCAAAAAAAAATCAGAAATTAGAAAATTACCATGCACATAAATAGAAAAAAAAAAAAATGTTTAACAAACTGAAAATTAAACGAACAATGAAATGTATGCATGATTTCAATCTATAACATTTGTTATTCCACCGTTCTTTATTGGCGGCCAGCTGTTTTTTCATAAAATTAGGATTTTGACACGGACGACACCTGTTATTTGTCCTGTGCCTTGGTGGCACGGTCAGATATAAAACAATCTTTAAGAAATATACATAATTACTAGGTATAGCAGTACTACTCCAGGAAATGGTAAGTATTTCTAATTTCTTAGATGTTATATGGATTGGCCTTGTTGACAAAATTTCAAGTTTTCATCCTACCAATTCTTGTGTATACCTCTTGGCACCCTCAACAACCATTAATTCTTCAGTTTTTTTTTTTTTCTTATTTCTTATACCCGTCACTATGTGAAAGAGTATATTAACCCATTTTACCCCAACGTTGCGTTTTCGCAACATTAACTTTATAATTTTATTTCTGATTAATTATCGCATTTTTTAAAATTTTGTTTTTCTCTAATATATTTTTAATAATATTATTCCGGTGGATAGTTAGGGCCACTATTTAATGGTCGAGTTCATCTTTTAATCTTTTACCCTTAATGTATTTTAATAGTACTTATTGGCATAAAAAATTAATGTTTAGAACGTCTATCTATTGCTACTAAAGTTTTTGTAACACAATTGCATTTTCAAATGTATTTTATTCTTCATTCAAATTAATGTTGCGTTTTCGCAACGTTGGGAGGAACCCTTATCTTTTTATATGAAGCATGATAAATGTACCGCTAGCCCGTCCAGACATTCTCGTTTGCCATTTCACTGTTGATAGACGTTTTCTTTGTGTTGCTTGTGTGTAAAAATGAGTTTTGTTAAAAGATGTGTAACTGCAGAAGAAATTCTGGCGATTTTGGAGGAGATCGAACTACAAGACAAAATAAAATAAAATAAATAACAGGCGCGACAATCCAGTACTGGACTAAGGCCGCAGGGTGTGTTAGTGACATCCTATTTCCAAGATCTTATCTGCTTTTTGTTGAGGTAATGAGGTCAGCATCACGCTCAGCAGTGTTATTTATCCCCATAAATGGGTACTCGTTTAACATCTGGGTGGGATCATAGTCCGTCAGAAGCTCGTGAGTTCGAAAAACACCATGGAACACGGTGAGATTTGAACTCATGAGCCTGTGCACCGAAGGTGCGCGCACTAACCGCTCGACCAGCCAGACTACACAAGACGAAAATACTGACGAAATTTCTTGCGAAAACGGTACTGATATAGTCATACTTCCGCTGGACTTAGATTCACTTTCCGATGAAGAGGACATTGACGACAATGTAATCATTCTCGACGACCTAGCAGCAGATTTTCCAAAAGACGTTGTTGGTGAACTCGAAATTCATTCTTCGGTTTTTATATCAGACAACAGTGAGACCCGACAAAATTCAACCCCAATTCAAGAATCGATAAAGAAAAAAGAAGAAATCTATGTGAATCTAAGTGGGTAAGAAACATGAACCCCATATATGCGACGCAGCCAGAAAACAATGAACAACAAATTCAAGAAGAGCTCAAAAATGCCTATGGGGATATTACAGTTATTGATGCTTTTTATTTATTTTTTGATGCCAAGATTATGGAAATGATAGTTGACTACTCTGTCAAGTATGCCAGATTCAAAAATAATCACCAATTTACAATGAAAACATCAGAGTTGAGAAAATTTCTTGGAATTTTGATTCTCACTGGATATAACGTACGACCACAAATGAAACACTATTGGATGAAAAGCCCAGACTTTGAATGTCCGTTGGTAAGAGAGGCGATGTCCCGCAATCGTTTTGAAGAAATCAAAAAGTTTATTCACTTAGCTGATAACAATGCGTTGGACCCTACAGATAAGTTTGCAAAATTGACACCTTTTTTCGAAGCACTAAACAACCGATCTATGCAATTTGGTACATTTGCATTCGATCTGTCAACGAATTGTGGTACTATTGACCCTATGACACTGGCAAAGCGATACGACAGAACTGCGAAGAAAAAGGTTTCCCTGCCTCAACCAAATCTTATATGCGAATATAATCGAGGCATGGCTGGAGTAGATCTCCACGACAACGGGGTCGCCAATTACCGAATAAAAACCAGAGGAAAGAAGTGGTAGTGGTGTTTATTTATAAATCCTATTGACAGCACTGTAGTGAATGCATGGAAATTTCATCAAATGGTTATTGGAGAGAAGATGCTTTAAATAAATTTCAGGAGCGAACTTGTTTTAAACCTTCTGCAGAGTGTTGGTAAAGAACAGGAAGATGAATGCATCAGCGGAGGCTCTGGAATAAGAAGTCACAATGCTAATTAAGGACGTCCAGCTACCGGTAGCCTTCCAACCACCATGCGAACAGACAACGTGGGTCACATCTTGATTTCGATTCCAGAGAAAAAAAGAAGGCGGTGCAGACATTGCAAGTCGCAAACGATTTACATGTGCGAAAAATGCAATGTTGCACTTCATACATCTTGCTTTAAAGAATTTCATGAAATGAAATAATTTCTTCCTGTAAAAAATATGTAGAAGTACAAGAAAATACATCTAATATAATGTCTCGATAAAAAATTGTTTTTTTTGTTATCACACTTTCTCCCAACGTTGCGAAAACGCAACATAAATTTTTCAGGACCTCAAAGAACCCAAATTTTTGTTTATCTAAAATGTTGATCTTGAAGACTTTAATAGTAAATACATAAAGAAAAAAAGAAAAAAATATTAGTATTTCGACCCTTGGGAAAAAATGGGTTAACTGTTTTTGAAGTTTGCAACGCACAGAAGGAAGCACCTCCGACTATATAAAGTATATATATTATTCATCGGTGTGACGAGAGAAATCGATTGAGCCATGTCCGTCTGTGTGTCTGTCTGTCCGTCTGTTGCAACGCAAACTAGTCCCTCAGTTTTGAAGCTATCGGGCTGAAATTTGGTATACAAGTTTCTTTTTAGTGTACGCTGTATATATTTCGGAACGAATGGAATCGGACCATGGGGTAATGGGACTGCCCCTGAAAATTAGGTTTTTCTGAGTAAAACTTTTTTCTTTATATACCAATCTTAACCAAACTTCACCCAAGTGTGTTTCTAGTAAAGCCTCAAAACATATCTAGGAGCGATGGAATGGAATTAGAAACTTTACGTCATAGGGCTGTCATACAAACCAACCCCTTGAAAATAGATTCTTCTACACCGAGAGAAAAAACGTTGTAAAATCAATAAAAACACTAATGGATCAAATATTTTCATATATGATTTGGCGCCATTGACGTTTTTCGTTGATTCATATACGTTTCACTCAGTGGCGGTTACTCCTTAGGAGCACATGAGCACGTGAACCCCCTACGCTCATCATAACCATCACATCGTAAAATTGCTTTCCTACCTAAAATTTTATATCATAGAATTTAAAGCAAAACTTCAAATTTATTTAAAAATCGATGTCATGTATCTTAAACCCGCGAATAGTAACCGAAATATTGATAACACAAGTCAAAGAACAAGCCACCTATTCTCTAGTCGCACGTGCGGTTAGAGTTGCTTGTACCCATCATCCGTTTCCATACGATCCTATGCGATGTCCCATAGTATCAATCGACGCAGACTCGCTGGCATAGGAGCACACAAAATATGTGCGAACAGTGGAAGAATTGCGTGCGAGCTTCAGAATCGGTGATGTTTTTTCGGTTGATTTGTTGTGAATTGATGCATTTTGCATTGTTTGTATGAATATTTATGATTACATCATATTAATTGCTCAGTTTTTTCTTCTTTATGTGGAAAGGTATGGGCACATAAATTTAAATAAGGCAAAAGTAATGACGAATGTACTCGTATTAAGTATGGCTATGTAGTAAACAATAATAATAATTTATTCCATTCCTTTCCATTTTAGTTACAAAAAAAGAAAAAATACAATTGGAATTACTCTCCACAATGGTAATGTCCAGAGCGTGGAGAGGAGTTTACTTATATGTACATACTAGAAAAATTTTATGCAGATTTACATGTATTTATATTTATTATGTTTTTTTTTAAATAATTATAGAAACAAAAATATTTCAAGAAAAATTAAATTTATGCTTTTATTTTTATGTAAGCTGTGTGAGTGTCAGAGAAGCTATCCATTTTGCAATAAGAATATTTTTAATTTACGAGTAAATTCAACATAATTGGTGGCCGCTATTATTTCCCGTGGGAGTTCGTTGTATGTTTTCGGACCAATGTATGACCAGTGTCTCATGGCCTGGGTTGTTAATTTTCTGGGTACGTACAGGAGTCGGTTTGATTCGGATCTAGTCCCAAATCCATGTGAAATAAATGTTAGAAATTCTCTTAGCATGAAGGTACGTCTAAGAATTGTACATTTGTAGATGTCATATAATTTTAGTAATGAAAGCTCTTTATATAAATGACTAACTGAGTCGTATCGCCTTTTGCCAAGTATAGCTCGTATTATGTTGTTTTGGGCAATGGTTACTGGCTGAATAATTGACGAATATGTTCCACCCCATGATAATATACCATAGGATAAGACAGATTGAATCAGTGCATAATAAACCATTTTTAACATCTCAATACTAAGAACGCGCTTAAGTCTAAAAAATATGTACGTTAATCTATTTAACCGTTTCGTTAGGATAGATACTTGGTCTTTCCATTTTATGTGCTGGTCGAATTGTATACCTAGATACCTAAAAGATTTAACTTTTTCTATGTTATTATTGCACTGACATCCGGGCAATGCTAAACAATTCGCTTCATGCATTTTTATGTTCAATTCTTCAAGTGGTTGGCTATTTTCGTAGATTGAGTAGGCAATATATTTGGTTTTGTCAACGTTAAGCGATAACTTATGTCGAAGAATCCATTGTTGTACTATGGTCAGACCCCGCTCTGCTTTCTCATAGGTTTCAGTCCAGTTAGATCCTGTATAAAAAAGAGCTGCATCATCAGCGAATAAGTATATCCTACCATTTATGATTTCTTCAAGAACCGGTAAATCATTTATAAATATTAAAAACAAGAGTGGCCCTAGCACCGTGCCTTGTGGAATTCCGTATTTGCTACCCTTTAGAATAGAACTTACGGAGTTAGCAAGTCTCACCTGCTGTTTTCTTTCGTTTAGATACGACGTGAACCATTCATTGGCCAATCCTGATATACCAATTGCCTCCAGTTTTTGTATTAGAAGTTTATGTGAAACCGTATCAAACGCTTTCGCTAAATCAAGAAAAATAGTTATGGGTTTTAGTCCATTATCTAAGGAATTATAAATTTCAGATGCTACAGCATCGATAGCATCATGTGTACCTAGTCCTTTTTGAAATCCGAATTGTCTTGCAGTTATAATGCTATGTCTTTCTAAATAAGTCAGTAACTGTTTTTTTACTATTTTCTCTAATATTTTTGCAATGTTGGATATTAGTGATATAGGTCGGTAGTTTATTGGTAGTGTGCTATCACCACTTTTGTATATAGGAGTTATAACCGATGTTTTAAACGATTCTGGGAATATTCCCGCGGCTAGGCTTAGGTTTATAATGTGTGTCAAAGGGGGTACAATGATTTCTTTAATATCCTTTATGTGTTTGATACTAACACCGTCATAGCCTGGACTTGAGTTTCCTCCCAGCTCATCTATAATATGTGTAACATTCGTTTCAGTTACCATTCCAAAACAAAAACGATTTGACGTAGACAAATTTACAAATTTATATTTCTAATTTGGAAACATGTATGGATGATGTAGTGTTACCAACAAAATAATCGTGATTAAGTAGTGTTTTGTAATTAAAAATTGTTTAACCCATGTTGTACAATTTTTGTACACAATTTTAGAGCTATATTCTTAGTATGTGTTGCTGATTATGTATGCGCTCTGATTAAAATCCGTTAAAAAAATCTGATGCATAATTTGATACAATGATATGAGTGGTCCAAAAATGAATGTTTGGAACTAGAACTCTGATATTTACTTTTGTGTATCTATTATTCGAGAAATAATTGAAAAAAAAATTGAATTTTTAATTTATTGAATTAACATGTAACTATATTAGCAGAAATTAAATATTAATTTATTTTTTGTTGTAGTTCAAGATATTACGCTTCTTATCTTACTAAATTCGATCATTTTTATTGGCCTAAAATTTAATAACCACAAAAAATCTCTATTTGTATAAAAAAGCTAATGAAGCCGAAAAGAAAATTCTTCAATTAAAAAAGAGGTACAAAATGGTGCAAAGTACAGGGTTTACTGAAGTTAGGTATTCACATAATTTTGAAAAATTAGGCCCTCTAGTTTGTTTCAGTTGTGAACCCCCAATTTAGGGGGTCACGAGCCGCCACTGGTTTCACTTTATTTCATTGCCATGAAAAATAAATGGAACAATAAAAAATTCAAAAACGTTTATAATACTTTCAATAAATAAAAGCATTTGTTTCAAAATTGTTTCGTTTTTCTTTTCAAACACGTTTACTAATAAAAACGGAAACATACACCACCATTTTTACAGGGAAAAAACATTTGTAACTCATAAATGAGTTTTGTATAACTAACATTGACCTCTTTTTACGCTCTAAAATGCAGAATAAACTACCTACCTACAGTGAGATTCGATCCCGAGACCCTAAGATTTGTAGACGAACGCCCTACCTACTATAGACTAACCAGACATAGTGATGAAGCGAATTCAACTCAAGTGAAATCATAACTTTTATTTTCATTGCGAAAGAATTTAACTTCTACTATTTCTACTTTGAAATTAAATTGGCTTCCTTTGATTGTAATATTCATTGCAAAGTAGGGATGTCAAAAACCGGCCCATAACCCGGTTTACGTTTTTTTGGTTTCTTGCAAAGCCTATTAGACCGGCCGGTTATATCCGGGCTTAAAGTACCGGTTTTCCGGTTAACCGAGTCTTTTCATTGATTTGCTTAGAATTTAAAATTTAAAAAATGCATACACACTCGTATTGCCGGTGTACCTGTTGTATGAAACATCAAATCAAAGATACAAGCAGAGGTAAGGTAATAAGAAGAGTGTTCGAAAGTATGTTTAAGGGTTGAAATTTGGAAACGAAATTTTTCATAGGGGACAAATAATAGAATTGAAGACCGGAAAATCAAGAAAATACATATAAAAAATTGTATGAACTTCCAAATAATTTTTTTTTTCGGTTTTAATCGGATGGACAATCAACCGTCCGGTTTAAAACCGGGAGGAGGAAAAACCGAAAATAACCCGGTTAACCGATGGGAAAGTACCGGTTTTCGGACTAACCGTCCGGTTTTAACGTCCCTATTGCAAAGCCATTATAAAATCAAAAATGAAACATTTTGAAACAAGAATATTTGGTTACATTTTGTTCTTGGTTCTTGTCAACGATCGAATGGTTCTTGTCAAAAGTGAAATCAATGTGAAAATATAATGATTCAAATTGAAACAACTTGAATCAAAGCTATTTTGTATTTATTTTGTAAAAAACTCTTTTTTCGTAGTATTTTTGATTCAAAGTGATTCGTATTTGATTTTAAATGATGGTCTTTCTTATAAGAAACACTTTTTTCTTAATGAACCAATCTTACCCACACTTGGCGCAAATGTGTTCTTAGTAAAGCCAGCAAACATATATAGAAGCCGATGAAATCGGAACACTACGTCATAGGGCTCTCATACAAAGCAACCGCTGGAAATTAGGTTCTTGCATGAACACCTTTTTTCCTAGTGAATCAATCCTAACCAAACTTCACCCCAATGTGGGGCTAGTATAAGCTGACCAGACGTACAGCATTTTGCTGTAGAGTACCTACAGCATTTTGACCTGTCGTACAGCATTAGTAAATGTACAGTATTCCCAACGCCGCACCAAAGAAATCTAAATGACTTCATAATAACCTCCAGGTAGCTCCGCAACCTGAGGATTACATTTACTATCATTTCTCCATATTTCTCCATATGCGTTCGACAGTTACAGCTGCCCAAATCGCACTTTGGTCTTTTCTAATCGAAAACTCTATAAAATTTGTCCAATAAATTTGAAATTGGCAGACTTGTGAAAATTTCCAGGCTCTAGCTCACACTTGTAGCTGTAGAGCTATACTTGGCGCTCACCGTTCACATTGTCTACAAATTTCAAGGTCCTACCTATCTGCGTTCGGGAGTTCCATTGATTCAATCGAAAATTGTCCCTGATTAGGAAATTTTGGATCGGAAAATTTTGAAATTTAACAGCCATGTATAGAGGACCGCACTGCCCGTATTAGGTGAAAATTTCAAGCATCTATAGGTGCCAAGGTTCAGAAGTAACAGCCATGTAAAGATGCGATTTGAATTTTTCATAAAACGATGGAAAAATTGCTGTACTCCATCCGATTCCCCTATCAACCTCTTTAGGAAAAAATGCAAACTAAAGGAGTCTGCAAGGATTTTCCCTAAATGTTGACGAAATGCAATAAAGTAGCGATAAATCCCCAGAGGATCGCCATCTGCTTAAGAATTCTCTACGCAATGAGGTATCAATTTATCTATTGTAATAAACAAAACGAATCTTTTAAATAGGTAGGTACAAGGAGGTGTAATTTTCGTACTTCAAATAAACAGCTTCATGATTTTTGTCTCAGGGTCGCCGATGGTCAGAGATAGGGAAAGGTCCATTATCATCTCTACAATGCTGCTGAGACTGCAGTTTTGAACACTGAAATTCAAAAGTTGGAAAATCACTGAGTATCGACTGTATAGAAAGCGGAAATCGAATCCGTATTGAAACAAATTGGATTATAAATTGTCCTTTCTTGAAATATGGTTTTAAAAAAATGTCTTTCTAACAAAATGAAACCGACAATTTAAACTGGCACAAAATCATAATCTTTGTCGTAGAATTGAATTAAATACCTATTCCTAACCCTAAAAAAATCCGGGTTTATTGTGTTAAACAATTGTTGGGTTTTCCCCTTTTAAACGAGATCCTGGCTACACTTCCCCCATGCCTGTTATAACTTTGCGTGCTACATTTGCACTTCACATGCTGATGATGTTTTGTCAATGAGAACATTTAGAAGTTGAGAGATCTTTTCTGGGTCCTGTTTAGCTCCAACAGAACCTTGCAAGGACGTAGCCATGATTTCGCTGGGCTTCAGAAGTTATGACATTATTAGAATCATGTTGCTAATTTTAGACACTAGTTTCGGCGTTGCCCCAATGAATAATATGCCTCCTGGACCACTGTTCCTGTGTCGAATTCAATTTTATCGCTTGACGAGGCTGGACGAGCACGATAGCACGCACGATTACTTAATTGCTCCGCTATCATCGGAAGCAGACAGTGCCACGTCTACAAGCCAAAGACTTCTTTTCTGTACAATTATTATAGAAGGGCTCGTGGGCCATGGTATACGCACGAAGCAGCAACTATGGAACTATGGAAAGTACATACGATCGCATATTCGGTGCCCGCGTCGTGCTGTTTTTGCCTTCCCTTCGAACGGCTCAAAAAAATACTTCATTCTTACAGGGAAATATTTTATTTCAAATTGTGTAGCCCTTATGAGGTCTAACGAAATTTTTTGAAGTTTCCATTATGAAAGTCCATCCCAATTTTGGGTCACCAGATTTTTATGTGTTTCAAATTGTTTATTATGTAGTTACTCCTTTCGTCCAGATGACACAATTTATCTGACTGCAAGCTTAATTTCGGCAGAGTTTTAGGAATGAAT
Organism: Microchrysa polita; assembly: GCA_949715475.1. Taxonomy (NCBI): domain Eukaryota; kingdom Metazoa; phylum Arthropoda; class Insecta; order Diptera; family Stratiomyidae; genus Microchrysa; species Microchrysa polita. The sequence goes on along the minus strand of OX454421.1, from coordinate 63,646,086 downwards.
AAATTAGAAATACTGTGGGAAGTTAAGGACTCCTGGACCCCTCCCCTGGCTACGTCCCTGGAACCTTGCTTTCCCAAGGTTCACCACAAATTTCCCAGAATAAAGGCTACTATTCTTGCTGTATTCCGTTTAGGAAGATATCACTTATGAAAGGATGGATAATATGTGGTCGTTTTATGGCATCCATCATGGCGGAGGCGGTAGCCTCGTGTCATACAGTTTACGCCGCTTGATGCGATCACATCGGGGCCTTGCTGTTTTGATAACATTAAGCGAATGCTAACAAATAATTAAATAGTACGATTGAGGGTTTGCCTGAAAACCGAATTCCGGAATGTGTACAGCATTGGGCCTTCGGGAATATGGTCACCTTAGGCTAGTAAAGCCTCAAAAGATATTTAGGAATGGATGGAATCGGAACATTACATCATAGGGCTGTCATACAAACCAACCCCCAAATATTAGGTTCTTGTAAGAACAACTTTTTTTCTTTTCGAATCTTAACCAAAATACATCCAAGTGTGTTCCTGGATTACAGGGCTGCGGTAGAAATTTTTAACACAAAAGGAGCTTAAGTTTCATTCAAATGTGACGGGTATTCAAATTTCGGCCGAGCCCGAAATTAGCCTCGGTCTCGTATTTTAATTAAAAGCTACAGCAAAATGGTGTAAGGATAAATTAAGATACATAAAAATACCTTTGCAATGATATATAATACACTTGACCCTGTGTCTGTGTTATCTGACTTTGGAGTATGATGCAGTTGGCAGACACACTTCATACTGAATAATATACACGCGACGTTTTTTTTTTGCAACGCGAGTCATTTAACTGTGAATCTACAGAATTTCTAGAGTTATAGAAAATTTAAATAACAACAAGAAAATTGACAAAACTAGGTTTTTATGCGAATTTCTGAGAAATTTCCAATGTCCAACCCATTCCGAAATTTCCGTACCTCTAATTAAAATATATTTTTTGAGCGTAAGCATGTAAACATCGGAAAATACAAAGACAGAAACACGAAGAAGAAATTTGATTCGACCAGTTAGGTTGTGACCCGCCGTAACTTAATTTCGACCCATCACTCCACAATTCGATCTGCAATATCCTTTGCAGAAAAATAAGCTGAATAATCTTGTAAGCTTTCGGTCCTCAGTTTGCAAGCCTCTCTCGCTATCTCCCCAAAATTTTTACACTCGGAGCAATTATCAAAAAGAATTTGAATTTCAGCATGAAGTCTGGCTGGTCTAGCGGTTAGTGCGCGCACCTTCGGTGCACAGGCTCATGAGTTCTAATCTCACCGTGTTCCATGGTGTTTTTCGAACTCACGAGCTTGTGACGGACTATGATCTCACTCAGATGTTAAACGAGTACTCATCTATGGGGATAAATAACACTGCTGAGCGTGATGCTGATCTCATTACCTCAACAAAAAGCAGATAAGATCTTGGAAATAGGATGTCACTAACACATCCTGCGGCCTTAGTCCAATGCTGGATTGTCGCGCCTGTTATTTATTTTATGAAGGCTTCCAGGGATCTCCTTTGAAATACAAAAATAAGTTTCGATCACCGCGGTTACTGAGATTGTCGTGCAATTTTTCCTATTGGTCGGAATTTGAAATATGTCTTGAAATGGTTGGAGCCGTTTGGCTATTTTTTCAATTTTTCTGTGGACTGAAAATGTCAAGAAGGATTTTGAACTCTTTTCGGTAAAATGTTGCAAAGTCTTCTTCGGCTGTAGTTTGAAATGATTCGTCCAATTTTTTCGGAGCACGACCAGTTCGATGTTGTTTTTTGTAGTCCAATTCAGGGTCAGTATCTATTTTTCTTGCGAAAATCATGGAGCTTTGCACTATTGCATTGAATTTGCTGTCGTTGTTAATGTCTTTTAAAGACTTTATTGCACTGCGAATGAGTTTCATGGAGTCAATAATGTTGGGGTCCTGAGCTTCTAATCTAAATGTTCAGTTAAATTTTTCAATTTAAGCATTAGTTTTATGTTTTTATGCCGAATAGCTCTGTTAGTAAGTGTGTACAGTAAAACCCCGACTTATGTCGTTAATAAATTGGTTCCAAAAATATGCGACGTATGTCGAAACGACGTATATCGAAGCAATAAAAAGTCGAACTCCTGTTGCAAGTCTACAATAATGAATTGCAAAAACAGGCATACGAATAAGCAGTAATTATGAAGCTTTATTGTATTCAAGTAATGAGTATGTGGGTTTATTTACATAAAACGCTTTTGGCATCAACAATTTTTATTTGGAAGTTTAAAAAACTCTTCCATGGTCCTTTGTCGAACATTTTTCAGTACGCAATTCTTTGCGCGGTATTATTTCTTGGTTGACCATTTCACTTCGTTTAACGTCCAGCATGTGCATGAGCTCCTCATATTGCTTAAGATGTTTGGCGAATCGAGCTTTTTTGAATGACTTCTCCCCATCTTCGGGATCTTACTCGGTAGCAGACTCTTCAAGGACTTCCCCAGTGTCGAGCTCATTTTCCGACGAATCGAGCAGTTGTAACGCCGCACACACACCGAGATTCCGAAAACATATTTGACGTTTTTATGTCTTGACTCTGGCACATAAATTCGAAAAGCGTCACGAAAATCATAACGAAAAAGCGTTACGTTTTTTTACATTACAAGGTTCAACGGAAGTTGGGCTCAATTTACGTTCAACTTGGGTTCAACTTGAATTCAACTCGAATTCAACTCGAATTCTACTTGAATTCAACTTTCAACTTAGGTTCAACTCACGTTCAACTTTTGTTGAACGACCCAAAAAGTGTAACTTTCAACTTAGGTTCAACTTTCGTTCAACTTTTGTTGAACGACTCAAAAAGTGTAACTTTCAACTTAGGTTCAACTCACGTTCAACTTTCGTTCAACTTTTGTTGAACGACCCAAAAAGAGTCAAATTCGAAAAGCAAATCGTCACGAAAAAGCGTTACGAAAATGTCATGTCTTTACTTGGATACGATTCAACAGATAAGAGAGATAAACTACAATAAAAATAGTGTGAACATTGCCCATGCCTTTACAATAAAGAAAGTCCAGGTAGTTCGTCAGATCAAAAGTCAGATCAATAATCACTCGTTCGATATAACGTCCGACTTAGTTATATCTTTCTGCGGTTTACTTGCTCTCTGTGAAACCTGGTTATCCAACGCCGATTGCGATAAATTGGAACTTGAAAATTACACGCTCGTAAGTCGACATAAACTCGACAACGGCAAGATGGCTGGCGGTATAGCAATTTACGAGCGGAAATTGGATTCGGACGCTTTGAACAGCCGCAACCGACCACTGATTCATATGAATAAGGAGAAAACTGAAGAATGTAATGTGATGTCGACGGACGTAGGTGATATATGCAAAGTGGAAACGACGATCGATGGCGAGCGTGTGTTGCTCGTAGCGACGTATCTCTCAAACGGAACAACGGTAAACGATAAGATCAAGTTCTTTGAGCGTTACCTACTGTCGTATTCAGCGCCCGCTCTAGGGGGCAAGCCGGGCGGTCGCCCGGGGCGCCAAATTTTAGGGGCGGCTTTTTGGCTAAAACACGAATAAAAAAATCTAAGGCGAAAAGGAAAAATTCGTTATCAACTTCGATTTAGTGTAAAGAAAACCATGGAAACTACAAATGAAATAAAAAGGGGCGAAACAAAATAAGGAATAATGGTGTGTTTAAGTAAAAAGCACAACAATTGCTTCTTTAGGAAACTCGTTAGTTTTTACATTTATCATCTATATCATTATTAGTTCTCTTATGAAAGTTGTGTTTTAAAGAATGGAGAATGGTTTGCTGATTTCGTCCTCCAATTGAAAATTCCTCTTCTTTTCATCAGAATTAAGAATTTGCTTGCATTTTTCCTAATTCTTGTGAATGATAAGGGCTACCTGATTTTGAAATGGCTTGATCTGGTATCCATGTAATGTTCCAAAGATAGGTCCATGGTCGGATTGGATTCCTCCAACCACGCTGCTAGCAGTTGACCAAACCGAACAAATGGCAAAATTGAAATCTCCATAATCTCTGTGCATCTCAGGCGTGTGTTGTTTGATGTTTTGTGCCCGGTTTTGCAAGACCCAATTGCGGCCTAATATTTTTATTCAGCTTGTTGAGTCATAGGAGATCACGTCCACTAAGTAAATATTGAACCTCCGGAGAAACCATAAGAAATTATAAGTAAGTATTGCTTAAACACTCAGCACATAAAAGCGTTAAAAAAATCTTCTATGAGAAATTTCTTGCCGAAATGCACCATTTTCAACAAAAAATTTTTTCAGGCATTTTAGAAATCATCTATCCACATTTGGCAGCAATTCGCCCGATCTCCTCGCGAATGGATTCATTGATTGATTCATCTAGCATTGAGTGGGCAAATTTCGGACAAGTTAGTTTGGATTTCGGCAAGTTGAGGGATGGAAACACAGTACACGTTGCCAGAGCCGCAATAGCATTCCTCCCTAATATGTTTCCGAACATGTTAATATCGGGATTTGGCTAGGTCCCCCCCCCCCATTTATCTAGCTCTTACCTTATTCTCTAAAACAACTCGCGAAATGATGCCATTATGAAAATAAGCCGCACCCAAATTGAAACCACTGACCCGTCTAATTTATGTTTATCGGCTCCATCATTTTTTGGCATACCATTTTTGAGAGCGGAGTTTTCTAAAATGTGTTGAGTGTTTTTGTGGAAAACATATGTTCGCATTAATTTTCAATCTCCTACATTATTCCATACATCGGCAACGATGGCGAAGGCTATCCACTTGTAGGCAGGCTCGAAACGCAATTACCAGCCCACTAGGGAGGAAAGAAAACAGGTTTTTAGTTATACACGGAGTAGCCTAAGTTGGACAACATGCCTTAGTGACAGGGCATAGTTGTTTCAAAGTGCATCTAACTAAGATGAAAATACGCCGTATGTAGACTATGTCTGGCTAAGACGCCAGCACACATTGTGTGTGACTGCCCAGCACTAGTAGGAGGCTGAGGATCCAAGGCAAATCCACAATAATTGTGGAAGCCATGAGTAAACTTTGCTTCAAAGACATGCTACACATCACACGGGACTCATTGATGAATTCTGGAAATCACTAAGGATTGTAAGGGGACGAAAATGAACCAAAAAAAGTTGTGGTCTGCTTCGATAAAACTCTATCAGGTTTCCAAATTACATCATTTTTATTTTTTGCTGATGGTGAATAATATGTAATAAATAATAAATAAAAATTCAATACTTAGCTTTAATTTCCGAACTTCAAACAAACTCTCTAGAAAACTTTGCTGAACTCAGGTGAATTGCGCTTAATGCAGGCGGAACGGGTTTCTACTATACATACTATCTGGGCTTTCTTAGTGGGTAGACATTCTATTCTCTTAATTACTATAGCGTTCGTTCGAAACCCTGTGTGACTATGAATTTTTGCGTTGAAATGTGATCCTACGGCAGCCATTGTGGAACCGATGAGTTACAACGACCAAGAACTGCCAAAATCAATAGATTCAAAAATAAAATGTCTCTTAAATCGCTTCTACAACAACAACGATATAACATGTGCTATCTACTATCAATCTGCCTGGTACTTTACCTAAGGGGCGGCAATTTGTCCTCTCGCCCAGGGCGGCGTAAGAGCTAGAGCGGACGCTGGTCGTATTCGATCAAGCTGAAAGGTCTATGTTTCTGTTTATCGACGAACTAAAGTTGTACGATTTACCAATCGTACTCTGCGGTGATTTCAACATCGACTTCCGTTCGGACGAGGGATTGCGATTCCGTCAATTCATGAGTGAAACGTTCGGTTGTCAGCTGAATAATTCGGTGGAAGTCTCGACAACGCGTGCATCGACGGAATCTTTACGCGAAACGTATCGAATGTACGAACGTTAGCATACGTCTCGTGCTTTTCTCACCATCGGCCATTACTCAGTATTACGACCCCTAATGATTCAGTGCATATTGATTTCGAAAGTCTTTAGCTAATAAAATTTTCAAAAGAAAGGTAATCAGTTACCTTTTCATTATATCGATTCCAAAAATTTCCCCAAATCGAAACAATATCTCTCTTTGTGTACCGCGACTCTTGTGGGGCATGGTGCGTTGACTCAGCCATTTTAGTAGCTACTTTGAGTCAACGTTTCATTGCATACTCGGAGTGTATATAATGTTGCAAGCATTAATATTTCCCATCCACACTTAACACGCCGAGATTCGATCTCGTGTCTCTAGATTACTAGCATCATAGAGTGTGATTTTACCAACTGAGCCACGGAGCGTGTTAAATCGAAACCATATAATAATGTATAAATCATTTCGAGGTAGCATCAGTACTGTATATTAGCATTTGTTGAAAACATGAAAATGTCCCACTGAGTTGCGGACTTGTACGCAAGCTGTTTTTTCTTTATTTTTTTTGGATTTTCGTTGTGTCAAACTGATACATTTTCTTGGATTTTGACAGAACGAAAATCTAAAAAAAATTGATTAGGATTATCCGTGTGTGTGCGGCATAAGAGCTTCTCAATTGATATTGCTGCGTTATGCGATAACTTGCGACTGATAAGAAACCAACTTGCTTTGCTACTTGCACGATTTCCTCTTCGACATTTTCTCCTATATAGTTGTTGTTACTCGTAATAATGCAATCAGGTCATAAATTTTTCCAGGCTCGATTCATTGTAGTTTGTTGCACTTCATCCCAATCAGTCTTTATGTTTATTGCTATAATGATATCAAAGGATCGCCAGTAATCTCAGACTGAAGTCTCACTTGATACATTTTCATTGATAGTTTCGACTAGTTGGCGAAGTGTGCATCGTAGATAATTCGCCTTGAACGTCGATATTACCAGATCATCCATGGGTTGCAGCAAAGGGGTTTTATTCAGAGGTAAAAAAAATCCCTTTACATGGGATTCATGTCATTCAGAATTTGTGGACGTCCTGCCACATTGTCCAGAAGTAATAAAATTGTGACAAATTTCTCTGCTGGCAGGAATTCTCTACAGAGGGTAAAAATAAGATTGGAACCATTCCACAAATAAACTGGAAGTCGTCCATCCTTTTTCATTTGATCGAAAAAAAAACTGGCAGAGACGATTTTGGAACCCCTTTCATTGCACTCGGGTTCTCAGAATGAAATTTATTGTTTTGTCTAATTTGGAATTTCTGTGGCAAAATGCAACGACGTAAACGCGAGGAACCATAGACGCAATGTGAAACAAGGTATAAATTTGATAACGACGTAAAAGCGAAATGACTTATAACGAGGTGACGTATAACGGGGTTTCATGTACATTCAATTACATACTTTTGGTATTGCAACTTTCAAATGTTTATATCCTTAAACTTGGCAAGTATTCTTTTATCGCAATCCTACATATTCCCACTGAGGTCAAACTTTCCGACTGCAGATGAACATTTAAAATGTTAAGGGGGTGCGATACCCCTATACAACCCCCCCCCCCCCTGCCTTAGCTACGTTGTTGCTCTGGAGAAAAGAACGGCGAAGCGACGGAAACCTAAGGATCATGTATGTAAATTGGTTCAATTCCGAATTTTGTTGTACAACCTAAAATTTTCGTCAGTGTTTGGCTGGTTTCTACCCCAGGAAAATTGGCATTTCACTTCGGAAAAATTAAGGGAAAGCTGGATTTTTGCATGAGCCTTGCTTTCGAGGTCCTAAACAAGACCCTAAAAGTCCCCGTCTCTACGAGTGCCACTAGCGGTGCTACAGAGGGTCAAAGACCCTCGAAAACAGGTTTTTATGAATATCTCGATAACGGTAGCATATACAGAAAAATTGTGTATGGCAAATTTGAAACTCTTGTGCTTTTTCAATAAACAATGGAAATACCGAATACGTTCGGGTTAACGGTGCCAGGAGGTCTAACGGTATTTTTAACAATTTTCCAAGAAAATCTCTATAACGGTAACTCGTACTAAAAGCTTTTGTATGGAAAATTTATAGTCTATGTATTTTTGAATAAAGCGGTCAAATTTCATATCAATACGTGCAGGCTTGAGGGCGCTATGGGGGTTCAAACCTTAAAAAAAAAGGTGTTTTTTGGGGTTTTTCGTGAATGGCGCCAAGACGGGGGGTGTACTCTATGGTCTTCTGGGAGAAATTTGTAGCTTCTGTGGCTGTTAGTAAGGCGCCAAAAGTCCCCAAAGATGGGGGCCCCCCTAACGAAGTTATGAGTGTCCAAAGATTCAATTAAGCAGTTTTTGGGGAATATCTCTATAAGGGTAACGTCCACGGAAAACTGTTATATGGCAAATTTGTAGCGTATACAACGCTCAACCAAATATCCGAATTTCAGATCGATGCGTGGAATGCTAAGGGCGCTATGAGGGTCTGAACCCTACAATAACGGTATTTTTCGGTTTTTCGTGAATTTCTCTAAAACGGGAACGCATTCGGGAGGGAGGCCTATAACAATTTGTTGCTTCTATAACCTCAACTTAAAATGCCAAAACAACTCATCTATACGGGCACCCCCAACGAAGCTATGAGGGATCAAAGAGATAACAAAAAACCGCTTCTCAAATTTTTTTAATAACGGCAACCTCTTGAGAGAACCAATCTGAAATAAATTTGTAGCTCATGTGGCTGTTAGTAACGGGCCAAAAGTCCCCAACGATGGAAGCCCCCCTAGGGAAGTTATGAGAAATGCAGTTTTTTGGGTATATCTCTATAACGATCATGTGCACCGAAAACTGTTATATGGCGAGTTTGTAGCTTATACAACGCTTATTTAAATATTCGAATTTCAGATTGATTCTTGTCATACTAAGGGCGCTATGAGGGTCCGAAACGCACTATAACGGTATTTTTCGTTATTTTCGTGAATTGCTTTATAGCGGGAACGCATTCGGGATGGAAGCCTGTAATAATTTTTTGCTTTTGTAGTTTCAAATTAATATGCCAAAACAACTCATTTACCCGTAAACCGCTAAGGAAGTTATGAGGGGTCAAAGTTAAACAAAAAGCCGCTTCTCGTAAAATTTTTAATAACGGTAACCTCTAGAGGGAAACCGACTGAGGCAAATTTCTAGCTCGTGTTGCTGTTAGTATGACGTCAAAAGTCCCCAACGATGGGAGCCCCCCTAGCCAAGTTATGAGGGGTCAAACATGCAAATAAGCAGTTTTTTGGAAATATATATATAACGGTAATGTGCACCGAAAACTGTTATATGGCGAATTAGAAGTTTTTACAACTCTTAAGTAAATGTTCAAATTTCAGATCAATACGTGCAGTACTAAGGGCACTATGAGGCTCCAAACCTTACAATTTCGGTATTTTTGGTTATTTTCGTGAAAATCTCCTTAACGGTAACGTATACCGGAGGCAGTCTGTAAAAATTTGATGTTTGTATGGTTCCAAATAAAATGCTCCAGCGATATGAGTGCACCTGAGGCAACCATACGTGCACACATACACTTCATACTACACATACCTTCCTCAAAAATTAGTTAGTTTAAACGTTGTAATGCACGTATAGTTGCCTCAGGTGCATTCAAATCGGTGGAGCATTTTATTTGGAACCATACAAGTAACAATTTTTTACAGACTGCCTCTGTTATACCTAACCGTTACAGAGAATTTCAGGAAAATAACCAAAAATACCGATATTGTATGGTTCGGACCCTCATAGCGCCGTTGCGCGCATCAATCTGAAATTCGAATATTTAATTAAGCGTTGTATAAGCTACAAATTCGCCATATAACAGTTTTCGGTGCACATTACCGTTATAGAGATATTCCCAAAAAACTGGATTTTTGGATGTTTGGACCCTCATAACTTCCCTACGGGGGTTTCCATCGTTGAGGATTTTTGGCCCGTTACTAACAGCCACATGAGCTACAAATTTATCTAAGACTGGTTCTCTCAAGAGGTTACCGTTATTAAAAAAATTCCGAGAAGCGGTTTTTTGTTTAACTTTGACCCCTCATAGCTTCGTTGGGGGTGCTGGCATAGATGAGCTGTTTTGGCATTTTAAGTTGAGGTTAAAGAAGCAACAAATTGTTATAGGCCTCCCTCCCGAATGCGTTACCGTTTTGAAGAAATTTACGAAAAACCGAAAAATACCGTTATTGTAGGGTTCAGACCCTCATAGCGCCCTAAGCATTGCACGCATCGATCTTAAATTCGGATATTTGGTTGAGCGTTGTATAAGCTACAAATTTGCCATATAACATTTTTCCGTGGACGTTACCGTTATAGAGATATTCCCCAAAAACTGCTTAATTGAATCTTTGGACCCTCATAACTTCGTTAGGGGGGCCCCCCTCTTTGGGAACTTTTGGCGTCTTACTAACAGCCAAATAAGCTACAAACTTCTCCCAAAAGACTAAAGAGCACACTCCCCCGTCTTAGCGCCATTCACGAAAAAACCCAAAAAACACCTTTTTTAAGGTTTGAACCCCCATAGCGCCCTTACGGCTGCACGTATTGATATGAAATTTGACCGCTTTCTTCAAAACTCTATAGGCTACAAATTTTCCACACAAAAGCTTATAGTACGAGTTACCGTTATAGAGATTTTCTTGGAAAATTGTTAAAAATACCGTTAGACATCCTGGCACCGTTAGGAGTACCCGAACGTATTCGGTATTTCCATCGTTTATTGAAAAAGCACAAGAGCTTCAAATTTGCCATACGCGACTTTTTTTGTGTATACTACCGTTATCGAGATATTCAGAAAAACCTGTTTTCGAGGGTCTTTGACCCTCTGTAGCACCGCTAGCGGCACTAGTAGAGACGGGGACTTTTAGGGTCTTATTTAGGACCTTGAAAGGAAGGCTCATGCAAAAATCCAGCTTTCCCTTAATTTTTCCGAAATTTTGCCAAATTTTTTTTCAAATTTCCTGGCGTATTATTCAATTAAATCATCATAAGGATAAGCATTTTAAAACAATATTAGTGTTAAATCATCGAGATAGCATCTAAAGTCTAGTTCAAGAGTAAATGTGTAGGTTACTTACGTCAACATGTTTTATTTGATTGTATGAATTTAGCGGAATATTTTAGAGAAATTTGTTTTTAATTGTATGAATAGGTTATTTGGAACACTTGAAAACTTATATAAAACATAATATCGAAAACAAAAAAGTGTTTAAAAGTTGTGTAAGAAATGTAAAGTGTGTACCGTTGTCGTTATAACAATGTTCACTTTACGGCGAAACACGTTAGTGAAAAATATCTATTTATTCAGTACCAATCCAGGAATATCATGCTTAAATTGTGAATACAAAATTTGTGTTAAAAAAAAAAATAAGTAGAGTCCCTGATACATTTTGTCAGTAAAAACATTTATCAGAGGTAGAAAACAATGTTGGATTCACGAAACAAAAAATAGGATTAATGTGTGTAATATTAATATTCTTGGGTTTTGCTTGTTGTTTGATATTTTCTTTTTTGATGTACTTTTTTTTTCTTTAAAATAATAATGGAACGTACTTTTTCTGTCAGTGTAGTTAGTAATTACGGTATCCTTTGGTGAGTTGCCTCCTTGAAATGCGGTTATATTATAAGGATACGAAACGACCTTATGATGATGCAAGTAATGTGTACTAGACGGAGCTATAAGCGGAGTTTGTATGAGTTCCATACTCTCGTCAAAAACACTTTGGTGGTAGTTTTCATCCATTCCAATTTTTCTGACTGTAAGAAAACGATACGAAAGATGAAAATGAAACCGTATACTGTACAGAAAATGCCGAAACGTAAAAATTCAATGATCATAATACGTACAACAAATTTTTAAAATTAATATTTCGTACTAGAAAATAATTAAATATTGTAAAAAAAATACACAAAATACAAAATTAGTTTTTATTTTAAAATTAAATAATAAAAGAAAATAAATAAACTACGGGACTTATTATTAAAATCTTTTTTCTCTAGATTTATCACTGAAAAAACCTACAATGAACTAAAATATAAAGGCAAAGTAAAAATCATTATGTACGAGTATATTAAATGTTAGAATGTCGGACTTTCAAGCTAAAATGAAAATTATCTACGCTAATTTGAACATAATTTATGTATTTCTAGTTTGTTAGTTCAACGAGTGGATTTACGAATGCGGTTTTCACATTTTCCTCGGTTTTCGCGTAGCTTTGTGGCGACACCGAAAATATGTATTAACCGCCGCGCTTTGTTGTGAAATTTGTAAATATGTAAAAATTGCCTTTTGAACTAGCGTAGGTACAAACCGATGAATTGACCAACAGCTGGTATGCTTTTTGATTCGAATTGTTGTGTTCACATCCGTCGGTTTTCATAATTTACTCGAAATCCACAGACTGTGTTTTTTCAGGATTAATCTCCATAAATTTAACCAATAGTCAATTTTACTCGTGTCGGCAGATAGTTAGTTTGGTTTTCGGCTATTTATTAATATGTGCAACGTGTTATTTTATTGGTTGACGGAATTAAGGGATTAAAGTATGAATTGAAAAATAATTTAGTATCATATCTCGACTGGAAAAGGCTTAGCTAATTCATTTTCGAGGGAAATGAGAAAAAATATCGATATTGAAAAACGATTCACACGCTAGAGTTAGTTTTTAAAAGGCAAATAAACAAATGTATACCTGGAATTATTGGCGTGACATACAATATTCCAAGTTTTATTCGGTTAAAACGTACCTCTTCAGACCTATAGGTAGCCTTAACCTAAAGATCCATGATATTGTGCGAGAGAAAGCAGATATAGCCAGCGTAGTCCCATTTCACTGTCAACTTTTTCCAAACTGGCGGCTAGCGATGTCAATGATTGAACCTCGTAACGTCGAGACTCAGATGCATGGTTGAGATCCTCCAACTGGTGCCATGGTATGGCTGTGAAGCATGGACCCTAACCCAAAACTCTGAAGACCTTTTGGACACATTGGAGCGAACGAGGTGCATAGCGCATCCGGTGAAACCATGAGTTGTATGAGCTGTATGATGAGCTACATGTGTCAAAAATCGTGAAATTGCAATGGGTGGGACATGTACATAAGGATAAACGACGATAGCATGCCTAAAAAGATGATGAACGCGCAACGAGTGGACATAGCTAGATTGCGTGGACGACCGAGAGCTCGATGGGAGCAATCAGTATGTGAGGACGCTCACCAGAGGACTGGAGGACAATCTCGCGTGACCGCGGCAATTGGAATTCATTAATCCAGGCGGCCAAGGCCCGTCGTCGGGCTGTAGTGCCATAAAGAAGAAGAAGATAAACATGTAATATGAACGATTCATATTACATCTATTCGCGACGGTAAATTTTTCAAGGCTTCATTATAGTTCAAATGTTTAAGCTCACGAAAGATGCGATTTTAATATATACGTATTCTTCCGACCACAAAACGATGGAAAAATCAGCCACTCTAATCAATCCGATTCCCCTAATAACCTCTATAAGAAAATGTATATCTACTAAAAACGCGGCACGGGTTTTCAGATTAAGTTTTTTTTTCGAATAACATGTCTTTCAAGTTCTTTAAAATGACGTTAAGAACCCAGGGGTCACTAATGTAAACATGGAGGAATGCATACTCTTTTCCAGAAATATCACAGCCAGGATACGCCACCCTTCCACCACTCTAGAGGTTCTCTTTGGACTCTACTCTATAGTTCACTGTTTCCCAACAAGTGGTCCGCGGACCGAAGGTGGTCATTCACATTTTGGAAGAAACACCGCTGCGCCTGAGTGCTGTATTTACATCTGCAGCATCTCAGGTTACTTAACGTGATGAGTGACAGAAAACGTCTAACTCAACCACTAAAGCAGCATCTTCGAGGCATGCCCATGATGGCCTTTACTAAACAATTAAACCCAATCATGGTTTAGCGATGTGCCGACAACTCATCCTAAGAAAAACTTCAAGTCAAGAAACCTGAAACAAAAGCCTCGGATTTGACTGATACAAAACAGCGACGACCCCGCAAACGAACAACTGATAACTCTTTCGGATCCTGGAATGTACGTTCCCTGAATAGACCCGGGGCCTTAAGGGCCCTCCTGGATCAGGTAGAACAATACAAGCATAGTTGCAATCCAGGAAACTAAATGGCTCAAAAGCGAGATTAACGACCTCAATTCGCACACTATTTTTACGAGTGGTAAAGAGGAGGGCAACAAGGAGTTTGGAGTAGCTTTCATCGTGAATAAGCAGCTCAAGGACCACGTTATCGGCTTCAAACCCATCAACGAGCGGCTATGTGCGATCCGCATTAAGACCCGTTTCGCTAATCTCTGGCTCATTAATGCACATGCCCCTACAGAAGTAAAAGAAGACGCGATTAACCTTCGGGCGGGCGCAATGCATCTGACAGATTAAGTGACCAGTTTTTGTTGCGCCAATCAGCGATATGAAAAGGGAGAGTTCTGAAACTCACAGTAGCTTAATCTTTATCGATCAACTACCCAAAGCAGTTTTCAGTTTCTATCTACCATATGTCCGAGGGGTGGGAGGGGATGAAGTAATCTCTCAGATGTATTGCGCCCGATTGTGTTATTTTCTCCTTTTCTATGAAAATGTCCACTTGTTATACTCTTCACATTGTGTAATAACGTTGTGTTGACTTTTAGGCTCACCAAATCGTTCAATAGTGTGTTTTTAGTAAAATAAGCTCACATTTTTTAAGCGGTCAAGTTATTGGAGGTTTTTTAAATATTGAAGCGGTTGAAAGCGGAATATTCTTAAAAAATTGAAAATGTGAAGGGTATCAAACTTTGTGATCCAGTATTTGCTTCTAAAATTTCGTAGAACTGTTTCAAAAAGACAATGCAACAATAAATAAGAGTCTAAAATATACAGAAACTAAATTTCATCCTTTTTTCTGCACTTAATCTGTCAGATGCATTGCGCCCGATCGTGTTAGGATTAGTATTGCGCCCGCCGGAAGGTTAAGGACGAGTTCTACAACGACCTAGAAACACTCTTCGACTCACATCCATCAAACGACGTCAAGCTGCTGCTAGGAGACTTTAACGCCAAAGTCGGAAACGATAGCTGGCATAGGGGAACTACTAGTGGTCATAGCCTCCACGACGAAAACAACAACAACGTTCAGCGACTTATCGACTTCGCGAGCGGCAGAAACTTGGTCATAAGCTCTACATGCTTCCCTCATCGACGAATCCATAAGCAGACCTGGAAGTCTCCAGATGAATACACCGTGAACCAGATCGACCACGTACTGATGTCCTAGATGTCCGATCCTATCGAGGAGCCAACTGCGACACCGATCACTATTTGGTGAAGACGACCTACAGGTGCAGAATCTCTTCGGCGCACCTAACGAGAATCAACCCTGCCAATATCTTCGAGGTTGACAATTTGATTGATGATGCCATGGCGGCTGCGTATACTACAGCACTTGAAGAAAACCTGTCGCCCATGCTTGATAACATCAATAATCTAGGCATCCATGAGTTCTGGGAGGAGCTCAAAGACGGCATCAAGGGGGTCGCAGAAGAGGTTGTGGGCTATAAAGGCCGGCGCAGACAAGCAGACGGGTTCGACGACGAATGCAGGGCCTCGATTGAAGCGAAAAATGAAGCCTATCGCCAATACACACAACGCGCATCCCGAGCCAAGAAAGAAAGATACAACGAACTTCGGCGAGTATCTAATAGGTTAATTAGACGTAAGAAACGCAAACATTTTGACGAGCAGTTGCAGCAAATAAACCAAAGTAAGCCAGTAAGAACATAAGACAGGCGTACAAACTTATAAATAATATCAAGAACGGATATCAACCCAGGACAAACCTAGGTAAGGACAAGGATGGTAACATCATCAGCGACATCGAAAGCGTCAATAAACGATGGGCCTCGCATTTTGAATAGCTCCTCAATGCATCATCAACATCCCCCGCGGAGCCAGCTCTTGAGCAGTTAGCCGAACCAGGCACTCCCGTTCTACCCCCAACAGTAGAGGAGGTGAGTCTTGCCATACAGTCGCTCCAAAATAATAAAGCGCCCGGCGCTGACGAGATTCCAGCAGAACTGCTGAAGCATGGTGGAACGTGCCTGACCAACGCTGTACATGTGCTACTGCTGAAAATATGGAACGACGACGTAATCCCCGCAGATTGGCGCAAAAGCATAATCTGCCCAATCCACAAAAAGGGTGACAAGCTGAAGTGTGAGAATTACAGGGGCATATCATTAGTTTGTACGGCCTATAAGATTTTATCAAAAATTCTTGAAAAGAGAATCAATCCGTACGCAGAACAAATCATTGGCGAGTATCAAGGCGGCTTCAGACCTGGTCGTTCAACGACCGATCATCTTTACACAGTGAAGCTACTACTCCAAAAGTGCTGGGAATACAACATTGACGTATACCAAATCTTTGTCGACTTCAAGCAGGCATACGACAGTATCGACCGAAGTGTACTGTACAACATTATGCTGAATTTTGGTATACCGGCAAAGTTAGTGCGACTCACAAGGATGACGATGACTAATACCGTCTCGCAGGTCAGAGTTCAGAACAGACTCACTGACCTATTTGAAACTCGTACTGGACTCAAGCAGGGCGACGGGCTGGCGCCGACGCTCTTCAACCTGGCTTTATGTAATTCGAGCCATGAATATGGACAGCAGCGGAACGCTACTCATCAAGTCGACTCAATTAGTAGCGTACGCCGACGATATCAACATCATGTCTCGAAGGTTGGGTGATGCAGAAAGCCTCCTGCATAACCTCAATAACGCCGCAAAGGAAGTTGGACTACATATCAACGAAAGCAAAACAAAGGCCATGATGCAATCCAAAACAAGGACGCCAGCAAACTCAAGCATCACAGTGGGGGACCTTAATATCGAGTATGTAGACAACTTCAACTATCTGGGTTGTAACTTATCAAAGGACGCCAACGAAACCGACGAAATTAACCGACGGATACAACTAGCCAATAAGACATATTTCTCGGTCCTCCCTATAATTAATTCGAAACTTGCGCACAGGAACACAAAGCTCCGCGTGTACAAAACGAGCATCCGACCCGTGCTATGTTATGGCTGCGAAACATGGACCCTTACCCAAGCCTCCGAAATTTTGCTAGACCGATTCGAATGAAAGGTCCTTCGGCGAATTTTCGGGGCCGTTCGCGAGCGAGACCAATGGCGTATCCGGTACAACCATGAGTTGTATCAATTGTACGATGAGCTGGAAGTATCGAAAATCGTGAAGCTTCAACGTCTGCAATGGGCGGGGCATGTACAACGGATGGACAACAATCGCATGCCAAAGAAAGTTATGAATGCACAACGAATTGACGGAGCGAGGTTGCGTGGACGACCGAGAGCTCGCTGGGAGAACTCCATAGGTGAAGACGCCCACCAGCTGCTGGGCTTCCGAAACTGGAGGACAAGGTCACGTAACCGCGACAATTGGAGGTCAACGATTCAGGCGGCCAAGGCCCGACGTCGGGCTATCGTGTCACACTGATGATGATATTAGTAGTAACCAACCACCTCAATCCTTCGATTAAAAAGGTTTGCTAATCCTGTAAAACCGCATCTAATGATTTGAGAACCCAAACGTCCATGTCTGATAAAAACTAAAAAAGTCGATTTTTTCAAATCTCCGGGACACCCTGTTAACTTTGCCCTAAAAACTTCTAAGTATTTCTTACTAAAGACTGTTACGGTTCTACACATTCTTACCAAAATTCATTACGATCGGTTAAGCCGTTCGAGAGTTATTTAGTGAACAAATTTTCAAATGTCCGGGACACCCTGTTAACTTTCTCCTAAAAACTTCTAAGTATTTCGTGCTTAAGACTGTTACGGTTCTACACATTCCTACCAAAATTCATTACGATCGGTTAAGCCGTTCGAGAGTTATTTAGTGAACAGACGGACGGACGGATTTTATAAGGGTTTTTTGAAAAATCTAAGAAACCCTAAAAATGGAGAAAAGTCTGTACTAAGTAACTTGATGACATGTTAGGCTAAGAAAAATAACATATTTGGTCGGCAAAAATCCTAAATCGGAAATTTTTTTGGATTATGGTTGGGGATGGTCCCGAGATTATGGCATTAAGAGTTCCGAACGATTGGGGGTCCGCAACATTTAAAAAAGGGGGAAAGGGGGAATTTTTTCGGATTTTGGGGATTATTTAAAAAACGGTAAGGAATACAGAAAAATGATCTGAGGACGAAAAAACTACATAAAATTATCTTTGCATTTGATTTATATCACATTAGATTAGAGTTTAATTGAATATTTCGGCGTTAGACTAGAAAATAAATTGGAATATTTTCATTTTATACCTTTTTAAAAGCTCCATAACTTTTGAAATATTGCTAGTTCAGCCGTAAAATTCTGTATAAGTATTCACAATAAGTTCAAGATAATTTTAAGGCAAACATTGAGTTGCTCAGGTCAAGGACGCCCATTATCCCCAATATAAATTTGTCAAAACGGCATGTTCATAACTCCCTCCCCCCCCCAAATTGGAGCAGAGTGCAAAATTTTGGTTTGTTGCCAATGGAGGTCATAGTCACCCCACCCACCAACAATCAGCTCATTCGGATAAAAACTAAGGGTGACCCATCAGAAGTTTGTTCTACGTACTACTCATTTTAGAAACTGTAGAACAAAGTTTGTGCTTCATATGGTGATGATTTTTTGTTAAGGAGAACATTGAGAACTTAAGGGCTCCCTGTACAATATCATTTGCTTGCCTTCCCAAGTTTCACTACATATTTCCTGCTGTTGTAGTCTAGGGGGTGACAACCGAATTCCGCAAGTAATTTGTATGTGTAAATTGAGCCTTCGGTAGTCTGGTCAGCTTAGGGAACACCGATGATTGGTATTATTAAGAAATACTTCTTAGGAACGTCAAAACAAGTTAGTCTGAAGGATTTAGCAGTAGGCTGGACCCTAGGCAGATTTTAAGGGATGGCAATTTTGGGGCAGAATATTTAGAGTCCAGAATACATACATATTTGAATCCAAAATATGAACATATTATTATCCTCGCCTTTAGAGGCAGCATAAGTTTTGGGAATTGGCAAGCCTATTTTTGCCCACATCGCGATATAAACCTGGATCCGGACAAACAGAGCTTCAACTATTAGAATAAATCATGTTCGTGGGTGAAATTCGAACCAAATTACTTTGTTGTTTTTGTCGATTGATCTATCTCGCAAAAATTTGTAGATTCCTTCGGTATTTGACAGCTTGGACCAATTCGGGTAAAAGTTATTAGAGAGTTTTAGCATATCGTATGGAATAAAACGACATAATTTGACATTCCATATAAAAATTCGCTTGCTTACCGTATACGAAGCAAAATATCTCAATTTTGCATGTCTTAAGTAGGCGAAGGTGTAAAAAACGACAAATTATTTCGCCAATTTCGACTGTTTCCAGAGCATCAAATATGTATACGGAAATACACCCATGCCTACTTGGGACATGCAAAATTAAGATATTTTGTTTCGTATACGGTAAGCAAGCGAATTTTTATATGGAATGTCAATTTGTGTCGTTTTATTCCATACGATATACTAAAACTCTCTGATGTCTTTTTTTAATCCATAAAGGGAAAATGCTTAAAAGCGTAATTTTTTATCAGCTATATAACGATCAAGATCAAATTTTTTAGTTGAAATTCTTCAAATCAACCAATGAGGAATGATCCAAAAAATTAATCTCCCCTAAAGATTCCACTGGAATGGAATTGAAAGGGAAAGAAAAATAAGTTTCTCGGTTGTCCGATCCTTCGAAAAAATTTCCGTTGAGCCGTCGAAAATCAAAAGTAATAAGTGGCTTGAAAGTCTAAACATACCAAAGAATCTTTTGCCATACCTCTTTAGAATTGCAGGTTTAAAGTGCCGTTATGAAATTATTGTCGGAGTTTTCAAATCAAAGTCAAATTTGAAAACACTCCAAAGTATTAATATCGGTTCTGGAGGAACATATTTTCGAAGCGACGCCGACATTGTCTGTCTGTCTGTTGCAACGCAAACTACATAGTTTCTTTTTAGTGTAAGCTGTATATATAAAGGAACGATTAAAATCAGACCATCTGGTCATGGCACTGGATCTGAAAATCAGGTTCTTCAAAGAAAAAGTTTTTTCCTTATGTACCAATTTTAACACGTCACCCAAGTGTATTCCTAGTAAAGCATCAAAACATATCTAGAAATGGATGGAATCGGACCACTCCATCATAGAACTGGCATACAAACCAATCCCTGAAAATCAAGTTCTTCTAAGAAAAATTTTTGTTTTTATGAACCAAACTTCACATAAATGTGTGATATCTAGGAACGGATGGAATTGGACCTGCCACCTTCTGCCACGAGGTTAATCCGGCATTGTATGCGATAGACCGGCAATACAGAAACTGCATGCACATCACTACAGAGAAGGCAAACTAAGATGTTTGTCAATTTGTTTTCACTAACTTTTTTATGGCTGATTCAATAAATGATGCTTCTTGTATTGAATTTCACTCTGTGATAAAGAATGAAGAACGCCTAGGACCGCACGAAGCGGAAAGCTCGAAACTCATGCGTACGTAGGTGAGAATGATAACTTTAAAGTAAATAAAAGACCTTCCTACATATTTATTTCTGACACGATAGCAGTTATCAGTTACTGCTAGCGCTGCGAACTGACAGCTAAAATGATTCATAGAAAAAAGGTAAATGGACAAGTTCATATTTAATCACTCAGTATTTACAATGGACAATGGTGCAATAGAAGACCCCAGTGCTCACCAGCTAAAATACGAACCATTTTACTTATGAAACTATCATAAGATAAAATGGCTCGGTTAACCACAAAACCAGTCCTTCCTATCTGGATTAAAGCCGGACGGTTTATCCACCGAAAGAAGCGAAAACCGGGTGCCGGGCTGGCTCTTGACATCCCTACTACCTACAATTGTGAAACAGGCTCTTTTAGAAAAATATTTCAAGAAGAAAACTTCGAAGTAGCCCCGGAGCACACATCCTCCAATGCTAAGATGTTTTTTTTTTAATCAAAGCGCCTCAATGAATCGCGTGACCATTTTTTGTTTCAAATTACCATTAATTTGTTGCGGATTACCGCCAATTAATTTTGGGTCATGAAACCAATTCCAACCCCGCACATAAACTCCGACAATATACGAGCACAACATAGGCTTATCGATAAGCACCGGTCAATGACTATATAGCATCGACTACACGGCTGTAACAATTTTCCAATAGGTCTCTCTGTACTCTTTACGCAGGATGTACCGAAATCAACTTCAATAATGCCCCGACTGACGGAAGAATGAAAATGGCAAATTAAAAGCCGCCTTTTACGATTCATTGGGAAAATTGATTGTGAACGAGTCGAGTAGTATAGAGTAGAGTATCCTGGAGATGTGCGGTTGTCGGCCTGGATAAAATGAAACATATCCGGCTTTCAATCCTCGCAGTCATTGTCGTTGACAATATAAAACCACGACGAGTACGTACGATCCATCTAGTGCACCCATGAAAGAGGAGTATATGAGTATCCTGCACCGTACTGTATAGTCCAGAGGTACCTTGTCTATAAGGATATTTATGCAATGCCGGAGACAACAACATGACATTTCATCGACTCGGGTATTTTTTATATGTTGTCCTGTGCGGTACGAATCTTTTCGCATAAATGTGTGTACCTAATCACTCAATATGCATGCACACGGGTTGACAACGCCGTAAAGGGGGATAATGGAACGATGGTATCTCCATTTCTGGACAAAAGCAAGAACAAAGATTAAAATGATGATGATGACGGCAATGATTAAAGGCTACAACAACGTTTTTAAGCAGGAAAAGACATGGATTAAAGGATGAGTTCATCAAATAAATATGTACATGTTCGGTCAGATACAGTGAATATCCAGACTACCTACTGAATGTGAGCATGGATATACAGGAAAGACTTTTTTATAGCTGTATCTGGTTGTAGATTAACAGATTAATTCATGTATCAAGGTAATATGGGTTAACTTCTCTAGTCAATCACGACTAGTATAAAATATTGAAACTTTATACCAGATGTTGACAGAACGCAACATACTTGGTATCTTCGGAGAACAGTCGACAATGTTGAAAATGCTCTCAAAGTTTAAAGCGTGTTACAGGGAATTTTGCCCGTTCCGAAAAACAAACACGAACGGGGTTGGAGCCGCGTCGGCTTGCCACGAAGACGGGCCATGGGGCGCCAGGCGCTTTAAATTTTCCGGCCTCCAACTATGGACCGCCAAGCGCCACCGGTAAGCGCAAATCCGGTGCGTACGGCCCGTTATGCTCCTTATAGACACTTCTCTTTTCTTCGAAAAACACACTATTCTCTCTCTCTTTCAAACATCTATTAAATTAACTTAACTCTATCTAACTAAATGGGGTGGCTTGCCTTCCTTAAAATATTAATCGTTCCGGCCGTTGGTCCTTTTCGCTGATTACTTATACGTCGTTGGTTCGCAAACGATGCGTCGCCTCCGTCAGCGGCCGTCTCGCTCGCCTATATGCAGCACCTTACGTTAACCGTCTTACGTCGCTTATCTTCAACGCGTCGTACAGTAGGGCGAAATCAATGATTTTTCGGACATCGCATATTTGTGAAGTTTAGTCTAGTACAGATAGCTCAAAACCCAAACATCCAAAAGAAAAAGAAATTTTTGATGCCAAATTGTTGAATACACTGCCCAATATACGCAATAAAAAGTTACACCAATTTGCGCCATGGGTTAAGGGGGGAGGGGGTCCCAAAGGGGTTAAAATTTACTTTTTTACAAATAACTGGAAAACTATGAATCTGACCTTAAAATCTTCTGACGACGAAACAAACTACACAAAATTGCCTTTGTAATGACGTTTTTTCGGAAAATTATACCCTAGACCCAAAAGTATTATAGAGAATTTACATTTTTTGAGTTTTACATTTCGGACTGTAACTCTTGATTGAAAGAACCTAGGGTGACGAAATCTTGTTCATTCTATTACAAACAAAATTTATTTGGTTTGTACCAAAAATTGAGGTGCTCCGACCATTGACGCCTCCCTCCCTCCTCCTAACATTTTTCAAAAAGGCATGCCTATAGCTTCTTTTCAAATTGACCCAGGAAGATAAAATTTGGTGAGGTGCCTAGTCTAAGCCCCATTATGCTCCTCACCAAAAATTACCATCCGATCAAAACTAAGGGTACTCCCCATACAAAGTAAACCAAAATTCTAAAAAAAATCACATTTTTTCACTTCTAAATTCTATCTAAAATGAAAAAATAAAATTTATTTCTTAGAACGTCATTATAACAGTTAATTGTAGTCTTGTAAATGTATATTCAAAAGTTTGTACCAGAGCGTGCCTTACAAGTACGAAAAATGTGGTTTGAAGGTTGCTAGTACACGTTACTCGATTTATTCGGAACTAGCCTTTGAACTAGTACCAATGACTTTCAAACACAATTTGTTGATACTTGTAGTGTACGCTTTGATGTAAAATTTTGAACATACATTCAGAGGACTACAATTAACTGTTATAATGTCGTTCTAAGAGATAAATTTTATTTTTCCGTTTTAGATAGAATTTAGAAATAAAAAAATGTGAAATTTGTTAGAATTTTCGTTCACTTTGTATGGGGGGTACCCTTAGTTTTGATCAGATGGTAATAATTTTTGGTGGGGAGCATAATGGAGCTTAGACTAGGCACCCCACCAAATTTGATCTGCCTGGCTCAGTTTAAAAAGAAGCTACAGGCATGCCTTTTTGAAAAATGTTAAGAGGAGTGAGGGGGGCGTCAATGGTCACAGCACTCCAATTTTTGGTACGAATCAAATAAATTTTGTTATCAATATATGGACAAGATCTTATGACAGCAGGTTTATTCTATCAAGAGTTACAGTGCGAAATGTAAAACTCGAAAAAGCCAAATTCACTATAATACTTTTGGGTCTAGGGTATAATTTTCTGAGAAAATGTCTAGAGTGTTACATATCATTACAAAGGTAATTTTATGTTGTTTGTTTTATCCTCAGCTCATTTTAAGGTCAGACTCATAGTTTCCCAGATATTTGCAAGAAACTGAATTTTCACCCCTTTGCCACCCCCTCCCCCCTTAACCCATGGCGCAAATTAGTGTAACTTTTTACTGCGTATATTAGGCAGTGTATTCAACAATTTGGCATCAAAAATTTCTTTTCTATTTGGATGTTTAGGTTTGGGGCTATTTTGAACCAATTGTACTGGACTAGTTGTCCTGTTGTAAAATTTACCACATTAGCGACTATAAGTTGAACTTCTTTTTGCTGAATCGAATGGTGGACTCCATTTTCAAATAGGCCTTGTCCGAAAGAATATATGTATAGCGGTTTTAAGGATGCTTTGAGCGATCCCATAGTATAGACAATTTACCGTTTCTCCTTCCTGATGTTACAAATGATATTAATAAATAGTACACCTCATTTAGAGAAAAATATTATATGCCCATAATGTTCTCTCATTTACCGTTACAAAACTGCATCATTATTTATGAAATCTTTGGGAAAGCTAGAGTAACCAAACAAATCCCAAGTTTAATCTGTCTTGCTTTATGCTATTTAGCATTTGGATTAAGGTCCTAAAAATACATACATTTTATGTAATTTGACTGCTCTCCCATTAGAAAGCTCACTGTTAATTGGAAGATATAGTAAGGGCTCCATTAGACAGTCATATTTATATTATAATATCTATTATAATAGATATGATCATATCTATCATGGAAAATCAAATTTTAACATATTACACTACATCACATTTATATCATAATATCTATTGTTTATTCAAGTGTCAAATACAAAATTTGTTTTCTAGGCCAAGCAATGAACGCATAAAAAGTGGGTGTAGAGAACATCGAAGGAGGACGATTTTTTTCTTCAGTGTTTTGTTAGGAGTTGACAGGAGGTAAGGCTACTAATTTTACTCGGAGCTGAGGGGTGCGCTAACGCGGGGAGGGGGGTTTAAATGTGCAATTTAGTGCTATTTTTTGTGTTTTGGGCTATATCTCAAAAACGGTGAGTCGTAGAGAAAAAGTTTTGAGTAAACATTAAAGCTTTCTAAATGTCTTATTTATTTGCCCATACATATGCAAAACTCCTAACGGTTCTTCAGATATTGTTTATGTATGTTTTACTCCGAACCATCCATTATGGATCCATGAAATAAAAACAGTCACACCCCCCCCCCCTTCCCCTCCCTCTTTATCACAGCGTTTGTCTTTATCCTTGTAAATAGAGAAAATTGAAAATGTTCGACTTTTAATAAACAATATTGGAAGAACCGTTAGCAAGTACGGACAAATAAATAGGACATTTACAAAGCTTAAATGCTTACTCACAACTTTTTTCTCTGCAACTCACCGTTTTCGAGATATAGCCCAAAACACAAAAAATTGCACCTTTAACTCCCCACGTTAGCGCACCACTCAGCTCCGAGTAAAATTAGTACCTCCTAACTACTCCTAACAAAATACCGAAGAAAAAAATCGTCACCCCCTTCGATGTTCTCTATAATGTCTTCTTTGATTGGCCTATTCCTTTAGTCGCGGAAATGCATCAAATAATGGCGAATTGTGCGTTTTTCGGGTCGCTTATTACTTTCTATTTGATTCTAAGAAAGAAGAACAGGTATAAAAAGCCTCTTTGGGTACGTCCCTGGGTCGCCAGACGCGAAGAACACGGAATTGTGAATAATTTTTATTTTGACGTTTAGATATGATGATAGGTTCTATTTATAGTACATATGATAATATCTATTATGAAATGCCATTACACGGTCATATATATGATAATATTTCTATTTCATAATAGATATTATAATAGAAATATGACTGTGTAATGGAGCCCTAAATCAAACTTTAAAAATTTACAATATTTATTTGACATAGCACATGCAAACGCTAATATCATAACGGTTCTTTGACAGGATAAATCTGAAAAATTCACAAAAATTGGTCTTTTATGTAAGCTTTTCGGGAGCTTGTAACAAATTATCAGAAATATGCAAACACCGAAACAAACGACTTTCCGCTTTGCGAATTACGAGCAACTAAGACCGTTTTTCTGGTGGAGTGAGATCTT
Organism: Microchrysa polita; assembly: GCA_949715475.1. Taxonomy (NCBI): domain Eukaryota; kingdom Metazoa; phylum Arthropoda; class Insecta; order Diptera; family Stratiomyidae; genus Microchrysa; species Microchrysa polita. The sequence continues at coordinate 63,619,952 of OX454421.1, read as the reverse complement.
TTATAGGGGAGTTGGTGGAATCTTTGATTTAATCGAACCTGTACTTATTCCTGTCGAAAGATATTCGATTAAAAACTAAGTAGCATAATTTTAGCGTATTAGTTTAATTCAGCCAAGAGTTATGACTAATCTTATATACTTTCTACCTATAATTTGTAGGGGAGGTGCGGGATCTGTTGCTCCAATTTGCCCCACTTTCAGTATCATATGAGCTAATAACATTGCTAGCATGTAAGCACAATTTAAAGTTCAAAGCTGCATCAGAGTGAAAAACAGAGGTTAGTCAATAAAAGTAGGCGGCTGTGGTCGAGGTCGCAGGTGGTCTCAGCTAAACTTTGTGTTTTTATTGAATCAATTAATTGTAGATAATTATGGTTTCATTTACCGGCCAACTACGGCCATTTTTTGTTTTTGATAAAATAACAAAAAATCAATCTTTTTGGCAAGAATCGTTAACCTTCCGGCGGGCGCAATACTAATCCTAACACGATCGGGCGCAATGCATCTGACAGATTAAGTGCAGAAAAAAGGACGAAACTAAGTTTATGTATACTTTAGACTCTTATTTATTGTTCCATTGCTTTTTTGAAACAGTTCTGCGAAATTCTAGAAAGAAATACTGGCTTACAAAGTTTGATACCCTTCACATTTTCAATTTTCTAAGAATATTCCGCTTTCAATCGCTTCAATATTTAAAAAACCTCCAACAGCTCGACCGCTTAAAAAAGGTGAGCTTATTTCACTTGAAACAGACTACTGGACGATTTGGTGCACCTAAAAGTCAACACAACGCTATTACGCAATGTGAAGAGTATAACAAGTTGAAATTTTCATAGAAAAGAAAAAATAACACAATCGGGCGCAATACATCTGAGAGATTATTTCATTCCCTCCCGCCCCTCAGACATATGGTAGATAGAAACTGAAAACTGATTTAGGTAGTTGATCGATAAAAATTAAGCTACTGTGAGTTTCAGATCTCTCCCTTTTCATATCGCTGATTGACGCAACAAAAACTGGTCACTTAATCTGTCAGATGCATTGCGCCCGCCCGAAGGTTAAAATTTACCGTTATGTTCTTTGTTAGATACGTAAATACCATAACAAGGCCTCTTATCCAAAGGCCAAACGTGAAAAGTATACAGGGTGTCCGGAAACTGCCGCATAAACGCACCGGATTATGATTCCTCAGTCGATTTCCAGCAAAAAAGTTTTACGGAACATACCCCCTCAGCTAACCCTTTAGCTGCCACAGGCATTTAAAGATTTTTGAAAAAATCATTTTCTTGCACGACTTAAAGCCTAATATCTCCAAAGCTAGACCAGCTAGAATAGTAAAATAAAATGATTATTACAGCCAACAAATTTACCTGTAAAATAAAACTAACCACACTAACATCGGATAAGAGGTTTGGTTTTTACAGAGCTTCAAATTCAAATTTGCGTGATTTGACCCAAAAGAATCTTTTTTTCCATCTCAATTTTCTCCAACTTCTGCCAAGGTGAGGTGCTTGTACGATTCTTTTAAAAATTGGCGCATAGTCTTACGACCATATCTTTCCTACATCATTTTATTGTAGCTCCATTATTTCTAACAGTTTTAGTACCTTAAATGCAGAAAACTAGGGTTAATTTTGGCTCGATTTCGAAATATTTTGAATAGTTTTTACCCATTGCAGATCTTTAGGGGCAGTGTGAATTGAATTGTATTGAATTCGAGCTAAAATTAACCCTAGTTTTCTACACTTAACGTATAAAATCTGTTAGAAAAAATGGAGCTAGATCAAAATGATGTGAAAAAGGTATGATCGTACGACTATGCGCCAATTTTTAAAAGAATCGTACAAGCACCTCACCTTGGCAGAAGTTGGGGAAAATTGAGATGGAAAAAAATATTGTTTTTGAATAAAATCACGCAAATTTGACTTTGAAGCTCTGTAAAAACCAAACCTCTTATCCGATTTTAGTGTGGTTAGTTTTATTTTACAGGTAAATTTGTTGGCTGTAATAATCATTATACCCTATACCCATAAGATGGTATAGGGTATATTGTTTTTGTTACGACGATTTATGTAACACCTCAAAGGAGCCACCGGAGGTATGGCAAAGTATATATATTAATGATCAGGGTCGGTCCCTGATTCGAATAAGCCATGTCCGTCTGTCTGTCTGTCTGTCTGTCTGTCTGTCTGTCCGTCCGTGTGTCTGTCAGTTCGCACGATAACTCCCGAAATAATGAAGCTAGCGTCTTGAAATTTAGGTCAGATGATTGCTTTGATAAAAGCTTGGATGGTATTGAAAATGGGCCAAATCGGACCAAGGGTTCCCCTACCTCCCATACAAATGACACCTCCGTGATATTTTAATTCGCCCATATCTTTCAACAGAATATCGCTAGCGACCTGAAATTTTCATGAATGCCTAATTGTGACATATGCTTGAAGTTGGTGGAAAGTGGAGAACGTCCGACTACCTCTATCCCTACTTCCCCAACAAAGTTATATTCAGCCATATCTTTTGCTAGAGTGTCGCGAAAAACTTCTAATAAGTATCAGACGGTAGCTGTTGGATGCCGTCAGATAATATTAAATATGTGCCAGGTCCGAACCATCTACCCCTCCCTCCCCTACAAAAAAGATGAAATTGAATTTTTGGGTTTTGCGTGCCTCCTAGGTCTGTACATGGGTATAGGGTATACACTCATCGTGCTATTCGCGCGATTAGAACTCGGTCTCGTTTTATTTTACTATTCTAGCTGGTCTAACTTTGGACAAATTAGGCTTTAAGTCGTGCAAGAAAATGATTTTTCCAAAAATCTTTAAATGCCTGTGGCAGCTAAAGGGTTAAGCTGAGGGGGTATGTTCCGTACAACTTTTTTCCTGGAAATCGACTGAGGAATCATAATCCGGTGCGTTTATGCGGCAGTTTCCGGACACCCTGTATATATGTGCTATTTTATTAGGTAAGGTGGTTGGTATGGGAATTTGAAATATTGGTGTCATATGCCATAAATGCATTTCTTATTGAACAAAACTGCCTATACAACCGATACCGTTACAACTAACAAATTATTAACAATGGTTTTCGATAGCTTACACTTTATAATGTAAAGTCCTTGTAGTCAAATCTGCAATATTTGGATTTGGTCTAATTGCTTATGTCCGAATTTTTGTTCTAGTCGCCCCACTGCCCGCTTGCGTCAACTCCCTCGTTCGCCTGTATACGACTTCTCACGATATTCGTCTTCAAGCAGTCTCCGTGGCTCACCGATGGTCTCCACTCATACGGCTGCGAACGTCGCCTATTACTCTCTAATACTCGGCGTCTCACGATAAGCGTCTTCAGACAGTCTCCACACTGATTGTCTTCGCTACTCAAGTTGCGAACGTCGCCTGTCACACTCTTAAGGCTTAAAGGTTTGTGTTCGTAGAGACGACTCATGGGATCATCGCTCAGCGATCGCAGTTTTGCATCCAATTTCGAGCCGTATTTAAATATTTTTTGAAAGGTTCTACTTTCCTAGTATCAACTATGGACTAAAGGAACATGGCTGTATAAAAAATATATACCCATATAGTGCTCAAAACCGGTGGTTTCACTTCGATCGCTTAGCGATGATCCCATGAGTCGTCTCTACGAACACAAACCTTAAGGTCGTAGAGACGACTATGGAATGATCGCTCAGCGATCGTAGTTTTGCATGTAATTTCGAGCCGTATTTAAATATTTTTTGAATGGTTCTACTTTCTTAGTATCGACTATGGACTAAAAGAACATGTCTGTACAGAAAATATACCCATATAGTGCTCAAAACCGGTGGTATCACTTCGATCGCTGAGCGATGATCCCATGAGTCGTCTCTACGTACACAAACCTTTATACTATTCTTCAAATCGTCTGCCCATTTTAAAAATGAAGATCGAAAGAGGGTACTCCGTTAGTAATCGGCCTTTTGTTGGCTCATCCCAACGGTGGATTTTGTGGTTCATGGTCGTTCCCGACCGTGGACTTTACGAATTCGCCGCAGCGTTTTCTTTTCCTTTCCGTTGGTGAAACCCATCAGCGCTCGAATCAGTAGTTGACAGTTGGTCGTTGTCAACCTCAGTTGCCGCTTGAAACGTCGTAGTCGCTTTGTGAAATGTAAATAGTGGCAAATATTTCATTGCTTCGTGATGGATTTTCGAAATTTTCAACAGTCACTCCAAAGGACATAAAACGCAATCACGATGGAGGACGAGAGTATAAACGTGAAGTTCGCGTGTCAGCGATGTTTGCAGCCAATGGCAATGGATCAAAGTTTCGATAACATTATAGCGTTTTATGCTATAACCTAGTACTGACTTCGAGAGTGAAATTTTGTCCGCTGTGATTTTTTCAATGAGAATGTATTCTTACTGTCGTGGAATATGTGGGGAATGCTGAGGAATTCCATAAGCTACATTCCGAACACAGTTCCATAATTTTTCTCGGCCATTTTATGTATTTTTTTCCGATTCCCCGGTTATTTCATCGTGAAATGTCAAATGACCGGGGAATCGAAAAATAATACATAAAATGGCCGAGGAGAATTATGGAACCGGTCTCGGATTGTAGCTTATGGAATTCCCTACCCTTTGTGACATTTTCCAAGACAGTAAGTATGCATTTTTATTGATAAAATCGGAGCGGGAAAAATTTCACTCTCGATCTTAATTCAGCCCTTATGGCCGAGCTGAATCTTCCAATCTACGGCAAAACATATCCCATGAAATCGACTCAACCGCCACCAGGTTTGATCATTTTGTTCCTCCATTTCGAATGCTTGAATCCGTGTGAATGGCACTGCTGGCTTCTTGCTAGGGATGTCAAAAACCGGACAGTTAGTCCGAAAACCGGTACTTTCCGAACGGTTAACGGTTTAACGGTTTTTTTTTTCGGTTATTTCCTCCTCCCGGTTTTAACCCGGACGGTTGTTTGTCCATCCGGTTAAGACCGGGACAAAAATTCTTTCCAAATTTATACAATTTTTTATACTTTCTTGATTTTTCCGTATGCAATAATTCTATTACTTGTCCCCTATGAAAAATTTCGTTTCCAAATTCCAACCCTTAAACATATTTTCGAACACTTTCCTTATTACTATTATTCATAGAACCATCGCTTTGTCAAATTACTTTTCCTTGTAGCTTTGATTTAATTTTGCATAAGATACGAACCATAGCAATACGAGTGTGTATGCTTGTTTTTACTAGAATTCTAATCAAATTAATGAAAAGACTCGGTTAACCGGAAAACCGTTTTTTTGAGACCGGTTAAAACCGGACGGTCTAACCGGCTTTGCAAAAAAAACCGAAAAAAAAACGAAAACCGGGTTATGGGCCGGTTTTTGACATCCCTACTTCTTGCTCGTATCAGATGGCCGTGAAAATCCGACGGCTGGAAGACCCTGGGAAATCTGTTTGTTTGTTGCACTCGTGCATCCAAATTTGGACGAGGGATTCGCCCATCCGTACTCAACAACACAAGATTCGTCAGATTGTCGTTCTTGCTGCAGGTTGGTGTTGTCTTATCTTAATTCGATTCCATATTCAGTTCGTCGTAACAGCTGGTTCCACTTTCGAACGGACGCAGGATAAAAACAATGACGAGCTGCTTGGGCAGTCCACTCCTTCCTAACCTTACATCACCCCTCTTCCCTGACTAACTCCTAACCTATGCTTATAATGTATTATTATAATCTTATCCTTCTAGGTAGCGCGGATGGATGGAAATCGCGGAGTCAGCAGCATAGCAAGCGTCTCCATCTTACTTTTCGGCAGATTTGTTAATTACCCGTGCAAGATTTCCAGTAATTACAAGTAGGCAATCTTGTTTTATCGTGAATCCGTCTAATCTTCACACGTAGACAAGGTCCCCATATCCTGAATAAATTCTATAGCTCTATCGTTAGCTCCGCGCATTTTCACCCTGAATCCAGACAAATTTCAACACACAGTTGGCACAAGAAGTTCTCAACTAATTTACATAAATTTAAATTACTAAAAATAATGCTGTCCAAGCATCGTCATAATCATCATGCAATTCGGCTTTCTGACACAACACAAAAGACCTTCTCGACCATTTCTTTAACAACAGCAAGCACCGTGGACTCTATCGAGCGAGTCGTTTGCATCGTAACAACACAACATCGTACCACACCTTACCTATAGCACCCGAATATTGTTAGCAAGCACCCCCAAGGCCATAGCGAACCTCGGTCTGATTATCTTCTTAACCCTAGAGAGATAATCATATTTTTTACCCCTGAAAAGATAATCATACGTCGATTCGACGTGTTGCTAGTTAACATCCTTATAACTTCTTTGTTAAGAGTAACATGTTGTTAAAAGGTAGATTTATAATCATTTGTATTTAATATTAATCTGTTAAACTCATGGTTTTGCAAAATTACCATTTGTTTGTGTATGTAATATTAATTTTAAAAAAGTGGTTCTAGTAGAAAGTGGGCTGTCCTTTCAATAGAATAAAATAAAGGATATCTTTATCGAAACAGGCTTTTAGTGGTTATATCCAAGTAAATACACATCCACATTATGAAGATTTATAAAAATGTCAATTCGGGGGAAATAAAATATTTTTCAGTACAAATTTGTTCCACAGTTTTTACTGACATAAAAGATAATCATACGTCGATTCGACGTATATTTGACATATGACCCCCCAATATCTTAGGCTGTGTGGCACCCAAGCCAATTATTTTGCCACGTAATTACGCCTACAGACATGAATTGAGTTAAATCTTGGAACCAACAAATTATAAAGCTTCACTTATGAGATATAATAAAAAGAAAAAATTCTGTACGTCGATTCGACGTAGATTATCTCTCTAGGGTTAAGGTGAACACTTAAGCCGTGTGAATTGCCAAGTAGGTAGGATTTCTTGCTTAGCTTCAAGTACGAATTGAAATATGCTCCCAGTTACGTATCCAATTTCACCGACCTTAGGATTATGATGGAGGGGGAAGGGTCATCCTCGCTGGGCATATTCAGGATAGAGCGGTGCTCATACATATTTCCTAACCTTAATTGGACAAAAGATTCCTTCCCTATGATTATACGGTACACAGATTGCGATTGAGGATGCGAATGTTTGCGTGAAGATTATGGAATGGATGAGAAGATTTCTTCTAAAAAGGAATAAAAGGAATAAAAGCAGTCAAATTAACAGTTAGGGAAGATTCATATCAGCTCTGTAGTCGGCCATAATGCAATGGTTTTTTATAGCGTTCATCTACGTGTATTTGGGCAACATAGCGTTTTAAAGTGTCATTAAAATTTCAACATTCACGTTTTCTGTACACATATGTGCAGTACACTGACATATCCTTCACAAAATCATCACACTTTATACATAACCTCGTCCATTCGTACATTATAACCTGTTCGGGGTCTCTAAACCCACTCAAAGTATAATATTCAGGATCGCAAGTGTCTGTTGACACTAAGCTAATTAAAGCAAGAGCGCGCCATGTTAAGTCTTGGTGTACCTATCTAAAAAAAAGAGATTTAAATCCTGAAAATTTAGATGGCTCGGTAGACCTTTTATGAGATACCATGAACGCGTGATGTCCTACTTTGTACCTGAGCGCCAACTGAAGGAGGATTATCTGAGACTTATCTGGTGTTTTTGTCTGATGATGATTTTTTTGGGTTAGCACATTTATCTATACAAGGGCAAGAGATTTCTTGCTTTGAATATTCCACCAAGCTGTCGTTCGCCTAATTGGGCGTTTTAGTTTGAAATGGTAAAAACAGGATTCGTGATAATTGACAAAGGATAGACGATAAATAAGGGTCGTATTGGTCACATTATAATATCCACCGTGTGGTGTAGGTACGTGTATTCTAAATTCATGGCAGTTTGAGTTCAAGTTAAGATATTAGACAATCGTCTGTTGGGATAAAAAATACGAATCCATTAAGTCTTGACATATTTGCAGACGTGTTGAATTTTGCATAATATCATGTATTGGCTTCGAAACATGTCTCTTAATTTGGTAAACTGGTAGCACATCGATTTGAACACAGAATTCTACCGCAATTTTTAAGGTAGTAGAACAGAACAAAAACGCACTTCGTGGTGTTTTCGATTTATCCTTAAACCATAAACCCTGCTACTTGACAACTTGTTATACCCTTCACTAATAGAGTGAAAGGGTATATCAACTTTGTTATGAAATTTGTAATGCATTGAAGGAAGCTTCTCCGACCATATAAAAAGTATACATATATGATCAGCATTACGTGGGGAGTCGATTGGGCGATGTCCGTCTGTCTGTCTGTCTGTCCGTCTGTTGCGACGCGTTTTTCTTCGGCCATTTTACGATCTATGAAGCTGAAATTTTGCACAAATGCTTCTTTTTGCTGCAGGCAGTTTGTATGTTTGAATCGGTTAAATCAGACAATGGAGTCATGGGGCTGCCATACAAACCCAACCCCCCAAATTAGGTTCTTCTAAGAAAACCTTTTTTATTTGTGCACCAATTTCAACCAAATTTCAGACAAATGTGTTTCTATTGATGATACAAAACATATGCAAGAATGGATTAAATCGGACCATGGGGTCATGGGGCTGCCATACAAACCCAACGCCCCATTTTGGTTCATCTAAGAAACATTTTTTACACCAATTTCACAAAACTTTGAATTAATGAATCATTATCAAAGTAACAACAAGGTTAAAACAAATATAATCGTACTATGGGGCCATGCTCTCGCATCCCTCAAAATAAAATTTTCTGAGTAAATATTTTTATTTGCCCACTTATTTCAACCAAAATCCACACAAATATTGTTTTGTCGACTCAACAGAACTTTTGCGAAGATGGAAGGAAAATAATGGGGGGGGGGGGGGGGAATTAAATACAAGTGGTAGGTATAAAAAATAACAGGCGCGACAATCCAGCATTGGACTATGGCCGCAGGATGTGTTAGTGACATCCTATTTCCAAGATCTTATCTGCTTTTTGTTGAGGTAATGAGATCAGCATCACGCTCAGCAGTGTTATTTATCCCTATAAATGGGTACTCGTTTAACATCTGAGTGAGATCATAGTCCGTCACAAGCTCGTGAGTTCGAAAAACACCATGGAACACGGTGAGATTCGAACTCATGAGCCTGTGCACCGAAGGTGCGCGCACTAATCGCTAGACCAGCCAGACTAGGTAGGTATAGGTACGCCGAAAAAAACTTTTAGCCCGAGGAGAGCGAAGGGTATCCAAATTTCGGCCACGCCCTAAATTAGCCTCGTTTTTTTCGGATTGCAGAACAGAGAACCAAATTGACGATATTGTTGTTTCAAAGATATAAGGAATATAGATAAGGAAATTGCCTCTTAAGGTGTGTGTTCCTACAGACGACTCAAGCGATGATTGTGGTCCTTGGCAACCATTGCTTCACGGCAATTTCAAGCCTTTCCGGGGCGGCCCACGCCCGTTTGTTCTGCAAACAGCTAAGAGTGGCCAAAACGCCTCCCTGGCAAGGGCCTCGAAGATCTCGATGCAGGAAGGTTGTGTAAGTCTGTGTATATGTAAGGATTCGATTTGTGTTTTTTCGTCTCGGCCGAGCTGCTCTCAATACTACTAATACGCGCCGGTAGTGAATGGATATGTAGTGTCTGCGATTAACTCTCCGCCGAGCACGTGGGATCTTTTGGGACCCCAGAGGGTATTTTTTATATATTAATTTTAAAGGGTTTCGCCCATCCAGGGGAACTTGTAGGACATCTATGCCACATAAATTCTGCTCAGGAATATGCATGAAAAAAATCACAAATATTTTCAGAAAAAAAGTTTTGATAACCAAAAGTAAAAATTTACGGGAACGGGCACGTGGGGTCTTCAAAGACCCCATGAGTTCCAAGGCCTCAATTGTCCTGATTATGCAGGATACTAAAATCGGAGCCATACTCTATGTCGAGGCCTTTTTATTTAGACTATCTCGATATATTTACAAGTCTTCCCCTGTAGTTTTATTGCGTCTTTTCACCTGAACTCAAGACCTAGGTAAGCCTCATATTCTGATATAGGGCGGAAAACACACCTTCACTTTAGCGAATCTCAAACAATGGAGGTCAAATTTTAGCCTCCACTAATTCTTAACATAGCTTATTCTACGTCAATTAAAGTCGCAGAGGCATCTACAAAGGGTTAAAGACAAGTTTACGGGCACTGCTAATTCATACTTCAATAATTTGTTAGTAGTAAGTTATCCTCACTATTTCAGGAACTAAGTTTTCCTTGAATCCAAGGCAGAGGGACAAAAAAGTAAAAACATTGATGGCTACAATCGCTTGAAATGTTTACAACTGCCATAAGAACAACAATATTGTGAATAATTATATTAAACATATTCAAGAACATAACAAAGTACTTACAAATGTGTGTTTTTTACAATTTGAGACATGTTCAAGGATATGTAAGTTCAATCAACTTTGGGGTCCTTAAAAATTCCACGTGCCCGTTCGCGTTGATCGCGGGACGTGCCTGGCGAAGGGTTAACGTATCGGTTCAAATGCCAGGGTCATTTCAGTATAGTTGCTATTCGGAGTGGGCTCATTTTTGAGAAGGATGGGTCAGTACATTGAAGAATCATATGTTGCAGTGGTTTGTGGGTTTACCGGGCAGCCTGGGAAACAAGCAAACCATCTACGAGGTATACCGTCAGGGGAGCACCTAGCCTTTCGGCCTTTATCTCCCGGTTCCGCTAAAATGTTTGGACCTTCGGCTTTTTACTGACAAGGTGTTGTTGTCAGATGGGGATTTCTCCATCCGGCGCATGCACACACTATCAGGAACCCAACCCCGGGGTTGCATCACTAGCTGGATGACTTGAGTAACAACCTCCAGCCACTACGAGTCCAACACCTTGATGGGCAAGGAGCATGGTCCCCTGGGCACACCCATCCCCGTAGTACACTATTCGCTAAAGACTTCTCTATAGCAGGTGTGATCCTCCTTCGGCCCCCTATTGGTTAAGCCTTACGTCAAATTCGGACATGCACATCCCAGGCTCGTTGGACCTCTGACTACGAGCCTGTGTAGACACGTAGCGCTGCTTTTCACATCCAGGTGGCCCCTTCAGTTTACTAGTCAGCAATGCGACTCGGGCAGTGTGGTCATCAATCCACAAACTAGTTAGATATAGGCGCGTGAGCATTTTCCACCAAGGCCGTTCTCCCTAACTAGCCCCTTCAGGACTCGGGTTATGCGAAGCCGTCAACCCCGAAGCTCACACTATTTCCATAAGATGCAGTCCCCCATCAGAGGACATCACAATCGTGCTTGGCATTTTGTGCTTCCCTCCCGCAATCTATGGGGGGAGGTAGGCACGCCGAGAGCCACCCGTACATAACTTAGGAGCACGGGACCGTTACCGCCCGAATGGTCTTTGTACAGATCCTCGCCATGGCGTATCAACTGTACCAGGGGCCCCCTTGCGCTACTAGGTCCGTGGTGTCGTAACTCACCAAAGATCTTTGTCCCACTACAAATAGCCTTCCTTGGCTGAGTGTCACAAGGACACCGACCCCCCTGCGGGGAGCCTGGAAAACAACAGGCCACTCCCCATCACCATCGCCCTCTACTCCCCCAACAATGTGATCTTAGATACTATACAAAGTTTTACTTCTGCCTCTCCGCCAGCAATTTTTACACCTGTAAGTATCTATATTGCAATTCAACTGCAATGAAATTCTAGGAAAAGTATCAGAAATCATACGTACATAATTTCGTACATTACAGTGTATTAGATGTAGTTGCTGACGGTACGGCGGAGTTGCAAGCGATCTCAGTTTCATCAGGGAGCACCGACATCTTTACCACCTCATTCCAGCTGTTCGTCTGGCTATCATTTCAATATTGGTCCTATTTTTACCAGAGAGCATATTCTCATTCTTGGCGACTTGAATGCCCACCATGAACTCTGGCATTCTGCGCTTCACAACGATGCTATCGCCGAATCTCTTGAATTAGCTCAACAGATATAACAATTGTTAGTGCCAACCGCATTAGTGAAACTTCTTGGGAGGCACGTACTGGTCTCCCCTCCGATCACCTCCCAATCATTGTTAGAATTGACAAACCAGCTGACCTGACCAAGTCAGAGAAACGAACGTTTATCAATCACATAAAAGCCGATTGGGAAGGGTTCAAAACATTTACCTCGGCGAAGTTCATCGAGCTACCTCCTCCCACCAATATACATAGGGCCGAACGGAATATATAGAACGTCATTGCCAAAGCAGCGGCCAGTTTCATTCCTGCAGGACGTATCCCAAAGGTTCGACCAAACTTCCCTACAATTGCCGCATGGTTATAGCCGATGAACGCAAAAATATCGAAAACATATAGTTCCTTGTCTCAAACCAGAGAAAAGCGCTAAACTCAGTACATCCTACATACCGACAACCATCCTGCGATGTAGAATTTTTCTTTGACCAACTATCTTCAATCTAGCTGCTAGGCAATCCTTCACTGAGTTTCGGGGCAGACGTTCTAAGATTAGGAAAATTAAAGAGGGTGTTCCACAGGGCGAGGTACTCTCTCTCACCGTGTTTAACGTCTAAATGGCAGGTCTTTCAGCACCACCGGAAGGCATTGAAGTGATTTCCTATGCCGACGACTGTACCGTACTCGCCACGGGAGCGGAAACGGATTATATGCGCTTCCTCATCAATCGTTAGCTAGCACGATTACAAGCTTTTCCCGGAGCAGAAATCTCACCATCTCAGCGTCAAAATCTTCTGTGACGTTTCTCACCACCTGGTCAGGAGATTGTCGGTTGAGGTATGTACGTATTGTCAACAAACCTGTTTCTACTGTAGCCAATCCCAAGATTCTCGGGCTTCCCCTAGATGATGACTCGTGAAGCTCATCACGCTGAAATGGTTTGTGAAAAGATGCGCAGTAGGAGCAAAATTCTTAAAGCACTGGCCGGCAGCACCTGAGGCAAAGATAAAGAATTCTATCCACTTATAAGGAGGTGGGCTGATTTTGATGCAGTTTGGTCACATAGTAAGTTTCTGTAACACAAACGGAATAAAATCCAAGTTTTCCAAAATGCTGCTCTACGCACAGCCACAGGATACCTTCTGATGTTTGCCCAGGATCACTTACATCAGGAGACACACCAGGGAGACAAATGTCACCATTTACATAAGGGTAAGCTTCCAGCTCCTTTTGAAATACACAGGTAAGGCTGAATATTGTAACCTGGGATCGTGGCTGCTGATGTACAACTAGCTAGCCTTTGACACTCACAAAGTTCATGTTTTGTCGTGAGACAGATAAGAGCATAGGTACAAGTCTGGTTTCTATGTCATTTGTGTTTTTTTTTCTATCGCACATCTAATGCTAAAGGTAAGTTTGACGATTCGAAATACACGGGTTTAATACGATATCCCGCCTATCATATTCCCATATTTGTTCAAAATCCGAACATTCATTGACCCGCCATTCAATATCCCGCCAGTTTATAGTCCCGCTTAATTGAAATCGCGTCCAATCAAAACCCCGATAACTTAATATCCCGCCTTTTCAATAACCCGCTAATTCAAAATACCCCTTTTTAATATCCCGTCAAAGAAAGTAAGTATTCTTTCGAAAATCGCGCGCGCGATTTATGGTCTGGTCTTGGACTTAAGTATCCCCTGTACGACAGCCTTGTTCTGTAGGGGCTAAATTGGGATACCGCCCCATACCAACCTATAGTTGTTGACGGTATTTTGAAGGGATTATTTCACTATCCACTAGCGGGATTTTAAAACGGTCGGATATTGAAGAAGCGAGGTTTTGTAATGGCGGGATGTAAAACGGGATTTTTTTGTAAAAAGCGGGATTATAAACTGGCGGGATTTTGTTTTTCGCGATTATGTAGGTATCCCGAAATACACAAGGTAACTTAGGGTTTATTATCCCATTTTGCTCAAGGTTATATGCTGCACATTCAAGAGTTCTAAGTCTTTCCTGCCTCTGAGACCACAAATACTGCACGAGATGATAGCATCCATCGTTGAGGACAGTCTTGAGTAGTATGCTATTCTGGTAGAAATACTTTAAATCAGATCATCCTAATGCATCTTGAACTGTACGTCCTCCCTACCGTCTTCATGACCCTCTTCCTCCTTTAAAATTGAAACCGATATTGATTTCATCAAGTGAACGAAAATGAGGAATGCCTCTTTCTGTCCTCTTCTTCCTTGCCTCGTTCTTTATACCGCTCCATGGTTCCGCGTTGCTCGACCTGCGGTGTAGGCACATCGCCCGTTTTGGCGATAATTTCTCAGCATATTTCTACAGGCAGCTCTATCTTGGATCGTGTCATCGCCGAGACCAATGCGTTGTTGTTGCTTTTTCATTTGACACATCCAGGTGTTCTTTGGTCTGCCTCTGGCCTTGGGTCCATCAAGTGGAACTTCCATTGATATCGCTCTCTTTGCGGGGTTCTCAGGCGGACGCCTTTGAACATGGCAATACCAATCCATTCGTCGGTCTTCGAGCTTTTCGGTGATTGGTTGGTCTATGGACAAGCTGCCTCGGATGTAGCTACTCTTGATGTGGTCCCTTTTGGTTACACCAACTGACATGCGTAACATTTTCATTTCAGTCGCTGTCATTTCTTTCGCGTAACCTTCATACATGGTCCAGCATTCTGATCCATACATGAGTGCGGGACGTACAACCGTTTTGTACAACTTGCCCTTTAGCTTCAGTGGCATTTTCTTATCGCAGAAAACTCCAGAGTTTTCTCGCCACCTCATCCACCCAACCTTTGTGCGATGTTTGATGTCATCATCGCATGTAGCTCCGCTGTTCACCATCGAGCCAAGGTACTTGAACTTGGTACAAGACTTAAGCTGCTCCCCTTTGACGTACATTTCTGGTATCGGTGCATTTGGGTCTGAGAATTCGCAGCATAAGAACTCAGTCTTTGTTATACTTACCCTCAGTCCATGCTCCTCCAGAATGTCACACCATTTTGTAAGCGCAGCTTGCAAGGCAACGATGTTTGGGCTACTGAGGACTATATCATCAGCAAAAAGAAGAGATATTTCTAGGCCGTCGGAGACACGTGTTAATAAGTAGCACATGATGATGTTGAAGAGCAACGGACTCAATACACTGCCCTGGTGTACTCCGACATTCACCGGAAATTCTTCTGATTCACCGGCGTGCAGGCGTGCAGGTTCACAAGTAACAGCCGTGGATCATCAACACAATGCTCCTGAGACTGCAGTCTCGAACAATGAAATTCAAAAGTTGAAAAATCACTGATAGTCTAAAAAGTGGAAATCATGGGCGACTTGGAACAAGGGTCATAATCAATTGTCCTTTCTCAAAATATTGTTTTAAAATGTGTAACGTCTTTTCTAACAAAGTGGGACCGCCAATTTAAGAAAATATCACTTATGAAAGGAAGGAGAATATGTGGCCGTTTTAGGGCTTGCATCATGGTGGTAGACTCGTAACATACAGTTAATGGCGCTTAGCGTGCTCACATTGGGACCTTGTTGAATGATAACAAGAAGCGAACATGTTTTTTGAGTACCTAGTACGTTTTTCGGGAAGTTCCCACGCATTACGAACGAGACCACGAACATCGAACCATTCATATGCTTAACAAGATGTCCGCATTTCGGAACATGATTCACAGGCTAGTAAGAATACCCCTAAGTGTTCATCCTACAAGAAGGAGCTCGAACACATCAAACACATGGCGGAGGTCAACGGATACAACAAGGAAACGATAGACAAGCTACTAAGGAAGAAAACCAACAGAACGGAACGAAATCTATTAAGCACACACTTCGACCAAGCCAGCACGGAAAAGCCTCCGATTAGAGCAAGCTGCACACACTCAACCCTCTCAAACAGCATCAGGAAAACACTAGCAAACCACAATGTCAAAATTGTCCAAATAAGGACCAAGCTACGGTCACCAAAGGACAGATTCAACAACACCGAGTAGAGCGGAATCTTACAAAATCAGCTCATCATGAAATACATCGGACAAACCAAAAGATTGGTCACAAAAAGATTCGTTGATTGACCATTACCGCAAATACGAAAAGGACGAAGTAAGGCACATAAAATCAATGATGGCGAGACATATGCTGGACGAGAAACACGAGATCGGCTTCGAGAACCTAGAAAATACACGAAATACCATCGGAAAAGTTCCCAAAGTTTGTCATTGCACAAAGTGCTCCATACTAGTCTTAGTCGTCTTTTTAGAATTTGTACCTTCTAAAAAGCAAATTGATAAAAGTCTGTTTTATATTTTTTTAAAACTCGAAAATGTATTACTGGAAGGGTCGAGAAATGAATTCGGCGTAAGTTGATTGCATGGGGAATTTTGAGTTTTTGAAAAATGATCAGAATAATCGAATGATAGCATCATCAGTGGTTCCATTTGGCTGCGTCGACTGTATTATACTTTCTCCAAATCGGCACGAAAGGGGGGGGCAGTCATGATTGAGTTTGCCTCGAATCGAATTCCGCATGTGTACAGCATTGGGCCTTCGGGAGTCTGGTCACTTTACCGTAACTAAAAGCTGCTTTTAAGATGGGTAATTCCCGACAACAGTCGCGGCTCGGACTAGGAGACGTCTGCCAGAAGACCGAAATTACACTTTCCCTGTCGGCAATCGAAATCTGTGGCAATCGACCAAACGATTCTGAAGTTGTTTTTCAGTCTAGACTTGTCGATTGCCATATCAATTTCGATAGGCAACCCGGAGATTGTAATTTCGGTCTGCTGAGAGACGTCTTCCGCCAAGAAGCGAAACACCCACATTGCGAGGCTGGCAGCTGGAGAACGGGGCGACCAGGGAAAAAACCTTCAGAATCGCTGATACGGGGTCGACACCTTTCGGCTGCCATTAATTTCGTTTGGAAAAACGAAAATTGTAATTTCGGTCTGCTCTCAGTCGTTTTCCGCAAAGCAGCCAAAATCGTATTTTTTCATATTTCCGATTATTTAAATAATCGAAACAAAAATAAATAATCGATTAGTCAATTATCTAAAATAAGCGATTACTATACGATAAATCGATTAATCGATTAGGGCTACACTACAGTTGGGCCCTGGAGGATCTGGGAATACGAATAAGTGACAAATAAATTGGTTTCCCCTTATTCCGCCGAAGAGGATTGCAGTCATACAAAAAGTCGTGAGCGAAAGGACCTTATGTGAGTAACGGACCAATAACGCGTTTGTATCAACATCTATTGAATCACCAAATCATACGAATCAGAGTTTCCTATGGCCTGAAACACAGTAGACAGTACTGTTCCGTGTGCCAACATCGCGAGCTGACGTACTTTTTTTTCGAACGAGTAAAAGATTTCAAGACCCGTGTTCACCAAACGATTCGCTAAACTTCTGTTTCAGTTTTTCCTTAACAGAAAAACAGTCTTAATCCTTTCCATTGTACGAGTATGCTGAGATAATCGCAAGTCTTAATGAAACGGAATTTTTGCAAATATCTTTCCAATAAAATTTTCACTATACTCGTAAAAAACAACATCGCAATACGAAAAGAGAGAAAAAGAGACTTAAAAGAGCTCTGTCCGAACACTAATTAATAGTTTTCCCAGGGTAAACTTTAATTGGTTTGCAAAAGTTAGTCGACTTCGACAACATTTTGCCATTTCGATAGGAGTCATCATCATCATCGAAGTCGTTGAATGTATACCTAGTATGCAATCGATTGCCGCCTGTACTCCGGAGAAGGGGCATAATTTCAAACTCTCGGTGCAATATGCAAACGAAACGATACGACAACGATGCAGGATAACTGGTGCAGTAGACCAGATGGCTGGTCAGGATCTGCGTGATGGTCCTTCGTCTCCACTCAGGCGAAGAGAAATACTTGAAAATATATTTAAAAAAAAACTCAAATCGAAAATATTTTTTGTGTAACATCACTTTCCAATGTGCTGACGACCGACGACGACTGCCGGCCCCGAAAAACATTGCAGACACAAACATTGTTCTCAAGAGGCTTTTGCGATGATGCAATTTTTTCTATTTACAAATTTCACAAGAGTAATATCGCGAACCAATTTTTTTAATGCGACACGCGGGTCGATAATGTTTGACTTATAAATTTAATTTGATTAAAATTGGGTTTATGTCCGTCTTAAAACTTATTTACTTATTTTAATTTGCTGCAAAGGAGAATTTAGCCACAAAGGGCACACTTTTCAAATAGATGTATATGAACATGAACATAATTATTGATGTAATTTCATTTATGGTTAAGCCATGCAATATTCATACTATTCTACTCATGCAAGGACAACAAGCATACATCATGCAGTGCGAATGTGCTTTGTACGCTGAAACATTCTAAGAAGGTTAAAAGTGTGTTTTGTTGGGAAATATTGTCCCAACTCGCCGTGTTGGCACCAGGACTGCATGAGGACCAAGGGCAATCCTGCAGCCAACACACACGAAAAACGATAAATTTCTCACCAATCTCCCAAATGTCGAAATCTTGCCGTTGATGAGAAATACGTCTATGGTGCAGCTTATCGGAACTTTTGTCGTGCCGAGACGATGCAATGCTTTGGTGCTGGTGCAACATAAAATCATTACTATTGCTATACATGTGATTGTGCTGGGTTTCGCTAGGATACAGATTGTGCTCGTGCTCATCAAGGACCGAGTGGCCGCCCGATATATCATTCGAATGGGTGACATTATAAATGTAAATGTTCTTATTATTAACACTACTAAAGTTGGATGATGACGACGACGATGATCGACTGTTGTCATCGGTGGCTGGACGATGAGATGCCAGAGCCAAGGGAATTTTACGGGACGGGAAAAGGAAATGCGGAAAGTTGGGAAATAGATTGATCTCCTCGGATTCGGAATGGACCGAATTGGATGGCTCTTCGTGTGATCCTGAATAGGGATCACGGAGAAGAATGGCGTCTGAAATAAGATAAAGGATTAGCGTAACGTGTTAACGGGTGCTATTGAATGTGTGTTTTTATTTCTTCTGCAGTTTGGAGTTTGATTTATTGACTTACAACTACCTAAGCATACGTTTTGATTTGTCTTAGTAAACTAGCGTTTCTTTGAACAGTTCAGAATAACTTTTTATGATAAAAACAATAAAGCAACTTACAAACTCTTTCCCATAACGAGCTAAGGTCAAGCGAAAAAAAACTTCACACAGAAATAACTGTCACGAATGGCCTCATTTCATCCCGAAACTTGCGTCACCTCATCTCTAAATAAACAATGGTAACAGGATGTAATGACACTGTGTCCACACATAGATTACAGTTCGTCCAATTCGTTGGTTTGGTAGGCGCATAATATGAAATTCAGTTTAACCAGCCTTCGGCTGCATCAGCCGGCCACTATAAACGCATTTCGTATACACACAGGAACTAGGAAGCATGTTTACGCAGATTTCCATAAACATATGGCTGAGTTCACTGCTGCCGCGCCGTGAGATATGCAACCCCACACTTTGTTAAATTAAACTCAATAAGCATTCAATAACTTTTGTTGTGCCCGATGTGTGCATGTGTGTGCGCGAGTTTTATAAAAAGGACACCCTCAAGTGAATAATGCACTGGAAGGACTCGTACTCGTTATGGATTCCGTTACTCTGACACATTGAATTCGGCATGTAAATTATGATGTTTGCTTTTCCGACATATGAGTACGAGTATGTTTTTCAACGTAAACATAGATCTAGATTGTGTAATAAAGCCCTGGGAATTCAATAATGGAAAATTAATTACCTTCCGCGATATTATACGTTATGGTTACATGTGATGATTTCGGTTGGGGGTGTGTATTACAAAGGGCGCTTTTGAGGTTTTATTATTATCCGTTGACCAATATTATATTATTGTCATCGAATATGCAAATAATATAAATTTCATGAATGTGAAATGAAACTTCCGGGCAGAAACATCAATAAGCTTATAGACTCGATAGGCCGAATTAAAACTGTTGTTTTTAAGGATACTGTATCAGGGATTTTGCAACTGACTAATTTCAATTGTCCCATTTAATTGCATTGCAAGTAGTCTGGCTGGTCTAGCGGTTAGTGCGCGCACCTTCGGTGCACAGCCTCATGAGTTCGAATCTCACCGTGTTCCATGGTGTTTTTCGAACTCACGAGCTTGTGACGGACTATGATCTCACTCAGATGTTAAACGAGTACCCATTTATGGGGATAAATAACACTGCTGAGCGTGATGCTGATCTCATTACCTCAACAAAAAGCAGATAAGATCTTGGAAATAGGATGTCACTAACACATCCTGCGGCCTTAGTCCAATGCTGGATTGTCGCGCCTGTTATTTATTTATTTAATTGCATTGCTTAAATGTCAAGTAGGTATTCTAGATCCTTTGTACAATTTTTTTTGATTTTTTAAAATCGCTAGATTATCTATAGCCGTGGTCCTTAAACTAAAGATATCTGAGGTCGACTTTGACTCAATGTGAGTTGCTACGGACTGCCGTTACGAGGGAGGATTGCTGGAAATTGGATAAGTTTTCAGAATGTCTTTTATTGCCCATTGAGCAAGTAGTGGGCAGATTTCGAGACAATACAGTATTTTAGCTTTCTTAATCCTTCGTAATATTATTGAGTAAACAAAGAAGCCTGACCCTGGCGCGGGTCAAGAATAGTGCCTCCGTCTTTCCCGACGTGTCGTAAGAGGCGACTAAAGGGGCAGGAGAGAATAAAACTCTCCTGAGTTTCGAACATATCTCTGCAATTGTGCGCGCAGCGACTCTGTTTTGTGCGCTCAAGGGTTCAGATATGTACGAAACTTAACAAAAAATTGACCCCTGTGGATTTTGGGGTAAGAATTATGCCACAGCGTTCCCGGCTTGTCGTAAAAGGCGACTCGAGGGATAGGGTACGTAGACTTGTAACCCGCATACTTGAAACTTTCTTTACACTCGAAACATTAATCGAGCCTCGGACACCTCGGACTGACTCACCGGCAACTACTTTTGGCTATAAACAACGGACCACGATTGGGTTTTGGAACGTTCGAACGATGTGGGGCGAGTGCAACAACAGGCTCACTGAAGCCGAACGGGAAAAGACGGCGTATAACATCGCTATATTAGGACTGAGCGAAACAAGATGGCTCGGATCAGGAGCGACTCTATCACCAAACTCTAATACTGTTTTACTGTACTCTGGAAATGATGACCAAAATACTCCTCGGCAGGCAGGAGTCGGAATCCTGTTGACTAGGGATGCATGTCGATCCCTTATCGATTGAAAACCAGTTTCCGACCGTATTATCACCGCCCGATTCAAATCCAGAGTACGAAATATCACGATAATTCAGTGTTACGCTCCGACCGAACCAGCTGATCAAGCTGACAAAGACGTTTTCTACCAAAGACTTGGCGACACCTTTGATAGGGTTCCCAGAGGTGACATAAAATCATAATGGGGGAACTCAATGCTAAAGTCGGGACAAATAACCAAGGATTGGTTAGCGTACTAACCGTGCAAATATTTGCCCTATAGATATAAAGTGCAGAAGCTCAAACTTCTATCAACCAAGCGTGCGTTCTCCACCGCTTTGCGCGAAAAAGCTAATGCACCACCACTAAATGAGAATCCGACAATTGAAGATAGATGGAAAGTCGCTAAGGACTCATTTATTTCGAGCGGCGAAGAAATTTTAGGACGATTGGATCGCGGTAGGAGACCATTTATTAGCGACTCCACTTGGTCTCTTATCTCAGCACGCAAGAGAGTTAAAGAGCAGATTAACTCAGCTGCTGACGATTCAGCTAAGTAACGATACAGAGCTGAATACCGTTCGCTCCAAAAAGGCGTTCAAAGGAGTGTAAGGCGTGATAAGCGCAATAATATCAACGCGCTTGCGAAGGAGGCAGAGGATGCGGCTCTCCGCGGTGATAGTGGAACACTCTTCAAGCTTATCAAGCCATTAACTGGCAGGAACATCCTGTGAAAGATAAGGAAGGTGTTCTATTCGTTACCGAAGAACAACAGCTGCAAAGATGGAGAGAATACTTTTTGGAGGTCCTTAATAACACCTTCGGGCCTGCAGAAGACGTCCCTCGAATAGACGGCATTAGTTCCGGTCCACCATCCAAAAAGGAACTAATAGACGCTATTAAATCAATGGACGCCGGTAAAACCCCTGGGATTGATGGAATTCCGTCTGAATTCTTGAAAGCGGATATTGTCGCTTCAGCGGATATTCTCCTTCCCTTAATCCAAGAGTGGTGGGAAACTGAAACTCTTCCCAGTGAGTGGAAAAAGGGCGTAATTATTAAGATTCCGAAGAAAGGTGACCAGAAGAATTGCAATAATTGGCGTGGGATCTGTCTACTTCCTGTTGTCTCCAAGCTGATGGCTAAGATTGTTTTAGGACGAATCAAGAACAAAATCGATGACACATTGAGTGATGAACAAGCTGGCTTTCGCGAAGGGTTTTCCTGTAGCGACCACATTAACACCCTCCGTATTATCATCGAGCAATCCGCGGAGTGGAGATCCCCATTACGTCTCATGTTCATCGACTTTGAAAAAGCCTTCGATAGCGTTGATCGTCTCTACATCTGGGATGCCTTACGGAGACGAAATATTCCAGATAAGATAATCTCCATCATCAAGGAATCCTACAATGGAGCCCAATGACACGTCCTGCATAAGGGCAGGCTTTCAGATCCTTTTGAGGTGCACAGTCGAGTGACGCAAGGCCTCATTTTGTCACCTATTCTCTTCCTTGTTGCCATTAGTGATGTACTCGGCTCCGCACTCCAATTACATCGTAACAAAGGTATCAGATGGAAATTGTTCGATCACCTTCAACATCTTGACTACGCTGACGACATTTGCCTTCTATCAACAAACACGGATGATGTCGCTCAAATGACAGAAGCTCTAAATTGCGCGAGTCGTAAAGCGGGGCTGAAAATTAATGCTGCCAAGACTAAGTTCTTGAGCATTATCCATATCCAGGTGGTCAAAGCGAAATTTGTATTTCAGGACAGGCAGTCGAAAAAGTTGATAAATTTTGCTATCTCGGAAGTGTAGTTACAGCAGATGGTGGAGCGGATGCTGATGTAAAATCACGGGTAAACAAGGCTAGGGCGGCTTTCTGCAATTTGACTCCTTTCTGGCTTTCCAGACGCACAAAAATGCGTGTCTTCAATTCTAATGTGAAATCCATTCTGCTATATGGCTGTTCAACCTGGAAGGCGACTAAAGAGATCACTGATAAGTTGCAAACTTTTGTTAATCAGTGTCTACGGCAAATCCTTAATATTCGTTGACCGGAGATCATTTCGAACGAGGATCTCCTTACTATAACTGGCCAGGAAAGGATAGGCACTTCGATCAAAAGACTTAAGTGGCAATGGATAGGTCACACCTTCCGAAGAGGGCCCAAAAACGTTGCAAAAAAGGCTCTAAACTGGAATCCACAGGACTCCGGAGCAAGACCCCGTGTTGGGCGGCCAAGGAACACATGGAGAAGATCGGTAACTAGCGAAGCGAAAACGCTAAATCTTACATGTTCGCAGCTAGCGCCGTTGGTGTAAAACAGAACGAGGTGGAGAGTAGGCGTTGGGGTTGACAGGAACTAGAGAAACAAAGCAGCCGAATCAATCAATAGTGTTTAATTACAAGTTTGTTTTTAAAAATGCAATAAAATGAACAAAATTAATTTTTTTCCATGTCTTATGGCTAAGGTAAGTAAAGCTCCCATTAATGATGGAACACAACTTCATTCAAGTGCTGCCCCGGCTAGCGTCGCAGTAGCGCATTCTGTCACACCAATTTTCCATGACCCTGTTGATGGTTTCAGGCTGTAGCTCACGGATTGCTTGGATGATATTGGCCTTAAGTGCTTGAATCGTTTCTGGATTGTTGGCATAACACCGTTCCTTCACGGTTCCCCACAAAAAAAGTCCATAGGGGTCAAATCGCGGCTCCGAGGCGGCCAATTGACATTGCCAAGACACGGCTTATAACACGATTTGGGAATTTGGTGCGTAAAAGATCGATTGTGGCATTGGCTGTGTGGCATGGCGCGCCATCCTGCATGAACTAGAGGTCGTCCAAATCGATGTCTTCAATTTCAGTAAAAAAAAGTCGGATAACATGGCTCGGTAACGCTCACCGTGGCCCAAAACGTTGTTACCAGCCTCATTTTGGAAAAAAAATAGTCCAATGATGCCACCACTTTGGATGTATTGACTTCTCGAAAACAACGTGCCGGTTTTCCGAGCCCCACATGCGGAAATTTTGTTTATTAACGTAGCCGCCGAGATGAAATTGCGCCTCACCAGAAAAGATAAACTGCGAAGCGATAACGAAGTGGATGGTCGTGCGACTTTAATTGCTGAGTCTATTGGACCTTGTAAGGGAATATTCCGAGATCTTTGTGCAGAATTATTCTCAGGCTAGTGCGTGAAATGTTTAACTGTTGAGATCGATGGCGTGTTGATGTTCGTGGATAGAGTCTCACACTCTGGGCTACTACAGCAGCCACATTTTCACCTGTGCGCACCGTACGACGACGGGGACCGTGACCATGCCAGTCTCTCGAACTTTTTGCACAAACTTGCGTACGTGATACTCGGCGGGTGCTTAATTTCGGCCAAAACTTCTTTTCAATAAACGCACTGTTTGGACTAGACAGCACTCACTTTGAAAATAAGTTTTCAACATATATCAACGTAGTTCAAGCGTAAAGCGACTCATTTCGTTCCGCGGAGGTATGATACTGACTTTCTATCTAGATTTCGAGCGAAAAACAGCTGTCAGTGTCAAACTAACCTATGATTTAAAAACGAACTTGTAATTGGCTCACCCAGGAAACAAATGCAAATAATATCCTTCAAAATGCGTCGCAAAGTGGTTTCACTGATACTCCAATCAATGTGGAGGTTTTACCTTGCAAAAGTGCGGTAGTTGCAAATTTTTTAT
This sequence comes from Microchrysa polita, assembly GCA_949715475.1. Taxonomy (NCBI): domain Eukaryota; kingdom Metazoa; phylum Arthropoda; class Insecta; order Diptera; family Stratiomyidae; genus Microchrysa; species Microchrysa polita. The sequence continues at coordinate 63,594,946 of OX454421.1, read as the reverse complement.
AGTTTAAAGGCAGGTGAGGTGAGTTATAATCCAAGTTTGCGTCAATTAACCCCCTGTGCTCCCGCCGCTATCTAGTAAAAACCATATAAAATCTGCCCTTTTATCAGTTTTTGTCCTATAACTACCTCCCTGTTCATTTAAGCACAAAGTGTGCTAGGACAAGTTTGTAGAGCACAAAATGTCCTACAAACTTAATCTAAAAAGTCGTACTTTACAATAAAAACTGACAGAGTTGTAGCACCAAGAAAATGCGGGAAATTCCAAAAATCAAGACAATTTTGCAGTTTCTTGCATTTACATATATCAATAACTCATTACCGCTGCATTGTAGCAAAGTTTTCTAAGTTTGTTTTATAGGAAATTTGATTGTCATCAATCAATGTCGAACAATGGAATGCGCATACACTAAGAAAATGAAAATTTATTGAATATTTAGACCAGATTTTCAAATGTTACTAGTAGACGAGGTGTTCACTTTTCGTACAAAAACAGCATCCACATGGGCTGCCAAATGCCAGCGAGAAAATTTATTTGAAATACAAATTAAATAAAATGGACAAAAACTGTGAAATTCGCATAAATTTCGATATTTCCTCAATTTTCTTGGCCCTATAACTCAATTTTGTCAATTTTGAATCTAGAGTAAAACTTTTTAGATTGAATTTGTAGGAAATTGTGTGCTCTACAAAATTTCTCTCTTCATTACCGTAACTCCTAGTGGAGCATGGTGCGTTGATTACTACCATGTGTAGTCATCAACGTTACAAAGACAACTGAATTCGGAATGTGATACGGTTGTCAGCCATACCACTTCCTACTCGCATTGTTAGTTTATTATTCTACGATAAAAATATTTCCTATCATCTTCTTTTTGAATAATAAACTTGCGACGAATCGTGGCGAGTTTAGAAACTCGTTTCTCTATGAGTGTCTATTTCACAGAGTGGCGACCGAACGATCACGGCCACAGAGCACGCCGAAATTCTCTTGGCATACCTATTTTCTGCTCAAATAAACTGGAAAAGAGTTATAGCCCAAAAACTGATAAAAGAGCCTATTTTAGATAGTTTTTTTCAAGATGGCGGCGGGAGCACAAGGGGTATAGTGACGCAAACTTGGATTTTGAGTTACACCACCTGCTCTTACAACATATCAAACATTTGTGACTACCGCACCTTTTGCACGCTAACCCCTATATTTTCTTCTCTATTGATTGGAGTATGACGACAAAATGTAATGCTGAGCGCGGTGCCGATATGACTCTTGTGAGTTCTGGGCAAAACTCTCTCTGATAGCTTCGATCAATTCATTGGAGCATCCTGGTCGTTGATGAACGGCATGCTGACAACTGTCACTAGGGATGGTCAATATCGGTACTTTTGAGAAACCGTTACAGTGAATACAGTTACTGGCAAGTACCGGTTCCTGAGTACCGGTACAGCTCCTTATAAGTTGTTTCTATACTAATGGTAGTCATATTTCGGGTGCAATTGAATGGTAAACATACATACAAACGCAATGCAATAGATAAATGCAATTTTCGTGTTTTTGCGCATTTACTTTCCAAAGAAAGGGGAACTATGCATAAAAAATGTATATTCTATAGACATCTCAACCGAAGACAGGAGATTTACACTTTTTCATCGAAAAAGCGAAAGAGGAAAAACGATCTACCATTGCGTTCTCCTAATGCAAATCATCTTAATGGGCCTGTCCCCACGCGAAACAAGAACAAGATGAAAACCCGTTTTTTTAGCAGAGATTCTTGAGATGCAAGGCAAGGAAAAATTGTATTTGATTATAAAACCCGGTTTTGCTCTCGCGTTTTTAATCCCGTGCAGTTTCACCCAGTTGTCTGAGAATCAGAACTCAAGTCAATGTTACATAAACCACAAAAGGGGTACACGACACGTGTCTTCCGATTACCTTTGTCAACGAGTTCATATCTCACACACGTTTTTACGACGAAATGACGTCAATTGACATTAATTCGTTTGACATTATCAAACCCCCCGTATCGTGCGACGTGCGTAATATGCCTGAACATTACCATTAACCCGCAACATGCTTCGCGCACGAGTACGATTTTCCTCTCTGTTTTTGTCCCCAGACCCTACTCTTTGCGACAACAATCTTGATTGACACTTAACCTAGTCTCAGCATCATTTTTTGAGACTAATGCTATAGCAGCTCCATTATTCCCGACAACAAAACTCCTTGCCTTCCCCGACCCTCTTTAGCAAAACCACAACCAATTTTTTGGATATTGAAACCATTCCTATCAACCCTAGTTAATGTGTTAATTTTCACAACATTTTTCAGCGACCTGACCTGCCACACTTCCTTGTTTAAATTGCTGAATGTTGCATGTCTACTTATATTCAAGTTTTGCAACAATTTTTCGTCGATAAACGTAGTCAAATCTAAGCCGAATTCTCCAACTCGAACAGCACCGTGTATTTTATATGCTGTTCAGCATATTTGTCACCCATGCAATGCTGCTGCTGTTGCTGCCGGTATTCTATTTCAAGCTTTAGTACAAGTTTTTATCGGTGACTGAAACATAGACACACCGATACAGCAAATAAGTACAAGTCTCACCAGTGACTCAAGCAGATCCAGATCCTATGCCGATACAGCAAATGAGTACAAGTCTATATGGGGCAGTGACTGAAGTCGGAGTTTTTGGCTGTGTTTGGAAAGAATGAACATATACATATGTACATACGTGGTGTGTAATGTTTAAAAGGCGTATCGTTTCTTGCGGGTGGATATAGTTTTGGTTGGTATAGATTGTAGGGGTGATGTTTTTGAACGAAAAATCGCAGTTTATTTGTCATTCTATGGTTATAGTAAGTTAGTACGTGTGGCCACTGGTATGAGGACTTATATTTGGTTTTGGTTAGAACCAATATATTGTAGCCGGGATTTGTTTGGATTGGAAATCGTAGTTATATGGTTATAGTAAGGTGGCGATTTATACAAGGTGTGAATATTAAGATAAAATTTTCCTGCTTGCGTATTATGATCACGTTAGTAACGGTTACAGGTGGGTAATCGATTTGTAGTCACCGTTACAGGAATACCGACACATCCCTAACTGTCACTGTCCCGTGCTCAACAAAATTCGACACCAAACGACGAAAAATGTTGTCAGACGTTGCCCATTGGCCACGATATTTTTTAAGATATGCACGTTGAGGGTTGAGTTTACACAACTGAACGACTATTTTCAATGTAAAGCATCACTATTGTTTCAGTATGAAGCGATTCATTATTAAAATTGTACTAAATTGACGTTTCCAAAACATGTCTAGTCAAGTGAATCGGTTGGTGAATGTCAAAGTTATTCAATGTTTACATACCGACATAAAACAAAGCGCACCCTGTATTTTCTTGACTTTTTAGAATTTACAGATACATATACTACGCACAAAGGTCCTAAAAAGGCTACAAAGGGACGCACATATAGGCTTGATGAGAATCATATCAAAGAAGACATCGAGTGCAATCCAGTTCCGGTATGAATATCTTATTTTAGGGATTTTTTATAGCTATGCTGTAACTATTTTTAGCATTAGAATTTTTAGAATCTATAGACATTGAAGATGCAACCGATGACCGATGCCATGCAAGGATGCAAACTTTTCCTTGACGAAATTAGGGATGGTGAGTCTGGATATATTGGGCCATATTTTTCTTAGCAAAATGAGATTAAGGCTCCTACAGATTCCAAAACAACAAAAATTGGCCTTATAATACATTCGAAGTGACTGAAAACATAAAATTTAGGCGGACTTTCTCGTTTTCGTATGAAAACAGCCCCAAATCATTTTAATTCGCATATAAATTGAAACATTGAAAACACCCTAATTCGCATTTTTTCTATGAAACCTTGATTTTTTTTCGAGTGGAAACATGTAAAAGCCTTTGAATTTCTAGAACAATGGAATGCGCATACACTAAGAAAATGAAAATTTATTGAATATTTAGACCAGATTTTCAAATGTTACTAGTAGACGAGGTGTTCACTTTTCGTACAAAAACAGCATCCACATGGGCTGCCAAATGCCAGCGAGAAAATGATGCAATCAAAATTTCATTTTGAAAGTGTTCATACATTTATTTACCAAAATCGGACACTGTGTTTGCAAAATTGTCACTACGTATTCGATAAGTGCTACAACGTTGTACAATTGACAACTGAATGATACACCACTGCATAAATAAATTGCATACATATCTAAATTTGGCAGCAAGTGAGATTGTTGCTACTGTGGAAACGATGACTGCTTCCAATTGGCTTCGTTAGCTACCAATTGGCAGCCCGTGTTAATACCACGTACAGCTGAAACTGTCAAATTTTACGGTTCGGATATTTAGATCACTGAATAGTATAATTTATAGATTTTAGACCAAAAATGTTTAGCCAGATGTTGAGAGCCTATTTAATTGGTCTAAGCGTATTCTATAGTCTAAAAGTTCGATGGTAAAAACCCAGGTTCTAAACCTAAATTCGCCTATTCAGCACATTTCGGCTCACTCCGATAGAGTAACTGACAGGCGAAAAAAATGTTCAGTTTCGTGTGTTTGCCTATATTCGTAATTTCTTCAAAATAAGAGGATGGTCTGAAGTCGCAAAATAAGTTGCAAATGACTATCGGTGACTGTACTAGCACATATTTTTACTAAGAACGATTTATAGCAAATAAATATTGTCAGTTGAATAGTGCACTGTGAACACTTTTCGGTGATTTTCTGAAAACGTGCGAAATCAATTCGTTTTCGTCAACTCTGAACATAATATTAGGCTAAGCTGGCGTACAGCATTTTGACCTGTCGTACAGCATTGAATTATAGATAGATTCATAGAGTAAATGTACAGCAAAATGTACAGTATTCCTAATGCCACACAAAGAAACCTAATAAGCTCTTCAGTAAGACCTTGTGATCAGCCTTGTCTGCTTTAAAGGTAGTTTAAGCAAGATAATCGCACTTTCTTTTGGCGAACGCTCATTTTCGATAACTCGGAAGGTTGATCTTTCTAAAATTTAACGCGCTTGTAGACCTACTTGTCGCTCACATTTCCTCCATATGTTGAAGTTCTATCGCATTCGACCTTTACAGCTCCTCAAATTGCACGTTTAAAATTTGGCTAACTTGTGGAGCGTCGCATATTTTGGTGAAAATTTCAATGCTCTAGCTGTCAAGGTTCAGAAGTTACAACCGTCGAAAGATGCAATTTAATGTGTAAACTTAGACTCCTGTACGATCGATATTTAGCAAGATCGCGTTTTTATACCCTATACCCATAAGATGGTATAGGGTACATATATTGTTTTTGTTACGCCAATATTATGTAACACCTCAAAGGAGCCTCCGTAGGTATGGCAAAGTATATATATAAATGATCAGGGTCGGTCCCTGAATCGAATAAGCCATGTCTGTCTGTCTGTCTGTCTGTCCGTGTGTCTGTCTGTTAGCACGATAACTCCCGAAGTAATGAAGCTAGCGGTTTGAAATTTTGGGCAAATGTTTGTTTTGCTAAAATCTTGGACGGTATTGAAAATGGGCTAAATCGGACCACGGGTTCCCCCACCTCCCATACAAACTACCCCTCCTTGATATTTTAATTCGGCCATAACTTTCGGTAGAATATCGCTATCGACTTGAAATTTTGATCAATGTCTCATTCTGACATATACTTTGAGTTGATGGAAAGTGGAGTAGGTCCGACTACCCCTATCCCTACTTCCCCTACAAAGTTATATTCAGCCATATCTTTTGATAGAATGTCACGAAAAACTTCAAATTAGTATCAAATGGTAGCCGTTGGAAATCTTGACAAGGTAATAAAGATGTGTCAGGTCCGACCCATCTACCCCTCCCTCCCCCACAAAAATATGAAATTGAATATTTTGGGTTTTGCGTGTCTTCTAGGTCGGTACATGGGTATAGGGTATACACTCATCGTGCTATTCGCACGATTAGAACTCGGTCTCGTTATGTTTGGCAATCGTTCATTTTAGATAACTGGGGAACACTTTGGTTGATCTTTCCGAATTGGGATTTTGTAGTTTGTAGAGCTACTTGGTGCTCACATTTACTCCAAATTTCAAGGTCCTACCTATCCGGACTTTTGTGTTTTCTAATCGGAAATTGTCCATAACTCGGAGCAGAAAATTTTTGAATTTGGCACATTTGTATAGAGCACCGAACTGCATTAGGTAAAAATGTGAAGCCTCTATAGCTGCCAAGGTTCAGAAGTTACAGCCTTGGAGTAAAAATTGATAATAATTTTTCACGAAACGGTGGAAAAATCACTGTACTCCATCCGACTTCTTGATCAACCTCTAAATGGAAACACATACTATGTGACTCTTCAAAGATTTCCAGATAAAGTTATTTCCCACAATATGTCCATAAAATCCAATAAAATGGCACTAAGTTCCAAGAGGGGACCGGCATATGGCATCACTAATATAACCATGGAGGAATGCATAGTCTCCTCCAGAAACATCTCAGCCAGGATAAGCTACCCGTCCATCGTTCTGGAAGTTCTCATCGGACTCCACTCCGTAGATGTGCCAGGAAAGCCGCCAACCTATTAAGAATTTTCTGCCCAACGAATAATCAGTTTACCTATTGCAATAAGCGAAGTAAAACGAAGCCCAGCGGTAATCCCGAAATTTTCTTACTGCTGTACCATCTATAAAAAATCACTATGATCGTGAAATAATGGGTTCGACTCCTACCATGGCATAAACATTTCCGTACTTCAAATAAACAGCTACATGATTCCTGTCTCAGGGTCTCGGATTGACAGAGACAGGGAAAGAGTCATCATCACCGCACAATGCTGCTGAGACTGCAGTCCCGAGCACTGTTATTCAAAATTGGAAAAAGCACTGAGTATCATCTATCGTTAAAATGGAACAATTGTCATTCTGAATTGTCCTTTCTTAAAATAAAGTTTTAAGATTTGTAACATCTTTTCTAACCAAAATGGGGAAATTCCGGGTGTTGAACAGATTTTAGTCTTGCCCCTTCTAAACGAGATCTTGGCTACGCTACGCCCTTGCTTGTTATAGCTTTGAGTGTTAAAACTTACATACATTTGTTAGTCACATGCTGACGATGTTTTATCAATGAGGACAACTCCTCATTCCTCAATTCTATTTACGAAGATATCACTTATGAAAGGAAGGAGCCTAAGTGGTCGCTTTATGACATGCATGATGGTGGTAGTAACGTGACATATTATGCTTTCTTTAAATCGGCGTGAAAGGGTGGGGAGGATTTGCCTCCGTATTCCGTAATGTGTACAGCATGGGGACTTCGGGTGTCTGGTCACATTATTTAGGCTATTTTTTTCTATTTGGAGCCCCAAAGTGGTATACGATTATTGGACTATGAAGAAAGTTGTGTGAATATCTCAACTCTATTAACTTCCTCGATCGCCTACATCCATGCGGACTTTTGACATTTCATATGGAATCACAGTAATAAATTGTATAAATTTGTCATGCTTTTAAAATGGGAACCATACGAAATCCCCAATCACAAAATCCCCAAACATAGAAAAATCCCCAAAATCAAAATCCCCATATTCAAAATCCCCATAATCATAATACCCATATACAAAATCCCCAATCATAAGATCCCCAAACACCCGAAATATGATGGTAAATGGTAGATGGATGGTAGTAAAAAATAGTAGATGGTAAATGGTTGATGGATGAAAGACTGTCAATTGTTGATGGTTGATGGTGGATGGAAGGAGTTAAATGGTAGATGGTAAATGGCACTAGGAGGGACGTAAATCGACACTAACTTATTTTTTGCTTAGCACAAACAAAATATTCGAGTCCATTGCATATATGGTTCTAAACATAATAGGTTTGCTTTAACATCGACGAGACAAGTCCTCATCCGAACGAATATTCGCGGAAAACTTGGTTGGCTTATTGTTGGAACCGATTGCATATTTAATCGCCTGCACATTATCTGCTGTTGTTCTGTGTTACTTCAAAGAGTTTGCCGTTGATTAGCATATATGGAGCGCTTATTTTGAAAGTGGCGTAAGTCCAACTTTTCAAGAATCGAGATATTTAAAGGTTTGCGTTTCAATAAATTTAAAAATCTAGGTAGCTTCATTTGATTTGAATAAATTGTATTTATATTCTTCGGATTTTAAATTTTTTATCAATGTTAAACATTTTGCATAACCATAAAAAAATAAGGGATTTTTCATTCGGTAAACTTGAGATAACCGACAATTTGATAAAAATAAGTATTTTTTTTCGCTATAATGGATCAGTTTCAGCTTCAAACAGCCTAATATTTTAAAAATTGTTATTCTAACATTTTTTAATAATCAAGAAGTGTGAAAGAAAAATGTTTGGTATGTAGTCCAGTCAACACAGCACACTAAAAACACAAAATACACTTCGTTTATATTTTGTTGTCTTGAAATAGGCATAGTCGTAGGAGGCTCAAACTTATTTTACTAGAAAAAATATTTAAGGGGAAAAGGTCCTATAAAGGAAAAAAGGACAAACATTTAGATTAAACTGAAGATAAATCGTAAAAATATGACTTACTATTTTATCATATACATTTGAATAAGTATCTGGTATTGAAATTATTATACCGTTTTGTTATAAAATTAATAATATTTTCGTAAACTTTTTTTTAGACCGCAATACATATTTATCTGAAAATTTCATGGATTTATACGTAGGTATACGAAAATTGTATAGTTTATATACCAACATTTCTGGCCGTTTAGTGATAAGACTAACAATAATAAAGTATTTTTGCAATGAAATGAAAGTCGAATTATAACTTGCTGTTCGATCCGATATTTCTCAAGTTTTATTAAAAAAAAAAACCGTTTTGGTTTTAAGAAAAATGCGACCTTCTTTGTGCAACCGAGAAATCAAACAAATATTTTCAAGTTTTTCTGTTCTAAAAAAAGGTTTGCGCAATTTGTCTATATTCCACAACGATATCAAATTTGCGTCAGTATGACTACACTCGAAAAAATTTTACTCCAATAATAGGAGGAAACTTTTTTCCTTCTATTATAGTAGTTAATTTACACCACGATATGAACGAGAGTAATTTTACGCTTTACGGTGTAAATATTTACTACAAAATTGGTGTAAATCTAGAAACGGTAATAAGTACATAAATTTGCACACATAAATAAATAAACTTGCTCTCAGACTTATGTAAGTTTATATAAAAAATAAGCTAATTTGCACTGGAAAAAATGTAAACTTACACCGGCTAAAATGTTAATTTAAATCTGGGTTTATAATAATATTCTTCGATGTAAATCGTCCTGGAGCTACCCGTTATTCCAACGGCAAAGAGCTGCTACACCCCCTTCGGTTCAAGAGCAAGAAAGCGCTACAACAATAACTTTAATTAGAGGTACGGAAATTTCGTTTTTACGAAATAGATGCGAATTTCAGCGAAAATTGCCCATTTTTGCGAATCGCTGCGAAATGTTCGAATTTGTACTTTTTCCACGAAAAGTTAATTTTTCTCCAAAAAAGAATCAATTATGGAAATTAGTTTTTCATCTCAGATTGATTTTTTGTGAAAATAAGAATATAGAAATTTCCAAAAATGCAAGAGTTCGCAGACCAGCACGGATGGCTTGCCAAACACCGAGCAAGGTGTTTAGTCGGAGGCTGTCTTTTTGAAGGTAGAGCTTTTCTCGTGGTTCGAAGAGCCCCAAAATTTAAATGAACTGTACATAAAAAAGCGAAACAGTACTAGTGGGTTCTTCACCAGAAGTTTCTCTTTTTACCGTAACGTCTTGAGGGGCGTTGTCGACTTGTCGTATATATTGTCAAAAATATTTCTCGACAACTGAACTCGTAGTATGATTCAGTTTTCAGCCACACTACTTCCTATTCTGTTTTTTGCTAATAATTATTAAAAATTTCTGAATGAAATGTGGTCGTGATTTTTGAATATTCGTTTCATTGGGATTCTCTAGAATTTCTAGTTTATTAAATTTTAACAACAACAAAATGTACAAAATTATGTTATTATGCGAATTTCAGCGAAATTTCTCATTTTCAAAATTTGTTTATGCGAAATTCCTGTTTTTTATTTGCGAAATTTCCGTACCTCTAACTATAATATGATGCTCACACGAACGCACTTCGGACGGAACAGACTCTGCGAACAGAAAAAGCCACTTGTGGGATACAGGAAAATACAATAATGCACAAAAGTATTGTAACACACTAAGTTTTACACAAATGTAGATGTAATTTTTTACACCAAAATCGTAATATTACATGAAGATATACACTGAAAATGTAAAGTTACACAGAAATAAAGTATTCACACATCTTCACACCAAATGTGGTGTAAAATTACTCCAAAATAGAGGAATATTAAAAAATCAGTGTAATATTACACTATTTTGTGGGTTTACTAGAAATTTTGTTTAAAAATAAAAGTTTACTGTAATTTTGCGAGAAAAAAGGTGTAAAATTCAACGAGATTTCGATATAAAATTCAACATTTTTTTTACAGTGTACTTTTAATGGGAATTTCCTTTTATTTCTTTTTTTAAACACTCAAAATGTAACTATAGGTCTCTGGAAGTCTGTAAAGTTCACACTTGGTCAGGTGACTTCTATTTCTCTTTCAAACCCGAACTTGACAATTTTTTTAGTAGTTACATATTTGAATGTAGGCATAAGAAAGAGTTTGGACACTCGATTTCTTCCACGCATCATTATCAAATACTAGCCCAAGCTGATGTCAATTTGCGATTTTCAATATGTAGCATAATTTTCTCGCATAATGCTTCTAAACCATTCATTCATTCAATTTATATTGTCAGTCATTTTAATTAAAAGTTTGATGGGCTATTCACTTCACTATATTTCAAAACATTTTCTTTCATATTTTCATCTTCTTTGATGAAATTTCTCAGAAAAATCCCATTTAATTTTACTGAAAAATATTATAAAATTTTGACAAGCACATTAAAAATAATTTACAAATAACCAAAATTCTATCATATTTTCTGATCAGAAGATAATTTATTGTTGCCCTAAGAATGTTAATTTTGAAAATGGAGTAAGTCACGCGGATGGACTTAGGCCAGTTTCAAAATAAACATTTGAAGTTGCTGTTAAGTCTCAAATTTTGTGACTATGAAAATAACAGTACATTTTTGAAATTTTCGTTTGATTTTTTTGTCGTAGAAAGAAACTGCCAAAGACAGGATAATGCCATCAATAACTCAATTTTCATAAAAAGTGGACTTATGCCACTTTCAAAATAAGCGGCTCATATATCAGTCCAGTGGCGTAGATAGCTTTTCAGAGAGGAGGAGGATCATTTTGCAAAATTACTTTTACTTATACTTTTACTGTTTTCAAATGTTGAATTTCAGGATAACAATTTCTGTATTTATTACACTTAAAACTAACGGTTTTTTGAGCACATTTTGCTGCAAAATAGATATTAGTTTGGCCATACGAAAAAAGACTGAGTCCTTAAAATATTGCATCAATAATTTTTGCTTTTTTACTACGGAGAGTGAATCAACAGTATTTAAATTTTCATACAAATTTTCGCTACTGTGATTGGAGTATCATTATATTGGGTTAGATCAGTGCTCCCCTAACTTGTCGGAGTCACTGAACACCTACACTCTAAAAAATCAGGCGGTGCGAATCGAAAATTATCAAAAAAGTTTCTTTTTATACATTTATACATATAGGGTTAACTAAAATTATTTAACTCTCTCCACAAGTATAAAATGTTTCTTTTATCCGTTAGGATAAAACACTGAAATATTATTATTATTATTATTTATTAAGAGCAAGCATAATACAATTATGAAGATCTTAGAAGTATCTTAAGCACTAGCTACCCTGGCCTTCGGCTTAATCAAACACTGAAATAAAACCCATTTGGATATATCAGACAATTTATTCGTAATTAAATCAGTTTTTGTTTATATGATGTTTAAATTTAAACAAAATGTTGTTAAATTCGCTCCAAATGTGGTATGTAATTCCATTTTCTGTATTTCCGACGAAATGCCGATTGTCATTTATTTTTGGTATACCTACACTCGCAGTCGTACAACAAATGGTAGAGTGATGTCACAATGTATGGTATAAATTACAAACTTCATCGCTTATAGCCTGGGTGGTGCAGTAGCAGGGGCAGCGGATAAGGGCCTGCAGGGCCCGCGTGGCGGGGGGGCCCACGAGATTTAGGGGCCCAAAGCCACATGAAGAATTTGTCGAACCATTAAACGTCTGCAAAAAAACAATAATTCGACGTAGATATTTTAGGTAGACAAGAAGAGATATACACTTTTTGAAGTCAAAACAAATGCTAAATTTATTGTTCCTCTCTCAACAGGTCCCTTAGACTTAGATAAACAAATTTAATATTCTCCTAAAATCTTTGAAAGTTCATGAGACCGTATCCTCAAATTTGCTTGTAAAATTTGCTTTGCATGGCTGCGCTATTTGCTGTACTGTAGCCGCGGTTTGTAATCCGACCCACCCTTTTTCCTTGCGAAGCACGATATGCGCAAAAAGATTCTTTAGGTTGCTCTCCAAATAAATTATTTTAAGACATTTTTGGAGATAGTACCTTTTCTGAACTTTCGGACTAAATTCCAAACCACTTTGTCATGAACACACGCGGAAAATAGTTTGAGAGTGGTGCTAAACTTAGTTCAAACTAGTTAGTAGTATATGTCGTTGAAGACTAAAATATTTTATTTTCCTTGCGGTATATATACGGTCATTAGGGCTGTGGTGCAGAGGCCACATGTGGTTTGAAACGAATCCTGCTAAGATTTCTGTATTGAATTTAATATTATGTTCAAACGATCTTAACATTGAAAGATTTAAATTAGAGCACACACACATTTAAAGCTGAAACAAGGAATAGAGTTAATCCATTTTTTTTGAAATCTTCGTTGGGTAAAATTCATACATTTTCTTCGATTTTGACAGAACGAACAAAAAAACGGATTCGGGTTGGCCGTACGTGTGCAGCATTAGGGTAGCGTTCGTCTTCAAATCATAGTTTCGTTGGATCGAATCACATTGTAGGCGCAGATAATTTACAATGCTTACCAACATCTATAGAGGTCAATACTGCGCCACGTGAGTGTTTTTATTTTAAAATAAAAAAAAAAAACATTGACGAAATTCTTAATTTAATAAGCGTTAAAACAAGAACGCTATTCTCCATATAAGAATGCAAACAATAACGGATACCCAACAATTGGAAGCAGTTTTGCAACGTTTTATCTTCATTCGAATTAGTTTTCCACTTTCCTGAAGAAACCTTTATAATCCTATGTACTGGATATTGTATTTCCCCAATGGAAATTGCGCTTCTGTGGAAGATCTCCCCGTGTTCCACATTATCTTTAAATTTGTGCCTGTGCAAGGCTACAGAACCAATGTGAAAAAGTAGATGAACGTAAAGCACTGTGCTGTAGTGTTTCTATTCTATCGATACGCTTCTATTATACTATTGAAATTTCAGGAAGTGCTAAATTTGTTATTGCAGTTCTGAAAATTGTTTCACGTTTTTATGAAACACTACACACGCTGAATAATTCCAGCAAAACGTTTACTTTTCTTTTGTTTTACGTACCTAAAGTAATAATAAAAAAATGCGTGACCAAAGAGGGGGGGATTGATCTCCTTGATCCCCCTCTTATCTACGCCACTGTATCAGTCCACAACGGTGATTTTTTTTATTGCATAGTAGGACTATTCAATTAGAATAGTCTAAAGCACCTATTATTTATTATTTACCATTTACCATCTACTATTTGCTATTTACCACCCACCATTTGCAATTTACAATCTACCATTTACCATCTGTCACCAACCATTTACAAGCAACCATCCGTCTACCATTACCATTTACCATCTACCATTTATCATCTGCCATTTAACATCTATCATTTACCATCTACAATAGATAGATCACACCTCAAATGGGGAATGGGGAATTTCGTTTGGGGATTTTGGTTTTGGGTATTTTGATTTCGGGGATTCTGATTTCGGGGATTTTGATTTGGGGATTTTGGTTTGGGGATTTTGTGACTGGGGATATCGTATCCAACCCTTTTAAAATGCGTAAAAACCAATATAGATCATAAATCCCTGAAAATATGTTAATGATGATCGAAATTATCACAAAAATGCAGTACCTATTTGTTTTGAAAATGTAGGCCCTAGAATCACTAGATGTGATATTCTGTTAGCTGTTCTACCGTGACTTTTATACTCGTATGTAATTCAGAACTTTTAACTTCAAAACGCATGCTTAGGTTGAGTAATTTTCAAATTGAGCTCATAAAATCATATCCACTAAATATTTTTTTCCGTATTATTTAAGTACGCAAAATTAATAAATTGCATTCATCGCGTTTTATTATTGGTTTACTCATTTTTGTAATGGGAAATAAGTGCCATTCTTCTCCTGCTTGTTAAACAGTAAATTCTGAAAATATACTCTTAACCTACTTCATAAAAATTTCATAGTTTCAAAAAAGTGAAAGGTGAAAAAGTGTTGGTGCATACTATAATTTTTTACCATATGAATAAATTTATATAAATGACAAAAAAATGTGAGTGTGTGAAGTTCTTACAATCCTTTTGTGCATTTTAAACGCATACACGTACACATTTCCACTAAAGTGTTTTTGCTATAGGTTTTCTGTTTCAATATTGTATACTCGTTACGTTTTCATTAAATTTTTTTTTTGTGTATAAAAGCGTGTACAATATTGTATAGAGGTATAAATTATTATTTTGGTGAGTTGCATTTTTAAAGACATTTTATTGATTAATAGGCGATGTGTGAAGGAAATCAAGAGGATTATACATTATGCAAGAACAGAAAATAAATTTTATTTTTGTACTTGTGTTCATATATCATGTGTGTAGTTTTGCGTTCTTTATAGGACTTAATAGGTATGAATTGCGTTCATTTGTTCATTTTAATAAATTTATCATCTATTTTTAATCCTGACAAGAAATAAGTGTGTATCTGGTTTTGAAACAACATATAGATTTGACTAAGTTATACGGCTAGAGTGCAAAGTGGCGTATTCTTACCTATGCATGGATTATGATTGACTATACTGAAAATTCGATCACATCGTCTTTTCATATGATTGTTTGGACATATACAGCCAAACATTGGTGACATTCGAAGATTAGTCCAGGACTCGTGACAGACGTCCCTGAAATAAAATAGAACAGAAATGAAAAAGGATTAAAACACCAGAAACCGACTCTTGAAATTGTTAAATCGTGAAACCGTAGTTTCTTTTTCGAGCAAAAGATTGCGAATTGTTGTAAAATTGTACCGAATCTCTGTTAATACGGAAGACTCACAACTCAAGTTTGAGAAGGGCCTTTAAGTTTTTACGAGCACACGCAGTCTTTTATGCAAAACAATAACAACAGTCTAAATAAACCCGTTTTTCCACTTGCTCGGCAAGTTTTTTGAAAAAATAAAAACTTCCGTAAATTTAAAACTCATCAAAGGTTGAACAATTTGCATAAGCACATGTCGTCAACATGCCAACAATTGTTGGTTCGGAAGTGAAAATAAATGTCAGTCCATCAGATGGTCTATTCATTTTCCCACCATACGAGACAACTCCATTCCATCCCGTTACATTCCTACCGCAACTTCGTTGGTTACGATAAAATTATTTTAAAGACACTCATTCCGTGCAGGATGAATAACCGGTTGATGGATTCCCCCAAGAGAGTACTTTAAAACCAAGTTGAGCTCAATTTTTTTTCAGTCAAGAATCCTCTCTTCCACTTCCATGTCTTCAAGACAATGTTATTCACATCATGTCCACTTGTAAGAACTGTCTGCGAACACACAAAAGCACTTTTTATTTGTCAAGGATTTACAATCGGGATCCCCCTGTGTGAAACAGATAGACACGCTCTATACTCGGCAGCGAATCCTGACAATCCTGACCAGCACCACACTGCGCTGTTGTGAGCTCTGGCTGTCTTCTGTGTATACGGGGTTGATAGGAATGACGACACGATGATGCGATGTGGTGGCGGAAGGGAAGCAATTTCGTTGATTTACTTCTCGTCTTTCACGGGACATTTAAAAGGGTATACATAGCGAATGCGAGCGCGAGCTTTGTTACAACACATCAATTTGTACTACAACCGTGCTTAGGAAATTCATTGTAAGAAAACGGATAGCTCGGGCTAAGGATACCGACGGCGCGTAGACATTTCAAACTTAACGAAAACGGATACTATACACTCACCTGTCTTCCATTCGGCACTTGTTGTCTCGCACTTTGCAGTGCGCCTTGAAATCCTCGTAGACCTTATTACACACCTTTTCGTGTTGACACACGGATAGCGCATGGTTGCACGTCGGTAAAGCATCAACCGGGAATGGATCTTTTTCTGGAACACGATTCGTTATTTGACACAGCGTGGAGGATATAGAAAGAAATTAAAAGGAAAAAGAAAGGAAGAGACAAATTAGACGTTATTTCGTGGAAAAGATAATAATTGTTTTGCTTATTTGTTTGGGTTTAAATAGAAAAAATCGGGATATAGCATTAGTAGTATTTTGCTCAACAACTTTGATTGTAAAGATAACCCTGACAATTATATCCAATTACAAAAATACTTTTGGTTTTGGATCCGATTCAAGTCAGCCTTGGTGTACACATCGTTTTTGCGTAGCTCAATAGCCCGTCTGAATTTTAATTTCCGAAATACATAATTATTTTTCGGTTTGTTCTTGCGCCTTTGAAGTCGCAAGTAAATCAACAGATAAAAAATTTTAACGTTTTGTTGGTTGCTGCGTTTTTGTAGCGCTTTCAAATATTGGAAAATCCCATATCATCCGGAACGGCCTTGAGGCCGGTTCCATTATAACAGACTTGAAAGCCCCTTTTCGTAAAAAATGTGGTCTCGCGAGGGAACCAAGAAAAATATATAAAAATGGTGCTGATAGCAAGCGTTTGCTTAGCGTGAGGAAGTGGAATTCTACAGCGAATTTATTGAAGGCTGACGGCGTGGCCTCTGTCGAAAATCGAAATACAGAAAATTTCTCAAAATCAGAAAAGAAACAACAGGCTGTGTCTGAAATTTTGCAAGTGGACTCCGATAGAAGTAATGGTGAACGGGCTTATATTGGACATCGTGAAATATTAGCGACGTTTTTTTCGCATCGCGGGTAAATCTGACTCGAAAAAAACGATCGCGGGTAACATCCCGGTTAAGACCAAACAGCTGACATTTGACAGTTTTTGCGCATCTTTGACTCACCTTCGCCGGCTTATTTTTTAGATGTGGTGGATTTTATCACAAAAGATGATTATTTCTTTGCAAAATCTTTTCTCGTGTTGAGACAAACTCTCACATTTGGTTTGAAAAAACAAATTCCCTCATATTTCCCCTATGCGTCCGCCATCTACATTTGATTCACCTAAGTTCTATCCCGTGTAGGTTACTTGCACGGGTGAACTTTACCGGGGTAAGTGTCATTTTTTTATATGAAGTTCTACCCAAACCTGCACGGGATAAACACAATAAAACGTACCTAATATATCCACACACCTTATGTTAAAAAAAGCCGAAACCCACCTGCAATCAGGGATTTGGAGCGGAGCGACCTTAAATTTCGGAGCGAAAGAGCGGAGCGTGGAGCGGTTTTCGGCAGGCTGGAGCGGAGCGATTTTTGCTTTGAAAGTCGCTCCACTCCGCTCCGCTCCGAAGTAAAAAATCAAGAAAATTCCGAGATGAAAAATTGAATTTTTTCGACGAAATTTTTCATTTAATGGCACTATTTGATGATTTTGGACGATTTAAAGGCGAAGAATTTGTTGAGAGTTTGCAAAATTTCGGATTATTGTGAAATTCATTGTGATAAAAGAGGTTTTGCGTTTAGTCATCATAATCATCACTCTTCATTATTCAAAAATTCAAGATCATCCATGACAGAAAAGTCCTGTCCTGTACTCGCTGAATGAAACGCCCGTTTTAATTTAAATTAGTTATTAGGTGCATTTTATTGAATGGAGTACAGGACAGCTTCCATTCGTTCTATACGGGATGTCCGAAAACTATCTCATAAAGGCACCCAAATATTATTCCTGGTGATATTTCCAGCAAAAAGGAGTATAAAAAAATCCCGAATTATTAGTTCTTCAGCTACCACAGACATTTAAAGATTTTTCTAAAATTTAATACTCATATTACCTACATATTTTCTTTCGGTTGTGGCCAACATTTTTTCCTAAGAATAAACCCAATAAAAATCGGATAAGCAGTTTAAGCTGTGTAAAAAAGCTTCAAAGACAACATTTTGTGATCTTACTTCATATAAATTTTTTTCCCGACGGAGGTCTTAGTGGTAGCATTTTTGTAAAATCTTTAGATGCTTTTGGTAGCTAAGGAGTTAAGAATTCAGGATATTCCCGGTACACCTATTTTGCTGGAAATGACATTAATAATCATATTTCGGTGCGCTTATGCGACAGTTTAGTATCCGGACACCCTATCTAGAACAGCTCAATTTTATTTTCAAATTTATACGAAATTGGTGCTATCCTGTTCTGTACTTGATCAAATAAAACGCACCTTTTAAGCCATATTCTATAATACGTAAGAAGATATAAGTTGAATTGATGAATTCGCGGAAAATTATAAATATTTACTAAAAACAATGAAGTTTTGTTGTATGTTTGTAGTGGAGCGGAGCGGAGCGAAAAAAATTTAGTCGGAGCGGAGCGGTTTCAAATTGGTCGGAGCGGGAGCGGAGCGGAGCGAAAAAAAGTGTCGCTCCAAATCCCTGCCTGCAATCTTTGCCAATCATCACAGCACCTGAATATCCCCCACATCCTTGATGAATGCCAATCTCTCCAAACTTATAAAACATCCAGAAGCTTACCATCCAAACTTTCTATCCTCCTAACCACCAATGACTTTATCAATGGGTGAGGTTATAAAACACAACGTTCGCGTAACGTTTCGCGTTTTCCGAAACGTTTCCTATTGTGTTCTGTAAACGCATAGATCCGGATCAGACTTGGTGTTACCATCGCCATCTCTCGGAAAGTGACAAATGTGACAATTGACACATCACAGCAGATACGTTTTGCTCGAAAATTAAAATTTCCAGTTTTAAACGAGATGCAGATACATTTTATTTTGATTATAAATAGTTTAATAAATAAATGAGGGCGGAAATGCACGGTTCGACGGCAAATTGTAAATTTCTGCCAATCAATCAAGCTATGCCTCGCAAGGGGGCGCTTAGAGGATCTGTTTGTAGGGAGAAGTTTCTGATCCGTAACGGCCGGTTGATTTGAAACATTGCGCGAAACATTGCGCGAAACGTTGCGCAACGTTGTGTTTTATAACCTCACCCATTAATAGCGACGTTTTTTTTCGCATCGCTGGTAAGTCTGACTCGAAAAAAACGATCGCTGGTAACATCTCGGGTAAGACCAAACAGCTGACATTTGACAGTTTTTGCGCATCTTTGACTCACCTTCGTCGGCTTATTTTTTAGATGTGGTGGATTTTATCACAAAAGATGATTATTTCTTTGCAAAATCTTTTCTCGTGATGAGGAAAACTCTCACATTTGGTTTGAAAAAACAAATTCCCTCAAATTTCCCCTATGCGTTCGCCATCTACATTTGAGCTCTATCCCGTGTAGGGTAGTTGCACGGGTGAACTTTACCTGGGTAAGTGTCATTTTTTTATATGAAGTTCTACCCAAACCTGCACGGGATAAACACAATAAAACGTCCCTATTGTAAATAATGGAAGATCAACAAGGATACGAGTACTCTATCGCTGACATGGATTGTGAAAGGTGTGACAATCAAGCTTTAACAGCGAATGCCTTATCGTCAAATGGCCAATTTGTGTCTGGTATAAACAGGAATGAACGTAAACGCTTATCGTCCAATAATGGTGAGTTGAACTTGAAAAATGCTTGTTCTTCTTCGATAGATTTGTCGGAGTCGTCGGTGCCCACAAAGGGTCAAATTAGTTATAGATCAGTAAAATTAAGTGCCTTAAATTTAAAATCTAATGAATTTTTACCTGTTAAGGGAAAACTAATGTATAACAAAATGAAGAATAGTATAAACGACAATACTAATGTAAATCCTAAAGCGAACCAGTTCGCCTCTTTGGCTCCAATCGAAAAACAGTTAAACAAACAATCCGGTAATCCGTTGGAGAGCACTGGCCGAGCGAAAACAAAATTCTGTCCCCCCATTATTATTCACAAAATTACGGCCAGGGATCTGCTTACCCTTATAAAAGACATTGATCCAAAGTGTAAGGTAGATATGATTAATACTTCGGAAGGGACTCCGGAAGGTCCGTGTGGACAATTCTGAAACCCACCAAAAACTGATGGATGCCTGTAAGGCTACACAGTTAGAAGGGTTTTCATACACATTAAAAAACAACCGGAAATACACTTCAATGCTGAGAGGCTTATACGGCTTTTCTGCAAACGAAATCTCTGACGAAATAAACAGATTGCTCCCCTCAAGGTTACAGTCACACCACACACAACAGCTTGGTCTAGGGCCAATGTGGTCCAACTTGACATTTACCGAGTCACAGCGAATTATCGTGAAACTTTGAATCAAGTTATCACCATGAGGTCGCTACTATCACAGAGGATTCGTTGGGAACGTCCCAATAAGAACGAATTAACTCAGTGTTATAATTGCCAACAGTTTGGCCATGTGTCTATGAATTGCATTTCCCCTCCTAAATGTGTGAAATGTGCGGGTAATCATCCTTCGAACATGTACCTTAGGCAGGGATCCCAAAATGAGGAACAACCAAATGTGCCGCCGCTCAAGTGTATCAGCTGTGGTGAATTGGGTCATCCAGCGAGTTACTCAAAATGTCCCGTTCGCCTTAGATACAAAATAAAGTTGGACCAACGAAAAATGCCTCGCCCTAAGAACCAGCTCTTGGACAGGGCCCAGGCCTCGTTACACACAGCTAACACATTTGTACCTAACCATAAGTCCTCGTACGCCGATGCAGTCAAAAATACTAGCACCCCATTTGCAGTTTTACATGACTTCCACAGTGAAATGATGGAACTTTTTGGTATGCCACTCGAGTCTTTGGTACAGCGCATTTCTGCTTTCTGGACATCTACTCGGTCCCTTAGTCAAGAAGAAAAAAAAATGGCATATCTGTCGTTTATTGTCAATATAGGAAATGGGGCGAATTAAAATCCTTAACGCAAACATTAATTCCCTGCTATCGCATGGAAAAATAGTGGCTCTAAACAAATTACTTGCCGAACAGATCCCTGATTTTGCGCTTGTAACAGAAACTAGATTAGCTGAACTCCCACCAGACAAAAATATATCATTAAAAAACTACAAAATCGTAAGAAATGACTCGGGTAGGGGCACTGCAGTGTGTATAAAAAAAATTTAAAGTATAAGACGCTATCAATTAATTCATCATTAGCTTCAATGACAGTGATTGAAACGGAAATTGTAACATCCAACCGCAATTGTTTAAAAGTTCTGATTGGCTCTGTATATATTCCATGTAATCTTGGCAACAATATAACCATAGCATTATCCGATTTCATGCAGTTGGCTTCCAACTATGACGCATATATCTTAGGAGGAGACTTTAATAGCAGAAGCACAAGTTGGGGGGATACAACTTCAAACGTCAACGGTTCTGTTTTAGAACGTTGGTTGCTCAATAGACCAGGCATAGACGCTTGCTTCATTGTATCTGATACTCCAACATTCCCTCGAGGTAGCTCATTCTTAGACGCATTCCTAGTTTCGTCCCAGTTTGCCGATGCAAACTGTTACACTCTTCCTCTTCTTTCGGATCACATGGCCCTCATGTTACAAATTTAATTGATTTTTTGGGTGAAAAACATTTTCTTTAAAAAGTTAAAACATTTCGCAAAATTCAGCAATTTACGCCGAGGTTCGCATTATTTCGAAATTATGATTTTGATGGGCAATAAATTTTCACTTAGTAATAAAATATGGAAATAACAATTATATCCGTCATGCACAGCGGCGTACATCTCAAAGCATTATGAAAAATAGGGGCAAAATTATCTGGCTTATTATCTGATTCAAAATGATTGCACAAAAATGTTATTCATTGACTTGTGTAAGTTTGCCAAGATTTTTTTTTATATTAATTACTAAAACCGTAAGTTTTTGTAGACAAATTATATTTATTCGACAAAGAAGAATTTATTTTAGAAGTCCGTTTTTGGACGACCTCTGAAAATTCCAAAATTCTACATTTTTCGAAAAGAGATAAAATATGCGAAAATATTTCATTTTAAAAGTATGTTGCCTATTAATATAGTTTTCGATTGAATTCTCCCTTTTCAGGGTTACTCAGGTTATTAAAAGGTTACAACCACACATGTAGCATAAAAAGGGCCAAAATAAAGTAGCACATACCTTCTAGAAGGCCAAATTTACGTTAACACTTTCTACATTTATTGAAGCTAGCCTTAAGGCGCGGGGCCCGTGGCATTTGCCACCTTCTGCCACGTGGTTAACCTTCCGGCGGGCGCAATACTAATCCTAACACGATCGGGCGCAATGCATCTGACAGATTAAGTACAGAAAATAGGATGAAACTAAGTTTCTGTATACAGGAATACCCCGATTTACGTCAGGGTTACGTTCCAGAAAAAAGCGACTTAAGTCGAAACGACTTAAATCGAATCAAATTTAGGTATGAGTGAAAAAAATGTGGTAACGAGAAAGTGAAACGTAGACAAACTTAAATTTTTCACTCAGGGATCAGTGGAGGTGTGATTTTCACCCCGTAAGAAATTAGACAATAAAATATAACGATGTATGCTCCTCCACAAAGCAAGAATTAAAATTCTTCGTTCTAACAAGAAATAAAATCAGGACATTCATCAAATCAAATCATTCATCCTTCCTTTGGTTTTGAGCCTCTAATAAGGCAAATAATTTCCATCGTCTTCGGGATATCAATTGGTAATTTGACAAGTAGAAGTCATCTGATCGATATATTTCCAGACCGATACATAAGATTTTCGCGTTTCCACTAAAATCAGTTACATGCACATCAGTGCCCGCTCTAGCACTTATGCCGCCCCGGTCAAGACGACAAAATCCAGCCCCTAAACATTTGGATTTTTTTTTGCTTCTTGGGATGCACTGATTTCAGTATTAGGACAGGATGTTTATTTGACATATTTAAAATTTGGATCCCACCTAGAAATTAGTACTCCGTTCCAAAAATTCGATACAAAACTAAGGGAAAGACCAGCCATATTCCAACTCAGCGATCCTTTCTTTATGGTCATCGTGGTGTGCTGATTGATAAAATTTTGAACTAGTTATTCTGTAAGAAATAACGGAGGGGATTAAAACATAAGAACCCTTATGAATAAATTGAGAGATCGTGTTGGTGATAGAATCGTTAAGAACTGCGCCATTAATTTAACACAAGAAACGTAATTACACTAATGTCGCTCTGTTCTGTCGTTAATTAAAATTTGTCAGATAGATTTAACACCTGTCTGGGTTGTGTTACTATACTAAGTCGTTAGTGGAAAAATATTCTACTACATTACTGGAATAATATTGAAGGTTATACATATAAGGACCATATAGGTCCTTTGAATCTTAGGATTAAAGAAAGGCCAATCTCAGCACCACCTGAGTAAACCAACCTTCTTATATTCTCGGCACTTGTTCAGTTCAGACTCTAGCTTCTAGCTTAAGGTTAAGATACAAGAACACAGTGCCTTCCTTCGGGTGCTTTGTTTTCTTTACCAAAGCTGAAATGCCAAATATCGAAGTTTCATGTAAATTCGAATCAACTATTTTTTATTTTATTTCAACCGCAAACGTTTGGTGCTCATTTCGAAAGAGAACGATGCACTTAGCAATTTTGTTACGAACTGTTTTAAGGGTATTTCATTAACAACAACTTTTCTTACGTTTACGTTGATGTCAGTTTTCCCCGTTGGAGTTTATAGAGCGGCTGTCCTTTCTGAGTAACAATTGATTCAGCGTCAAGTTTGTTACCATTAATTTAATAGTGTTTTATTTTTTTACCGAACATGAATTCCAGCTTTGTTGTAGTCTTCTATAAAATTCTAGCCGAAATACCGCCCCAAAAATTTGGCGCTCCGGGCGACTGCCCGGCTTGCCCCTCCTTAGAGCGGGTGCTCACTCAATTGTCGAAAAACGACTTCTCGTCTAAAGTTTCTGTAAATTGGTTGAAGTAGGTACATACACTGTCAATAGATGGAAATGTGAAACTCGGAGTAAGCTTGAAATCATTTGTGAATCAGATTCATAGGGGTTTGAAATACATTTAAAACTGGAAAGTGAGTTTCTGCAGATGTTTTCGAAATTTTCATTCTGCACTCAAATCATAAGACAGTATACATCAATTATTTGGCCCAAGCCATGTTTTGCGGTTGACACCTTTACTCAAGAGTGTGAAAACTATAGCTGCTTGTAGTTTACAGATAAGATAATTCATAGAACATTAATCCACATTTGATATATGATAACAAACTATAGGAATTACGATTGATCTACCCGTTGAGTAGCTTTTCCACAATGAAAAGTAGTCCTTTTTCCTGTAACAACTTCATGTGCACACTTTCCGAAACCCGACTATCTATCGAAAGGTCTGATTTGTAATGTAATAAATTTTTTCTGAAAGGATGTGATTGTTTTACCAAGATATTTTCTAAAATGCCAAAGATTTCCTATTTTTGATTTCCAAAATATTAAAAAAAAATCACGAAACGACGTAAGTGCGAAGCAAAATTGCCGTAAATCGAGTTGTGAGGTGGGAATCATTCAGCGACTTAAGTGCGAAGCGACTTAAATCGAAGCGACTTAAATCGGGGTATCCCTGTATTTTACACTCTAATTTATTGTTGCATTATCTTTTTTAAACAGTTCTACGAAATTTTAGAATTAAATACTGTCTCACAAAGTTTTATACCCTTCACATTTTAAATTTTCTAAGAAAATTCCGCTTTCAATCGCTTCAATATTTAAAAAACCTCCAACAACTCTACCGCATAAAAAATGTGATCTTATTTTACTAAAAACATACTATTGAACGATTTGGTGAGCCTAAATGTCAACACAACATTATTACGCAATGTGAAGAGTATAACGAGTGGAAATTTTCATAGAAAAGAAAAAATAACACCATCGGGCGCAATACATCTGAGAGATTATTTCACCCCCTCCCGCCCCTCAGACATATGGTAGATAGAAACTGAAACCTGCTTTGGGTAGATGATCGATAAAGATTAAGCTACTCTGAGTTTCAGATCTCTCCCTTTTCATATCGCTGATTGGCGCAACAAAAACTGGTCCCTTAATCTGTCAGATGCATTGCGCCCGCCCGAAGGTTAATCCGGCTCTGAATCGAAAGATGCTGACTCCCTAATAATAATTCTGAAGGGAAAGGTGCTTCTAGGGAGGAAATGACTTCAGAATCGTTGATAAGGAGTTGAGGTCTTTAGATTGCCACCAACTTTGTTTGACACCAATTTCGTTTGGCGACACGAAAGTTGCCATTTCCGCCAGACGTCTACCGCCAAGCAGCGAAACAAACACTTTGCGGTGCTGCAGCGGGAGAACGGTGGTAACTAGGGGGAAATGACTTCAGAAGCGTTGAGACCTTTCGATTGCCACTAATCTCGTTTGGTGACACGTATGTATTAATTTCGGTCTGCTCACAGACGTCTACCGCCAAGCAGCGAAAATCGTATTTTTCGATTTATCGTATTTTCAATTAAGCGTATATTTTCGAATAATTGTATTTTCGATTAATCGTATTATCAAATATTTTTCGATTATTTTAATAATCGATTTATCGCACAATCAAAACAAAAATAGTTGATTAATCAATTATCCAAAATAATCTATTACCATACGATTAAGCGAGTAATCGAACTGGGCTACCTGCGATAGCAATTTAAAGTCTTACCAAATCTCATCTGTGTAATAGAAGCCACTATATCGAATACGGAGTGCCAGGTTTGAATAGAAAATGAGCTAATCTACCTAACAGACTCAGGTTTAAAACTCGTGATGGTCTTGCGCACATGCTCTTCAATCTGGCTCTAAAGGAGGAGGAGATTGAGTCAGAAAAGTGACCCTGGTAGCTCGCTATTAACAAAATCTGTATTTTCGATTTTTTTAGTTTCGATTAACCCATTATTTGCGGGTGTGTCGAAACGAAACATATAATGAAACTAATAATGTAGTGCTTGTACGATACGCAACGAGTCGGCAGCTATTTTAAACTAAAAATCAATGTCCACTTTACATATAAAAAACCATAAAATTTTCAATCACAACATTTTTGACTATTTGCGAAAGCGACAAAAACACCTGTTTCACAAATTTTTGAAATTCTCAAACAGAATGCTTCTGTTTCGATACCAAAGAATTATGGTATCGATACTTTTCTTCCTATTTTACTCGGTATCGAAACGATTCGATTCAAGTAACCAGATGAGTACCTTTTGAATCTTTGGTATCTGCCCATACACACACATGCTTTCCGGCAATAAATTATTCCGTAAATGTTATCATTATGGCAAAACATAAAGGTGAATGATTTTATACTTAATGTATGTATCATGAAAAACCGATCGGGGAGATGCAGTTCATCATCTCCTCTCACGTTTGAATACTCCATTATTTTTGGAGGCTACATGTTAGTGTGCGGGCAGCTAATATATCCTATTCCCAGTGATTCCCAATGTAAATCATCGCAGACAATAAATATATTGTTTCCAAACAATGTGGAAAATAAGGTTGTTTTTTTTTTCCTCGAAATAATTCGGGCAATATGAAAACAAGGTTTTTCAAAATACGTCTTGAATGCTTTTTTTGCATAACCTACTAACCTTCCGGACATAAATAAAGTATATTAAGTAAAGCCGAAATCCTGGATCAAGAGCTCGCGCAAAAACTGGACGAAAAACTGGCAGTCTTGACTCGATAATCCGGATCAATTATTGCAAGGGGTAATCCGGACCATCGGAACATCACTTTTTTCTGAGGAAAAACAGTCTAAATAAATAAATAAGGGGAACAAAAGCCGATAAATGTATTATTTATTTGAAATTAGTCAGCATCATGCCATTTGCCAAACCGTCCCGTAAAAAAGGACGAGACCAAATTTACCATTTCACCCTGAAAATCTCAAATATCCGGACTATAGAGTCAAAATTGCTGCCCAAATCCGGACTATAGAATACATAGTGGAAACATTTAGTGGTCCGAATTAGCGTGATATCCGGATTAAAGGAGATCCGAATTACCGAGTCGAGACTGCATAATAAAATATTCACTCCCATTTAGTTTCATTATGTAAACAATTTTTCTTAAGAAAGTACAGAAGATTTTCCCTTGCAAATTTTGTGTCGCTGTAGTGCGGGTGTGTCGTTTTCGACACATGTCCTGAAAAGGACCCCCGAAGTCATACGAAAAAAATATGTAGTTACAAATTCGAAATCTAGGACCAAAGAGAACATAATTCAAATATTGGAAAAACGATACACGCGAATCCCGAAACTATTCTATTCGAAAGAAACAAAACACCGGGTTTTAAATTCGCTTTAAAAATACTTTTTATTTTGTATGCATTTCGGGCAGTCTACCGCCCATCATCAGCAACGCGATTAAAAGCTGTTTATAATATACATAGTTGGTATCAAAGAGAGACTCATTAAAAGGAACAATAAAATTACATGTGTGACAAAAAAAAAAAAAAGAGATACGAGTACGTTAACATTAACTTTCTAATAAATAACAAAGAGATTAAAAATATTGCACTAATAATTAAAGCTATTAAAATTAAATTAAATTACATTGACAATTGCACATCATTTAAAGCAAAAACAATAAATAAATTAATAGACAAAACAAATTCAAAATTATCTAAATTATTTCATATTTACATTAAGAGAGTCAAATAATCAAAAGTGAGCAGTGTAAAAAAGGGGAAAAAGCTCTTCTCATCGTGTTACGAGACTGAACAGCTCTGACTCGATGTTCCCTTTGTCTAGATTGAGTGCGTTGTCGTCGTTGTGGATATAAAAGCTCTCGTATGCGTCTAGTTTCCGATCGTCGTTCACACATTTCAAAAGTCGTACCTCACTTGATGAAACTGGCAGATGTTGTTGTTCTAGCACATGAGAAACGAAAGCAGATTTTTTGGGTTCGAACCCAAAAAATCTCTTTTTTTTTTTTTTTGTCACACATGTAATTTTATTGTTCCTTTTAATGAGTCTCTCTTTGATACCAACTATGTATATTATAAACAGCTTTTAATCGCGTTGCTGATGATGGGCGGTAGACTGCCCGAAATGCATACAAAATAAAAAGTATTTTTAAAGCGAATTTAAAACCCGGTGTTTTGTTTCTTTCGAATAGAACAAAGAGAACATGTTACATCAATTTTCATCAAATAATTCCCAGTGGATCAATACCCGCAAATAATGGGTTAATCGTATTATCAATTATTCGATTGTTGTTTTTCGATTAAGCGTATAATCGATTATTTTCAATAATCGAACAGGCCTACTGCTCAAAAGGATAAATTATAACCTATATCACATTTCCAATAGGCATTCATGCATGGTCGGACAATATCTAGTTTTGGCCATATCATCCTTGCGTTGGTCCTGCGTTCTACAGCGGATTTCATTACCAGCGCCCAAACGACAATAGGTGTTCTCATGTTGCCGTGGTCGCCTTCAACGCTGCCTGCTAACGCATTTCGGGCCAAGTCGTCTGCACAGCGATTGGCTACGAACCCACTATGACCATATTTCTAAGTTAAGTACTGCGCGGCGCTTCTCAATAGGCAATAATAATAATTATATTTAATATTATCAAAAGCACCCGCAATATCCAAGAACACCACCATCGTCTATTCCTTGTGGTGAACAGATGTTTCAATATAACTGACCTGCGAGTGAAGAGCTGTATCACCAGTCCTCCCTTTCCAAAATGCATATTGTGACATGGCTTATTAGTTTGATGATCGCTCTAGCAATTTCAGCATGGTTGACGAAAGGGTAATGGGCCGAAGGTCCTATGGACTTAGATGCGAACTTCTACCCGTTTTGGGAATAAAAGTTACTTTCCTTCTCTCCACAAGCGAGGGATGTGTACTAAATTGAGGCATGATGTTAGTATGCAATCTATGCGAGGTTACGTGATGTTCACATACTTTTGTAAGTCCGGAGGGATATTACAATCAGGGCCAAGGGGATTTAAAAGTATCAAAACTACTTGTTGTCCCCAACATTATCTTCTCACGGTTTATAATAGAAGCCATGTCGCATGACTCTGAGCAACTTAAGGAGAAGTCAGGCAGAGCGACTGCTAAGCTTCCAAGTGTGTATCGAGTAGACACCCGACAACAGTTTCGGAGTTATAAAAAAAACTCCAAAAATTTTGAGGTTTTTTTTTGCTGTTTTGACCCTGTTCCGCAACGAAAGTTTTGGTAAAAAGCTCCGGATTCAATTTTCTCCACCATATTTTGCAATCTGAAATCACCTAGTGACTACACTAAAGACCATATCATCCAATATCAGAGAAGGAGCGCTCAACCGACACAGTCTCATGCATGAAATCATCCGATGCTCTGGACTGTTTTGGTAACCGAAGTAGGTTGTAGGAGATTTGTATCCCGAATGAATTCAAGAAGCAATTCACCTCTGTCGCTTTTTTCCATACTAACCCAGACATCATGAATCACAGTCCTTTTCCCATCCATGCCGAATTCGAAAGAGTCAACCTGAATATAATCCAACTAAGAGCCCAGCGACTGTGTGTCTTGTATGCAGTGTTGCCAATTTAGCCGTTTTCCGGCCAAATTTAGCCGGAAACCGTGCTGTTTAGCCGGAAGAAATTTATAATTCCGGCCGGCGGATTTTTAGCCGGAATTGATTTTCTTCGGCCGTTTTTCCGACTAAAATTATTTTATGAATTTTTGTTTACTTTGAAACTAGAATCCATTTTCCAATATTCATGTTCGAAATATTTCAACAAGATACTCGACGGACCATCAAAAAAAAATGTTCTATAAACTTCCAATTTCAAATTAAAAACTCTTGCAAATTAACTGATAATATATATTCGAATTTAATAAAGGCGATGTACAAACTTCGAGATCGATAAATCAAGTCAGCGGTGTTCTGATTTTGTCCTTCCTTGAAACCTCGTATCGAACGATTGAAACGTTATTCAAGTTCAAGGTTACATCTAATACGAATCTAATACATGAGTATGTATTTAATGTGAAAGTATGTACATATTAGCAAATATCGTAAATGGTTCAAGTATGTGATAAATTTATCTAATATTTCAATTATATCGTGTTGCAGGATTCTAATGTTCTAATCGGGTCAAATATGTATACATAAGCTGATCAGCTGATAAATGACATTAAATGTAAACAAGTCAAAGTAAACAAATAAAGTATACAATTCAAAGGTGAGTAATTGTGTTAAATTCTAATTCTGATCAAATTAACTAATATAGCTATTGTTTTTGCAGATATACGATGATGACGAAGATGACGATGATGAAGATAATTGGCACAAAGTAGACGAAGTGATGATTAGATAAGTATACGACTATGCGATCCGAGGTGTGCGTCATACTTTGTGTAATGTTTTACTTTTCAGGAACTCTCGGTCGGAACGATGATGTGGCCAGGACGATGAGCAAGACGCAGAAGGAAGAGATTGCGCCAACATGTGCTGGGAAGCGATGAGAAGCTTGACTGTGATGCAAGTGGCGATATTGGCGGTGCGGATCAGATAAGTATCCTTGTTCATACATTTGGTGGTGATGCTTTGTGAATTCCTTTTTTTGTCGTTTCAGCTCGTCAATCTCAAACAATTCACAAACAAAATAATTAATCGCCGTGAAATTATTTCTACATACACTTATTATCGTGTATTAGGGTAAGTACCTACTATGTCCACCTAGAGGAAAACTTGCATTTACGTCTCCTGGGAAAAAATTGCCGCGGAGACTTGCCTTTTTTCAATAAATTTAGGGTAATGGGTTTCACGTAAACTGACGATATTAGTACCTAGTCCAAGCATGTAATTTACTAACCACTAATATGCTGAATAATTTGCAAAATGGAAGACAGTTTCTTAGATAAAATTCTCTGCTGAGCAATTCTTGGAACATGGGGGTACCTGAACATTTTTCCATTTTTCAAAGTGTCAATTCTTTACCACAGATAACGTCGTCAGATTAAGTACAAGGGTGAAATCCTTTTAGCGCGATTCATAGATAGCGATAATATCTCCGGAACTATGTAGTGTTCAACACTAACGTTGTGCAAGTAGCTTGCCCAGTAGACTACAACAATTAAATTTAAGTGTGTATGTATTTCGGGGGCAACTTACCAGCACAAAAGCTAAGTGCTGAAGAAGGGGGTAAGTTGCCCCCGAAATAATATACTCACTTAAATCTAATGGGCAAGCTACTTGTACAACGTCTGACATCTGACATTATATTTTGTTTCTGGGTTTGTAGCAACAAATTTATCAAAAACCTATACCATTTGCCGCCAAGTTCAAATGTTGGAACATCAATTTCGTATCTTTGGAGCATCGTAATTCCGGAACATCAACAATGGAGCATCAATTTCGTAACTATGGAAAATGAAATAAAATTTGGAGAGCTCAAATTCGAAAATGAATGACAAGCTTGACACACATATTTTCGAATGACGCAAATTTATCATCATTAGCACGAGTTCCAAATTACGCAATTGGACAATCATTTGCTCAATAATGACTGGGGACCCCATCTGTTGTAAAATTTAAGCACCAGAATGTTTACAAAAATATTAAATTTGTTATCAATTTTTGCACATTTCTATTCAAATTCTTTAAGAAAAGTGTGTCCTCAAATTATTTAATTGAATATTCATCAAAATATCGCATTTGTGAGGGACATTTTCACCATTTACACAAACGTCAAAAGTAAATGACGAAAGCATATGTGTCACTCTAATTTCGAACTTTCATCATCATGATGGATTATCGTCATGATGTGTCTTGGGCCTAAAATGGTTAACTTTTAATCAAAATATCCATACATAAATGCGGATGCCCTTGCCCATAGTTACGTATTGGACATTCCTTTTACGAATATTTTGTTCCACAATTTCGAACCTAATGTGGTTATGGACTTGACCGAGAAATTGTACCTGTATACAACAATTTTGACTTCCGGCAACACAAAAAACAAAACTGAATTTTGACTAGTTGAGCTATTTAACTCGGAACAAATTAAATTTTGACTCTAATGCCAGCGATTGGAGCATATATGTAATAAAACTAAGAAATCTGCCTAAGGCATAGCTTACAGGTAGTTCTCCAGAAAAGAAATAAGATTATTAAAATCAGTTTTTTACTATATTTTTTCGTAATGTTACTGTTTTGTATGATTTAGCCGGTTTTTTAGCCGTTTTTTCTCGCTGAAATTAATTTAGCCGAAATTTTAGCCGTTTTTGAAAAAAATATAGCCGGTTTTCCGGCTAAATTTAGCCGTTTTCTAAATTTCCAGTTGGCAACACTGCTTGTATGACATCTATTTCATAAAAATGGAGATCAGCAAAATACGGAAGCAAGCCAGTTGATGGGTACAGTTAATTTGGTCTATGTAGTTTCCAGTCGTGTTTATACCCTATACCCATAAGATGGTATAGCGTATATTGTTTTTGTTACGCCAATATTATGTAACACCTCAAAGGAGCCTCCGGAGATATGGCATAGTATATACAGGGTGTCCGGAAACTGCCGCATAAACGCACCGGTTTGTTATTCCTCACATGATTTTCAGCAAAAAAGTTGTACGGAATATACCCCCTCAGTTTAACCCTTTAGCTGCCACAGGCATTTAAAGATTTTTGAAAAATGCGCCAATTTTTAAAAGAAACGTACAAGCACCTCACCTTGGCAGAAGTTGGAGAAAATTGAGATGGAAAAAAGATTGTTTTTGGGTCAAATCACACAAATTTCACTTTGAAGCTCTGTAAAACCCAAACCTCTTATCCGATTTTAGTGTGATTAGTTTTATTTTATTGGTAAATTTATTGGCTGTAATAATCATTTTATTTCATCATTCTAACTGTTCTAGCTTTGGAGATATTAGGCTTTAAGTCGTGCAAGAAAATGATTTTATCAAAAATCTTTAAATGCCTGTGGCAGCTAAAGGGTTAAGCTGAGGGGGTATGTTCGAAACAACTTTTTTGCTGGAAATCACATGAGGAATCACAATCCGTGCGTTTATGCGGCAGTTTCCCGACACCCTGTATATAAATGACCAGGGTCAGTCCCTGATTCGAATAAGCCATGTCTGTCTGTCCGTGTGTGTGTATGTTCGCACGATAACTCCCGAAATAATTAAGCTAGCGGTTTAAAATTTTGGTCAGATGTTTGTTTTGATAAAATCTTGGACGGTATTGAAAATAGGCCAAATCGGACCAAGGGTTCCTCTACCTCCCATACAAATGACCCCTCCTTGATATTACAATTCGCCATTACTTTCGATACAATATCGACTTGAAATGTTGATCAATGCCTATTTCGGATATATGCTTTAGTTTTATGGAAAGCGGAGTAGGTCCGGCTACCCATACCCCTACCTCCCCTACAAAGTTATATTCAGCCATATCTCTTGATAGAATGTCGCGAAGAACTTCAAATTAGTATCAAATGGTAGCTGTTGGATACCTTGATAAGAAGTTAAAGATGTGCCAGGTCCGACCCCCGTATGGAACTACGCTTAAAATGGTCAATCTGAAAGAAACCCATTAATTTCAACTGTTAGTCGCGTTCTACAACAGCTAAATTTTTGAATATCTGGTCAGTTACGTGTAACTGCTCTCAGGAGCACGATAGGTAGCGCAATGCATAAAATGTTTCAGCGGGATGCAGATATACCGGCTGGCCTCAGGAAACTATCCAGGCCTTCTTCATCACCATAACACTATGGCATTTGCAGTAGATTTCCTGGGTGCCAGTTTGATTAGTGTAAGACTTCATTCAAACGACGCGAAAACGGCTCGCAAGCTCGAGACATACGAATGCATTGGCTTATATGGGAAGCATATGAGTGTGAGAGCCATGACGATGTCAAAACACGGCTCGCGAGACTTTTTTTCTCGGGAGCCGTGCTTTGACGGCACCACGGCCCTCGCTTATCGTGCCCTTTCCATATAACTCAATACATTTATATGTCTCGAGCTTGCGAGCCGTTTTCGCGCCGTTTGAATGAAGCCTAACTCGTTGGGCGACCTGCATTGCTGTCTCCTCAGATCAAATGAAGACTTCAGTGCCAAAACAGCGGAATGGTATGTTTCTGCAAAACATTTCCCGAAAGTTCGACCAAACTCCCCTACAAGAATCGCTAGGCTGGGCGATGAACGAGATAGCACTCAGCGTGCTAATTCAGGAAATAATCTATGAAATTATATATGTTAAAGTCTAAAATGAGAGTGCTGAAAACTGCAAGACTCTTGGATCGGATGCATAAATCGTCGTCTGTGCCATACAACCTTCTTAGTGGTCATTGGCATATCAAATGCGTTTAATAAGGTCAATCACTTGATGCACCGTGCTATCATGTTAAATATGAACTAACTTTCCAGCAGAAGAGATTCCTTGGCAGCCAATATTTCACTGAAATTTGAGGCGAACGTTGTGCGGTTAGGTGTTCGGATAATCAAACTAGGTATTACACAGAACGATGTACTCTCCCCCTTTCCCACTCTATTCATGTAGACTTCCTGCACCTCTGGAACGAATGGAATTGATTTCCTATTCCAACCATTATACCGCGCTTGCAAATATGTGCCTCCGTGAAAGGCTATCTTGCCCGATTAGTAACCTTCAGTTCAATGTCATCAAAATCAGAAGTTGTGCTGAATTTGCTGAAATCAGTCAGCGCAAACGAGCAAAAACTCAAAACTTGTTATCTTGTCGTCAGGCCCATGATTGTCCAAAAGATGTACCTACATAATATATATATATATATAGCTATTTTTCAAGTAAGACAACCATCAATCCAAGCATTGTTTCTAAATTCCACCGCAGGGAGACATGAAATATGTCCGTTGAATACAATCTCCGGACTCCCAAATTATCTATATGTATGTCCGGGTACAAAAATATATGTATTAGCAGATTGCTGAAGTTGAAGAGTTTCATAATTAAATCGTGCACTGTACACTGGCACTTTGTCTCTGACTCCGATTCTTTTGACTCATAAAAACTGCATACACTTAATCTTCTACTACACCCAGTTAATAACAGTTAATCTTTTACTCTCATTCACAATTTCCATTCTTTATATTCTACTCAAATCGCTCGTGTGCTCCAGTCAAAAATCGTTGATTCATGAGTATGCTTCAAACGACCATTCAGCTTTCCAGTCCATTACTGTGGTCCACTTTGGGCACACGCTCTTCATAGCATCCTTGTAAATATTCCAGCTGTAAACTGATTTTTTGCAACGTCCTACACAAGCCGGCATCAACGGAAAGGAGCTAATAGTCCAATTTGCTTCGGTGCTGCTCTTCTCTGTTCCGCTTCTTTCACCGACCAATAACTGAAAATAATTGTAATTCTACGGCAAAGGATTCACCAAGTCTCAAGCCGTTCACCACAATTTGGTAAAACTTGGTAATTTCTTTAATAGCAGTTTTTATTTCACTTGCAGGATATATCCGTGATAAATTACATTCGTGTTCGTCGTCGTCATCGTTCCGAGCAACCAAAGCCAGAATGAAAAGCCATTTTTAAAGTGACGTCACTTGTGGGTGCCTGTGCTACATGGAAGACGTATACCTAGGATATGAGACGCGAGCGGGAGGAGTTCACCTACTAGTACTAGTGTGTGATTGCTACTTCCTTATTGACTCTGCCACTTGTGCATACAGCTGCCAAGTGGCTCTGAAAATACTTTGTGCAAGCATACGTACCTTTCTTGAGGACAAAGCCACACGGATGATCAAAAAGAAAATCTCGAAAATTATTACAGTCGGGATCGACGCCAGGCTCCTTGCACAGACAGGTCGGCCTGAAGAAGGGGAACGCCTGAAGGGTTCTCAGTGCCGCTTGACATTTTGTTACCGTCACTGTACTACATGCCACTGAAAGAAAAAACAAGCAGAAAAAAGGAATATCAGTCCAGAGAGTTCAGTCAGTTCTCGTTATATGGTGGTGTGTACTCTCGTATATAATGCATGCATGGCCGTGTGTGTTATGAAGGATATTTTTGTGTGTAAGTCGCCGTTGCATAGCAAATGTCGGAATGTTCGTGCTCTATTTGGTTATGAAAAATTTGTGCTATTACCAAGTCAGGCGCGACGCATATTGAAGATGATGCCCCACAATACACAAAGAAGTGGTTTTGTCACGTGTACAACGACGCCGTTTTCGTATATGTCACATTTTACAACAGGACTCCACTTGGCGTCTAGTTGAATTGTCTTCTTACATCTCTCATATAGCTCCGTATACACGCTACTTATTCGTACAAATGTAATACTTACGTAAGACTCGAGAGCGCTTCGAAGACCGAAGAACCTATGCCAAGAAATCCGAAGAGCGAAAAATGAAGGAATAGTCGAATCCACGAAAGGCGACGAAATGAATACCAACCGAAAGCAGCCGTATCCTTTACTTGTGGTACTATATACATACAGGCAGCAGTCAGTCATTATGGCGCTCATATACGCTGGCCGTAAACTTATATGAAACTCTTCATATAGCAAGCAGAAAGCCGCAATAAATAGCATTTTTGCGGTCGTATTATTCCCGCAGAATAGAATATTTGAAATACATTTTTGATAGCATACAGTCAATATGAAGGGTCTTTTACATTCACCTGCCACACAAAGAATGAAGTCGTCGAGTCGATGGGAATAAATCTGCGAGGATATACGTTTTCAATGGGGTCCTATAAATGATCTTGCCATTGAGCCTGTCGGTGTATTAAAATGTATGGATTTTCATTTTAAATCTCCAGCTGACAGATGAAATATGTGTCTATTTAGAATTTGCGTTTATAACATTTCCTATTAACCCCTATTGACATGCTATGTGAATGGGGTTAGTCTTTATTAGTATTTATAAATAGTCCGCCGATTTAACGAAACTATCTAGCTGGGGTTGCTATAAGAGGATGTGATTGTGTGATGTTGAACACTAAAAACTTTGTTGTAGTGTAGAGCCAAGATCTTCGATGCCCTGCATTGAATTAACAAAAGAGCAGCATATGGCTCGTGAGGTTCACTTTGACGTAGATTATAAATGTATTATGGACATAACAGCATTTCGTTTCACCCCTGCAAGAAAACTCCTTTTTAAACAAATTGGCGGAAATCTATTAGTGCTGTGGGTGTTCAAGAAACTTCTCAATAAAACAACAACAACTCCACATGCAAACACATCTCTATATATAAAAGAAAGTCGGGTTAGTTACACCATTTATAACTCGAGAACGGCTGGACAGATTTTAATGTAAATTTCTTCCACAGGATTGGTGTCTACCCAAAGTAACAGCACAACCATCGAGACATATGAAAAATTCACAATGGACACAAATATGAAGACAAATGTTTTTCACATACTTCTTTATGTATTTCTTGAATTAGTTACCAGATTTCAGTAAGTTGACGGATTAGTCATAATCATTTAAATATCCAGAAAATTCACAATGCGCAACAATTCACAAGGACATACTTTTGCATATATTTTTTGAAAATCCAACGGATTATAGAAAGAT
Organism: Microchrysa polita; assembly: GCA_949715475.1. Classification (NCBI taxonomy): domain Eukaryota; kingdom Metazoa; phylum Arthropoda; class Insecta; order Diptera; family Stratiomyidae; genus Microchrysa; species Microchrysa polita. The sequence continues at coordinate 63,557,010 of OX454421.1, read as the reverse complement.
TTTCTCGTCAAATTGATCTCCTCCACTTATAGCCGAGTAACTACTGAAATACGCAGACAAATTCACAATTAGCAAAATGAAAAGAACAGTTCTCTTTCATATCTTTCTTTCTCTATGTCCTGAACGATTTGCCGCGAATTTCAGCAAATTGATTCCGACGAATTGGTCTACACCCAGAATAAATATTTAAAGATACTAGAAATTCACAATGATAAAAATTATGAATACGTTTGTCTATAACTCATGGACGAATCCCGGATTTGAACAAATTTGCATGACCGGATTGAAATCTTCCCGGATTGGCACAATAAGTATTAAAACAATTCACAATGAACACAATTATGAAGTGTTAGCGGATTTTCCAAGATTTTCCTTCCGAATTGGTCTCCACCCCGAATGGCCGAATAAGGATTGAAGACGTCGGAAAATTCACAATCAACAAAATTATGTAGACAGTTGTTTTTTTTTCTGAATATTTCAAACGAGGTGCCAATCCATTGAACCATGTGAAAAATTAAAATTAGCAAAATTGGTAAAATAGTTTTTTTTTTCACATAGTTTTGTCTTTATTTTCGGAACAGATATGTGTATTTCATCGGATTGATCTGCAACCCGAACAGCAGATACGCGGATTTTATTGAATTCGATCTCTCGCCTGATTTATTTCGGCCTTAATTCGCATGACTTCTATGCTCAACATCATTAATACCTTTTGAAACATCTGTAACATTAACTACTAGAAAAATTGTGAAGGCAGTTCGTTTTCTTAATTTATGTATATATGTTGATCGAATGAACGTACTTCAGTAAATTATTTTCACCTACCCTCCTCACTCCTTCAATGACCACCGCCGAAATTGATCCTGACTGTAATGTCCACCACTAATGGCTTAGGAAACATCTGGAAAATCGGCCATGAGAAACATTACCATGGCAATTCAGTTAATATCTCTTGATCAGATTGACGTAGTTCAGTAAATTGAGCCCCCTAATCGATTGGGTATTACCACCTGAATAGCTGAATATCGACTAAAATTTGCAAACACTCCTGAATGAATAACCAAATGAGCATTTTTTGGAAAGGCTATTTTTCTTATTGTCTGGGCTTATCCTTTGTTTTCAGCAAATGTGTACCCCCCATTGAAGGCAACTTCTTTCTCGCAAATCTTTGTCTATATCTCCTGACCGGATAAGCGGACTCCAATAAAAATGCCCTTCCAGATTCGTCTATAGTAGAACAACTATTGAAACATGAGGAAACTTTGGAAAGTACCTCTTTTGCTCATCCTCCGGATACCGCTGAAAATGATTAGCGGATTAACGAAGAGCAGAAGAAGCATACGGAAAATTTATAGTGAGCAAAATTTTGAAGGCAGCTACCATCTTTTGGAAAAGCACAATGTTAAATGTTCACTACATAATTGAAACCTGCCCTAAATATCAAAATAAACATTCAAACATGGAAAATTTACAATGAGTGCAGTTTACTGAATTTCTCAAAAGATTGTATCTCCTCCATCACCTGAAGGAATTAGCTGATTAAAGTGAATTTGCTAGACCTTATTGCTCCACCCTAAATACCGGAATAAGTAGTATTGAAATAGGCTGAAAATTCACAATGAACAAAATTTTGAGGACAATAATTGCACCTCATATTCTTTTGCCTAGTTCGCCTGAAATTTTTACCGGTTTTCGGCAAATTCCACCATATAGCTATATTTCTTGATCGGATTACTGTATTTCAGTAAATTACACTGAATCCATGGTCAGTTACCCATATTCCCGGAACGGATTGCTGAGACCTCACTAAGTTGCTTACACCCCAATAACAAAGAAGCTTTTGGGACATCTGGGAAATGATTAGGGTACCTCATTTTCTTCAATTTGTCTACATATATCTCTTGAGCGGATTAGCAGTTTCCTGTAATTCTCTCTACCACTAGCATAAGGACCAGCCGAATAGCTATTGAAATATCTGCAAGATTGTTGGTCAATCTTATCTTATCAATGCTGTTCGTTTTCTAATCCTTTTGTCTGATTAACGAATTTCCATAAATTCTACAACCACCCATCTGAACGAGTTCTACACCCAATAAAAGGGACCCATCGAGAAATTCGGTTAGGAGTCAAATTATGAGGGCACCTTATTTTCTCAAGTTGTTGTTTATTCTTCCTAAATTTCCATTTACCGGAAAACTTTTCATGAGAAAAATTACGAGGACATATTTTTGGATCGCGGTAGCTATCCGTCACCAACGAGTTTGTACATTTAGAAGTTGGAGCGATACGAAGTTCGCCGGGCCAGCTTGTATATAATAAAATAAAATAATACAATATTTGACATAATATTTTTGTAAGGCTGCTCAATTTTCGCACACATTTCGTATTATTTCTACGTTATTTTTGCATTATATACATTCCAAACTTCATGTAAAATATCGGCTTTCATATATTTTTCGCTTTATTAAAAAAAATTTACTGAAATGTTTTCTTTTAAAAAAAAAATCAAAAATATATTTTGAATACACTTTCCCCGTATCATGCCTGATGTTACATATATGTAACACCCTCGAGCACTTCGAGTGCCTGATGTTACATTTATTTATTTATTTATTTATTTATTTATTTATTTATTTGATAATTACAAACAGGAGACACGTTCCCTTAATAGTAATCTTAAGATTTAATCAAATTCAAGCATAGAATTTTTAGTACATAAATTCAAAAATAGTTATAACTATGTAATAGAAAAAATAAAAAAAAAAAAAAAAAAGGTAAAGAGTGTACGAAATCAATGTAAGCTATTAGATTTGATTTTACTTAAGACTAGTCGCTTAAAAGAATTCAAGGAGTTAGGTAAAGGGCCAAGCTCAAGTCTGTCATAATATCGCATGGATCTTATAAGTGGTGAGTTCATATAAACAGAAAGATGGCTGAATGGATGCTCGAAGATGGCAGACGATCGTGTGTTATAGGTAGCAACTCGGAAATTGATGTCGTTGGAGACAGATGAAGAAAGATGACCTTTACAAACTTTATACAGAAAGCACATGTCTAAGTATTTTCTTCTTTCGCTCAATGACAGCATTTGAAGGAATTTCAAGCGTTCGGGGTATGAACGGTAGGGGATTTTAAATTTAAAAAACAGCGATTTGGTAAACCTTCGTTGTACGGACTCTAGATCATCAGATGCCCCTGATGAATTAGCACCTATCATTGGAGTAGGAGACCATACGACTGAAGCGTATTCTAAAGTGCTTCTTACCAGAGATACAAAGAGCTTTAAGGCAGTGTGCTCCGATCTAAAATTGGCTGAGCTTCGTAAAACGAAGCCAGAAAGCTGAAAAGCCTTTTTGACTAGGTTCGTGTAATGTTCCGTGAACTTTAATTTAGAATCGAAAGTCACACCTAAGTCTTTTATAGTATCAGCTGAACTCAGAACGATGGAGTTGATTTCATATGGAAATGAGAGCGGAGACGGCTTTAATGAATATATCACTACGTTACATTTTGATATATTGAGATGCAGATCGTTGGAATCGCACCAAGAATGTAGGATGTCCAAGTCGTTTTGTAGCATCCGACAATCAGCAATATCACTAACTTTAGAGAAGAGCTTACAATCGTCGGCGTATAGCAAGCATTTGCAATTTAACAGAGGTGGAAGATCATTGACGAAAAACAGAAATAGGAGAGGGCCAAGGATTGAACCCTGAGGAACACCAGAAACTGGACAGAAGGGAGATGAAGATAAATTCTCGAATACGACACAAGAAGACCGGTCGACAAGGTACGAAGAAAGCCACGACACTAAGTGGAAAGGGAAGCCGCACAGTAGTAATTTGTTAAGTAAGATGGAATGGTTTACGGAATCAAAGGCTTTCGAAAAGTCCGTGTATATAACATGAACATCCAGGTGGCTGTCAAATGATTTAGCCACATAGTGTGAGAATTCAACTAAATTAGTGGTAATTGAATTATTTTTGCGAAAGCCGTGCTGATGTCGGGATATGGTATGCCCGAAATTTTCATAGATGAAATTGAAAACAATTCTCTCGAAGACCTTTGAGCATCCCGATAAAAGCGAGATGGGACGGTAGTTTTCAGCCAAATTGGGGCTGCCTTTTTTAGGAATGGGGACCACTTGTGCTACTTTCCACTCTGCCGGAAAGACACCTTCCCTAATGCTCTTATTGTAAATAATTGCAAGAGGGATACTTATGGTGCTTGCGGTTTTTTTAAGAAAAAGATTAGGAATTCCATCCGGTCCGGATGACGAGTTCACGTCAAGAGAGGAGATTACAAGTTCAACATAAGAGGATGTTATATCAGAAGCCGGTTGAAAAGATTGCTGATCACTGTTTAAAGTAGGGGGAGCGGAAGGTTGTCGATACGTACTGGAGAAAAAAGTAGCGAAAAGCTCGCAGATATCTTCCGGAGTATCGGCCGTAGTGTTGTTAAACGATAACGAAGACGGATGGGAAGATGTAGCTCTCATGTTTTTGACATGAGACCAGAAGAGTTTATTTTCATTATTGTGTAGGCTTTGTTCAACACTTGAGAAATAGGCTGCGCGGGCACCACTGATTAGTTTCTTCACTTTGGAACGGAGGTTATGGAAAACCAGATAGTCCGCCTGGCGGTGAGAACGCACGAATCGAGCGTGTGCGCGGTTTTTCTTACTTAACATTTTATGTATTAATGGGGTGAACCAAATGGGACCCTTTCGTTTCCTACAAATCCTAACAGGAACATATTTGTGAATAATGTTATTCACGATTGAATAGAACAGAGCCAGAGCCGACTCGCAGTTGTGATTATGAAGAACTTTCACCCAATCGACTTCGTGCAACTTTTGGTTGATTACAGCGTAATCCGCTTTTGTAAAGTTGGGACGAGAGTGAGGATTGTAAGAATGGATTGGGGAGGATGGAATATAGATATCGTTTAATAGGGCTGGGTGGTGCATGTCAGTAGGTAAGTAAGCAACTGGGGCTTTAAACGTTGTTAGGTAAGAGGAATCAAAACTACTTAGGACGAGATCCAAGGTTCGATCATTACAGTTACTAGTCGTATTAAATTGTAATAGATTACAGTGCTCCAGGAAGGATGATAATGCTAGGTACATGGAAGGTGAAGTGGAGCTTACTGGAAGGCCAGGACTATTAGGCCAACAAATATAGGGGAGATTGAAATCTCCGCATATGAAAATATGGAAATGGGGATACCTTATATTGATCAGATCAGAGAAATAGCTAAAGATGTCGTAATATGTCGCCAAAGAAGAATTACAAGGTACATAAATGCATGCGATTAACAAAGATATCGAGGTAATTGCAACAGTAACACAATCATAAATTTCTGAGTCAGTATTCGAAATGAAAGATGATTTTAAATTATTGCGGACAGCTATGAGGACTCCTCCTCCATCAGTCTTTCCAATGGCTTCATAATTACGATCGCAACGATAAATAAGATAGCCATCTAAAATTTCACCATTCTTTATGGAGTTATTCAGCCAAGTTTCAGACAAGCATATGATGTCATGAGACGCAGTTAGAGCCGATAGATTGAAAGCATTAAGCTTGGTCCTTAGCCCACGTACATTTTGATAATAAAGAAGAAAGTTTAATCCCTTTTTCGGGCTTTTTGTGAGCGACTTTTCGGAAAATTTCGTTTTGAAAAATCTTTAAGTAATACGCCCTTTGGCCAAAAAGTATGACAACAAGGCTCAGCAAGTTCTGAAGGAATCGTAACTTTAAAAGATGCAACAATTCTATTTGGTAAGTTCTCTCTTGTTAGTTTGTTACATACAAGTATAGAAGGTTCATAACCGAGTTTACTTACAATATAATTCCTGACGTCAATTTCAGGAGTGTCATAAGCTAGCCTTGAAACGAATAGCTGTTTAGGTGGACAGCAGACACGTAATTGACCAGGCCGTGCAGACATTAATTCAGATGAGTTCGATGTGCTGACGGGACGATTGGAAGACCGTGAATCTGGTTGATGTAGCAGTTGTGTGGACGGTGAAAGTACAGCAGAAGATGGAGAGTGAAACGAAAGCAACGGAGATGCTGACGGTTGGTATTGGAACTGCTCAGGTTGCAGTTGGTTCGCACAGATAACTTGAGGTGGCAGCGGGTTGGGCAGATGACCTTGCTGCTGCACGTCCAGCGACCTATGTAACGCGCCGCTCGGGCTTACAGTAATACATGGTTGACATGTCACCGGAGACGGGTCAGATGTAGTGATATGTTGGCGATGAAGCTGTTGTGTGGACGGCGAAAGTCTAGCTGAAGATGCTTGTTGAAGTAAAAGCAACTGAGATGTTGATGGTTGGTTTTGGTACTGCGTAGGAAGTGGATTCACAGAATATGGCGTAAGTGACATTGACGTTGACGTTGTGCAGAACGGAGACAGGTCAAACGATGACGGCCCTTGCAGTGCAGACTGAATAATTCGAGGGTCGTTTGCAGACCTCACCGGCAACTGCTGAGGTAAGTCAGGTTGAGGCGACTGTTGAAGGTGAGTCTGCTTAAGAATCTCTTCGCAAGACGTGATCAACGGTTGGAGCTGATTCTGATCCTCTATGTTGGACTCGACTATTTGAGGAGGATTCTTACGTTTCTTTACCTCCTTTACCTCCTTTTTCTTTTGTGTCTTCTGCTGACGTGTAGTAACACCCACAGCCGCAGGCTCAGGAATGACGTTGTTGGTGTCTTCGATGTTGGTGTCGATGATATCCGAGGCAAGTCGAGGATCGGACGAAGTGAAAGCGTCGACGTCGTTGAAAACCGCCGACATTTTGGATAGTACTGCCTGAAAGTCGGTAGTTAGACTGCCAAGCACTGTCTTAGTCGACAGCATTTTGGTGGCATACGATGACATAGAATGAGTTCTACAGGAGTTGCAGAACCAATAAACTCCTGAATCGGCTCTAAGGATGCAGTCACCAGTAGTTCCAAGAATGCCAATGCATTTGCAATGGAATGGCTTCTCGCAAAATCCTGCACACATGATCATAGGTGATGAGTTTTCCTTATCTATACAGGTTGAACGAGAGCAACTCATTTTCAAAGTTAGATTAATTTTCAGGAAAATGTTATCGATTAATCGAAAGTAAAACACAGCCCTAGTCGGGTATCGAAAGTCAGATATGATTATAGCGCGCCGAAAGGTAGGCAATATTATAGTTTATGGTAAAGTTTATAGCAAAGGTTTGAGTCCAGGCTACACAGAATTATGGTAAGATATGTTCCTTGTCTTTTTCTCACTCCCGCCGTTTACACTATCTAGCGAAAGAAAACACTGCACTTCATTCACAAATGACAAGTAGCAATATATAAATGTATCGGTGCCACCTTTTAATGTGGAAAACCCGTAAGTTTAAAGAAAAAGAAATAATTTGCCAGACGTGTAAACAAAGTGACTTTTTGACAGTTCGAGCGCGGGTGTATATGTAACACTGACGGGAACCTGAACCCGGCATCCGGTGAAATTTTTTTTCAACAAAATGTGTTTTTAGCCATTTTAAGCCGATGTGGAAAATTTCAGCTTAATCGGTAAGATTTTAGGGTCTCGTCGTTAATGGGTTAACTGGATTTATTAGCAGTAACGCCGTTACCATTACTCCAAACTGGCAAAAATCTACTGATATGAAATGTACCCATCGAGTTCTTTGATTTGATAAAAACTAAAAAAGTCGACTTTTTCAAATCTCCGGGACACCCTGTGTGCTTTGTCCTACCAACGTCTAAGTATTTCGTGCTAAAGACTGTTACGATTCTACATATTCCTACCAAATTTCATTACGATCGGTTAGTGAACAAATTTGTAAATGTCCGGGACACCCTGTTATCTTCGCCATACCAATTTTTAAGCATTTTATTCCAAAGACTGTTACCATTCTACACATTCCTACTAAATTTCATGACGATCCGTTAAGCCGTTCGCGAGTTATTTAGTGAACAGACGGACGGACAGACGGACAGACGGACGGACAAAATCGATTTCATAAGGGTTTTTTGAAAAATCTAAAAAAAACCCTAAAAATCGTCAATTTGTACCACCAGAACACGAAACTTACACGAAAAATTAAATTCAGGCTCAAAGTTTTTGGTGAATCACAATCACTGGCACAATTCTTTACAACGCACTTCATTATTCAAATTTAAGATGTTTTTAAGGGATTTGAATTAATGAAACTCACAAAAAACTTTAAATTTTAAAGTTTTTCATAAAGTTATAAATTTTAAAGTTATCCGTGAAATTCTTAACGATTTAGAAACAGACGGGGACTTGTCACTCATGTCAGACGTTGGAACGAAACGCAACAAGCGAAATTCCCGCAATTTTCCTGCGTTTCTCAACATTTAATGGAAATGAGTTTTTCCAACTAAGTGCTAGCTTTAATAATCCAGGAAGAATGTGCAAAAGTGAAAAAAATGCGGAATTAACGTTAAAACCTAGTACTGACCGCGAGGGGGAAATTTTTCGCCGCTGCGATTTTTTCAATGAAAATGTATTCTTACTGTCGTCGAATATATGGGGAATGCTGGGGAATTCCATAAGCTACAATCCGAAAAGAGTTCCATAATTTTTTTCGGCCATTTTATGTATTTTTTCCGATTCCCCGGTTATTTCATCGTGAAATGTCAAATGACTAGGGAATCGAAAAATAATACATAAAATGGCCGAGGAGAATTATGCAACTGGTCTCGGATTGTAACTTATGGAATTCCCCACCGTTTGTGACATATTCCACGACAGTAAGTATCCATTTTTATTGATAAAATCCCTAGGCGAAAAATTTCACTCTCGATCTTAATTCAGCCCTTAAATGCGGAATAAATGTTCAACGATTTCTTCCAAAAAAAAATCAGTTGAGAAAAAATGTTGAGAGCCAGTGTTATAATCGCAATTTTGGACAGTGACGTAAGAGAGGAGAAAAAAATTGCCGTGTACGAATACGGGAAAATCAAAGTATGTGTGACAATTTGTTGTGGCTTCAAGGGTTTCAATAGAGTGATATGCTTTCGTCATCTCCAGGTACTTTATCTCTTTGACTATAGACTACAGGACTCGTCACTGAATAAACAACATATCTAGGTCTAAAATAGCTGCAGTAGATACATTTCTACCTAATATGGCTAATAAAACGCCATATCAGCCAAATAATTCTGCTATGGAAATATGTTTTCTAAAGCGGCAAAAATATATCACATACGACTATACTATATAAAATTAATACAATAGCTCACACAATAAAGTTATTGTTTACGGAGCAAGGAATATTTTCCACGCAACTAAAAACTATTCTTCAAAGACATAAATTGTTGGTGGCCAAGCTAAGTTGTATCTATGCTAATGTCTATATTAGACATGCATTACCAGCAGGAAACAAACAGATTCGCAACTAAATTTGTGGTTCATATAGGTAAGGCATATTTATAAGTCATTGAACTATAGGCTTTTTTGAAAGAAATTCATCTACCACTTTTATAGCTCCGTCAGTTCCATTAATACTTATAGTAACCCAAACAAATAAGTCTAGGCTTTATCTATACAAAGTACCTTCCTTCCTTCCTTTGGCCTGTTCAAAGGAATATTATACAACGATGATCAATATTTAACTATTTCCCCAATCCTAAATTATCCGTATCAAAAATACATACCTGTAGCCGAAACTACTAACGTCAACGCATTTTTATCCAAACATACATTTTCCGAAGAATATTATGCAAATTACGACATAAAAAATTAACAATTAAAAGGAATTGTAAAATAGGGTCACGTAGAAAGCAAAATCATGTCAACGTGAAGCATTTTTAATAAATTATTCAGGCGGATTGAAACATGCCAGTGGCATTAAGGGCCGGGTATCATTCACCAGGTTGTCGGGTCAGAGAGCTGAACTTTACGACCAACTATATCTTTTTTTTCCTGTAGAATAACAACAGGAGAGACAATACGCTCTGCCTCTGACCCAAAACAAACGTTTCACTTTCCTCCCATTAACCATCCGGCATGCACGAAAAAAAGGAGTAGATAAAAGACGTTGAACTTCATCTGTTCCAGAGCACATCCTCCGCCGTCTGCGAATGTTTGCGCGCTGACTGAAACCATTCCCGAACATTTGCCTTGTGGCTAACAACCGTCAGGAGACATCAACAAAAAGGAAATCTGATCTGATTACATGTCTTCTGGAAAGAAGCGATACTGGGTACTTTTCAACATTTTTTGTCTGTTTCGTTCCTGGAAGACTCAACAAAGTCATGTGACAGGATGCAGTTACATGAGCTGAAAAATGCGGAATAGAGGGCTGGGAACTTTTTTTTGCGAATTTGTATCCAACTAACTCGTACACGCTTGAAAAGTACAAAGTGCAATACTATATTTTCCATTATCCTGACATGGACTTATCCATTTGTGTCCTACACAAAGTCGGACGATTAGACGATTTTCGTCGCGCCGTGTTGCATTAGGTCGGGCATAACGTTCAAGTTTTTCTCACCGGTAAAACACGAGGAAAGCATTGTCAAGTCGTTTTTCAAAAAACTTTTTCCCAACGAGAACCACGAAAAGTTCGCAACTTTATTCACCACCAATTTCGGCCAGATGCAAAGTCGTTGTGTGTTTCGCAACAACTCTTGCACAAAACTTGGCCGAAACAGAGTTTTGTTCGACTCTCTTCAGTGCTCAGTGCTGTCCTTAATAAATTTCCTTGTACGCTTGTAATTCGTTTTGTTTGCAGGTGCGAGGGGATTTCTGGCCCCCGACGCAAGACTCTGCCGTGTCTATACGACCAACAATCATGTGAACTAGAAAGGATTGAATGCTTTTGTATTTTCGTGCGGTAAACAGGGCCCGGGCATTTTGGTGCCCCCGCACGTTGTTGTCGTGCTTGAAGGACCTTGCCATTCGGCATTCCTATCGCTGGCGGTGGTGGTTCGATATACCAAACCACCTTAGCCCATCCAATACATCGCCGTGCCGGCAAAAATAGAGCCCATTTGGCGGTTCTCATGTAGTTAGCTACGTACATTCTTATACATAAATTATTCAAAGTTTTTTATTGATCCAGTGTCAGAAGTTCCGTTCCCGGGGTAGTATTTTTCACGTCAGCATGTAAAGTAGTATCCGCGCAGGTGACCGCATAAAATATTACGCTACATTGAGAGGGGCCTGTTTTCACCTCTGGGTTTTGCTTTGCCCAATCCGGCCGGGAGGCCCACAATGCATAGTAGGATGCAAAATTAGTAAATGTGGTTACTCTTTGAACTTTCGACTCGTTCATTTTGTTTTTGCATATAACGTACAACAAACACACTAAATGGGACACACGTATCGATTTTTTTGTTCTTATCAATTCTCGGTTTGAACGTGATCCGTTGCCGTACACAGGCAAATGTATTATGAAATTGTACACTCGCCATTTACTACACACTGTTAGTCGAGTCCTTTCAATGAAACGAGGATTTCTGTTGTTGGTGGTGTTCGGCGTCTACATCGTGCTTATATGATTAAATATTTGCAGGACGACTGCCGTGGGGTATCGTGGTTCTGGGTTGTGGCGTGGTGAGGTTTGTTTGTTCACGGAAACGGGGCTGAAATCTGCTTCGCGTCCGGAAAGTGAACAGAGTCCGATTGTTGAGGAAGTACATTGTGGATGGCGCTTATGGCAGGCGACGTGCCATTTTTATCGTATCGTATTTTTATCTAACGCTAACTGACTTACTTTCCCTTTTGGTAATATAATAAATGTCCTTGCCGGATGTTGTGCTTTTTTTTGTTGGAGCATTGACGATGCTAATGATTGATAAGAGCTTTAATGGTGCAATCTTACTTGGTCGTCTGAAGAATGTATATTTAATCTAGAAAGATACTTCCAAGAGAAACGAAACGTGAACAAACAAAATAAGCAGATAGTTTCCTATCTCAAAGGGCACCATTAACCTTCCTATACCCGCGTCAAATTTTGTTACACGTATACCCGCGTCGGTCTCACAGACCGATGATTTTCAATCCTTTTTAAATTGTGTTTTTTTCCATAACAAAAGATAAATAGACGATAATAAATAATAAAACTAAAGTGTATAATGAAACAACAATGTCATTCAATAACTTTATTTCCATTTTAATCAGTTTTTTGCGAAAAACTTCAACATTGCAACTTTTATACTTTGGAACTATAAAATCTCAACATAAACATCTTTTCCTTTTAAAACACAAAAATATTCTTTCGTCTCGCATAAACACAGGATGTGTACTAAAATAGAATCAAAGAATGACTCAAAGAACACTAAAAAAAAATTAACATACTAATTTTATACTGACACAAAAAGTCACACCTATACCCGCGTCGGTCTCACAGACAATTCCTTCCAAATGCACCAATACGCCCGTCTTGCGTAATCACAAGACATGCACTAAAAGAAAGTCAGGAACAAATCCGGCAACTAGCAAAAAACACGACCCGCTACCTTTTCATTTAAGCTAAAAAAATTGAAAAAAGTGTTTTGTCGGTCTGACAGACCAACGCGCGGGTATAGGAAGGTTAATGCTCACTTACACTTTACTGAGAGATGCAACTACTTATGAGGATATGAGGTGCTACTTTCATCTCCAACGTACCGTAGGAACTGCGTAATAAAGTCAAACCGTAGACTAGACCCAGGTTTCGGTAAAAGACCCCGCAAAAATGGTTCAAAGAGAAAGAAGCAGAATGTTAAAAAGCGAAGCCAAGATCAGACGCCAAGGTCATATCTTAGTCCGAAGAAGATGACCAACGCAGAAATTTTTCTTATTCAAGGCTCAAGGCTCCCCCCGTAAGGTAAAGGTTGAAAGGCTCCGACCGATTCCTATATCCTTTTCAGTTGTGGCATAACTGCGGACCCTTAGCTATGCAGGAGGAGTTTCATACGGTGAACGGCTCCGGCCAATTCCTATGTTTCTCTACGGGGCGTTACTTTCCCGCATTATCCGAGTAACCGCTGCGCCTGAGTGCTGTATTAACAACTTCAGCGTCTCAGGTTACTAAACGTAATAGGGTGACATAAACCGAATAGTCAATCACCGAAGCAGCACCTTCCGTAGGGGGAGGATAAAGGTTGAAAGGCTCCGGCCGATTCCTATATCCTTTTCAGTTGTGGCATAACTGCGGACCCTTAGCTATGCAGTAGGAGTTTCATACGGTGAACGGCTCCGGCCAATTCCTATGTTTCTCTACGGGGCGTTACTTTCCCGCATTATCCGAGTAACCGCTGCGCCTGAGTGCTGTACTAACAACTTCAGCGTCTCAGGTTACTAAACGTAATAGGGTGACAAAAACCGAACAATCAATCACCGAAGCAGCACCTCCGAGGCCTCTCCATGATGGACCTCTTTCGTTTTACGAATACTATCATGGTTAAGCGATGGGCCGACAATCCATCCTTGGAAAAAATTCTACGTCAAGAAACCTGGAATGAAAGCCTCGGATTGGACGGATACAACCCAACGACGACATCGCAAACGAACAACTGATTACTCTTTCGGAACCTGGAATGTACGCTCTCTGAATAGGCCAGGGGCCTTAAGGGCCCTCTTGGATCAGGTCGAAAAATATAAGCTGAGCATTGTTGCACTCCAGGAAACTAAATGGCTTAGTAGCGAGATTGATGACCGAAATTCGTACACAATTTTCACAAGTGGAAAACCTTCGGGCCACAGGGAGTTTGGAGTGGCGTTCATTGTAAACAATCAACTTAAGCCGCATGTTATCGACTTCAAACCCAAACGAGCGGCTGTGTGCGATTCGCATTAAGACCCGGTTCTTCAATCTCTGGCTCATAAACGCGCATGTCCCCACCGAAGTCAGTGAAGACGCGGTTAAAGACGAGTTCTATCACCGCCTAGAAAATCTCTTCGATTCACTTCAATCAAATGATGTAAAATTGCTGCTAGGGGATTTTAACTCCAAAGTCGGAAACGAAAGTTGGCATAGGGGGATTACTGGAGGGTACAGCCTCCATGAAGACTGTAACGACAATGGCCAATGACTATTAGACTTCGCGACCAGCAGAAATATGGTCATTAGCTCTACCTGTTTTCCGCATCGTCGCATTCACAGGCAGACCTGGAGATCTCCAGATCAACATACCGTCAACCAAATTGACCACGTCCTTGTCTGCAAGAGATGGGCATCGAGCATAATGGATCTTCGGTCCTATCGTGGAACAAATATTGACTCTGACCACTATATGGTGAAGGCGACTTATAGGTGCAGAATTTCTTCGGTGCATCATTCGAGGTTCAACCCGGCAGAATTTTTTGCGGTTGACAAATTGTTGGATGATGCCACGGTGGTCACTTACACGACTGCCCCTGAGGAGAAGCTGACGCCCTTGCTAAATAACATCAGCAACAAAGGCGCCCTTGAGATCTGGGATACACTCAAAGACACCATCAAGGGGGTCGCAGAGGAGGTTGTGGGATACAAAGACCGGCGAGCCCGAAATGATTGGTTTGATGAAGAATGTCAAAATGCGGTAGATGCTAAAAACGAGGCATATCGCCAATGGACTGAACGCGCAACTAGAGCCAAAAAAAAAAAAAACAAAATATGACGAGCTTCGACGATTTTCGAATAGGCTAATTAGGCGTAAGAAACGTAAGCATCTTGACGAAAAGTTGATGCAAATAAACCAAAGACTAGTTAGTAGGAACAGTAGACAAGCGTACAAGCTAATTAATTCAATTAAAAGTGGATACCAACCCAGGACCAGCCTCTGTAAGGATAAGGATGGCAATATCATTAGCGACACTGATAGCGTTGATAAACGCTGGGCCTCACATTTTGAAGAGCTCCTCAATGTTCAACCGAACAACCCCACACAAGAAGCTCCGGAGCTGATGGCTGAACCAGGTCCTCCCGTTCAACCCCCAACAGTAGAAGAAGTTGATCTCGCCATGCAAGCACTAAAACATAATAAAGCCCCGGGCGCTGACGAGATTTCAGCTGAACTGCTGAAGCATTTTGGGGAGAGCCTTGTTAAGGCTATACACACACTTATCGTTAAAGTATGGCACGACGAAATAATCCCGGAAGATTGGCGTAAAAGTATCATTTGCCCAATCCACAAAAAAGGGGATAAGTTGAAATGTGAGAACTACAGAGGCATCTCATTAGTTTGTACGACTTATAAGATTTTATCTAAGATTCTGGAAAATAGAATTAATCCGTACGCAGAAGAAATCATTGGCGAGTACCAAGGCGGCTTTAGACCTGGTCGTTCGACGACAGATCAGCTTTTTACAGTGAAGCTTTTACTCCAGAAGTGCTGGGAATACAACATCGACGTATACCAAATATTTGTTGACTTCAAGCAGGCATACGACAGTATCGATCGAAGCGTACTGTACAACATTCTGCTGCATTTTGGTATACCGGCTAAGCTAGTGCGACTCATAAGGATGACGATGACTAATACCGTCTCGCAGGTCAGAGTTCAGAACAGACTCACTGACCTATTTGAAACTCGTACTGGACTCAAGCAAGGCGACGGGCTGGCGCCGACGCTCTTCAACCTGGCTCTGGAGTATGTGATTCGAGCCATGAATTTGGACAGCAGCGGAACGCTACTCATTAAATCGACTCAACTAGTAGCCTACGCCGACGACATCAACATCATGTCTCGAAGATTGGGTGATGCAGAAAGCCTTCTGCATAATCTCAATAACGCCGCCAAAGAAGTTGGGCTACATATCAACGAGTATAAAACCAAGGTCATGATGCAATCAAAAACTAGAACGCCAGCAAATTCAAGCATCACAGTGGGGGACCTCAATATAGAATATGTAGACAACTTCACTTACCTGTCGTGCTCTGTGGCCGTGATCGTTCGGTCGCCACTCTGTGAAATAGACACTCATAGAGAAACGAGTTTCCAAACTCGGCACGACTCGTCGCCAGTTTATTATTCAGAAGAAGATGATAAGAGATATTCTTATCATAGAATGATAAACTAATAATGCGACTAGGAAGTGGTACGGCTGACAACCTTATCACACTCCGAATTCAGTTGTCTTTGTAACGTTGACGACTACACACGGTAGTCGTCAGCGCACCATGCTCCACTAGGAGTTAGGGTAATAAAGAAGAAGACAACTTCACTTACCTGGGTTGCAATTTGTCAAAAGACGCCAACGAAACAGATGAGATAAAGCGACGGATACAACTAGCTAATAAGTATTACTTTGCGGTCCTCCAAATTATGAATTCGAAGCTAGTGCACAGGAACACGAAGCTCCACGTGTATAAAACCATCATCCGACCTGTGCTATGCTATGGCAGCGAGGCATGGACCCTAACCCAAAACTCTGAACACCTGTTGGACACATTCGAGCGAAAGGTTCTCCGAAGAATCTTCGGGGCCGTTTGTGAACGAGGTGAATGGCGCATCCGGTACAACCTTGAGTTGTATCAGCTGTATGATGAGCTACAGGTGTCGAAGATCGTGAAATTGCAGCGATTGCAATGGGCGGGTCATGTACAAAGGATGAACGACGATCGCATGCCCAAAAAGGTGATGAACGCGCAACGAGTGGACGGAGCCAGATTGCGTGGACGACCGAGAGCCCGATGGGAGCATTCTGTATGTGAGGACGCCCACCAGATGCTAGGCTTTCGGAACTGGAGGACAAGGTCGCGTGACCGCGACAATTGGAGGTTTTCAATCCAGGCGGCCAAGGCCCGACGTCGGGCTATCGTGCCATAAAGAAGAAGAAGAAGAAGGCTCAAAAAGATGGGTGACAATGTGTATTCTGTATTCGTCGTACACGAAACTTGAAATTATGGTTCCAGAGCTGGGAACCTAGTTCAAGTATTCGAATTCATTATAGCCAACTTCTGAGCCTAGCGGACGTTGATGGTGTCCTACCGCACAAACGCATCGACAATTGATTCCTAATGTGATTTCCATTTCCGTACGAGATATACCCCCAAATCTTAACCCTTTTGCTGCCACAGTTATTTGAAGATTTTTTAAAAATTAATTTTCTTACACCGCTTAAACATGAATATCTCCAATTTTTAGCTTGGATACATTCAAACTGCCCCTAATGTTCTGCAATTTAATAAAAGGCATAAAAACTCATATAAATTGTGGAGCTAGAATAAAATGATGTAAGAAAAATATGATCGTAAGAATATTGGCCAATTTTAAAAAGAATCGTACAAGCACCTCACTTTGGCAGAAATTATAGGAAGTTGAGATGAAAGTAATTTGTTTTTGCGTCAAATCAAAAAAAAAATTTGACTTTGAAGCTCTGTGAAAACCAAACCACTTATCCGATTTTAATGCGGTTATTTTTATTTTTTAAGAAAATGGGCTATGATATTCAGGTGTAAATCGTGTAAGAAAGCGAATTTCCAAAAATCTTAAAAAAAAACTGTATATGCTAAAGTGTTAAGAATTGGGGTATGCTCCGTGCAGTTTTTTGGTGGAAATTAGATGACGAATCATTTTCCAGTGAAAGCCATCGGACACATTGTATATGCGAGCTCGTCTCCCAAAAAGATACGTGACAGATAAGGATTTTGGGCACAATTGGGTTTTGTGCACTAAAAAGCTGATGGGCTTCGTTACGTGCTTGGGGACCTTCACTATCTCGTCCCAAATAACCTACTAATATCAAGCCGATTAAATACATGCGGACTCTGTATATATATATATATATGCCTGTTTTTGTGTCTTTTTGTGATAAGTTTAATTTAGACGATTCGATTATATGTGGTATAATAATCGATAAATATTGTAGGCAGATCCCCTTGAAAACCTGCTAGAGATCCCATTTACGGCATGCACCTGCCGTAGTTTGGCGCGAAGATTATAAGATACAGTGCTTGTCATCAGATTAGCACACCCCTTCGCATGAATAGTTTCGGCTGATTTCCAACCAAACTAAAAGAGCTAAAATGTCAAAATTATAACTGTTAATAGTCTATTCAATTCTGAGTTAATTAACACAAAAAGTATTGTGGTCACATTTTTTAATGTTGTTTTATAATTGATTTTCGAAAAAGAACACACAAAATAGCCATTTAAAATTTGTCATCAGGATAGCACATGCAATTTCTTCTTCTTCCACAATTAACGACGTAGGACCCCCAATTTTTTGTGGTTGTTTGAGTAAGATATTGACTTTAATATGAATAAGGAAAAATCATTATCTGCGGAAGAGGGACCAAAATTTAAGGCATACAAGGAGTCAAGGCGGCCAAAAAGTGAAATTTCGAAAAAAAATTGATAAGTTGAATCCGAGTTCGTGTGTAATAAGTAGCGTTAACCAAAAAATATTAGAGGCGATATGAATTGAGTACATGGCAATCCTTATGAGAGAGTAATTTTGAGAGAAACATCTAGCCCTCATGACTCGGTCGCAAGGATTAGGGTAAATTTTGACATTGAGGCGAGCCTATCTTTTGTTCAAACAGTGATAATAAAACTCCACATTTCAAGAAACTAAAACTAAAGAAAAAACTCCAACTTAACTTTCCCAGAAGGAAAATACGTTAAAATTAATCATGAGAACACCTGACATGGAACAATGAATGGCGGTATGTTATCTTTTCGGATAAAAAGAAGTTCACTTTAGAAGAGTAACACAGTTATAATGTCTACTTCCAGGATCTTTGTTAGGAACGACACCATTAGGATCGCATTCATTGTCAGACAGATTGTGTAATGGTCTCGAGGGCCAAGTGATACTATGAGATGATACTTCTTTTTATTCGAATAGACAACATAGCGCCATTCTTTATTACATTTCAAGTGCTCTCGAGTTTAATTTAAGCGTATTTTCCTTTAGTTTTAGTTTCTTTAGTTGTGGAGCATTTTCGTATCACTATTTGAACAATAGGCTCACCTTAATGTCAAAATTTACCCTAAACCTTGCGACCGAGTCATGAGGACTGGATGCTTCTCTCAAAATTACTCTCTCATAGGGATTGACAAATAGTCAATTTTTATCGCCTCTGTTATTTTTATCTTAACGCTACTTATTACACACGAATTCGGATTCAACTTATCGGCTTTTAAATTTTTTCTCGAAATTTCACTTTTTGACCGCCTTGACTGCTTGTAAGCCTTAAATTTTGATCCCTCTTCCGCAGATAATGATTTTCCCTTATTCATATTAAAGTTAATATCTTACTCAAACAACCACAAAAAATTAGGGGCCTACGTCTTTAATTGTGGAAGATAGACAAAAAAGAAATTGCATGTGCTATTCTGATGACAAATTTTAAATGGCTATTTTGTGTGTTTTTTTTTCGAAAAACAATTATAAAACAATATTAAAAAATGTAAACACAATACTTTTTGTGTTAATTAACTCAGAATTGAATAGACATTTAACAGTTTTAATTTTGAAATTTTAGCTCTTTTAGTTTGGTTGGAAATCAGCCGAAACTATTCATGCCAAGGGGGTGTGCTAGTCTGATGACGAGCAGTGTATTTATTAGGGCGTATTAATTCCGATCGATTGTTCCAGATCCTGGAGAATTACCCCGAATTACTGTAGTGATACAAGTAATTATAGAAGAAATAAGTGCATGGAATAAGATCTTCCTCTGATCAAATTGCACTGAAACGATACCGAGGCTAATTTCGGGCGTGGCCGAAATTTGGATACCCTTCGCTCCCCTCGGGCTAAAAGTTTTTTCGGGCGTACCTACGACATGTATTTACTTCACTAAAATAAAGGGGAAAATGAATGGTTTAGTGGAGGTAAATCGCCGTAGCCGCCATACAGATAACGTCATAGCAATATTATGTTGCTCTCCCGTAAAAATAAGTCTGACTAGACTATCATGTTCTGCCTGTCCCAAACACGCCACTTCCGAATTCGAACATTGAAAACGCGTTATTCATTCACCCTTCTTCTTGATCGAACTGTGGCTGTAGATCTTGCGACTTATAATCGCCGCACGAATGAACCCCATATTCTTGGGAAACGGTTGTTATGAAAATGTTTCCTTATCTTAATCTTTCACAAAACAATGAACAAATGAGCCACTGTACTCCTCTATAGGAAAATGCATACTATAGAAAGAGCTCGGCATGAGTTTTAGATAAAGTTTTTTTTCCACAGCATTGCCTTAGAGTCCATTTTAAACGGTGTTAAGAGCCCAGGGCAGCGCGAGGGCATCATCAATGTAACGACAAATGCATACTCTCCTCCAGGAATAGTGCAACCAGACTTTGGTCAAATTTATGCCTCTGGCTCCTTACTAGGTTTACTTTAATCGTGTGGATCGCCCTTCGCTCCACTCAGATCTCGCACTGCCTGTCGTGCATCAGAGACCTCTGGCTCATGCTTAGGTTTACTTAAATCTTGTCTGTCATGCTATTCAGAATTCACCCACGTTTTTGCAACGTAGCGCTCCTGGGAAATAGGATAAGATGAGTGCAGCGAGGGGTGAGCCCTTTGCTAAGATCCTGTGGTTCGCCGTTCGCTCCACTCATACCTCGCTCTGGCTGACACGCTTTTCATAATTCACCAACATCCTTGTGACCAGCGCTGGTGGGAACCGGATAAGGCGGTGGGAGCGAAGCGAGCTGTGAGTTGAAGGAAATTCGTATGATTTACACACACTTCTGGTTCGTCCCGTAGATCCCGTGACTCGCTCTTCGCTTCGTTCAGACCTTGCCCTGTCTGTCACGCTTTTTAGAATTTGCTAACATTTTTACGACGCAGTGCTGCTGCGACGAGTGGTAGGGCGAAGTGCGAGAGAAGCGAGCGGTGAACTAGTGGAAGGCAATTCGGGGAATTTAGACCTATGACTCGTCCGTATGATTAATGTAGCTCGCCCTGTGCTTGGCTTAGACCTTGCTCTGTCCGTCGCGCATTACAGAATTCGCCAACATTTTTGCTTACGCAGATCTTAGACCTGGAAGTATGGCTGAGGATTTACCTGTAAACCCAATTCTATGAGTGTGTACCGCATTGGGCCTTCGGGAGTCTGGTCACCCTATTCTAGACTAAACTTAACCAGTCATTGGGACTCTTTTTCAACTGTCACACGCTGGTTGAACACACATTTATTAACTTCACCCTATTACTCTTAATTAAAAAATATTCCATTTGTCGTGATTCATCAACAGCATAGGTCGATAATTTTTTTTGATTAATTCGCAAAGACGTATAAAAATTTAATAGACAATTACACGACTTTTAAATTGTGCCGTATAAGTAATCTCCTTCACACGAGTAAAGCTAATCAATTTACTCAAGCCTGACAAATTGCTATCGTAGCCCCTTAAGCCCGAGGCGGGCGTAGTGGAGTGGTCGTACCCAAGCGTAACTGTACCCGCGAGAGAGCTAGTAAAAAAAGTTAGTTTGCACTTTAATTACACACCGACTGTCGAGCACCTATGAGCAAAACCTTTTGTCCTTTCATTCGTACGTACGTACCTATGTACATAAAAAGGCGCTGGTGGTGTTGTCCTGTTGTGCAAGGTGTGACTGATATGACTTCTCTATCAAGAGATACTTATTTCGTTCATGCTATGTTTATATGTTTTTTCTGCAGCGTAGGTATGTAGGAAAATGCAGCAAAAACATTTTTGCGTGGGACATGTCATTGCATAAGATTATCCTTTATACCTACTACACAATATTGTGTGCAGGGAGAGGATGCAAACAACCTCATCATCGTGTCGTGTTGTCATCATAAAATACAAACAAGTACCATAACAAGGACTTTGCACTTATTATTGCACGCGCACAAAGAAACACAGAAAACTCGCTGGCTCAACTCGTGTATGATTTTGAGAGGGATCTGAAAGTCCTACTGTGTATAGTTTGTCTAAGGATCTTCATATATCTCTCGCTCGCTCTCCTTTTTTTGCGCTGATATACATCTGACTTCTTTTTGTTGTTCAGTTGCAATTTTATATTTTCAAAAGGGATACGAGACTTTCTAGACGGGCTTTTGTTATGTTTGTTTGAGCTTAGCTCAGTAATAATTACAATAATCAGCTCGTAACGGAAACATCTGAAACGACGTAAATACTTACGTAGAAATGTAGAGATGAGAGCAACAACCAAGTGGGAGTTTGTTACAATTCTTAATCTATCTTGAAACAATTCACTCGTCTGAATTAGGTTTGCCTCTACGAAAGCAGTTTATTATAGAAGACTTAATTCAATAATCGCCGAACATTTTACCAACATTTTGGGATGCAAAAATGGTTTGGTTTGGCGGTATAGGTTAAGGTACACGATGTGAAAATGACTGTAAGACTATATCTTTTTTCCAATCACAAACACATTTTTATACCCTTCGCTCATAGAGTGAAAGGGTATATTAACTTCGTCATGAAGTTTGTAACGCATTGAAGGAAGCATCTCGGACCATATAAAAAGTATACATATAAGATCAGCATGACATAGGGAGTCGATTGGGCGATGTCCGTCTGTCTGTCCGTCTTTCTGTCCCAGGGGCGAACCCAAGGGGGGGGGGGGGGATTTGGGGAATGAAACACTCCCCGAAATTTTAAAATGAAAATTATAGATATGAATAAAGTTCACACAACATATCTTTTTTGATAAATCAAATATCTAAGTGATGATTTTCACTATGCCCGACGTCAGACTATCGTTTTAGAGTGCCCATAGACCTTCCTACCGATTGAAGCATTTTTTTGATTGCCCGATAAATTGGAAGGTGTATGTGACCATCTAATCCATTTTTTTTTATTGGAAGTGTGGAACACATTGCCATGCAATTTTTCATACAATCTGTCAAGATAATCATGTGTTTTCAGTTGCTGATCTATTGACATAAACCAGTGGTCATTCTTCATGTTGTGGTTGTGGCGGTCATAGGCTATATCCACACATGCGCGCTTTTGTCTTCCCTATCGTCTTCAAGCTTCGTTTCCACTTTACACATTGAACTGATTGCGTCAAGTAATCAGAAGAGATGTGCCGTGCTCTGTGGCCGTGATCATTCGGTCGCCACTCTGTGTGATAGACACTCATAGAGAAACGAGTTTCCAAACTCGGCACGACTCGTCGCAAGTTTATTATTCAGAAGAAGATGATAAGAAATATTCTTATCCTAGAAAAATAAACTAACAATGCGACTAGGAAGTGGTATGGCTGACAACCTTATCACACTCCGAATTCAATTGTCTTTGCAACGTTCATTATTTATCGTTAGATGTGTGTCGCGGCTTTGTTCAGGACAGATTAATGATCAATTATTTCGTTAATAGTATGAATAGATGGTGTGTTGTTGACATATTCAACATTTGCAATCGCGTTCAAGAATTAATACCTTTCTTAAATAGCGTAGACCTCCCAAGTTTCAATTGTCAAAATGACGAAGACGAACGAAAATTGAGTGTCTAGACAGGCCCATTCTCCATCGAAAGTAGCAATGGATTTTCCATCGCCACAAAATATATAATTTTCGCTATGTTGTGTTGTCTCGTGTGAACCGCGAGATTTTCATTTCAGATTGCGCGATAAATTGCATAGTGTATGTGCTGTACGTGCGTCAGATAGATTGGTCTATCGATCGGACAGTATATGGGCACTCTTAAGCCTAATATCTAAGAACATTTAAAGCGTTGGATTTCATGAGCCACTTTGCAAATACAAAACACCCCCCGAAATAAATTCCTGGGTTCGCCCCTGGTCTGTCCGTCTGTCTGTCTGTCGCGACGCGTTTTACTCGGCCAATTTAAAAGCTTTGAAGCTCAAATTTCGCACAAATTCTTATTTTTGCTGCAGGCAGTTTGTATGTTTGAATCGGTAAAATCGGATAATGGGGTCATGGGGCTGCCATACAAACCTAACTCCCCAAATTAGGTTCTTCTAAGAAAAACTTTTTTATTTGTGCACCAATTTAAACAAATTTCACACAAATGTGTTTCTATTGAGCACAAAAAACATATGTTCGAATGGATCCAATCAGATCATGGGGTCATGGGGCCTCCGTACAAATCTAGTCCCCCAAATTAGGTTCTTAAGGAAAACTTTTTTATTTGTGCACCAATTTCAACCAAATTTCACACAAACGTATTTCTATTGATGACACAAAGCATACGTAAGAATGGATCCAATCGGACCATGGGGTCATGGGGCTGGCATACAAACCCAACTCCCCATTTTGGTGCTTCTAAGAAACATTTTTTACACCAATTTCACTAAACCTTGAATTAATGTGTCTTTATTAAATCAACTAAAAAGGTAAAAACAAATGGAACCGTACTATGGCGCCATGCTCCCGCACCCCTCAATAACATTTTCTGAGCAAATATTTTTATTTACCCACTTATTTCAACCAAACCCCACACACCAGCGGCGAACCCAGGAATTTATTTCGTGGGGGTTGTTTGTATTTGCAAAGTGGCTCATGAAATCCAACGCTTTAAATGTTCTTAGACCTTAGGCTTAAGAGTGCCCATATACTGTCCGATAGATTGACCAATCGATCTGGATTCATCTCTTCTGATTACTTGACGCAATCAGTTCAATGTTGAAAGAGGACACGGAGCTTGAAGAGGATAGGGAAGAGAAAAGCGCGCATGTGTGGATATAGCCAATGACCGCCACAACCACAACATGAAGAATGACCACTGGTTTATGTCAATAAATCAGCAACTGAAAACACATGATTATCAGATTGTATGAAAAATTGCATGGCAACATGTTCCACACGTCCAATAAAAAGAAATGGATTAGATGGTCACATACACCTTCCAATTTATCGGGCTATCAAAAACTTGCTTCAATCGGTTGGAAGGTCTATGGGCACTTTAAAACGATAGTCTGACGTCGGGCATAGTGAAAATCGTCACTTAGGTATTTTATTTATCAATAAAGATATTTTGTGTGAATTTTATTCATACCTATAATTTTCATTTTAAAATTTCGGGGGGTGTTTCATCCCCCAAATCCCCCCCCCCTTGGGTTCCTCCCTGCACACAAATATTGTTTTGTCGACGCAACGGAACTTTTGTGAAGACGGAAGGGAAACAATGGGTGGATTAAAAACAAGTCGTAGGTACGCCCGAGCCCGAGGGGAGCGAAGGGTATCCAAATTCCGGCTGCGCCCGAAATTAGCCTCGGTCTCGTTTCCTTTTATATTGAAGTATGTAATTCATTTCCGTCTAGAATAGGTAATATCACAAAAACAACTCTGTTGTAAAAAGTTTCCGCCAAAGAAAAAGTTGTCAGCCGCAAAAAGGATTGATATAATACAATCCCGCCAAAAAGCTCGCAAGGATATGCATTCAAAAGTGATTGAATTAGTTTATAGTTTCCACCAAACCAGCGTGGTGCGGTACGCGGCAGAATGTGTGAAATAATTTCCGCCGCGGTAGACCACGCTGAATTTGCCAATTCGTGTGGAGTCTGTGTTGTGTGTACCGCGTACCGCACCCGCGATGGTTTGGTGGAAGTTAATTTCTTTCAACGCTTATTGGCGGGGAGCTTGACGAGGGTGCTATTTGCTGCTATGCTCTTTTCTGATCAGATTTAATCTCGAATCTTCTCCAGCCGTGTAAATAAAATGTTTTACAAACATTTTTGCTTTCCTTCGTATAGACGACTTTTTTAAAAAATAAAGTTCTTTCGTAATTTTCTTAAGATTGGTTTTATCCTGCAATTACTCCTATGAAAACTTCCCGCCAAACAGCATCGCAAGAAATTAGCTTCTACAAAACCAGCGCGGGTGCGGTACGCGGTAAACACAACACAGACTCCACACGAATTGGCAAATTCAGCGTGGTCTACCTCGGCGGAAATTATTTCACAAATTCTGACGCGTACCGCACCACCCTGGTTTGGTGGAAACTATAAACTAATTCAATCAATTTTGAATGCATATCCTTGCGAGCTTTTTGGCGGGATTGTATTATATCAATCCTTTTTGCGGCTGACAACTTTTTCTTTGGCGGAAACTTTTTACAACATAGGTGTTTTTGTAAGATATCAATTCTTTTTTGCAGTTTTCAATATTCACTGCCCTATTGTCGCGACTTTGTTTGAGAACATGATAACAATAACAACCCTCTTGGTAACCTTTGTGCCCTTGATAACCTTAGCCTCCTTCGTAACCTGAGTTGTGTGTGTGTTTTGTGAACCTCTACCGTTTGCTGGAAGCTTTAGGCTCATCGGGATGTTATTTGTTCATCCAATATTATAGTAATATGTACGTACTCGTATAAAAGACGAATAAAAACTGGAACTCTGACCCCTTGCCGGCGCTCTCGCAGACGCTTTACAACTGAAAACTTTAGAGAACATATACAAGGGATTGTTCGAAACAGTGCCAAATCACAAAACTTTACGATTCTTTTCTTGGCATTTTTCGGGCCTATCCCCGATTTTTGCAAAATGCTTCCTTTAAAATATATGAAAAGATTTAAGCGAGGAACTCTATGCGTTTTTTCACATTTTCCGCTGTATCTTTTTTTCTACTCCACGGATCGGAGCAAACGATAGCCTATGCACACCTTCACGACAGACTCTATCAATGGGAAAAGATACCAAATCCCGAGATGCTCTCTGCAAGGCTGTAGCCCTGTCAATGGACAACAAGAACAACGAGAACAAGATTTTCGAAAAAATGCGATTTTCAAACTCTTATATCTCCGGTGTTTTTCATAGTATCTTCTTGAAATTTTCTACACTTCGTAAGACGGCGCGAGTGACAACCTCCGAATTTGAACACTCAGGACCAACCAGGGTCGGAGCTACAGAGGTCCGAAAACCCGTACTTGTTCCGTCGTGTAAACATAGTCTTAGTCGCTTTTCACTTTTGATTTGTTCAAATTTCTTCTTTTTTCTTTGGCGGGCGGGACGCTCCCGCGTCCCTAGATCATATTTTCACCCACTATTTATAATATTATCTTATTCGTTTGAACTTTTGATCCTCTTGTCTGACGTAATTTTTTGGTAATTTTCCGCAACGCTAGTTTAGATTACAATATTCATACGTTGAACACCGCTGACGCACAAAAGGAAAGAAGCTCCAAACATTATTAGCTTATTGCAGCCGCCACAACTTGTGCTAAGAAAGCACAGATGTCATTTAAAATTACAATATGAAAGATCTGTATCTTTATGTCTCACATACATACTCACAAACATCCTTGTTGGAGTCGAGATTAAAATTCATACATCAGCGCCACCACTCCAAACGTACATACTACGTAGAAATTTGACACCGACCCGAGCTGAATAATCTGCAACTGCAGCTTAGATTCGACTTCAAAACATTATTGTCCTTGATGACAACGCAACGCCATGCCGGCGAGGGGAGGGTATAGCAATCACAACCTCGCGTCAGATTTGTAGGCTATTCATTTTAGGGCACGAATCCGCTTGAGTTCGCTCCAAAATTTAGCAAAAGACAAATCTATTGTGCGAGATTTCGCTTTGTTCATTTCATTGCGATTTAATTAATCGGCATCGTCTTAAACTTTACAAAGAAATAAGCTTCTGTCTGTCTTGTATTAAATGGAAATCAGATAATACTCATAGATACGACGAAATTAAAACGACGTTAAATGAATTTCGGAGATTTCGTGCAGCTTGTCGTCGTCTTCTATTTATAATTGTTCAGCGAAAGCGACACACAAAACATTTTCTTGCAACGATGCTTCGCATTTTGGCCAAGCTCAAGAGACTCTTGATTGCAAGGATATTATT
Organism: Microchrysa polita; assembly: GCA_949715475.1. Classification (NCBI taxonomy): domain Eukaryota; kingdom Metazoa; phylum Arthropoda; class Insecta; order Diptera; family Stratiomyidae; genus Microchrysa; species Microchrysa polita. The sequence continues at coordinate 63,529,296 of OX454421.1, read as the reverse complement.
TGCTAAAATGGAATTATGAATTGTCGCTATGGAGTGGGTCTGATTGTGAGAATAAATATAGGAAAAACTCAAAAGGTACTCGTACAATATACAATAAAGTGTGCCCCGTGCCATTTACATGAGAATTTGTAATTAAAATGTAAGTGTGGTACTGGAAAAAAAATCAATAAAATATGGAGGTATTCTATGAAAGGTGGCCCATTGAAGAACATGAGACTTATAGTGTTTCGTAAGGATTCAACAATGACGACTTGGAAGGATACGCGTGTATGTACATACTATATAGGCGTGCGTGTCTCGGCGCTTCCCCAACCGAAAACATCGAACAAATCTTGATGTTGCGTGATTGAGGAAAGTAAAATGAAGGTGGTAAATTCTTAACATCCAAAACCATAGCTTGTTTATTATTAGTATACGAAATACGAGTACAATATTATCATAGGCCTTGTTTTATGTGAGCAGCCTTGATTTCGAAAATATGCCCCACTTGGGAGTCATCCTGCGTGTATAGTGTTGTAATGGTGCTGTAATCGCGACGAAATTTTCAACTTGATTTGCTTAAGAACGCACATGGCACATGCAATGTCCACTTGAGTGAAATTACGAAAACTTAGTTAGGACAGGGTGGTTTTTTGAAATTCGGTTACGTCTAAATAACGTATATGTACGAAATATTTATGTTTCGACATCCCAGACCAGCGCTTCAATTAAAATACTATTATAATAGAGTTTGGTGATATTTTATTACAGATAACTTTTTTTTTTCAATCCTTGATGATGACTGCATTTGACACTCGTTGTCAGACGACTGCAAAAAGGCATTGAACTATTTCACATCATTTCCGGTTTCCTTGGGAAACGAATTCTGTTCGATCCCTGTGAACATGGATAAGGATTAGATGTGTCAAACGTTTTTGTGTCATTGTTGAATGTAGCCATGTTTAAAGACGTCGTACCTTTCTGATGCTGGAACCGTCAGGAGTAATGTTACTAGCCTTATTAACTTGCTGTGCTCGATTACTTCGAAAGTGATCAGTAATTTCGGCGCAACATGTAGGTGAAGCTCCTGGCATATTCAACAATATCGAAATCGAGCATAAAAGCCAGTGGCGTAACGTACGGTGTTCCATGTGTGCAGTGGAACACGGGCCCCCAAGCCACAGGGGCCCATAAGTCGCGAATATAGAGATTTTTTTCTTTGGTAAATTTTTGGCTAACTGTCCTTTTAAAGGCATTAATTTTTATTAGTCCGCAAACAATAAAGGCTTTGTATTCGTACTGTATACGGCCAACCAGCTCTTTGGTATTTCTGCAAGAGACATTCGGCCCTATATGCTACAAACAAATATTTGGGCAACGTGGTGGAAGCAGTTGAGTTTTGATCGTTGCAGGCACAGTAAGCGCTTTCTCCTATGAGGCAACACGCATTCAGGGTTTTGGGGTAGTGTATCAATTTTGCAAAACGGGTGTCTACCATAGAATTAAATCCGCACCTTAGTAAATGCATATCTCTATAGTCTATAATGCTGTAATAAATCAAAATAATCATAATCAAAACTGAACGAAAGATATGCAAGTGTAGTGGCTCTTCTATGCTCTTTTTCACTTTAGGTCCTTTATCTTTTAGATACAGCTTTCCAATCGAGAATCGCTTCTATGTATTTTGTAGGTCTACTCCCTAAATTATTGGCACTCATAGTGTTGCCATCTGCGCCCGTGCTAGTTCAAATGTGACTTTGTTTTATCTGCTATCCTTTGTGTCTAATTAAGATAGGCTTCAAATCCTTTTTTTTTACAAATGTAATCATCGCGATTTTCAACGGGTGTGATGTGAATTTCCTATTTTTTATCCCTTCTACGCTCAAATCTTCCAAGCTTCACACTGATTTTTTTTAAGGTTTTATTTCCAAGTATATATACAGTTTTGAATAAATTTACAAAAGACTAACGCTACATCTCATTTTTTAGCCGCGGGACTCCTCAGCAGCATTTCGAAATTTTTAATTTTCCGGCTCGCTTGAACATACAATTTTGGGTCATTTGGCTCATGTTTGCTCCTCTGTTGGACACCCCAGCTCTTCAAGTTCTTCTTAAAACTTTCACTCATCCGAAGAATATAACAAATTCTCCAAGCCATTTTTTTTTAGTCAGGTTCAGGCTTAAAATTTCGTCGGCTTTATATCGTTAAGTTAGTTAAGTTATGTAAGAATCGTTAAGCCCCAAAATAGCACGTTCGTAAATACTGAAAATTTCATATTTACATGTTTACATGTTTGTCATATAGACGCGCGCTTTCGCGAGGTTCTGCTCCGGGCACCAAAATTCCTTCGCACAGCTCTGGCCTCTCTGGAAGGTTTTTGCGTGAAATTGAGCCAGTGATTTATTTCTTTGAATATTTGACTCTTGAAAAGAAAGTGACTGCTACATCAAGAAAAATGTGTTCGCGACGTTTATATATGTACTTGTAAAAGGATAACTTTGGATCTTTCGACCCAAAAATAAGCTCCAAGCCAGGAGAACTTTGTGTAACTAGAACTCATGAAATGAAGAATCAAATGCCTGCCGATATACCCTCCTGTTCATATAGTGGATTCACCATTTCCCCTGCATGACGCATTTATCTTCGGTGGAGCTTAACAAATTCGATTTCAGTCGATTTGAATCAAGATGTGGACGTGGATACCCCAAAGACTGGTTTTCGTTTAACTTGCCCATAGGGGGCTCTCCATATATAATTCTCAGATTTGCGGTAAACACTTCTACTCTAAAATTAATGACTGTAAGGCTTGTTGTGCACGAAATGTGAAACTGGTGCAAACACGTCTCGCGAGTCAGTGGCGTAGATAAGGGGGGGATCAAGGGGATCAACCCCCCCCCCCCTTTGGTCACACATTTGTTTATTATTACTTTAGGTACGTAAAACAAAGTAAAAGTAAACGTATTGCTAGAATTATTCAGCGTGTGTAGTGTTTCATAAAAACATGAAACCATTTTCAGAACTGCAATAAAAAATTCAACACTTCCTTAAATTTCAATAGTATAATAGAAGCGTATCGATAGAATAGAAACACTACAGCACAGGGCTTTACGTTCATCTACTTTTTCACATTAGTTCTGTAGTCTCGCACAAGCACAAATTATAAGATAATGTGGAACACGGGGAGCTCTTCCACAGAAGCGCAATTTCCAATGGGGAAATACAAATGCAGTACATAAGATTATAAAGGTTTCATCAGGAGAGTGGAAAATTAATTCGAATGAAGAGAAAACGCTGCAAAACTGCTTCCAATTTTTGAGTATTCGTTATTGTTTGAGTTTATCAACATTCTTTTGTTCGCAATTTTATTGAATTTAATACGAAAAACTTTCAAAGCTATAATCATGATAATTTGTTTAACTAAATTTTCTATAAAAAATTGAAGAAATTTCCAAAATTGTAAGATAAGACATCATGCAGGCAGTATTTCGAAAACAAATTAAAAAAACATCCGGAGTTCCGCGGTACCCTAGGGTTCCGTGAAGATTTCTCAGGGGTTTCGTGAAGATATAGCAAAATAGGAAAAGTTTAGAAAGAGCTTACAACAAGAAGCAAACAATCCATAGCTATAAGAGCATTATTCAATCGGTTGAACAATCAAAGCATATCTGTGGAGAAAGCTCATTTTTTAGGGTCCACTACCGAATCCGCTATAGAATATGAGCTATCTCCACAGAAGATATTCTTTCTCCACAGAAGTTAGCTTTGATTGTCCAATTAATCGCACTGTCTATGGCTATGATTTATTTTAATCCCTGTGTTGAGGTATTTCGGCCAGAAAAGCGGCGATACTGCACAGAGAAAAAACCGTGTGAATTTAACTCCAAAATGGGTCGAATAAGGTCCCTTCGTTTGGATAAAATATTTCTTTATCCAAATGGATAATCACAAAAGAGTACTTCCAATTACACTAAAAGGAGTAATTCCCGATATTTTTGAGATAAAAAAAAAATACAATTTTCACAGGGAATGAACATATACCTCATAAGTAAGTTTTGTATAACTAGCATTGACCTCTCTATAGGTGTTGGCGACATTTAATTTACCTGTTTACGCTCTAAAATGCATAGTAAATGGGGAGGGGATTCGATCCCGGGACCACCATTTGTTTAAATTTAAACATCATATATAAACAAAATCTGATATAATTACGAATAAATTGTCCAAATTTATCCAAATGGATTTTATTTTCAGTGTTTTATCCTATGAAAGAAAAATGTTATACTTGTGGACAGAGTTAAATAATTGTAGTTAACCCCATATGTATAAAAAAAAACCCATTTAATAATTTTCGATTCGCACCGCCTAATTTTTTAGTGTGTAGGTGTTCCGTGACTCCGACAAGTTAGGGAAGCACTGATTTAAACCAATATAATGATACTCCAATCACAGTAGCGAAAATTTGTATGAAAATTGAAATACTGTTGATTCACTCACCGTACTAAAAAAAAGCAAAAATTATTGATGCAATATTTTAAGGACTCAGTTTTTTTTTGAATGGCAAAATTGATATTTATTTTGCAGCAAAATTTGCTAAAAAAACTGTTAATTTGAAGTGTAATAAATACAGAAATTGTTATTCGGAAATTCAACATTTGATAACCGTAAAAGTATAAGTAATTTGACAAAATGATCCCCCTCCTCTCTGAAAAGCAATCTACGCCACTGTCGCGAGTAGTGTTTTGACAGCAGCACGGCTCTCGCTCGTCAAGAGCTTCCCATAAAAGCCAATGCATTTCGATGTGTCGAGCTTGCGAGCGGTTTTCGCGTCGTGTGGATGAAGCCTTAAACCCAGAAGAAAAAAATTACTTTTATTTTGTATTTTTTTTATTGTGATTTAATTTTATTTCAAATTTTTATATTTTTTGTTTTTCATAAAAAACCTTATGCCGAAACTTGGATTCGGATTCGAACCCGGTCCGCCTGCGAGCCGGTTCACATTGCCATGAGCCTACTCGTAGATGTGGAATGTTGTCAACGTTTCTAAAATCTTAACTACTTGATACGCGGTGCAATACAGAATTGAAATGGTCATACATAGAGGCTATGCAAAATAAACATAGTTCCCATGAATCTGATTTACTTCATTCTAAGTCATTTGTTGCAATAGTTGTATGTGGGCATGTTATAATTCTATTACTACTGAAATCATAAATTTTATGGAAGTGTATATTTGAGCCAATGGCATTTTTAATTAATTATTATTCAAACTTCATACGTTTAAAGAAATTTTCTGTTTACTAGAAGTAAAGTAAAAACTTCATTGGTTTTTATACACGTTTTTTTTCTGGGTGTACGATACTGAAGAAGAGTTCCTCAAGGTATGGTTCTTTTGCCGCAGCTCTTTAAATAAGTGATAAGTAGCTAAATAGTCTAAGTAGAAAAAAATGGAAAGCTCGAACATAAAATTTTTGTTGCGCTTGTTTATTGGTGCACTGCTTTACATGCGGGTTTTGCCAATATTTGCTGGTTAAAAAATCAAAAATAAGGGGCCCTCAATCCAATTTCGAACACAATAAATTTTGGAAACGTTACGCCACTGATAAAAGCCCAATCTTACTGTGAGGTTCTCTACCATCGGCACAGTTTTCTGACAACGAGAATGAAAAACTTCCTGGTTTTCGTTGATCAACGGTCAATAGTTTCACTATCGTTGGCCTTGTCGTTCATTTGAGGTACTCTTGATGAATGAAGAAGAGACGAAAATGAAATGATCATGTACATACTCGTAGTATACATGCACTAGATGCACGTATGTATCTTTCTCCGAACCAGATATTCCATCATGGAAAAAAATATCTATTAGAACAGGGGTGTCAAACTCAAAACCTGGCGGGGCCAAATATCAGTTTCTTCCGGATTGAGCGGACCGCAGCATGAAAATTTCGAAAACCTTGATGGAAAAAATTGCGTCATATTACTTTTTAAAAATGAATATAAATCTCAGTCATACTAACAACCTCGGGACATGGAAAAACTAGGTAACCTATAAGAAAGACTGGAAATATTTTGAAAATGTTCTTCAAACAATTTTACACTCCTTGCAAGATGTCAAAACAACAAGATTTTGTAAATTAATCAGTAACTACTCTCTGAGAATTTATTTCGGACAGCTAATCAAAACACTATAGCATACACAAATTTCGGATATTAAGGTCGCTAAAAACAGACAAACATTTATTGTTATAGTTGGATATTATCTTCACATGAAACCAGCTTAATTTTTGATAATATTTTATTGATATTACCCGACGTTTCGCCTATGCGGCATCTTCAGGGTCTGTAAATTTGAATTATGAAAAACATTTTGCATATAAACCATTTTGTTTTTTGACTTACATTATTTCTAATTTAAATATAGATGTTTTGCTTTAAGACGTGGACGGAAATAAAATATCACAGTTATGTATAATCTATAGTAAATATCACAGTAAATTTTTGAATATTGGTATATCACAGTGTTAATAATTTTCTTTGTTCCTATTGACAGTTCACTTGTCAATGTTATGATCATATGTTCGTGATTTAATTTTGTGGGTACGTTTACACTAGTTAGTTATGAAGAAGTTGAATTATTTTATGATATTTGTTAATTTTATGTTCTATTTCAGTTTTTGAGTTTAGTGAGTCTTTATAGTTTGCATTAATATGTATGGCTTCTTTTATTCTTAATTTTTCAATATTACTATCCTGTTCAACAATTTTCGTGTTATTGAAGTCCATTATATGCTCTCCAATGAGTTGATGCCTAACCAGGGCCGTATCTTTATTAATTAGCATTTTATTTTTGCTTTGATGCTCACTAAGTCTGGTTTCCAAGTGCCTAGATGTGGATCCATAATACGATTTGTTAATATTATTATTTTTGCATGTTAGGCACGGTATTTGATATACAACATTTTTGTGTTTATTCTTGTCCAGTTTAGTTTTAGTATTTGTATAAATATGATTATACATTTTGTTGTTAGGTTTATATATTGTTTTTATTGGTATTTCCTGATTATTGTTGTTTACTGATTTAGGTAGTATTTTTGCTATTCTTTGTGTTAGGCCTGGTATATATGTTAACCCATTTTGTACCGGTACCAGAAATAATTTTTTTATAACGATATCCTTGATATATATTGTCTATAAACACACTCTGATGACGATTCCGAAGAAAACAAAATTTTCCGATTTGTTGTTTTTGTGTTCTGGGGTGGTATGTGTTACATGCAATAAGGAAGGTGTGGCGTGGTATGTGTTACATGCAATAAGGAAGGTGTGGCGTGGGTTTACATGATAAAATACAGTTTTTATTAAATTTTATATTTATTTGGGGGTTTGAGGGTTTTTAGAACATTTTTCAAAAAAGAAAAAACACTTATAAAATCGATATGTTTCAGTCCGTCTGTCCGTTTGTCCGTCTGTCCGTGCATTCGACTGTTTACTAAATATCTCGCGAACCTCTCAACCGATCGACATGAAATTTGAAAGGTATGTGTAGAATGATCGCAGTCTTTGTTTCGAATACCTTAAAACTTGGCAGGACGAAGATAACAGGGTGTCCCCGAAGGGATGAAAAAGTTGACTTTTTTATTTATTTTTATCGTAGATAGGCGAGTGTGTACTCAAATCAAAGGGTACGACGAGTCAATTTCATATCAGCTTCTTTTTTCCGGTTTTGAGTAACAGTAACGGAGTTATTGGTCGTTAAAGTTGAGTAACGTAGCAACATTTAGATACACCATGTATCAGCGGTTCGTTTTCGAACCACCCAAATATAGAAGCTCATAAACTAAAAACTTCTTGTGATTCTTATCAAATTATAATTTTAATAGAAAAATACATGCTTTTACTTATTGAATGCAATCATTTCAATAAATTTCATGGATTTTATGTATACTTTTTTTAATTTTGAAAAATGGTCGAAAAAAGATGGTCACCCTATTTTCTAAAAATATAATATTATTAATAACATATATACCTGGAAATGACCTAAATCGATAGACGACAGTCTAACAGTGCTGATTACATCAAAATAATGTTAAAAATATAAATTATTCAATATAAAAAAAAATATTGAAAATGGTGGTTCGAAAACGAACCACCAGTACAAAATGGGTTAAAGTTTGATATTTAACAATAGGAGTATTTGTATTTATCGTTTGATTGTTAATTTTGTGTTTGTTCTTATTAATGAGTTTGTTGATTAGATTATTAGGGTAACCATTCATTCGAAGATTTTTATTTATGTCTATGATTTGTTCTTTCCAGTATATTTTGTTTGATAATTTCAATCTTCTATAAATGTAGTTTGAGGCTATGTTTGTTTTAATGTAGTTTGGGTGCTGAGAGTTGTGATATTTTATTTCCGTCCACGTCTTATATCATAAGCAAAACATCTATATTTAAATTAGAAATAATGTAAGTCAAAAAACAAAATGGTTTATATGCAAAATGTTTTTCATAATTCAAATTTACAGACCCTGAAGATGCCGCATAGGCGAAACGTCGGGTAATATCAATAAAATATTATCAAAAATTAAGCTGGTTTCATGTGAAGATAATATCCAACTATTCAACCCTTCACCAGTGAACATAACAACACCCAGTAACATTTATTGTTATGTTTTGGAACAAATGTTTCCTATGGTAAAGCTGAACAGGCTGCACCAATTCACCTCAAATAGAGAAGAAGATTTCAAATTCGGCTTCTTCACGAGTTATAGTATATTTCTTAGACTTTAGTTCAACACCAATATTTAATTATAGCGCTTTTGTGCCGATATATTGTGGTTCTTCGACCTGGTCGCGGGCCGCACAAAACTATACGTGATGCACCGCATGCGGCTCGCGGTCCGCGGGTTTGACATGTCTGCACAAGAATAATAAATTGCATATGTACATTGTATATAATAAAACGAGACCGAGGCTAATTTCGGGTGCGGCCGAAATTTGGATACCCTTCGCTCCTCTTGGACAAAAAATTTTTTCGGGCGTACTTACGACTTGTATTTAATCCCCCCACATTCTTTTCCTTCTGTCTTCACAAAAGTTCCGTTGCGTCGGCAAAACAATATTTGTGTGGGGTTTAAAGTGGGCAAATAAAAATATTTACTCAGAAAATTTTATTGGGGGATGCGGGAGCATGTCCCAATAGTAAGATTCCATTTGTTGTGGCCTTTTTAGTTGTCAAAGTTTTGTGAAATTGGTGTAAAAAATGTTTCTTAGACGAACCAAAATCGGAGTTTGGTTTGTATGGCAGCCCCATGACCCCATGGACCGACATGATCTATTCTTACATATGTTTTGTGTCATCAATAGAAATACATTTGTGTGAAATTCGGTTGAAATTGGTGGACAAATAAAAAAGTTTTGCTTAGAAGAACCTACACTGAAAAAAAGGCTTTTCATAATATTAATGAATTTCATTCATTAAAAAATATTCATTGTATGTATGCAGAAATCATTGATATTTCATTGCGATTTTCGGCATGGCTATGAAGGGTTTCTTATATTTAATGAAAGAGATTCATTGGTTTCAACTTTCCATATTTCTGGTGAAATATTCATATAATTCGTAAAACAATGTAGTTTCACATGAATTCAATGAAATAAATTTAGATTTAATGAAATTATTTCATTGAAATATATTTGCTGAAAGCCTCTCATATCTATGAAAATACATTGGACTAATGATATTTTCATCATGTACATATTTAGATTCATTCTTATTTCCTCTTCTGAAGTTTCCACCAAAGCGCATATTAATGAATTTTTCATAACATTAACGAACGCTATTCATAACTCTGACTAACACTTTATGTGTGTCTAGAAACCTTCATCACGTATAGTCTGGTCGGTGCAGTAGGTAGGGTTTAGGTCTTGAAATCATAGGGTCCCGGGATCGAATCCCATTGTAGCTAGGTAGGTTCAATTTATGATGCGTTTATAGGCAAAAGAAATGTGTGCAAAACTTGTACCGGCCTAAATTCAATGCTGAACTCCAGAAGCTTTTTTTTGAAAATAAATTAAAAAAAACTATTCATTGATCAATGAAATTTTTCAGTAAATCAATGAAATTTTTCATTACATATTAAAATAATGTAAAATCAATGAACTGAATTCATAGTAACTATGAAAGTATTCGAGTATGAAGGATACATCGAAAGTATGCAGATTACAGAAGATGATATTAAACGACAGGGTTTCCAAAATTGGACTAGTCCGCAAGGTACTACGACAGAAACACTTTCGAAGGCCATGCTGAAGCATCTCAACCTTCCTGCCATTGAGTATCTCAAGACCGCCTTTAGGTTGTCGATCTCGACGCTTGCCATCCCTGATATTTGGAAAACAAAACGGATTCTCGCCTGTCTCGAGCCAGGGAAGAACGCAAGCTTCGACGTACCCTACCAACCCACAACCTGCCACCTGTCGCAAGGACGCTGAAGGCTTTTATTCACCCCACTTATGTTGCACATGCTAAGCTAGAACCCCACTAGCAAGACTCAAGGAAAAAGCATAGTACAGTCACTGCCTTCGATGCAATCACGCAACTGAGATGATAAGGTCAAACATTCGATGCTTCTTGCCAACCAACCCCTTGAATATGCATGTTCCTGCCAACTATCTATAGCTGGTCGGCATTCCTTCACAGAGTTTCAAGACAAACGTTTCAGGCTGGTGAAAATCAAATTAGGTGCTCCCCCATTATGTTTATCATCTGCATGTCTGGCCTTCCTACACCACCGGCAGGAATCGAAGTGGTTTCCTATGGGAACGATTGATAATATGTGCCTCCTTATTAATCGCTATTTCGCCGAAAACTCACCATCTCAGCGTCTAAATCTTCCGCGACATTTCCTACCACCTGGTCGGCGAATTGTCGGTGAGAGGTTGATAGCAACAATCCTGTTCCAACTGTAGCTAATCCTAAAATTGTTGGGCTTCACCTGGAGAATATGATGTCAGCTGATCACGCTGCAGCAGTATTCGAAAAGATGCGCAGTAAGAACAAAATTCTTAAAGCGCTGGCTGTAAGCACCTGAGGCATAAATATAAAAAAACTATGCTAGCTAGTTATGAAGCGGTGGGTCGAGCGGCAGCTGATTATGCAGTCCCAGTTTGATCACATAGTTTATGTGACACAAATTGGTGTAAAATTCAGGTTTGCCAAAACGCTGCTCTACGCACATCCATAGGTTGCCTTCTGATGTCTGCCTAGGATTACTTACATAATGAGACACAATTGATGCCAATACGTGACCATAATCGCCTACTCTGCAAGCAGTGTTGGCTGCTACCGTGAGGATCATCCTAACCACAATCGAATTCCTCCACGCCCGACACCGACATGTCAGGCTTGGTTTACCTTGAGAGAGATAAAAACGTGACACAACGATTCACATTGAAGAAATGAGTCGGTCTATGCGAGTTCAGATACAAATAGTGTCGTGTCAGCGCTTCCACCACCTATCTCGCCTGAGGAGATTAGGCTCCCGAGCGGAACCCGAGTGACATTAGCTCAATTTCAAGCTTCTGTTGGCGCCTTAATTTCTACCTTTCTCGCATCTAAAAAATCTGCCCAAACTGATGATGTGGGTCATTTGCTTTAAAGCAGCGCAGCACCCTCTAATCTTACCTCTATGTCACTTTGGGAAAACCCTATCGCAGCAGCCATGTTTTTGTCGCTTGACATCTCGGACGAAAACAATGACGAATTATAACTCGAATCCACATCGATATACAGCTGTGTGTAAGATCTAGGTGTGCCAGAATAAGGAGAAGGGTAGTAAGGGGCTGTACTCTCGCCTCTACTGTGGAACATAATCTTAAGACTCCCTTCTCTGGAAACTGGACTCGATGGGCATATACACAGTATGATAGGCTGATGACTTAGCAATTATCCTCAGTGGTAAGTTCAAAAACACTATTAAAAGTTGCATGAGGCAACCTCTCAAAGCAGGTGCAATGAACAAGAGCTAACCATTAACACTTATGTCGACGAAGAAGCAGAAAAAGCAGCAAGGAATTTACATCAGTGTAATAGAGTGTGTGCACTTAGGAGGGGAATCTCACCGAAAGCTGCAGACTGGATCTACACAATGATGTCTAAATGGGATTCAACGCATAGGTAGCATGTGCAAGCATAAATTTGGTGCAATGCAAACCACGCCAATGCCAATGCTTTGGAGGTTTTACTAGCATTACCGCCGCTGAATCTTTTTACAAAGCAAATTTCGGGGCTTGCAGCAATATGAATGGAAAGGTATCGAACATTGCATAATTTCTGCAGCAACGCAGGTCATAAAAGAATCCTGGATATTGTTCATAATAATGTCAGGGAGACTCAAATGCCTAAAAAGGTACGAGTAGATGCAGGGTAGTCTAAAGATATCACTATACTCTCGGTGATCAAGCGCATGCACGCAATCTAACATCAATTCAAAAATAGTTCTTAAATATGTCCAGAAGCTCAACGAGTGGGCTTCAATTTACGAAGTTTCAACGACCGGAAACCAAACTGCCTTGGGAAACGGTATGATTGGGCCAGGATACGTTGCTGGATTGACCGCATATATAGGCAACTATGGCGGAGGCTAACCACAAGTATAGTCAGCATCGAAAAGCAAATACCAGTCCACTAGAGTGTAAAACCAGAAAGGTGTCAGTTATACACGGTTTACCCTAAGTCCCCGCAGGGGATCTGGGTCCTTGTGACACAGGGTATATGTGTATAGGAGGACACAGATTTTTGGTGTATGGGGCCCGAGCCGTACTCGAGCTGCACAGTGGGGCCCCTAGTATGGTTGATACGCCATGGCGTGGATCTGTACAAAGAACATTCGGGCGATAACGTTCCCGAGCTCTCTAGTTATGTACGGGTAGTTCTTGGCATGACTGACCTCCTCCCATAACTTACGGGAGGGAAATCATATAAGGGCCGAGTACGATGACTCCTTGGTGGGGAGGGTCACCATACGGTTAATCGTGTGAGCTTCGGAGCTGGCTGCTTCGCATAACCCGAACCTCGAAGGGGCACGTTAGGTGGAACGGCCTTAGTGGAAAATGCCTACGCGCCTATATCTAACTAGTTTGTGGATTGATGACAACACGACCCGAATCGCATTGCTGACTAGTAAACTGAAGGAGCCGCCCGGATGTGAAAAGTAGCGCTACGAGTCTGCTTTAAGCAGACGAATTTCTACGTGAGGCTTAACCAATAGGGGGCCGAAGGAGGATCACACCTGCTAAAGAGAAGTCTTTAGTCGGGGATGGCTGTGCCCAGGGGACCATGGTCCGTGCCCATCAAGGTGTTGGCCTCGAGGTGGCTGTAGGTTGTTACCCGAAGTCAACCAGCTAGTGTTGCAACGGGGTTGGGTTTTTGGAGGTGAGTGCATTCACTGGATTGAGAAATCACCATCTGACAATAAGACTTTGTCAGTAAACAGCCGAAGCTCCAAACCGCCCGAAGGACCGGGAGATAGGGCCGTAAAGGCTAAGATCGCGGCAGGGGAATTTGGGTCCTTGTGAGAGTCTGTGTCGCGCAACCACCTACCTGAGCTGTACAGGGGGCCCCTAGTATGGTTGATACGCGTAGATCTGTAGGTAGACATACGGGCGATGACACTCCTGTGCTCGCGAGTCATGTACGGATAGCTCTTGGTATGGCTGACATTCTCCCATGCTCTTGCGGAAATTTAGTCATACAGGCGGAGCACGATGCGGTGATTCCTTGGTGGGAAGGTGTCATTATAAGTAATCGAGTGAGTTTCGGAACTGACATGTGGCCACACCTGCTATTGAGAAGCCTTTAGCGAATAGGGGAGAATGGTGTCTGCTCATCAAGGCCTTGAACTCGAAGTGGTTGGCGGTGTTTACCCAAGTCAACCAGCTAGAGTTACGACCTTGGGGTTGGGTTCATGATAGCCAGTGCATTTATCTGATTAAGAAATCTCCATTTAACAATAATACCTTGTCAAAAAACATGGAAGGTCCAAAATTTCAGAAGGACCGGGAGGTAAGATCGAAAGCTCGCAGGCACTCTCCTGACGGTAAAGTCCCATAGATGACTAGATGACTAGTGTACTCTAAGTTGGATAACTGGCTTAGTGATGGTAATTTTAAAGAGCGTCTTAGTAAGAGAAAAAGGCTGAAATGTCAGCAAACATAGTGTGTAAGTGCCCAGAAATATGCAGCAGGAGGCTGAGAATCCTAGGGAAATCCACAATAAGTGTGCCATGAGTGAACTGAGTTTCAAAGACATGCCATACATCACACGGGATGGAAAGGAAGATAACTATCAGTCGATTTCTGGAAATCACTGAACACTGTAAGGGGACGAAAGGGGACCCAATGTGTAGTGGTCTGCTTCGATAAGTCCCCGAATTGACTGCCCAGGCTAAGTAGATTCAATAAGTTATAGTTCAAACATTTCGTTGAACTAGTTACCGTAGTGTATGAAATAGATTTCAAATAATGGAATAATTTGAAATAGAGAAACAAATACTCGTATACCAGCCGATATTTTCTATAGCTTAGATGGTGGATCCGATGGTCATTCTCCTTGAATTTGATTCTATTCTTTTTGATTGAAGTTCCGCAAAAAATTAATTGAATTTAAATTTTAGTCTCAAATTATAAAAAAAAAATCTAAATGTTGGTTACGCCAATATTAAACGTGCGGGTCCCGCTTTTGAATTTCGAAAACAAAAAAAATTGTGGAAAGTTACACGACTGGTAGAACGACTTCTGAATTAGTGAAACATTATGGTGTTTTTTTTTAACTGGTATTTAAACTTTGCGATGTATTTTTAGAACCATAGAGCGGGCCTTTAAGTATTGGAGACTTTCTATATGCAAAATGTCACGGTTGCAATTGCTTTCATTTCTTGTAGAATATAGCCTCTAATTGCTTCGAGAAGTGAGATGATTTTCCATAAATCTTCCAATGCTTCCAAACTGTGAGGAAGAGCATGCTATACGCGAAAGCCTAGAAAATGCATTCAATAAATTAAGGTGAACAACCAATTTGCAATGTGAGCTAAGGTTTCTCAAGAACTGACTGATGTTGTGTATAGTCATTGATATTGATAGATTAACGATTCAATTGCCTAGGTTTCACGCATGATAGCTGTTGCTGTTCGCCTTTAATCGGAGTTCGGTTTTATTAATTTAAGCCTCCTCGAAAAATATATAAATATGTATCCGAACCCTGAGAGTTAACAAGTTTGAGGTAGCCGCAGGACGAACCATGCGGAACGCAATTTGAAACCCTTCAACATAAGATTTGACCAATAGCAGACAATTCACAGCTTCATATATCAAGACGACGATAGCGAAGAACGATTGAATCGCCATCCGAACCATCAAGTCTAACCTCCTGGAAAACAGTTATTTTCGATTTCTTATATTGTCAAAGAATTACCAAAAATGTTGCCAAGAACTGCGTTTAATATTAGACGAGATAGAATGTTCATAAAAATAACTTTTTGCACTAAAATACAGGTATAATTGATGGAACATTCCGACACTTATTTTTATAAAAAAATGCTGTAAACGTAAATCGTAAATTGTGTGTACTTACCAGGAACTGGACCGCACACTCGCGGTATTATCTCTAAGATAGCTGAACAGGAAGGATCCTCAAAACATAACTGACGGGCTAAGATACAATTTAATATGGCGATCGCTGTCTTTATATTCGACCCTGCAATTAAAAATGAAGGAAAAATGTTAAAATTACATGCAGAGATGCTTATTCAAATATAAAAATTATTGAATAATACATTACGTACAAACATTAAATTGAAAGGTAAAATGACAAGTGATAATAAATTGTTATTATATTACCACGGCTACTACAACAGCAACAAAAATTATTAAAAACAAATGTCTGTCCGTCATATCCTAAACCAATTCATGTGAACAGCTTTAGACCTTTTCCTTTGCTTTTAAAATATAAGACACTATCAAATAAATCCAATGACGATTTTCCAAAATATCTCCATATCTCTCCAAAGAATAGCAGATAAAATCACATTCATAACGACGACGCTTTCCATTTAAGGATGCGAAATTCAAAAACACAATAGTGGAAAATCTGCAACCACTATGACTACACACACGATAAGACAAAAGAAGCGCTTAACAGCGTTATAACCTATACCTCCGCAGTCGTCCTGATGCAGCGCACACTATGTTCCTTTTGCTTTTCAATTTCCGCTTTTCCGCTCGCGTTCAAAAAGATACAGGCAGGCAGCCGCCAGTTTTACTCCTTACACAAGAAAGATTTTTCCGTTGAATTGCACAGAAAATAACGAAAAGAAAAATCTTTGATAATTCTCTGCCATTCTTACAAAGCAATTTCTCTTTGTGCACATAATAAAGGAACTGCATGTGTGTAGCTCCACTGGTGGTGTGTTGTGTGTATCTTATATATGGAAGCAAGTGAGTCCTAAGTTCGCTATTCTCTATACACTTGCTGCCTTAAGTGTGCAGTTCATATGCGAAGTCCTTCACTCGATGCAACGAAAGGATATGCAGGCATATTGCAAGTATGGTGCAACCGTTTTGCACGACTACAAGCTTTTTCACGGCATGACTTCGTCCTGCATCCTGCGTCCGTATATTGTGCAAAACAGCTGTGTATCTTAAATATACAGTGCACTGAATGCACCGTTGTCCCCATCATCATCATCGTCGTCCTCATCGTTGTCGTCATTGTACCGTGCATGCACTGTACCTAGTTGCAATTCTGCTTTCGCTTCCTCATATCAACAATACTCAGGTTGATTTATTGAGCTTTAAGGAAGAGAGTCCTTTGTGCGATATTCAGTTACTTGCGCGACAACATCCTCACAGGTGTTGGTCTGTTCTGAATAAAAAGAAAAGGAGGTGTCTCAAAAAAAAAATAAAAAAAAAATAAAGCGCTACAACATTTACAAATGGAAATGCTTCGTGTTTTTCCTCCCGTTTTAGTATCATTGCGCCGAACAGAATGTATCCCACTGAGATACGTGTGTACATTATTTTATTGAGTGTGAGCGAAAGGTAAAACCCTTGAAGGACTTTAATTAAAATTTACCAAATGCCGGGATGAATTTTCAGCAAAAACCAGAATTTTACTCGAAATCTATGTACATAAACGAATTTATATTACGAGAAGGAAGATATTTTGTTTTAACACGCGGCAGTGAATGCTACCATGAAATCGTTTTAAATTGCCGGCTTGCCGGTTTGGATGTTGACTTCCAAGGCAACCAGGCTCACCGTCACCCGTCTGCTCTTTGTGCAGAAGGTATCCGGGAATGAGCAAAGTGTCTGTAATAATTATAGTGTATTTAGCTGGGTGTAAATCTGTGGCAATGATTTCGTCAAATTAAGATAATTATCCAATTGAGTTTTTCATGTTAGTCATTGGGGAATTTGTGTTGGTGGTTTTATTTGAACGTTTGAAATGTATACGGTGAACGGAGCGGACTTGAAAGAAAAAATTAAAAAAATACGATTACAGTTCTGGAAAATATTATAGGCTTGTTCATGCATAGTGAAATGACCCGTGGTGTGGGTCAAGATTAATATCACTTTATGGCCGACGTATCGTTGGAGGTTACCTAAGAAATAGATTATGTACAATCAACAAATGCTTCATGAATTAGCTGACGACCGGTCACACGACATTACAACAGCATGCATCGTACACGCAAGTACCCGCTAGCCCGCACGCATCGTACAACATAGTAGTCAGCAGCAACACAAACCAGCATTTTCGGTCTACCGCTCGATCAGCTATATAAGGCGAGCATCACGATGAGTCAACAGCATTCTCGTTTTGGCATCGAAGCAGTTACAACGGGAAGTAATGTACTAACGAAATGGTGTTGCAGCGGCTCAAGTAAAGGAAAGAATATATAAAATAGTCCCATTCGTCAATTGTTAGCATCTCGCCTTCCATCTCCAGGAAGAATGCTGCTTCGATAGGTTGTTCCATACCACGAGGTAAATACTAAACTAGCTCGTAAAGCCATAAAGAGCCGGTCAGTAAATCGAGTATTAGCCGTACAACTGTCGTGGATTTTTATTCGGAAACAATTAGAATTACTTGTTTGAAATTGAAAATCCACTTAGCCGATTTTTAATAAAAAAAAATATTAACCAAAAAAAAAAAGTTGAGTTTCAAAATAAAAATTATAAACATATACATCATGTTTGGAGGAGAAGAGCCCCAGCGGGAGAAATATCGAGTTATTCAATTTCGGAAATGTCACATTGGAATTTTTGCATCAGGACCTCTAAGCGTCTATAGCTCAGTAGGTAGAGTTGCTGACCTTGTGACTGAAGGTCGGAGGTTCGAATCCCGATTAGGACGAAACTTTTTTCCCTCATTTTCCTCAATTTTTGGTATTTTTTCCCAAAGTTTTGTGGTTTCGTATAGATAGACACACTCATCAGGTCTTGTGTCTATTGTCTATCTGTGCACAAGACGACCACTTGAATTTTAGCGGGAGAATTATGGAGATTTTTGTTTTGCCGTGAAGGCTACCACCATGACGCTCGACCGTGCAGGTCTGTACCGGTGTTGAATGCTCACATTGCTTTGGGAGTTGTGATGGTAGTTAGATATTTTTTCCCTCTCGAATTTACAATTACTGTATTGATGCTGGTTCCCAATTTCGTGGGTGCGAGTTTTAACTAATTGTGAAAATCTTTCTTTCCCTTTTGGTCCAAAAATGTAGTTGGATGGTTTACATTACTGGAACGGCAATTGACAGCGTTTGGCATAGATAGTGAGATAGAGAAATTTAATACTCTATTAAGTATGTTTTCACCGTTAGATCTGGAAAACATGGATGGAGTTTTTGAGAGACTCCGAGATGTCTCCATTTATACCGATTTTAAAAACGCTGTGATAAATAAATTTAGCTTATCGGACTCATCAAGAATCCGCAAATTATTATTAACCGGTTTAGAATTGGGTGATAGTAAACCCAGTCAACTATTAACCGAAATGCAAAATCTTGCTGGAATAACATTCGATCAAACTGTACTTCGTTGTCTCTGGCTGGAAAGACTTCCAACAAATATTAGAACTGTAGCTGTAGCACCAAAAGGTTCACTTGTTGAAATTGCTGAAATAGCAGATAAAGTTCACGAAGTTGTATCAAGTCCTTCCGCGTTTTCTGTTTCTGCGACGAGTGCAATTTCGTCAACAAGTGAACGAGAGTCTTTTCAATGCCACATTGTCTACTAAAATTAATCAAATGATGGTTTTGATCAATTCAATTGCGAAAAATAACTCTAGACAAACAACACGTCCAAATTGAAATAATCATTCCCGTTCAAATTCAAGTAATCGTTCACATTCAAAATTAAAAAATAAAGTAAGGAGGTTTTCACACTTGCGCCAGATTACGTAATCTGGGCAAGTTAATCAGGGAAATCAAGGTGTGGTGAAATTAGTGTTCATACTATCTTTACTTAATCTAGTCATTTTGACTTATTAATTTATTTCTCATACGTCAAACGTCATTTATTTTCATTTTTAAAATTGCACACATAATTTTATTGTAACTGAAAGTTTATTTTAATAATATTCAATAAATAAAAGTACATATTGATTTTTGAAGATGAGCATTTTATTCCCAAAACATTTATAGACCAAAATAGATGATTTCAAGCGCGTAAAATTATTCTTATGGTGAGGATCGCGAACATGTAGTGAAACCGGCCTATGATCTGTTTTTTTAGTGTTCTGTAGGCTTATTGTAAGCACTCATTAAATCATTTTTGCCTTTATATTTTGACATGGGTTGAGGCATGGGTTGCAGAATTTCGAACCGCAATCAGCAGCTTATTATAGTCCATATGAAAACGAAGTAGGAAAATATAATTAAAAAACTTTTAGGCTCGTTATGCCATGTGAGCAGTCGGTCTGCTTTTGACGTAGTTCTTCCAATTTCTTCTCATTTCTATCAGCCGAATACGATTAATAACATTTTCGCCTACCGAAATTACATTTTTGACATAAAAAATCGCAACTTTGTCATTCATAAAGACACATTTGGCATTAAATGACACTTTTCGACATTAAAAAAGTATTAAAACTCACCTCGACTGCATGGTGAATAAAATATAGTCGTTCTGGGAACTTGATTTGCAGTCGCCAGATTACGTAATCTGTAGCTTAATTAGACCCCAGATTACGTAATTTACCGCAGATTACGTAATCTGGCGTAAGCGTGAAAACCTCCTAAACGAGAATGGGCTTTGTCGTTATCATGGAAAGTATGGAAACAAAGCTCTTAAGTGTTAGGCGCCCTGCAAACGCCTTTAAAAAAATTAAATTTGGTGTTGGAAACGACGGTTTCCAACACAATTAATCCCTCTAACCGTCTAATTGTTGATGATGACAAATCCAAATTAAAGTTCTTGATTGATACTGGATCTGATTAGTCAATTGTTCCCGTAGGTATTGCTGAAAGGAAGAATCTCAACTCATATTTTGTTTTAAAAGCTGCTAATGATACAAATATTTCAACGTATGGTTATCGTGAACTACAAGTCACTTTAGGACTTCGTCGCGTTTTCACCTGGAAATTTTTGGTCGCGGATGTTTCCAGACCTATCATTGGTGCAGATTTTTTAAAACATTTTGGTTTGATGGTGGATTTACACAATCGTCGTATTGTTGACTTAACAACTACTTGTAAATCTCAACAGGGTAAGTTAATTGAAATGGATATACCTAAATTGGAGTTAATTTCTTACTCAAATATTGAGAAACGAGTTGTTAGTCTCTTAGAAAAATATTTTGGCTCAACTTGTGAACCGGACTTTAAGGCATCAGTTCCACACTCGGTTAGACACCATATTATAACTAAAGGTCCGCCAATTTCAGCAAAACCTCGTCGTCTCAATGCTGAAAAATTGGAGATTGCCAAGAAAGAGTTCAACTATATTCAAATTTCAAATTCAAAAATTTTTATTGCAAATTCGTTTACAATTATTCAGTTAAAAATATATATAGTTTTCGTATTGCTTTCCTCCTCTAAAGCTTAGCTTGTGCGAGGAGAAGAATATTTCATATTTTTATTTTATCTTAGTAAACTAAGTGACTATGGTGCGATTGCTTAATAATATGCTATATAATGCGAACGTGTATATAAAAAAAAATATATTACCTTACATTTATACAGATTGGATATAATATAACACATATACTTATTTTGGAAAATATTAACGAAGTTCCCAAATTACACTGCCCTAAGGAGTCGCAATGAGACGACATTCTGAATATATAGCGACGACATATTGGGCTTGTTGCATCATATCGACTCCCCCGTGCAGTGCAATCTAAAGACTTGGTTAAATTCAATTAGTTCTAGGTTAAGTAGCCAAAGTTTAAGATTTTGCTTGAAGATTTGGACATGATAAATATCTATTCTGATGTTAATTGGTAGCATGTTGAAAAAATAAGGACCGGTGTGAGTGCGATATCTTTGGGAAAACGTTTTTTTCATGCGTTGAATTATTAGTCTAAAGTTGCTATGTCTTGTGTTGCTAGGGTGCGATATATAATTGGGGTTAAAGTGCATGCATAGGTGGTATAATACAGCTTTGACATAAAGTTTTTTAAGCGGAAGTACGTGAGCTACTGTGAAAAGATTTTCTGATGGATACGTTCTAGGTAGGTGAAAAGCGATTTTTAATACTGACTTTTGTGTAATTTTAAGGACTTTCATATGATTATCATATGCACCTCCCCAGGCAGTTATGGCGTATTGTAAGACAGACTGGACCAGTGCGAAATAAACTTCTCTTATTTGCGGTAACGTTAAAGTTGATCTAATAGTCTTCATTATATATAATATCTTACGAAGCTTTTGTGCGAGGTAGGATATATGGATATTCCATTTTAGGAATTTGTCAACATATATACCAAGGTATTTTGCACTATCCTCGCAGTGTATTTGAGGGCAGCTGCAGGAACGCAAGGGGGAGTTTATTGTGCAATTGTGATCATGAACTAGAATGGATTCGTACGTTGGTTGCCCAGTACTGTTTAAAGAAAAGGTCATCGCCTTTGTTTTCGACAGATTTAGCGACAAAGAGTTTTCCTCTAACCAGCGTTTTACTGCTTTGAAATCAAGTTGGGCATAATGCATTGATTCTGACCAGGTTTGTGTTGAGGTTATTAGCACCGTGTCGTCGGCAAATGCTACAATTTTACTTTTTGTAACAGAAATTTTAAATAAATCGTTAACGAATATCAGATATAGCAAAGGCGATAGGACGGTACCTTGTGGGAGACCAAATGGGGTTTTCTGGATCCATTCGCTGTACATACCTCCTATTCTTACACATTGCCTGCGATTTGATAAGTAGCTTGATAGGAGTTTCAGTGGTGGCCCGCGGATTCCAATATGGGTCAGCTTATTTATCATTAAGTTATGGGGAATCGTATCGAAAGCTTTAGCAATGTCCATAAAAATTGCGATTGGCTTATTATCTTTTTCTAATTCCGCGTGAAGAAAGTCGGATACTTCTAATATAGCGTCTTCTGTGCTTAGAGATCTTCTGAATCCGAACTGATTTGGGGATAGTATACTGTTATCAGTAACAAATTTTTCTAGCCTTGTTTTCACACATTTTTCAAATAATTTTGAAATTATGGGCAGTAGGGATATTGGTCTGTAATTAAGGGGGTTAGACTTTTCTCCATTTTTGTAAATTGGAACTACAACTGCGTCTTTGAAGACTGAGGGAAAGACTCCTTGTTCGATGCATCGGTTGAATATGATAAGCAGAGGCTCCTTAAGTTCATGTTTCATTGTCTTAAGTACGTGTGAAGTTAAGTTATCGAACCCACATGACGTGTTACTCATCTGGTCAATGTGTTTAACGATTTCTTCTTTGCTAATATTATTTATATGGAAATTTGCTTGGACAGGATAATCATTATAGTCATTTAGACCGGTGATTATGTCCTCTATGTGGTTTTCAGAGCCAAAATTTCCGAATACTTCGTTGATAATATTAGCAGCTGTGGCGACAGCGTTTGATCTCACTTTCGTCTTTGGGTCGATTATCTGTGTCCAGTCAGTATTGTCTGTACAGTTTCTTCCTGTTAGTTCGTTAATCGTCTTCCATAGGTTTTTTGTTGTGTTTTTACCATTGCTTATAGTTCTTTGAACATATTGCCTTTTGGCCGATAGTATAATTGAGGTAAGTCTATTCCGATACTGTTTGTACTTGTTTCTCAGAGTGGTGTTGAAGGGTTGCTTATCAACCTTCTTTTTTAACGAATCTCTTTTTCTTATAGATTTAACTATGCCCTCTGTCAACCATGGTTTTATTGGTCGAAAGCGGCGCGGGGGAGTGAACGTTGTTTGGCAGTCTAAGAGCAATTCATTTATTTTATCTACAAAAATTCTAGAAGACATTTCGGCATTGCAACCTTGCCTCAGTATACTATTCCAATCAATAAGCTGCAGTTTTTGTTTTAGCTGGACTGAGTTCAGTTTAGTTTTGTTAGCTACTTGAGTATTTTGTGTTGACTTAGGCTTCAGAGGAACAGAGAGTAATACGGTGTTACGATCTGTGATGGAATTTTGAAGAACGATCGGCGTACATTCTGCATACTGTTTTTGGCGAATAAAAATGTGGTCAATACAAGTCGATGTAGCTTCGTTTACTCGTGTAGGTTTATTGATCATTGCGGCAAACCCCAGGCCTGCTAGGCAGGTTAAGTAATCATTAGATAGTAAGGTGTCATCTAAGATATTGATATTGATGTCACCCACTAATATATCTGCTGAGTTGGTATTGTCTGCAAATATTTCGGGTAAGCTTTCAATAAAAGAAATGACATCGAGAGATGGGGATCGATACATACCTACTAAGGAAAGTTTAGAGTTCCCATTGAGACAAATATTGAATTTAATTCCGGTTAGATGTTCGTTCGATATTTCATCATATGTGTAATTCAAACAGTTTTTGATATATATTATTACGCCATCGTTTTTCGTTTTGTTGAACTTGGTAAAGACTGTATTATAACCGCTTATTTTAAAATTACTCATAATTTCTTCGAAATTCGCGAGATAACTATCGTGATGTGTTTCTGATAATATCATAACATCAAAATATATATCTATATATATAAGTCATGTATTAATATTACCAAATCATCGAAATTTTTTTGTATACTTCTTATATTGAGGTGCAATATTTTGAATTTTCCTACGCTTTGGCCAAGTAACTCTTTACAGTGAGATACAGAGTTGGTTTCATGAGTTGTGATATTTTCGGTATCTATCAAATCGATAATTGTAGAGAACATGGATGTATTTATAAACTATAGATTGATTTAAGTTAAATTAATATCTAAACTAATGTACTATTATTTAAATCAGATTCGAGTACTACTTTATATATTTTTGCCGTCTCTGTTTTCCGGATAAAGATGTTACCAGACTTAGTCCATACGAATTTGAACTCATTTACGCGTGCGAATGTTTTTGATTTGTATAGGAGAGATTTTGCATATTTCGTGAGGTGGTTATTAACGTACACTTTACTCTTTTGAAATCGCTCATACAACAAATTGGCCGTCAGATTCCGTCTCTTAGGCTTGGATTTTGCTAGCCAAGAATCACACTCAGTGTTCGATTGAAACTTAGCAATTATAGACCGCGGAGATCCGTCACGAGTTTTCTGTGCGTTTCGTGTAAGTGAAACATCGAACAAGGTATTTGTCGTCCATCGAAAAGCCCTTGGGCTTCACCTCTACATATGGTGAAGAAAAAAGATGGAACTTGGCGACCTTGTGGTGACTTGCGAGCTCTAAATAATATAACGGTGCCTGATTCTTATCCAATACCACATATTCATGATTTTTCCCAACAACTTAATGGAAAGAAAATTTTCTCAGTTATCGATTTAGTAAAAGCTTATCATCAAATTCCAGTCAATAATGACGATATTGAAAAAACCGCTATAACTACACCTTTCGGATTATTTGAATTTCCCAAAATGACTTTTGGTTTTCGAAATGCAGCACAAAGTTTCCAGCATTTTATTCATTCTGTTTTACGTGATCTGGATTTTGCATTCCCATATATTGATGATGTACTGATAGCTTCTACTAATATCGAAGAACATTATAAAAATTTAGAGTGTGTTTTTGAACGATTTAAACAATATGGTTTACTCATAAATATAAATAAATGTAATTTTTTAAAAGAATCTGTATCTTTTCTCGGTCATAAAATTGATGCAAATGGTGTAAAACCACTTCCGGATAAAGTTGAAGCTATACATAATTTAAAACCTCCAAATTCGGTTTATGAAATGCGTCGATTTCTTGGCATGTTTAATTTTTATCGTCGTTTCATTCCACATGTCGCACAACATTTGGCGTTGCTAAACGACTTTTTACTCGGATCTCATAAAAAGAAAGATAAAAGTCCTATTAGTTGGAATGAACAATCATTGGCTGCTTTCAATAAAGCGAAATAGTTACTCGCTGAAGCCTCTCAACTTGCATTTCCTCGAAACGAAGCGAAATTATCCTTGTTGGTGGAGGCTTCTGATATAGCTGTCGGAGCAGTTTTGCAGCAATCTTATGCTGGTATTGATGAACCGTTAGGGTTCTTTTCACAAAAATTAAGTCTAACACAACGTAAATATAGCGCGTATGACAGAGAACTTTTGGCGGCTTATTTAGCAGTCAAACATTTCCGATATATGGTAGAAGGTCGAGAATTTACTTTGTTCACGGATCATAAGCCTCTAATTTTTGCATTTAAACAAAAATTAGATAAGGCTTCACCGCGACAAGTACGTCACCTCGATTTTGTCGGCCAGTTCACCAATGACATACGTCACATAAAAGGTGAAGACAATATTGTTGCTGACAACTTGTCACGAGTTGATGTTTTGGAAATTCCATCTTCGGATAGTATGCATCAATTGGCAATATCACAATCTAAGGATCCAAAACTGGAAAAATTAAAGTTATCAAAGACTTTAACTTTTAAACCAGTATGCATCCCAGAAACGGAAGTACCATTATGGTGTGATACATCTACTAATCCGATCAGACCTTAAGTTCCATCTGATTTAACGCGTTTGGTTTTTGACAAAATACATAATTTTTGTCATCCAGGCGTAAAATCTACTGCAAAACTGCTTCGAAGTAAATTTATTTGGCCATCCATCAACAAGGATGCTAAAACTTGGGCGAGACAGTGCATATCTTGTCAGCAGTCAAAGATTACTCGGCATACACAATCCCCAGTAGGCTCTTTTCTTCCGAGTAAAGAGAAGTTTAACACTATTCATCTAGACATTGTGGGTCCACTTCCATTATCTGAAAATTTTAGGTATTGTCTAACAATCATTGACCGATTTACTCGTTGGCCTGAAGCTTTTCCGATGCCTGATGCACGTACTTCCACCATCGCCAATACATTAGTTAAAGAATTTTTCCCACGTTTCGGCATTCTACGAACAATTGTTACAGATCAAGGTGCTCAATTTGAATCTCATTTATTTAAAGAGCTATCTACTTATCTTGGTTTTGAACGGAAGCGTACTACTGCTTACAACCCGAAGGCCAATGGATTTCTCGAACGTTGGCATCGAGTTTTAAAGGAAAGTCTTATGAGTCGAGGTAACACTCAATGGACCAAAGAACTTCCTTTTGTATTATTGGGCTTACGTACCATTATCAGAGAGGATTCTGATTGTACTCCAGCTGAGTTGGTTTACGGCCAAAATCTCAGACTCCCTCATGACTTTGTCCATCCATCAGAATCACAAGAATCAGTAACTAACTATGTCGAACGCTTACGTCAATTTATTAAAAGTTCCAGATGTGTAGAACCTAGATTAAATACGAATAAGTATAGTTATGTTCCCAATGAACTCAAGTCTTGAACACATGTTTTTCGTCGTATTGATTCAGTTCGCCCTTCCCTCAAAGCACCATAAGAAGGACCTTTCTTAGTTGTTGATCGAAATGGTAAAGTTTATACAGTTGTTTGGTGACAAGAAAGTCAAAGTATCCATTGACCGCTTGAAGCCGGCGTTTATGGAATCATCCTTGCCATTAGCTGAGGGACATCGTCCAATCGACTCAGCTCGTTACAAGCTTCATGACAAAGTTAATATGCCCTTTACGCTTAATAAGCCAGGGGTATAAAAATAGCAATTTTTACTGACAGCCAAGTTACATATAATGCACTCACGAGCTTACTGTCAAGTCCACTCCCCTTTTATTGGTACCTGGTTACTCGGGCATTGAAGAAAACGAGCTGGTAGACGAAGTAGCAAGAAAAGGAGTTAGCCCTGGGGAACCCGCTCCACATATGCAGAAAGAACATAAGTGAGTGACAAAGAGCGAAAGCCATCCTATACTTGGTAACTCTTCAACTCTTCTTCAGTGTCACTGGATGCCGTAAGACGTTGAAGGGCATGGTACGTTAGCTAAGCCAGATGTCTAGTGTTTTACTCTCTATACATTCTTCACACGCTTTTTTATATCATTAATCCTATGGATACTTCACATACCACAAAAAAATCTAAATTTGTAACATTAAGCCAATTACTACTACTAATATCGCAATGAAACCATTGATATGAGTATTACGTTTCCCAACTCCCAAATTATCCTAATTGTCTCCAAAATCGTAATATTGCAACGCCCTTCTCTTGAAAATTTCAAGAAATGAGGACAACAAGTATCCTAGCTACTGTCGCGTATCTCATGCATTGTGTAAGCAAACATATACAATTACTTAAAAGATTTTTTGACAATCCGAAAAGAATAAGAATATGAGAATCTCCTCAAGACGGTGAAGACCATGTATGTGTAGTCAAATAACTTTTCCACGTAGCGTCAACTATACTCAAGCTCATATATAGGCATCGAGCGACTGCATGAAAGAGAATCCAATGTTTTGTTGGACAACAAGAACTTGAGCCTTGACTTCATCCTCGTAGTTTTATACATATTTGAAAACGGCGTTGTATAAGAGGTAGTGTACGTAGTGGAATAGGATGATGATGAAGTCCACACGATACGACGAAACATACATAGAATATAACAATACGTGCACACGTCTAAGGATGTTGGTATAGTACCTATACGCTTCGCCTCAGTAAAGCCTATTTCATATTCTCGCAACACTGAATAGAAAGCAGTTTGTTCAAGAAAACGACAATTTAATTTTTTTTTTCTTTTTTATGTTTTCTCATCTTTTATGTTTGTTTTCTGTTCACTTTTTTTTCTGTATTTCGTCAAGAAAACGTCAGGACTCGATGTCTGTCAGCATAGTCATCATGAATCAAAAGAATGTGTGCTGTGTGCGCGCGGAATATATTCGTCATTTTCGCTCGAAGCATTACTTTGTTGTATATTTAATAGAAAATCTTCACTTAGCCCAGTCCATATATAACTAAAATATCCTACATTTGAAACAATTGTGTTATATGCGATGCTTTAATGCGCGCCTTCAGGACTGTTTTGTTACATTTTCCAAGGAAATGTGAAATAACATCGTTAACATTCAACACAATGTGCTGTTACGAGACGCGACGGTGACAACCATGGTGTTATTTCGGTCACTGAATTGGAAAGTGGTCCAAAGAAATTCTCAATCAACAATCTATAGCAAGATAGGCTGGTTGCTAGGGTATTCTGTAAATAAAGTATCTACTCTGTAGAATTCCTTCTTGAGCTTTCACAAACAAATCATGAGCCAAGAGAAATTAAAATTAATATAGATGACAACATCTTTGTAGTAGTACACTAAGCCCAGAAGAAAGCTTTATGTCATGTTTGATATAATCATAGTCACCGCCAGGAACGAGGGAATGATTGAAGCTATCTAATATAGAAGTACCTACTAGAAAAAAACAATGTAATGACGGTCGCTCTAGTAAAAAGGCTAGATCTCAATTTTACCTTACAATAATAAATTTTTAAACTTCCAGATGTCTCGTTTATGAATACAATTAAAAAAACCGGTGGTGTTTTCTTAGACAGGATTGGGTTTTAATTGTAGATCATATTTTCGAGCATCAGCAGTTGCACTCTTTTTCAGTACAATTCCACTCATATAAATGGTATTCCTTCGAGGTTTGAGCTCTGCTACCAGTTTCTTCCAAGTACCAGAAGTTTGTAATAAAAAATAACTTTCATTTTTAGGGTATGGTGAAATTATTATACCCTATAACCATAAGATGATATAGGGTATATTGTTTTTGTTACGCCGATATTATGTCACACCTCAAAGGAGCCATCGGAGGTATGGCGAAGTATATATATAAATGATCAGGGTCGGTCCCTGAATCTAATAAGCCATGTCTGTCTGTCTGTCTGTCTATCCGTGTGTCTGTCTGTTAGCACGATAACTCCCGAAATAATGAAGCTAGCGGTTTTAAATTTTGGTTGAATGTTTGTTTTGCTAAAATCTTGGACGGTATTGAAAATGGGCCAAATCGGACCACGGGTTCCCCTACCTCCCATACAAACTACCCCTCCTTGATATTTTAATTCGGCCATAACTTTCGCTAGAATATCGCTATCGACTTGAAATTTTGATCAATGTATGATTCTGACATATACTGTGAGTTGATGGAAAGTGGAGTAGGTCCGACTACCCCTACCCCTACTTCCCCTACAAAGTTATATTCAGCCATATCTTTTGATTGAATGTCACGAAAAACTTCAAATTAGTATCAAATGGTAGCCGTTGGATGCCTTGACAAGGTAATAAAGATGTGTCAGGTCCGACCCATCTACCCCTCCCTCCCCCACAAAAAATATGAAATTGAATATTTTGAGCTTTGCGTGCCTTCTAGGTATGTACATGGGTATAGGGTATACACTCATCGTGCTATTCGCACGATTAGAACTCGGTCTCGTTCGCTCTGGATCTAGTATGTTTACAAGATGCTTACTTAACTGTTAGACACTTGGTTGGTTGGGTTTTTCTCGACAGCGTGGTCTCGTACGATAATTCGTACATCTTATTTTAGTGCCCGTCGACTGATTAGTCTTTTCGTATAGACAAGACGCAAACCATAATTTTTCCTAGTATTTACAATACGGTAGAATCATTACGCAATTTCATATGATGGCGTGCGTAAAAGCAAACAAACATTCAATTCAACACAATGTACCATCTTTCGAAAAATGACGAGTTATGCTTGGTTGTTATGAACCGCTCACGAGAGCTTTTGCACGGTATGAGAAATGTCGTTCGGCGAACAGTGGAAAATTTGGGAACATTATTATATCAGCTCTCGAAAGAAGAATTTCTTCTTCTTTTTATCGACGCAAGCGACACTTACCTTACCATCCGTCATATAGCCGAAAAT
This sequence comes from Microchrysa polita, assembly GCA_949715475.1. Classification (NCBI taxonomy): domain Eukaryota; kingdom Metazoa; phylum Arthropoda; class Insecta; order Diptera; family Stratiomyidae; genus Microchrysa; species Microchrysa polita. The sequence goes on along the minus strand of OX454421.1, from coordinate 63,498,884 downwards.
ATCGGAAACACAAAAGTTCTCCTTTTGGGAAGGGATAGCAGAACAAGCATCGGTAAGAATTAAAGTGCGAACATCAGCCTTACCTAAGCTGGGCTAGTGTCGCTCTTGTGGATCTCGGGAGCCTAGTATCCTCTGAGAGGATTGGATTTCTAATTAATCTCTCCATTGACCGATTCACAACGGTTGTGTGAATATCTGCGATGGGACCCATTTGTATCTCTGGATATCTGAGTCTTGACCTGTCGTGGAGGGGAAGTATTGTGAATGAGATGATGGTTTGGATGATCCTCTCGATAACAACCGACCAGATATTGATGAGACAGGAGAAGATTATGATCACGCACTGGTAAAATGATGGTTTCGTGATGAAAATTATTCTGGGACGATATCAAGTGGAAACCTATAGCGTCACAAACAGTTTGTGACCACACCGGTGCTGCATAGCTAGGGATTGCTCTACCTATCGCTTTGTAAGTGACCAGCCCAAGGAGCTGGCGGCCAAAGCCTTTAGAACGTTGTTCTTACTGACTGTGCATTTTATCGATTACGTTCTATGTTGTCTAAGTAAACTTCAAGGATCTTAGGATTGGCAACAGTAGGAACAACATCTTCATAACCCTTACCAGTACGGATCATAAGCTCCTCCGAGAAATCCTTCTTCCAGGTGGTGAGAAGTGTTGCAGTAAATTTAGACGGCAGCATGCAGATATTCCAAAATAGTTATTTAGTTGGTCTCACACACCTTTTAAATCATTCCCCATAGTGAGTGCAGTGCAGTACAATCGTCCGTATGGGAAATTAGCTCATTACCTCCCGGGGATGTTGGAAAGCTCGCCGGGTAATTGTTAAGCAATGTAGGAGAAAGTACGCAACCTGCTTCTTCTTCTTCCTTGCCTCGTTCTTTATACCGCTCCATGGTTCCGCGTTGCTCGACCTGCGGTGTAGGCACATCGCCCGTTTTGGCGATAATTTCTCAGCATATTTCTACAGGCAGCTCTATCTTGGATCGTGTCATCGCCGAGACCAATGCGTTGTTGTTGCTTTTTCATTTGACACATCCAGGTGTTCTTCGGTCTGCCTCTGGCCTTGGGTCCATCAAGTGGAATTTCTATTGATATCGCTTTCTTTGCGGGGTTCTCAGGCGGACGCCTTTGAACATGGCAATACCAATGCATTCGTCGGTCTTCGAGCTTTTCGGTGATTGGTTGGTCTATGGACAAGCTGCCTCGGATGTAGCTACTCTTGATGTGGTCCCTTTTGGTTACACCAACTGACATGCGTAACATTTTCATTCCAGTCGCTGTCATTTCTTTCGCGTAACCTTCATACATGGTCCAGCATTCTGATCCATACATGAGTGCGGGACGTACAACCGTTTTGTACAACTTGCCCTTTAGCTTCAGTGGCATTTTCTTATCGCAGAAAACTCCAGAGTTTTCTCGCCACCTCATCCACCCAACCTTTGTGCGATGTTTGATGTCATCATCGCATGTAGCTCCGCTGTTCACCATCGAGCCAAGGTACTTGAACTTGGTACAAGACTTAAGCTGCTCTCCTTTGACGTACATTTCTGGTATCGGTGCATTTGGGTCTGAGAATTGGCAGCATAAGAACTCAGTCTTTGTTATACTTACCCTCAGTCCATGCTCCTCCAGAATGTCACACCATTTTGTAAGCGCAGCTTGCAAGGCAACGATATTTGGGCTACTGAGGACTATATCATCAGCAAAAAGAAGAGATATTTCTAGGCCGTCGGAGACACGTGTTAATAAGTAGCACATGATGATGTTGAAGAGCAACGGACTCAATACACTGCCCTGGTGTACTCCGACATTCACCGCAAATTCTTCTGATTCACCGGCTGTGCATCTAACCTTAGTCGTAGCTCCATCATACATGTCTCGTATCATCCTGACGTATGCCTCGGGGACATTAAGTGCTCTCAAGGCCAACCATATCAGATCACGAGGTACTCTATCGAATGCCTTCTCCAAATCGATGAACACAAAGTACAAGTCCTTTCGTGCTGCTCTATACTTTTCCATCGCAATACGAATGCACTGAATCGCATCGACTGTAGATCGACCTTCAACAAAGCCGCATTGATTGTCATTCAACCGCACAATCTTTCTCAATCGGTTGCAGACAACTCGTAGATCTTTAGTGTATGAGGTGTTAACTTTATAGCCCTATAGTTGTTGAGTTTGCGTGAGTCTCCCTTGTTCTTATAGAAAGGAAGAAGAAAACTTTCCCTGAAAGCATCAGGCATCGGTTGCCCACCTTTGATTTTGTTGAAGAGAACTGTGAGCCAACTAAGCCCGACATTTTCCATTTTCAACCAAAATTCCGCGGGGATTGTGTCCGGGCCGACTGCCTTTCCGCGTTTCATCTGATGCATTGCCTCCATCACCTCTTCCTCTGAGATATCTTCAATATTTGTGGTATTCGGCTCAACATCTTGAACAGCTGCTCGAGGAAACTCTTCATTTAGAAGTTCGTCAAAATACTCTCGCATCCTGCTACAAATTGCCGTATCGTCAATCAGCAACATTCCTTGCGAGTCCTCCACGTACTTTGGCGCCTGTATTTCCCGAGCGTTCCTTCTCCTTTGGGCTGCGACCCTAAATATCCTGGCGTCGTGCTTAGGTCTCTCGCGGAAAGATGGTCCTTCGGTCGCAGTTTGAGTTTCTAATTCTTGGTAGAATTTCTCAGCTGCCTTCGCCTTTGCTTGAGCTACCAAGCGCTTTACTTTCTTCCGGCATTGCATATAATTTTCGCGAAGTTGAATCCGTACAAGGACCCGTACGCAACCTGCTTGATTCTCCTATAATTAATAATAATAATAATAATTAGGTAGATAGTAGGAGTCTATCAAACCTCTTGTGCAGGAATATGCATATATAGAAGATCAACCAACAGCGTAGAGATAATGGCGGTGTAGGTAGGCTTTCGATACTAGCCACTAGGAAGGTTCTGTCGCGGTTTTTTTTTTTGTTGTTGGTCCGTTGTATATGTATGTAGCTATATGAAGATCGCGCAGAGTTTCCATTCGCTGAGGTTTACCTACCGATTTTGATGGCTACACTACCCTTGTCTTTGGTGAGATGTAATAGGGCGCGAACGCCCAGAGTTTGCTGACACCTTTTAACAGATCGTACCGAGTTCAACAAATTATCGTAATAATGAGACCAGAACCGACATTCTGTAAGGCGACAGTTGACTGGCGATAGTCATTTTCGTCATTTTGGAATCATCTAAGGCGACAGACGCCCAATGTATCTTATATGGCCCTCATTTTCAAGGCGACAGTCACTTTTATGAAAAATTCACCATAAGTTCAATACGAACTCTTGTTGAAACATCAATTGTGTACCAATAACACAATGTGACCACGGCATAACCCATAATTAACGCTGAAACCTTTCTTCAAAAAGTAAATTCCATCTAAATTAACAAAGCGACAGTGCAATGAAAATGATAGGTGTCGTCCTTTGGAATTATGTAAGGTCATCACTTTGTATACGGCGACAGATGGTATTTGTGCTCGCTGTGCTTCGTGTGACAGAGACAGATATATGTATGTGCTTTTGCATTATATATACTTTAGGGTCATCCGAAACCATGCATTGCAAACGTACATATGGTACGTATGGACGAGTTCCTAAAATGGACTAATATTGTCGTCCATCGTACGATCGATTCCGTGGTATATGAAAAGCGTAATGACAGATGACAGATTGGCGAAGTAAAGTATCTTTAGGAGCGAAAATAATGAGTGCATTCAGCGAACGAAATTAACTGGAAAAACACTGGAAAAGCTACAAGAATTACCCGCCACCGACCTCTTCCTCCGCTGAAAAGCCTTCACGCGGAATGAGAATCTAATTGGAAGAGCACTTTTCTGCTACATTTTTCGTTCGCTGAATGCACTCAATATATTTTTTGGAGATGAACATTCATCGCTAATTTTGTGAAGAATGACCGTTACAGCCACAAAATGAAGAATAGCCACCGATTTATATGAAAAACACACACAACCCCAAAAAGATTGTTCAAACGATCGGAAGTATGTATGGCGTGGCGAACCTAACAGATCATATGGCACATGAAGAAGTCATAGTTGAAATAGATTGGATGCGTCAGCATCAGCATCGGCAGAGGCATCGGCATCAGCAGAAAAATTTCAATTTAGAACACACGCATTTGCCTTTGATGACCCATATTGACAGCAGCAGCAGCGGCAGAAGCATTTTTTCTGCTTCTGCTGTCAATGTGGGTTATCAAAGGCAAATGCGTGTGTTCTCAATAGAAATTTTTCTGCTGATGCCGATGCCTCTGCCGATGCTGACGCGAGAGATGTATTTCAACCATCAGGGTGGATAGTGGATTGGTAGCGTGTCTTTGGTGAAACATTGTAAGTTCATTATTAGTTATTGGATATAGACCAGTCAATTACCGATTTTAGGTCGCAAAAAATTGCTCGGGTCTGGTTTTTTGGGATATTGTTAGGATAGATACCAGAAGTGTACCACTAAGTTTGCAACTTCGAAAAACCTGTGCTAACCCCGTGACCCTCAAAAAACCTCAAAATTTTCGGACTTTTTTTCATATTTTTGTTTGTAATTTCTAAAAGGTGCTTCCTACAAGTGAGTCGTCCACTGCACTTTTAAAGCTAACAAAATCTTCTTTAATTTGAGTGTAACTCCAGCTTTGTAGGTGCAAAGGATCCCAAGATACAGCACTTTAAAAAATGTGCTTTTTGTGTAAAAAAGTCCGAAATTGTATTTTAGGAGGTTTGTATGACAGCCCTATGACGTAATGTTCCGATTCCATCCATTCCTCGATATGTTTTGAGGCTTTACTAGGAACACATTTGGGTGAGGTTTGGTTAAGATTGGTTCATAAAGAAAGAAGTTTTTCTTAGAAGAACCTGATTATCAGGGGTTGGTTTGTATGACAGCCCTATGACGTAGTGTTCCGATTTCATCCGTTTCTAGATATGTTTTGAAGCTTTACTAAAAACACATTTGGGGGAAGGGTGGTTAAGATTGGTCCATAAAGAAAAAAGTTTTTCTTAGAAGAACCTAATTTCAAGAGGTTGGTTGACACGTTGACAGCCCTATAACGTAGTGTTCCGATTTCATCCGTTCCTAGATATTTTTTTAGGCTTAACCAGCAACATACTTGGGTGAAGTTTGGTTAATATTGGTACATAAAGAAAAAAGTTTTTCTTAGAAGAACCTAATTTCCAGGGGCAGCCCTATGACCCCATGGTCTCATTCCATTCGTTCCGCCATATATGCAGCTAAGGAACTAGTTTATAACTTCATGTCACATGACTTTCTCTGTAAAATGCGCATTTAAGCCGATATTCAGCTAGGAACTTGACTGAAATTACAATTTCGAACTTTTTTTCAAAAAACAATGTTTTAAGTGCTGTATCTTGGGATCCTTTGCGCCTACAAAGCTGGGGTTACACTCAAATTAAAGAAGATGTTCTTAGCTTTAACAGTGCAGTGGACAACTTACTTGTAGAAAGCACCTTTTAGAAATTACAAACAAAAATATGAAAAAAGTCCGAAAATTTTGAGGTTTTTTGAGGGTCATGGGGTTAGCACAGGTTTTTCGAAGTTGCAAACTTGGTGGTACACTTCTGGTATCTATCCTAACAATATCCCAAAAAACCAGAGCCGAGCAATTTTTTGCGACCTAACGCCTTATTTTTCGGTTTATTGACTGGCCTAATATGTCGACAAGTTAGCGAAACAACTTTTGCAAATTGACTAGGCGGCGGCGCGGCGCGCGCCTTTGCAGTAATTTCGGGGATCGCGCGATCTATCGAAATGAAAATGTATGTCTCTATGTCAATCTATGTATCTATACCCGCAACTAGGCATAAAATGTATGTATGTATGTATATTACATGATCATAGATTGTACCCGCAAAACTGAGTCATTTATCCGATGAAGTGCAGCGCTCCTGTCCTCTTTAACTAGTCCATTCCCTCAATTTTGTAGTAAAATATTAAGTTATTACATCATACATAATTCCACAAATCCTCCAAAAGCGCCCTTTTGTTTATTCCTTCACACCAACAACTTAAAACATGTCGAAATTATATGAACCCTCAAGCCATTTCCGTTATTTTTCGAATTTCGTATGATAGCGACAGTAACAATGCTGTCGCTAGGAAGTCATCGCTATTGGCGACAGTTATGGGCGATTATCATCTAATCCCAAAAAAAAAGCTCTGTCGCTTTTCGACCTCTGGGTAGTAGTAGCTATCTCTTTCATACACACGTAAAAACCCATTAATAAATTTTCGCCCGACGAGGCTATCACTTTCGATTATCGCCATTGGCGAAGGCGATTATCCCCTTACAGAATGTACCCTCAGATCTTTGAGTGGCCAATGCTGTTCAGAACAACATGGGCTGTGTGGCATGGCGCGCCATCCTGCATGAACCAGAGGTCGTCCAAATCCATGTCTTCATTTTCAGTAAAAAAAAAGTCGGATAACATGGCTCGGTTACGCGCACCGTTGACCGAAACACGTTGTTACCGGCCTCATTTTGGAAAAAAATGGTCCAATGATGATCTGCACTCTCTGTGGATGTATTGGCTTCTCGACAACAACGTACCGGTTTCCCGAGCCCCAGATGCGGCAATTTTGTTTATTAACGTAGCCGCCGAGATGAAAATGCGCCTCATCAGAAAAGATAATTTTTCGCCCAAAATCGTTGTTTCAATTCAAGCTGCTCTAAGGACCAAACTGCGAAGCGATAACGAAGTGGATGGTCGTGCGACTTTAATTGCTGAGTGAATTGGACCTTGTAAGGGAATAATCCGAGATCTTTGTGCAGAATTCTTCTCAGGCTAGTGCATGAAATGTTTAACTGTTGAGATCGATGGCGTGTTGATGTTCGTGGATAGAATCTCACACTCTGGGCTACAGCAGCCACATTTTCACCTGTGCGCACCGTACGACGACGGGGACCGTGAGTGTTGTCCACTGGCATGCCAGTCTCACGAACTTTTTGCACAAACTTGCGTACGTGACGCTCGGTGGGTGCTTCATTTCGGCCAAAACTTCTTTTCAATAAACGCACTGTTTTGGCTAGACAGCACTCACTTTGAAAATAAGTTTTTAATATTTCCCAACGTAGTTCAAGCGTAAAGCGACTCATTTCGTTCCGCGGAGGTATGATACTGACTTCCTATCCAGATTTCGAGCGAAAAACATTGTCAAACTAATTTATGATTTAAAAACGAACTTGTAATTGGCCCACCCGTTATATGGAGGTCCCTGGGAGACCTTGTTGAGCATCTACATACAGTGACACGCAAAACTGTTCACGAAATTACAGATTTTTGCTTTTTTTACCACTGTGAAATTAGGAGAAAGAAATCAATGAAACTTTTAACTTAAATAAATAATTTAATTTATTCTAAACAAACAAATCAAAGAAACATGATAATTAAATTATAATATTTAATAAAAAAAATGGATTTGTTTATTTACTTTTGTGAACACTTTTGCGGGTCGCAGGCAATTTCGATTTTAATAGATCGTATCACACCCTATGGCCTTAATAATGGCCTCAATACGCTTGGACATGCTTCGGATAAGGTTATCCAACAGTTGAGCATCAATTTTCTCCCATTCGCATTGAACTTTTCCCAAAGCTCGTCCACAGGTTTCAGAATATCCTTATTTGCGAGCAGCCGTTTTTTTAAACAGACCACAAATTTTCCATAGGATTTGGGTCGAATGACTGAGCGTGCCATTTTATTGTCCTAATATTATTATTTTCCAGCCATTCTTTTGTTATTTTGGCCGTATGTTTGGGGTCATTATCATTCGTAAAGATTGCGTCTTCAGTTTCGCAACCAAAAACATCGATACTCGGAATCATAGAGACCTCCAGGATGTCTATATAATCAATTGCATGCATTATTCCCTTTATTAGAAGCAATTTTCCACACTTGTTGTATTTAAAACAACTCCAAACCATTAAAGAGCCTCCACAGAATTTCAGACTTTTGATGATATTGTGTTCGCGGAGCCCTAATTTTTGGTCCACCTAAGTCCAAGTCCTCCCAACAGAGCCTAGGCGATTAATTTTATTCTCATTATAATACCATATTGCAGACTTCCAATGAGCAATAGCCCAATTTCGGTGCTGCTTAGCAAAGGTCAAGCGGGCTTTCTTATGGTACTCTCGTAAGAATGGCTTCGAAGCCTTTGCTTTCGCTTTTAACCCTCCGGTTTTAAGACACCTACGGTCTGTGTCATTTGAAATACGGATCCCCCATATGCTCCGTAGCTCTAGATTGCCTTCCGCAGCATTTTCAACGGCACCAGTAACAATTATCCGACGAAAATACCGCTCGAATTCGGGGGATAGCAATTTCGGGCGACTTCTTTTGAACCTCTCCCAGAAATTTTAACAAAATAATGGCTGGAAAATAATAATATTAGGACAATAAAATGGCACGCTCAGTCATCCGACCTAAATCCTATTGAAAATTTGTGGTCTGTTAAACTAAAAACGGCTGCTCGCAAATAAGGATATTTCGAAAACTGTGGACGAGCTTTGGGAAAAAGCTCAATGCAAATGGGAGAAAATTGATGCTTTGTTGGATAACCTTATCCAAAGCATGTCCAAGCGTATTGAGGCCATTATTAAGACCACAGGCGGTTATACGATCTATTACAATCGAAATTGCCTGCGACCCGCAAAAGTGTTCACAAAAGTAAAAAAACTAATCCATTTTTTTATTAAATATTATAATTTAATTTTCATGTTTCTTTGATTTGTTTGCTCAGAATACAATAAAATATTTATTTAAGTTAAAAGTTTCATTGGTTCCTTTCTCCTAATTTCACAGCGGCAAAAAATGCAAAAATCTTTAATTTCGTGAACAGTTTTGCGTGTCACTGTATGTACTTGCCAATTTCTTTTACGATTTCATGGAATAGAGTCGATTTATAATTTATTAATTTCTAAACATTGCAGGAATGTAATTGAACCTTCAGCATTCGACAATTACAAAACGATTTTCCAACCATAACGTTTAATATCATTTTTAAATCTTCTCTTAAAATTATAAACATAATTTTCAAACATCTTTCAGGATATGTGCTCCCAGCTGCTCCCTTTTCATGACATTTGTATAATAAACAAACGAATAAAAAGGAGATACATTCACTTTTGATCGTAAATTTAAAATATTTATCAAAATAATTTACAAGATAACAACAAAAAAAGGTCGTCTTCTTGCGCTTTTATAACCTTCCACCCTAAAATAATATTCTGCTCGGTACAGAGTTATACGATAACTGTTACAGTTTGTGTGCATCCTTATTGTGTCGGTAAGATGGGGACGCTTGGGGATTCCGAGTGCGACAGGAGTATGATGGCGAAAACAATTTTTTTTCACTTGTTATTATGTCTTTGTAATGGCATCCTGATTATTATTGGGCTATACAAGATGGTCCTTATCTCAACGGTAATTACCTGTGCGGTTGTAAAAATAAAAGTAATAAAATCTGCAAATAAATAACTCACGTTGACTTGAGCTTTTGGGAAATTGTGTGCTACGGAGAGGGTTATACTAGTGTTCAGTATTTTAGTACGTACATTACGAGTACAAGTTTGAAATACGAATTTAATGCATTTTTGTTTAATATGTTTATGAGTCAGCCATAAATAAGGACTCAATAGAACCAGTAGCTTAATCAAGTCATCAATCAGACATCAGAATTTGCAATTTCACATCAACAGTGTACAAACGCATCTTTATTGCGTTTTATTTGCAGATATCTTGGAATATCACATTATCATAATTTGTTATCCACTAAAAGAGACACAAGTGAACCAGTGCTAATTATTTTGTAGCAATTGTTGAAATTGACAAGTAATAGTTAGATTTGGGAAGGGACGGTACCCGGTGAGGGGTGACGGGAATTAGTGAGTATCATTTTTAGATTGGTTAAATTGTTTTCAGTGAAGCCTATTAAATCACCTTGACACGTCCCATATTGTTGGCTTATCTAGCCAATAAAAATAAAGAGCTTTCCCCCCTTATTTAAGCGGATGCAATCGTCCACACCACAACAGGAAAAAGTCGTCGAGCCTTGTCAGCCTTTTACAACAACAACAAGACATGGAATTTGAAATCGCCAAATGGGTATATTTGGGCACCCAAATAATACCCAAAAAATAACTGACCATCGAAAACTGAGGAAGTTTCTGATCGAGGGGAAATACCAATTTCACACGTTTTTTTTTACCGGAAGAGAAGCACAATGTAATAACCCGCAGTCTGGAGAATATCTCTCCGGAAAAAATGTAAGAAGATCTGGTAGCATAGGGCTATGAAAAACATCTCACGACAAAATTTAGTGAAGATCCTTTTCCCGAGGAGCAAAACTGACATCTATAATGTCACGAGTATTTGTGGGGTTTCAGACCTTAAATCGAAGCCCAAAGGACAAGAGGTGGGCAATCCTAATGCCACAATTCGGGCATGCCACTAGCGTCTGTCATGCCCAGCCAAGGTGCGTCAAGTATGATGGCCTCTGTCACTTCAGTAATTGCACCAAGAAACCAGAAGAAAAATCGAAATGCGCCAACTGTGGGGTGCAGACCCAGCCAGCGCATAGGCGCATTGGCGCATAGTCTTACAATCATATCTTTCGTACATCATTTTATTTTAGCTCCATTATTTCTAACAGTTTTAGTACCTTAAGTGCAGAAATCTAGGGTTAATTTTGGCTCGATTTCGACATAATTTGGATAGATTTTACCAATTGCAGATCTTTAGGGGCAGTGTGAATTGAATTGTATTGAATTCGAGCTAAAATTAACCCTAGTTTTCTACACTTAACGTATAAAAACTGTCAGAAGTGATAGAGCTAGATTAAAATGATGTAAAAAAACCGTCAGCCTACGTGGTCCAGGAGCGGCGCTATGGGTGGTTAAGTGACGTCATGCTTGACTGACCTCTAGAAATTCATTTTGCATTTTTCATCAGCTTGCGTACAAGTCCGCAACTCAGTGGCACATTTTCATGTTTTCGTGACGATTTGCTTTTCGAATTTGACTCTTTTTGGGTCGTTCATCAAAAGTTGAACGGAAGTTGAACGTGAGTTGAACCTAAGTTGAAAGTTACACTTTTCGGGTCGTTCAACAAAAGTTGAACGAAAGTTGAACGTGAGTTGAACCTAAGTTGAAAGTTACACTTTTTGGGTCGTTCAACAAAAGTTGAACGAAAGTTGAACGTGAGTTGAAACTAAGTTGAAAGTAACACTTTTTGGGTCGTTCATCAAAAGTTGAACGTGAGTTGAACCTAAGTTGAAAGTTACACTTTTTGGGTCGTTCAACAAAAGTTGAACGAAAGTTGAACGTGAACCTAAGTTGAAAGTAACACTTTTTGGGTCGTTCAACAAAAGTTGAACGAGAGTTGAACGTGACTTGAACCTAAGTTTAAAACACTTCAACAAAAGTTGAACGTGAGTTGAACCTAAGTTGAAAGTAACACTTTTTGGGTCGTTCAACAAAAGTTGAACGAAAGTTGAACCTAAGTTGAAAGTAACACTTTTTGGGTCGTTCAACAAAAGTTAAACGAAAGTTGAACGTGAGTTGAACCTAAGTTGAAATTTACACTTTTCGGGTCGTTCAACAAAAGTTGAACGTGAGTTGAACCTAAGTTGAAAGTAATACTTTTTGGGTCGTTCAACAAAAGTTGAACAAAAGTTGAACATGAGTTGAACCTAAGTTGAAAGTAACACTTTTTGGGTCGTTCAACAAAAGTTGAACGTGAGTTGAACCTAAGTTGAAAGCAACACTTTTTGGGTCGTTCGACAAAAGTTGAACGAAAGTTGAACGTGAGTTGAACCTTAGTTGAAAGTAACACTTTTTGGTCGTTCAACAAAAGTTGAACGTGAATTGAACCTAAGTTGAAAGTTGGGTTCAAGTTGAATGCGAGTTGAATTCGAGTTGAATTCGAGTTGAATGCAAGTTGAACCCAAGTTGAACCCAAGTTGAACCCAAGTTGAACCCAAGTTGAAAGTAACACTTTTTGGGTCGTTCAACAAAAGTTGAACGAAAGTTGAACGTGAGTTGAACCTAAGTTGAAAGTAACACTTTTTGGGTCGTTCAACAAAAGTTGAACGAAAGTTGAACGTGAGTTGAACCTAAGTTGAAAGTTACACTTTTCGGGTCGTTCAACAAAAGTTGAACGAAAGTTGAACGTGAGTTGAACCTAAGTTGAAAGTTACACTTTTTGGGTCGTTCAACAAAAGTTGAACGAAAGTTGAACGTGAGTTGAACCTAAGTTGAAAGTAACACTTTTTGGGTCGTTCAACAAAAGTTGAACGTGAGTTGAACCTAAGTTGAAAGTTACACTTTTCGGGTCGTTCAACAAAAGTTGAACGAAAGTTGAACGTGAGTTGAACCTAAGTTGAAAGTTACACTTTTTGGGTCGTTCAACAAAAGTTGAACGAAAGTTGAACGTGAGTTGAACCTAAGTTGAAAGTAACACTTTTTGGGTCGTTCAACAAAAGTTGAACGTGAGTTGAACCTAACTTGAAAGCAACACTTTTTGGGTCGTTCAACAAAAGTTGAACGTGAGTTGAACCTAAGTTGAAAGTAATACTTTTTGGGTCGTTCAACAAAAGTTGAACGAAAGTTGAACATGAGTTGAACCTAAGTTGAAAGTAACACTTTTTGGGTCGTTCAACAAAAGTTGAACGTGAGTTGAACCTAACTTGAAAGCAACACTTTTTGGGTCGTTCAACAAAAGTTGAACGTGAGTTGAACATAAGTTGAAAGCAACACTTTGTGGGTCGTTCAACAAAAGTTGAACGAAAGTTGAACGAAAGTTGAACGTGAGTTGAACCTTAGTTGAAAGTAACACTTTTTGGTCGTTCAACAAAAGTTGAGCGTGAATTGAAACTAAGTTGAAAGTTGGGTTCAAGTTGAATGCGAGTTGAATTCGAGTTGAATTCGAGTTGAATGCAAGTTGAACCCAAGTTGAACCCAAGTTGAACCCAAGTTGAAAGTAACACTTTTTGGGTCGTTCAACAAAAGTTGAACGAAAGTTGAACGTGAGTTGAACCTAAGTTGAAAGTAACACTTTTTGTGTCGTTCAACAAAAGTTGAACGAAAGTTGAACGTGAGTTGAACCTTACTTGAAAGTAACAATTTTTGGGTCGTTCAACAAAAGTTGAACGAAAGTTGAACGTGAGTTGAACCTAAGTTGAAAGTTGGGTTCAAGTTGAATGCGAGTTGAATGCGAGTTGAATTCGAGTTGAATTCGAGTTGAATGCAAGTTGAACCCAAGTTGAACCCAAGTTGAAAGTAACACTTTTTGGGTCGTTCAACAAAAGTTGAACGAAAGTTGAACATGAGTTGAACCTAAGTTAAAAGTTACACTTTTTGGGTCGTTCAACAAAAGTTGAACGTGAGTTGAACCTAAGTTGAAAGTTGAATTCAAGTTGAGTTCGAGTCGAATTCGAGTTGAATTCGAGTTGAATTCAAGTTGAACCCAAGTTGAACCCAAGATGAACCCAAGTTGAACTCAAGTTGAACTCAAGTTGAACGTAAATTGAACCCAACCCAACCTCTGTTGAACCTTGAATGGCACCCAACACTCACAGGGTACAACCTAGCCCAACTTCCGTTGAACCTTGAATGGCACCCAAAACTCACAGGGTACTACCTGTAATGCCAAAAACGTAACGCTTTTTCGTTGCAATTTTCGTGACGATTTTCGATTTATGTGCCAGAGTCAAGACATAAAAATGTCAAAAGATATGATTGTAAGACTATACGCCAATTTTTAAAAGAATCGTACAAGCACCTCACCTTGGCAGAAGTTGGAGAAAATTGAGATGGAAAACGAGATTGTTTTTGGCTCAAATTACGCAAATTTGACTTTGAAGCTCTGTAAAAACCAAACCTCTTATCTGATTTTAGTGTGGTTAGTTTTATTTTATAGGTAAATTTGTTGGCTTTAATAATCATTTTATACCACTATTCTAGCTGGTCAAGATTTGGAGATATTAGGCTTTAAGTCGTGCAAGAAAATGATTTTTTCAAAAATCTTTAATTGCCTGTGGCAGCTAAAGGGTTAAGCTGAGGTATGTTCCGTACAACTTTTTTGCTGGAAATCAACTGAGGTATCATAATCCGGTGCGTTTATGCGGCAGTTTCCGGACACCCTGTATATACTTATCAGACGACGATTACGCCATCACCCAATATCTTCACCGAACCTCCAAAGCATGAAGGCGATTGCCATCGAAACTCGAAACAATTGCCAAACGACTCTTCTGAAATTTGTTGTCATTTCGGCATTCAATAGCCCATTAAATGTGAATTTCGCTGAAGCCCTGCAGGTGCTTCTGGAAATCCCAGGCACGGTTTTTCTCAGAGGGGATTTTAATGCATGCATACTACCGATCGTGGGGTGTTGTGAGAAGTTCCCAAGCCGGTAAGGTTTACTAGAAAGACTCATCACAGAAAACATATACTTATATCCCTGGAGTGCCGACGAATTTCGGACCAATACGCGGCCACCCTCTCGATATAGAGTTATGCAAAGCATTGGATTTCCATGTGCGGATAATAGTTTTGGACGAGCTATCCTCTAACCACAAGCCTGATCAATTCCTAGGACCTGTTCGTCGATATCCCGGATCCCATGCTACAAAAACCAGATTGGAAATGCTTTTATGAAACCCTGAGTACCATAGACCAGCCAACAAATTTAGAAACCACCAGAGACTTAAAAGTCGCGGTCAACAGCCTGACAAGCACTATATGTTTGGCAAAAGAGTCTAACAAGACTCAAACGCCATTATGGGAGAAACATCCCTACGAACTTACACCAAAAATAATAAGGAATTTGTAACATATGACCAAGAGTGCTCTTACGGAGGCTGTTTTTTTCTAGATGATTGCTCCTAAAAAAGCCCGATTTTGTTATGGGCACCAACAGAACGATGATGATAATTTTTCGTGTGACGATAAACAGATACAAGCGGCTCAAATAAACCCCGCTCATGCTACCGGCAGCTGAGATAGACGTACCAGCATGTGTCCTTGTTCCGTCTTTAGAAGGTTTCGGCACTCAACTTCCGGAGCTGTGAGCACTAGAGCGAGGCTCAGTATCAATCTTCGTTACAAATTAATAAGGAGGGGGAATCGTGTACGGAAACGGGCTAGGCTGGCTAGAAACTGGTGACCCTAGATAGCGTAAAATATACGTAGTTGGCAGGCTAACCAATCAAACCAATTAAAGGTGCGAATCGATGAACACAAATGGGAACAAGCCTACTAAGTATGGATCCAGGGGATGACAACTTGACAACTGGAGGTTTAATAAATAGTTCAAAAATAATCGTTGAAATATTACTCCTGCTTCTCGAATATAAAGGGTTTTCCAATAGGGACGCTTGATCTTTGAAATGAAAAAAAAAATACATGTAGGAGAGATATTTGCGAATTTTTTTTTTTATTTGAAAGGTCCATCGACCCCATTACATATGGAATATGACATCATTCAAATGACCGCCACGGCTTCGGTTGGTGGCGCGCACACGAAAGGTCCAATTTTCGATGACTCTGGCGCACAAAAAACATCTCAGTTCCTTCAAAAAAGTGTTAAGAGCGTCCAAATGCGGGTCACGTTTATCCCAAAAACGGGCAGAAGCTCACACGCCCGACCTAATGACCCAAGGCACATTAGTCTCTCTTCAACTTTGCCCAAACTACTTGAACGACTTGTGGATACACATCTACGAATGACTATTTCGCCACATCTCCTTTCAACGGCACAACATGCCTACTGGAAAGGAAGGTCAGTGGATACGGCTCTGCACTCTCTAGTCAGATACATTGAAAAATCTATTCATCAGAATGAATACACGAAGGCTGTCTTTCTAGACATTGAGGGCGCCTTCAATAACATTAAACCTAGGGCGACTACCGACGCACTTCGAAGCCTTCATGTCGACGAGCCTTTCTGCCCACTGGTGAATGCGCTATTGACATCGAGGCGCATTATTACAACCATGGGCTCAACGTCTTTATATAGGTATGTGTCTAGAGGCACCCCACAGGGTGGTATTTTTTCTCTCTTACTGTGGAACATAGCAATCAATCATTTGCTTCTGGATGTTGAGAGGTCTGAATGTAAGGGACTGCATATGCTGACAATGTGGCTATCGCTGTTACAGGTAAGTTCCCGGAAGTCCTTAGTGGACTACTTGAATACGCCCTATCTTTTGTAACTAAATGGGGCAACCTCAGTGGCGTGGGACTTAATCCTGCTAAAACAGAGCTTGTGCTCTTCACTTGGAGACATACTCTTCCTTCTTTCGACCCACCTACACTACGGAATAGTCCATTAATTTTTGCTAAAAAGGCTAAATTACTTGGCATCTTGTTAGACCGGAAGCTTTGCTGGAGGCCTAACATTCAGGAACGAGTGAATAAAGCAACTATAGCACTCTATACATGTAGGAAAGCCGTAGGGAAAACCTGGGGCTTGAAGCCAAAAGCTTTACACTGGATCTACACTGCTGTTGTCCGTGCTATTCTATTATACGGTGTATGTGTATGGTGGACGGCACTCAGCAAGACAGCCCGTAATAACTTGCTGGCGAAGGTACAAAGAATGGCTTCTCTTGTCATAACTGGAGCCTTCCGTACCACCCCCTCAGCCGGACTGGATACGCTACTTGACCTGCTGCCACTGGATTTGTTCGGTCAAAAACTGGCTGCTAACACTGCTTTACGTCTGCGGGAAACTAATCAGTGGCGAACGCTTGATTATGGGCATTCGCTTATACTAAGTAATTTTAACCCACCTTTGGAAACTGACTATACTACTCCTAAATACGCTTTTGGTAAGAGCCATTACAGTTTGATTCCGTCGAGGGATTACTGGGACAACAACATGCCTCGGGACGTTGAGTCATTTGCTATCTACACTGATGGCTCCAAGTCAGACGAAGGAGTGGGTATTGGCATCCACTCGGATGTTCTTGATGTTAACCTGTCATTTCGTCTGCCTAATTACTGTAGCGTCCTGCAGGCGGAGATTTCGGCGATTATGGAATTCTTAACATGGCTAGGTAATCATGTCGTCACTGCGAGGGATTTCACTATTTACACAGCCAGGCTGCAATTCGATCTCTCGAATCGGTCCTGACAACATCTAAAGCTGTCGAAACCTGCCGCTCGGCTCTTATAGAGATGGGTCGTTTTTTCAATATTACCCTCTGTTGGATATCTAGTCTAGTCATCTAGGGGGAGACTCACGCAAACTCAACAACTATAGGGCTATAAAGTTAACACCTCATACACTAAAGATCTACGAGCGAGTTGTCTGCAACCGATTGAGAAAGATTGTGCGGTTGAATGACAATCAATGCGGCTTTGTTGAAGGTCGATCTACAGTCGATGCGATTCAGTGCATTCGTATTGCGATGGAAAAGTATAGAGCAGCACGAAAGGACTTGTACTTTGTGTTCATCGATTTGGAGAAGGCATTCGATAGAGTACCTCGTGATCTGATATGGTTGGCCTTGAGAGCACTTAATGTCCCCGAGGCATACGTCAGGATGATACGAGACATGTATGATGGAGCTACGACTAAGGTTAGATGCACAGCCGGTGAATCAGAAGAATTTCCGGTGAATGTCGGAGTACACCAGGGCAGTGTATTGAGTCCGTTGCTCTTCAACATCATCATGTGCTACTTATTAACACGTGTCTCCGACGGCCTAGAAATATCTCTTCTTTTTGCTGATGATATAGTCCTCAGTAGCCCAAACATCGTTGCCTTGCAAGCTGCGCTTACAAAATGGTGTGACATTCTGGAGGAGCATGGACTGAGGGTAAGTATAACAAAGACTGAGTTCTTATGCTGCCCATTCTCAGACCCAGATGCACCGATACCAGATATGTACGTCAAAGAAGAGCAGCTTAAGTCTTGTACCAAGTTCAAGTACCTTGGCTCGATGGTGAACAGCGGAGCTACATGCGATGATGACATCAAACATCGCACAAAGGTTGGGTGGATGAGGTGGCGAGAAAACTCTGGAGTTTTCTGCGATAAGAAAATGCCACTGAAGCTAAAGGGCAAGTTGTACAAAACGGTTGTACGTCCCGCACTCATGTATGGATCAGAATGCTGGACCATGTATGAAGGTTACGCGAAAGAAATGACAGCGACTGAAATGAAAATGTTACGCATGTCAGTTGGTGTAACCAAAAGGGACCACATCAAGAGTAGCTACATCCGAGGCAGCTTGTCCATAGACCAACCAATCACCGAAAAGCTCGAAGACCGACGAATGGATTGGTATTGCCATGTTCAAAGGCGTCCGCCTGAGAACCCCGCAAATTTGATGGACCCAAGGCCAGAGGCAGACCGAAGAACACCTGGATGTGTCAAATGAAAAAGCAACAACAACGCATTGGTCTCGGCGATGACATGATCCAAGATAGAGCTGCCTGTAGAAATAAGCTGAGAAATTATCGCCAAAACGGGCGATGTGCCTACACCGCAGGTCGAGCAACGCGGAACCATGGAGCGGTATAAAGAACGAGGCAAGGAAGAAGAAGAAGGATATCTAGTCATAGTGGATTCGCGGGGAACTGTAATGCGGATCGCCTCGCCCGTAATGCGACAAATATGAATTTAGAGGACCATCATAGTAACCTAAAAACGCCGATTTCCTCCTGCAGAGTGGCAGTAGAAGCGGCTGTTTTGCTCAGGGCTAGTGCCAGATGGCAGCACTTGCGCGACAACTAGGTTGCTTTGGCCATGGCTTGACTCCGCCCGATCAACAATATTATTGTCACTGGACAGGAAACACATTGGTGGGTTACTCGGTGTTATAACGGGGCACTGTCCTATTGGGGAGCACGCAAGGAGACTTCGCATTCCCCATAATGACTACTGCAGAAGTTGTGATGACGAAGAAGAGGAAGAAAGCGTGTATCACTTTCTCTGTTCAGTGTCCGACCTTGGCCGAAGTACGAAGACGTATTCTTGGTTCTAGGTTTTTCTATGATATGGACGATCATCGGGATGTGAGCCCAATATTGCTCATGCCAGAACGGGCTGGTTTTACAGCATGGCTTAGTACGTACTTTTCTTCTTCCATGAGGTATCCCAATGGACCAATCTTTCGGTCTAAGTGCACTAGATGTCAATTCTAGTGGCTCCTGCACCTAACCTAACCTATTACTCCTTTAATACATGGCCTCACGGTCTGAAATATGACGATAGGGGGAAAGTTATAATAACGATCCCTAAGCCCAGAAAAGATCTTTTATTTCCTCAAAATTGGAGACCAATAAGTCTCTTATCAATGACCGTAAAAATGACAGAACGTCTTTTTCGACTGCTAGATAATATAGCGAAAGTATTTTGCAAAGTCAAATGCCTGTAAAATACATGAATTTCACTTACGGCTACCTATTATTCAACTAATAGGATCCCTTTTGGAAGGCACCACTCTTTAGGTTAGAGTTAACTCAACCCTTTATCCGGACAGTTCTATAGAAACTGGAGTACCAAAAGGATCACCACTTTCCCTAATATTGTATTTACTATACACTTCAAATTTACCTCGAATGGATCAAAGTGTAGAAATAATCCTTGTTCGCTGATGATACTTACATTTTCTACACTGCAAAAGATGCTGATAGAGTAACTTCAATAATCCAGATCTCAATAGACTGACTTCTGAACTATTTCCGCAAATGGAGGATTCAGGTGAATGCGCCGAAAACAGGCTACTTGGTCACTGCAAATGAAATCCTGCCGTTACAAAGATGCTGTTATAGTCCAAAAACTTATTCCCATAAAACAAAGTAGTAAAAAAAAAAAATAAGTACGAAAAATATGCTGCTCATAGACGCTTATAGAGGATACTACCAACAATAATATACGGAAGCACGGCATTCAGTCATGCCTGCCCGACATTACTAAAACAACTGCAAATTTGCCAAAACGCTCACGTTGCGAAAAAAAAATTAAATGCTCCTAGGTATGTTAGAAATGCAGATATACGAAAAGATCTTCGAGTCGACACCGTCCTAAAATATATCAAGGACAAAGTTCTTAAACTCTACGACAACATAGACGGACATTCTAACATAACTTTGGAGCACCGAGGTCTAAGCAATGAAAGTGAAGACTAAGCTGGGCCTATAGAGAATTCACAGTGAATGTTGGAGTAAAGGTGTCCAGCACCAGCTCCATTAAAGAAATGTTCCCGGACACAGCAGCATGTGGGTTGTATTTGTCTTGAATGAGCTTACGTAATCAATGCTGACTTTTGCATTTTTATCTGATATCCTATCCTGTTTACTGGTATTTCTCTATCAAAGGAAAAATAAATATTATTGCTGGTTTTGTATGTGTCATTTGGGGAAAACCTTGAAGACCTAGAGGAATTAAGGTTCCGATAAATAGGATTAGCACTTTTTTATTCTTTATGAAATTCTCTCCGACAAACGAATAATGAGTAGAAAAATTGTCATGTCTTCCCCGTCTCTTATTATACGACACGATAATCACAGTCACAGAGCCCTTATAAGTTGGAGTATAAAACAATGCACTACCTCATAGGATAAATTTCCCACCATTCCTACCATTTTCTGCTCTAATCAATACCAACAAGCACTCTTCACTCTATGTTGCGAGCATCAATCGGTTTGATTTCTCCCATGAGATATCCTCGATATCCTGATATATGCAACTAATTACCGCAGGCCTGTGTTGCATCCCTGTTCATATCAATCTTCATTAAAAAAGGCAACAAAACCACAAACAAATTGAAAATTCTCATTAAGCCTTAAGCCCATAGCTGACGTGCGGTGACGATGATACATCCCGAGTGCACCGCACGCCCGGCAACTATCACCGCTAGAACAATCAACAATATCCCTTTATGTGTTGCTTTACATTGCGCTTTGCACTTTGTCCTTTTTTCGTTTTGTTTTCAATAATATTTTCCTATATGTATGCTATGCCAACCATAAATTACAATCCCATACAAACATGTAAGGTACACATTCGTAAACCGAGTCTATTAAAAAGGATATCTAGTTATTGGGAGCGAGAAACAACAGGAGCACGCAAATCGACCAAAGAGCCCGAGCCCAGCGCGAAAAGCTTGAATATTACACTAGTCCCGTTTTAATTTTACGGACTCGTAAATCGTTTCAGGTGCAGGCCACGTCGCGTCGCGCCGTAACATCAACGGAATAAAAAATCCTGGAAAATAGGGGACTAAGTTTTCAAGTGCTTGAAGAGAAGCAAGTGGTATAAGAGGACAAAGTAATTGAGTTGAAGGAACTTTTTAAAAAGTGCACTTAAGTCTGCCTGAAATTTGCGTCAATTTCGAATTGAGTCTCGGCCTCGGGTGTCAATAAACCAATAATTAACGAGCTTTAATGGAGTCTAATATTTGTTGTTGTTGCAAATGATGGATACAATTTGCAACTGAGTGTGTCACAGCTGTGTTGTACATTGAAATTTAAGTTAAGGTCGCTCATCAACCATAATGATTGTCATTTCCCAAGACAACACCAGGACTCTCCTAATTAAATGATTTCCATCAATTCAACGCTAAATTGTCGAATTTCACCTATTTTCTCTATACCCTTCGCTCATAGAGTGAACATTGTCATGAAGTTTGTAACGCATTGAAGGAAGCATCTTCGACCATATAAAAAGTATACATATATGATCAGCATGACGAGATGGGTCTATTGGGCGTTGTCCGTCTGTCTGTATGTCCGTCTGTTGCAGCGCGTTTTTCTCGGCCGCTACAAAAGCTACGGAGCTGAAATTTTGCATACGTGCTTATTATTGTTGCAGGCAGCGCCGGTCCTAAGTATTATGGCGCCCTGTTCATATACTTAAAAGTCGCCCTTAAATACAGAGTGTCCGGAAATTGCCACATAAACGCTTCGGATTCTGATTCTCCATGTGATTTCCAGCAAAAAAGTTGCATGAAACATAGCTGCCACAGGCATTTGAAGATTTTTGAAAAAATCATTTTTTTCGTACGACTAAACCCTCAGTATATCAAAAGCTGGACTAGCTAGAATAGCAAATTAAGATGATTATTACAGCCAACAAACTTACCTTAAAAATAAAACTAACCGCACTAAAATCGGATAAGAGGTTCGGCTTTTACAGAGCTTTAAAGTAATAATTTTGTGATTTGACCCAAAAACAATCTAATTTTCTATCTCGATTTTCTCAAACTTCGGCCAAGGTGAGGTGCTCGTACGATTCTTTTACGTCATTTTATTCTAGCTTCGTTATTTCTAACAGTTTCAATCAGGGCCGGCTTTAAGTGTAACGGCGCCCGGGGCGAACTTGAAAGAAGCGCCCCTTATAGTTTCTATACACGAAAAAAATTGCAATAGAAGTTGAACTTCAGCGTTCTATGGAAAAATTTTTCTCCATTGCCCCGCCGGCCGCCATTGAACCTACCACTTTAACTGTTTTTAACTTCTCCTTAATTTTCCCCTGTTTCCCAATCAATTGATTGCTTAGAGCGAACAGAAAAGTATGCCTCTATCCATTCACATTTGTTCATAATTCGTACTAGAAAATCATTATTTTGTTAATATTATAAAAAAAAAACAAGTTTTGTGTAAGCAAGTAGATGTATTGCTGGATCTGCGGTAGTGTTCATTTTTAAATTTTTAAATCAAACCACAAAATACTTTGCCAGTTTAATAATAGTTCAAAAATAAAAACTGGCAATCTCACGTCGCAGAAAATTTTATAATAGTTCAAAAATAAAAACAGACAATCTCACGTCGCAGAAACATAAGAAACCATACATCTTAGCTCACAAACATTCATTATGTTGAATGGGAAGACGATAGCAAATCCCAAATCCCATCAATTTGATGGTACCGAATTCAGTCAGTATCGATTTTACGTATAGTAGTCCATATTTTTCAAAACATTAATTCATTTGATTTTGTAATGTCGACCGTGGTTAGAAATGGTTTGCTCGGGAAACCTGTTTTTTTTTTGCATTACTGCAGGTTACACTATGTAGGTACCACCGGTTCATTTTTGAATCACCAACATTTAAACGTTCATTAAGTTAATAATTTTGCAAATACGTTTATTAACTTTTCTATTTTTTAAGCAGTTTTTGTAAATTTAATTGAGCGAGAAAAGACAACAATGTTTGCTCTAAAATGCAATACCTACATACATACATATGTATACATATTAATAAAAATCCAAAAACTTTTCTACATACATAAATATCAATAAACGTAAGTGGCGCCACAGACCCTCCGATCGATCGGCCAGATTTTTTGATTGGGAGATAAATCGGAAGGTGTATGGGACCATTGGATTTAATTTTTTTGATTTAACGTGTGGAACGTATTGCCAGTGCAATTTTCCGTACAAGCTGTCATGACAATCATGTGTTGCTCAGTTGCTGATTTTCGACATAACCCTGTGGTCGTTCTTCATGCTATCGTTGTGGCGGTCATTCTCCATCAAAAATAGCAATGGATGTCCATCTTCCATCGCCAAAAATGGTATAATTTTCGCTATTTGGTGTTGTGTCTTGTGGACCGTGAGACTGTCAATTTCAGATTGCCCGATAAATAGCCTAATGTATGTGCTGTATGGGCAGCAGATCGATTGTGGGCCCAATCGATCGGCCGAGAAATCGTCAGGTTTGTGGCGCCCTTAAGTTTAATAAAGACCAAAGCATAAACATAATCCAGAAATTGCATTTCCGAATGTGCTTACTAGAATTGGGTACTGCTTTTTCTTAATTAAAGGATACATGTATCTTTGGAACCCAGTCAATTCCTAAAGTGGGAATCTGATATTATGAGATGAGTTTCCAACTAAATTCTTATCTGATTTCTATAAAGATACAGGTGACATTTTGTGCCGTGCGGCCTTGAGTGAACGTTGTGGAATTGCACATAGAATTCTTGTCGCAGGTCTGCGTTTGTATAAAAATATCCCGTTAACTTGTGATTAGAACGCGTGTTAAATTGATGGCATTATATACATTCATACTTGGATGGTCGGGTACTATAGCCTGCATTAGTATTCTTACATCATACTAATTCAGCAGTTAAAAAAATATAATTTCTTAAGCAACAAAAAAATTTGTAAAAATAAATTAAATTAAAAATACGGGCTTCGGCGCCCCTAAACCTGGCGCCCGGGGCGACCGCCCCGCTCGCCCCACCCTAAAGCCGGTCCTGGTTTCAATGCCTTAAGTGCGGAAAACTAGGGTTAATTTCAGCTCGATTTTAATTCAATCCAAACTGCCCCTAAAGATCTGCAATTTGGTAAAATTTATTCAAATTATTATTATTTATTTTTGAACGCGGACAGATGGAAACACGTCTCTTTCTCTTCCTCTTGCATAGATGCAATGCGGAAAAGTTTGAAGATGTGTCTTTCAAGGTTTCACGAGTCGCGACTGCGTCGATGGGTCGGTCAAATGGAATGGAATAGGATTAGCATGCGAATTGAGATTGGTTGTTATATTAGTGCAGTTTCTAAGTAATTTCTTGAGTCGCGATAGCAGCGGATCTTTGGGAAAATACACCCTTAGATAAATAATTGAATGGGTTCTAGTTCGTTTAATATGTACAATACGTGGACGATGTGTATCAATCAATATAAATATGTATAAATAAATGCTATACAACAGAGAAGAGAATTGATGTGATCATCATGCAGTTGTTATTAAAGGAAGTCTTGATCTTAAAGGCATAATGAATTTGCGAATTTGGCCCCCCTTTTCGGTTGGCGCCCTGTTCAAGTGCACAGTCTGCACATATAGTAGAGCCGGCCCTGGTTGCAGGCTGTTTTTATGTTTGAATCACCGAAATTGGATCACTGAAAAACAAATGCATTCGTACTATGGGATCATGCCTTGCTTCCCCCAATAAAGTTTTCTAAGATATTTTTTTTTTCATAGGCCCAATTATGTCAAGCAAACCTTCCTCAAATATTGTTGCCATGGACCTTTGTGAAAACGGAAGGAAAATATTGGAGGGGGATTAAATACAAGTAGGTATGCCCGAAAAACTTTTAGCCTGAGGAGAGCGAAGGGTATCCAAATTTCGGCTACGTTCGAAATTAGAAGTTATAGCTTAGAAGCTGATAACAGGCATCGTTATCGTACTCGTACCTCATCGTTTCTTATCAGCAAGATGATAACGATGAGCTACCTCTCATCAGAAAACGGCCAGTTGGATCAAGTAGGTCAAATAGGTAAGATCAGACACAAGTAAGTATCTCTGACAAAAGTGGCGCAGTCGGCAGCGGATCATGGCGCTAAGTATTAATATTGACCCTCTCAAATATTTGGAAAAATGCCCTTATTTCGACGGCAATGCAAGCGAATTGCAAACGTTTATCGAATTGGTCGACCGCATTCAAGAAACTCTGTCGAAATACGACGAATTGTCTCAGCAATTCTTTTGGGACATTATAAAATCCAAATTGAAGGGCCGCGCGCGTGAAATAATTGAAATTAATAACCACGTGTCAAATTGGGAAGAAATAAGATTAATTCTTTTAAATAATTTCGGCGACAGACTTTCGTCAAGTCAACTTTATGACAAATTACGCGGATTGTGCTTTAAAACGAACTGCAACGATTTCTTCCTTGAAATCAAATCTGTTTTGCGGCGCCTTAACGTAAAAATGCGGCACGATGCTGCAGTGGACCCAGTGCTTCTTGAAAGAAATTTAAAAGCAAACATTGATTGTGCGCTAAGTGTTTTTAAAGAAAAAATTCCTGAGCCCATGAAATCTGTTATCGCGTGCAGGAATCCCGCAACCTTGGAGGAAGGAATCAACATTTTATTTGAATCGGGATACGCGTTCGTCAATCCGCTACAAAACTCAACCGGGTATGCAACCCAAAGCGTGCGAGGGGATCGGCCCTCAAATCGAAATTCTAATCGTCCTAATACAAGTACGTTTTCAAATCGGGGCCTCAATACGTCCAATTTTCCTGGACAAAGTGTAACAAACGGCCAAAATTTCAATTCTCGGCCCTATTTCAATAATATTTCTAATACCGCACGAAGCGATAGTGGTAATTACAATCCAAGTAGATTATCAAAATGGACCCCCAACCCGTCAAACTTCTCTGGGCAAAGTCCAATAAACAGCCAACATTTCAATAATTCTCAATCGAATTTCAATAACAGTGTAAGTGCCACACGAAGCGATGGCGGTAATTACGTTACCAATAACAACGCCAATGTAAATGGAAACAGCAACAATGAACCGATGGATGTTAGCAATTTCAGCACCGTAGATATAGGAAATTTTCGCCCGCGACCTCCAACAAATTACCATTTATAGTTGTTAATAATTTAAAGTTTCTCTTAGATACGGGTGCATCTGCTTCTCTAGTAAAGCCAAACACTTTCATAGAAAGTAAAGGTAAACTAGATAAACCAGTTATTCTCCGATCTCTAGGAAAGAATACTGTAGTGCATGAAAGCGCAACTGTCAAATGCATTGAAGAAACGTTTAGTATCAATGCACACAAATTTCTTTTGTACGATTTCCATGATCAATTTCATGGTCTCATTGGAAATGACATACTTATTCAATACTCAGCGAACATTGACTTCGGTAACAATACGTTCATTTTAAACAATAGGAAAGTAGATATTCATTTTGTTAAAACAGAGCCAAAGAATATACATCAAATAGATCCCGATGAACTTCACTGTAATGCTCTAGATCACCAAAAGGAAGGCGTAAAACCAATCTGTTACACGAATGTTGACACTAGTGAAATCAAATCCAATTGTTTAGAGATGGAAGGCATTCTTAATAAAATCTATATGGGGCATTTAAATTCAGAGGAGAAAGACCAATTACTAAAGCTAGTAACTGAATTCAAAGAAATATTTCTCACTACTCCATTAAGTTGTACAAATCAAGTTCAACACGAAATCGTAACTACTGATAATGTACCGATAAAAAGTAAAATATATAGATATCCTTATATACACAAGTCGGAAATCCAACGGCAAATAGAAGAAATGCTCCGGGACGGCATAATCCAACCTAGTTCCAGTCCTTACAATAGTCCTGTCTGGGTTGTTCCTAAAAAGGACGACTCTTCCGGTAGAGCTAAGTGGCGCCTGGTAGTGGACTATCGGCGTCTTAATGAAAAAAACAGTTACTGACTCGTACCCAATTCCCAATATTGGAGAAATATTGGACAAATTAGGAAGAAGCACTTATTTCTCAACTATTGATTTGACATCCGGATTTCATCAAATTGAAATGCATCCCAACGATATTCCCAAAACTGCGTTTTCCGTTGACAATGGCCATTATGAGTTTCGGAGAATGCCTTTCGGACTGAAAAATGCGCCAAGCACATTTCAAAGATTAATGGACAACGTTTTTAGAGAAAATATTGGAAAGGAATGCATACCATATATGGATGACATTGTTGTTTTTTCGAATGGCTTACCTGAACATATTAGGAACCTTAGAATTATTTTTAAGAAACTGAAGCAGGCATCTCTTAGAGTTCAGTTAGAAAAATGTCAATTTCTACGAAAAGAAGTGGAATTCCTAGGGCACGTAGTAAGCGAGACAGGCATCCATACGAATCCTTCGAAGGTAGAAAAAATAGCTAAATTACAATTACCCAAGACGCAAAAAGAAATAAAAAGCTTTCTTGGCATAGTCGGCTACTACCGAAAATTCATTAGAAATTTTGCCGAAATCGCAAAGCCCATGACTAAATTTCTGAAAAAAGATTCCAAAATTGATGCTTCCGACAGCGAATATGTCAAAAGCTTTGAGACTCTAAAATTTAAATTAATTGATTCCCCTATCCTAATACATCCCGACTTTAACAAAACATTTGAAGTTACTACTGACGCAAGCCAGTTTGCCATTGGAGGAGTTCTATCCCAGGAAAATAAACCCATCTCTTATGTGTCAAGAACCTTAAACGAACATGAGGTTCATTATTCAACTATCGAAAAGGAGTTGTTAAGTATTGTGTGGTGCCTAAAACAATTCCGACCCTATATTTTCGGTAGACAAATTCATCTATTCACGGACCATCAACCACTGGTTTGGCTCAACAACATCAAGGAACCCAATAGCAAACTTATTCGATGGAGGCTTCAAATCCAGGAATATGACTATAAAATTATGTTCAAGAGAGGACACGACAATAAAGTGGCAGACTTTTTAAGTAGGATGGATGTAAATCAAAATGAAGTTATCGAACAAAATGAACAAATCGTTCAAACCGCTTCTCCCATTAATATTTATAAGAAACAATTTATTATCCGAAGAATAAATTCAGGGCCATCACGCGTCAATAGCGAAACAATTTTTGATAAAATTCGAAAAACAATTTACATTAGAGCCTTAAACGATAGTAATTTGTACCAACTGATTAGTGATAACTTTGATCCTTATTACACCAATGCAATATTCACGGACGATGAAACGTTCCGCGAAATCTCTGATATTTATAGCCGTTGTAGAAAATTTAAAATAATTCGATGTCTGGAGCTTCTAACGGACATAGTCGATGGTGGACAGCTTGATAAAATTATCGAAGAGAAACATTTAGAAAACAATCACAGGGGAATAAATGAAATATATGAAGAATTAAAACGCGAATACTATAGCCCAAACTTGAAAATTAAAATAACTGAGTATGTTAACAACTGTGAAACCTGTATTTTGGAAAAATACGAAAGAAAACCTCCCCAACCCCCTCTACAAATCACAGAGACAGCTAGAACACCCAACCAAATAGTATATTTCGATGTTTTCTATTCCATAAATAAATCAATATTCGTTACAATGGTAGATAAGTTTAGTAAAGTCGCGATGTTTGAAAGAATTGATAGTAGAAGTGAAAGAGAATTTAGAAAAGCTATTCTGAAATATATTAGTGTATATGGTATATTTAAGAAACTAGTAACGGATAATGAACTGGGCATGAAGTCTAAAATGATGAGAGAATTTCTTACCGAAAGGGGGATTGACATACATTATACATCGAACTCAAATCATAATAGTACAGCGGACATTAATAGGGTACACAACACCATAAATGAACACTTAAGATTATTAAAACATAAGAAAAGGCATCTCTCTATAGAAGAACAATTAATTTTAATAAATGGCTATTATAATAATACTATTCACTCCATTACTAAGAAGAGACCGCTTGATTTTATTCAAGGTAAAGTTAAGGAAGACGAGTATGAACTAATTTACGATCGAATTCTAGCAAGTAAAACAAAAAATATTAACAAATTAAACGAAAATAGGAAAAACATCTCCATTCAACCCGGCATAAATTATATTAAGGAAATCCGAGGCGGGAAGAATCATTCAAAATTTAGGAAAATAAATACTGATCTAGAAGACGACAATGAACATGTTAGAGACACTGATACAGGACATAAGTATTATAAGACACATGTTAGAAGAATAAGGAAGTATCAAGATCCTAGTAGGTTAAGATGCGAAGTGCAAGATAACAGATCAAAGTCACATAGAAACAAAATGAGAACCCTCATATCAGGCGCTCGTACATAGTGATTTTGTCATTACATTATAACGATCGCTAATGAATTATGAATAAACCTTATTGCAAAAAAGAAAAAATATGCTAAAATAAGAAAAATCTACTCATAGTTTAGCGTAGGTTAATTAACAGAATAAATGATTAAAAAAAAAAAATCAAATAAAAATATATACTAGATTTATTCATTCATTATTCAATTACCAAGTTTTGGTAAACACATAATAATAACAATATGAATTAATATACATCTTTTTTTAATTGATTCTCCATTTTGTGGATTAATGAAAGTCACACAATGAATTACATATATACATATGAAATGAATGGATATAATGTGAAATAAATATAAGCAAATATATATTGAATTATGAATTGAATTATATAATATTTAATTAGTATCTTTATTTCAAAAAAAAAATCACACCGCTTCATCTAAAAAAAAAAAAAAAATTATATACATATTTGTAATATTGAAAACAAAATTGGCAAAATGAAATCGAAAAGATATAAATAAAAACCTCTTCGTCGGAGCCTCAGATTTAAGGGTGGGCGAGTTATAGCTTAGAAGCTGATAACAGGCATCGTTATCGTACTCGTACCTCATCGTTTCTTATCAGCAAGATGATAACGATGAGCTACCTCTCATCAGAAAACGGCCAGTTGGATCAAGTAGGTCAAATAGGTAAGATCAGACACAAGTAAGTATCTCTGACAAAAGTATTAGACTCGGTCTCGTTTTAAATTAAGTCGATTTTCCAATTTCAGTAGTTTACCCTTTCAGCCCTTTTTGCACATCAACTATCAATGTTGCCTTTATCGTCGAGCTAGTCTTACAGTTTTGAAAGCCTAGCACCTCTTTGGAGGCTTCACCAACTTAGAATCTCAGTGAACTGTTTTTCAACATAATCCGCTGGTTCATCATTCTGCTGGCGATGAGCCTTGCGATTATCGTCTATCGCAGATAGCAGCTTGTGTAGCTCAACTATTTTCGATACTTCCAACTCATTCTACAAGTTCATTGTAGGAGTCAGTGGCGGCTCGTCATAATGGGCAAGGTGGGCCCGGTCCACCCTATAAATAAATACACTTATTGTATATTCACATCTTTTAACATCAGTAGAAATGTACAACAAAATTTTACCTTTGACTATTAGGTGAACATCATTCATATTAATAGTTTTTTCCCAGTACTACCAAGTCTCTCTCGCGAATCTATCAATTACTGTTTGGGAGCCACTGCACAAAAACATTTCCGGTGTTTGTATTTATCAACAAATTAGGCCGCTTTTAGGCTATTTTTGTTCGATCAAAATCGAAACAGCCTATATGCATGCAATATTCAACTCGCATATTCAAACCTTTAGGTATTGTTGAAAATCTACTTACCATCGACATAAAGACGAAACAAATGGTCCAAAGCTAGGCCACTTGCGCCGGTGACCAAATTACAACAACAAATCATTCGAAATTTAAGAAACTTTTGGAAGCGGTGGCATCGAATTCAATACTGAAAAGGTAGGCTGGTCTATAGCAGCTCGAATGGAATCAGTGTAATAAGAATGAGAATGACGTAGACAATTTAAAAGTAGGGACAACAAGGTCAATCTGTGATAGATCTATGCCTGGCCGGAGGGGACTGGGTTCCTCTCATCACGGACTTCACGGTGGAATGTAAACAGTACTCCGATCATCTCCCAATATGCGCCACGATTGGGCTAGATAGATTCGGCAGTACTGAAACACAGACGACGTCGATGAATTTACTCCCGAAGATCGTGTGGAGAAATGAATATAGTGCAAAGTACAATGCCAACATGAGTATCCATTTAGCCGAAAAGGAAGATGTGAGTATCGACCAATTGAACGCAACGATTATAAAGAGTACGCATAATGTAAACAGACCAAAAAAGGTATCTAAACATCCCTGGTACGATGATGAATGTGAGAAAAGCAGACGACGTTCATTTGCATGGCTAAGAATTTTTAGAAAACATAACACCGATTCAGCTAGAAAATCGTATATGCAAATGAATCGCGAGCATAAATCCCTATGCAGACAGAAAAAGCTGATATTCTATCAACGTCAAGCCGGAGCGCTAAGTCAATGCAACAACTCCAAAGATTTCTGGCGAATAGCGAACCAGATAAATAATGTAGACTCATTCAGGATAGGAAATGAGCTAAATGTTGACCGACTTAAAGTCCATTTTGAGGGACTGTTACAAAAAGACGATGTTAATTCCACCGTTCAATTTGCAAAACCAAATTGGAGTCAGCCCATGCTCGATGCAATAATAACAATAGAAGAAGTACGAAATGCAATAAAACAGTGCAAGGATGGTAAAGCTCCCGGAAGTAACGGTATCCCCGTTGAATTTTACAAATATGGCAATGACATGATCTTAAAAATACTCTGCAAGGAGTTCAACAAAATCTTCGAAAGCGGCAATATTCCTGCGGATTTTCGTGATGCGGTGGTGTTTCCAATATTCAAGAAAGGAGATATAAACGATCCTACGTGCTACCGCGGTATATCATTTTTGAATACAACTGGGAAGATACTTACTACCATTCTACAAGAACGAATAAGCAAATGGATTAGTCAAAAAAATGCAATATCGGAGAACCAAGCTGGATTCAGAAAGGGTTATGCAACGCATGACCATATCTTCGTACTACTTAACCTGGCGCGGGCGCATATGGAAGAGGGACGAAAACTGTACGCGTTCTTTGTGGATTTCAGGGCAGCATTTGACACTATCGATCGACGTGCACTTTTCTACAAGCTTTACAACCATGGTATGTCAGCGAAATTCGGCAACGTATTCGAAAGACTATACGAAGACACAACGGCGATGGTATGGAGCGGGAAACAGTTGTCATCATCATTTCGAACTAATACCGGCCTCCGACAAGGCTGTAAACTTAGTCCAGATGCCTTTGCGATGTACATAGACGATATCTTGAAAGATTGTCCTAGCGGAGCAGAAGCATGCGGCATAGTCCTGAAGGGTCTAATGTATGCCGACGATATTGTGTTTCTGGCAAAGTCACCGCAAGCCTTACAAGAGACTGTAAATTACTTAGCTGCGTATTGCGATCAGTGGAATTTGACCGTTAACCTTGAGAAATCGAAAATAATGATTTTCAAGAAAAGGCACTGTCTGGCGAGAGACGAAAAATGGAGCTTTAAGGGAAACGAAATCGAAGTAGTTAAGCAGTACAAGTATCTTGGTGTGACCATAAGGAGTAATCTGAATATGGAGGAGCATTTGGAAGGAAAACTTAAGGAGGCGAAATGGGCCATAAATGCAACGTGGAAAAACTGCTTTGGAAACTCTAGTATACACCACACAGCAAAATATAAAATATTTGAGGCAGTCTCTAAGTCTATATTGATGTATGGTGCGCAAGTGTGGGGAGGAAAGAAATACGAACAAGTGGAAAAACTACAGCGTTTCTATCTTAAACGTATCTTCCAGCTGCCTTCTACCTCACCAAATTACATGCTACTGCAGGAAACTGGTTTAAACTCGCTATTTGTAGAGACATTAAAAATGCACGTGAACTACCTGATGAAAGTCTCTAAAATGAACGAAGACAGGCTTCCGAAGAAAGTGTTAATGTATGCCACACAAGCGGAATCACTCTTTTGCGAAGACCTACGACTACTTGCTTGCGAGGCCGGAACCACTTTCAACTGGGACGGATCGCCCGAAAGGGCATTCGTACTTCACGAGCTCATAGATGCCGTCAAGCAGATGATAGTCAGATCGACAGCAGAAGAAGCATGCAGTTCACTACACAGGGAAATTTATACCAGGCTCGACCACGAACTTCAATCAAGTACATACTGGCTTAACGAATTCAGCGCTCGTAAAATATCAGTCATATTCAAAGCTAGGGGTGAACTACTTCCACTAAACTATATTCCTCATCGAGATAACCTTCCAGTGCTGTGCGACTTGTGCAATTTGAGGAAAAGGGAAGACTCCGTGCATTTCATAGGGAAGTGCCCCATCTTCAAAGAGATTCGACGGACATGCCTAGGCGGGGACCAGCTGAGCGACGACGAAGTAATATATCTTTTAAATGGATCCGATTGGGACGGTCTTTACGAATACTGCATAACTGCATTGAAATATCGAAATAGAATTGTGAATGGCGACTTATAATAACTCAATATAATATATATCGTGGCGATTGGAGGGAGTTAGGTGAACCTGCATAATACGGACTTGCGTGAACTTCACCATCAACCTCTAATTAGCCACGCATAATATCATGAATAAAAAATGCAATTGGAATGATAATTTAAAAGAAAGGTATATAATTAAAACATAATAAAAAAAAAATAAATAAATAAAAAAAAGAAAAAATAAATAAAACGTGAATTAAAGCAATGAACCAAACTCATAACATTTATATCTCAATATTTATAATTGAATGTAAATACATATTAATAAATATACATAATAACACTAGTCAATCAACTCAGGCAGACGGCTATTATATGCCACGCCTTAACTAGTTTAAAACATATATTGTTAAATGGATTTGTAATTTTTGAATTCAATAAACTATCTATCTATCTATCTATCTATCAATTTAAAAGTACAATTTTTAGGGTTACCTTGGTCAAAATGAATAAAAAACCAACGATGGCTCAATGCTATGTAGGAAAACATGTTTCACGCGAGGATTTGGGATTTCTTGTGTAATGATGATTATTAGGTTAATAAGTTTGAAGTGTTTATTGTAATATGTATTAGAATGTAAAATAAACTTTCGGGAACATGAACATTATTGCTGTGTACTTTTAGCATTTTTGATTTAAAAAGAAAAGTAGTATGGTGTTTCCTAAGACGGGATTAGTTTATTTTTTGTATATGATCATTTCGGGCACCAGTTATGCACTTCTTCAGTACAGATCCACTGGAGTGGATTGAGTCTTAGGAAACACCACTACTTTTCTTTTTAAATTTGTTTTACAGGTGAGGAAAACATCGACACAACTGGAAGATTTTTGATTTGTTTTAGACTACTCGTACATTTGCATTGAAAATGCTAAAGGCGCACAACAATTATTCGTATGTTCCACCAAATCTATTTGATAGTCTAATAATATACAAGAACACTGCATTTAAAACAAAATGATCCTAAATTAAAAAATAATATCTTGATCAAAAAAATGGTTGCAAAACTGTGAAATTGAAGCGGAAATTTATGGTTAAATTTAATACAATGCGAGCTTTACGTGGAAAGTCGTTAATTTTAGGTGTTTCCAAAAGATTTTTATTCCGTGAAGGTGCCCATCCTGTGCAAGGAGGCACGGGCCGTCACTGGTAGGAGTTGTATCAAATCCGTCATTGTCCTAAATGCGTCTTACACACATAAAAAAAAACAATTAAAATTTATTATGGTATATTTATATCATATTTACCAAGTCTAATGATTTTGGGATAATTCTATTCTGCGGCCCACTTATGCTTGGAGCTGGAGTCTTTCGTCCATGGAAGCTGTTGAGTTTGACAGAAACCCCTAGTGTACATGGATTAAGATCGTATACTTCTGTCAATAGATTGCATACTGGTGAAATTTAAGTTTAGGATTGTTTTTGATCGTTAATGTATCACAGATTTCAATACGCCTCTAGTTTCAATTCAAGCGTTGGCACCTCGGAATAAGTAGAAATGGAACGGCTTACTTCATACAAACGCTTGTTCATATGTGGGTCCAATTTTGTAGCGTATGTATATCAACTGTAAATTAGCCCGGCTTCGAAACCCCACGAAGATGGCACGAAGCTTGACGTCGGTAACATGCCATTGCATGTGCGCATGCGTGCGATTTGTTTGTTTGGTAGAGACTCATAGGCGTATCATAAAAAGAGCAATCGTGGGGTTTATCTAAAAATGTATGAATTAAAGTCGCTTTCTCTTTTCATCTTTTTGTTGGTAGTTTTTTATCCAATTTGATAAAAAAATATGTATATTGATCGTCCAGGCGTTAATAGTTTGGAAATTATGCATTCAATCCCGAAAAAACTTTGCTTATTACCGAAATTCGAATTATCCAATGATCCAACAATACAGCCAGTGAGTAGGAAGGTCCTAGAGTTACGTACTATATACGTTTCTCTTATTATACCTACCGGCGCTTATGTTTTAGTTTCATATATGTAGCGTTGTGTATAATTGGAGACACATTTTAACAGCTGTGGCCATTCCATTTCTACTTATTCCAGTGTTGGCACAGCCGTTTTTTCTTGTCACCATGGATACTCAGTAAGCCTATGAAAATTGGATAATTCGACATTTTCAGAAAAGTGATAAAATGTGGGACAATATTTTATTTTAAAAGTGGTGCCTATTAATAGAGCTCTCGATTGAGTAGCCTCTGTTCAGGTCACTCAGGTTCATAAAAGGTTACAACCAATAATGTGCCTACAAAAGGAGCCATAATAAAGATGTTCGCGTATACCAGGGAAATTTCATAGGCCAAATTTAGGTCAATATCGTCTACAGGTATTCGATTTTAACCTTCGGGCGGGCGCAATATTAATCCTAACACGATCGGGCGCAATGCATCTGACAGATTAAGTGCAGAAAAAGGGATGAAACTAAGTTTCTGTATATTTTAGACTCTTATTTATTGTTGCATTGTCTTTTTGAAACAGTTCTACGTAATTTTAGAAACAAAAACTGGCTCACAAAGTTTGATACCCTTCACATTTTACATTTTCTAAGAATATTCGGCTTTCAATCGCTTCAATATTTAAAAAACCTCCAACCACTCGACCGCTTAAAAATGTGAGCTTATTTTACTAAAAACACACTATTGAACGATTTGGTGAACCTAAAAGTCAACACAAGGTTATTACGCAATGTGAAGAGTATAACATGTGGAAATTTTCATAGAAAATGAGAAAATAAGACAATCGGGCGCAATACATCTGAGAGATTATTTCATCCCCTCCCGCCCCTCAGACATATGGTAGATAGAAACTGAAAACTGCTTTGGATAGTTAATCGATAAAGATTAAGCTACTGTGAGTTTCAGATCTCTCCCTTTTCGTATCGGCGATTGGCGCAACAAAAACTGGCCACTTAATCTGTCAGATGCATTGCGCCCGCCCGAAGGTTAAAAATTAAAATAAAAAATCTTCAAGAGCTTACAAGCGTCAATAAAAAAACAACATTATTGTGAAACAAGTTGATATAATTTTCTAACCAGGTACTTTAGCCCCCACTTTTCGTAATGTTTTGATAGGTAATAAATAAAAAGCTTCCCAGGTACTACCATTCAAACTTTAACCCTTAATTGGGCGCATACGAATTATACTCAATTTCCAAAACCATGTCATCGGTCATCTGATTCCAAACCACCAGTATCTTCCTCACTATCAGTGGCTTCTTCCACCCATTGTAGTATTTTCCCTTCCATTCTTATAAACTGAAAGCGAAATGAAATGATGGAATATAAACCCAACTGTTGCAAATTCCAGGTAAAAAACGATATACATTCTTTTACAAAATAATTAAAAAAAAAAATGTCTTTTCCAAAAAAGTCACGTATAAGTGGTCGCATGGAGTCTAACTACTAAAGAAAGTAATACAGCGTTATACGCCTGCACTGGTGAAAAATGTGGCGGTGACCGATTTATAAAGGTCCCTCTAGATTAGCAGCCAAATGGCTGCGCGTCCAAAAGCTGGCATCGCGTGCAGCCATTTGGCTGCTCCTTAGCATCCACACTAGCAGCCAAATGTAGACAGAAAATGACATAACCTAAATTTCATTTTGGTGATTTTTTTAAATTCAATTATCAAAACTGGACTCTGCGCGTTTGTATTATTACACGGCCATTCAAGAATTATTCATTTTCACACAAAAGAACAAACAAAAGTTGGAAAATTGTCACTTTGAATTTGACAAGCGGTTGTCAAAGCGGTTCGTTGAGTTGCCATATTGAATATCAAAACTGGACGCACAGCCAAATGGCGACATGTTTGGACGGAATGACAGCAGCCATTTGGCTGCACGTGTCGCCATTTGGCTGCTAATCTAGAGGGACCTTAATACGTTTAGATAAGTTGGAAAGCTAGCAGAAGTTCGGGCACGTTTTGATCAGTTTAAGAGCGCCGGTACACTACAAAATTTTAATCGGCCGATAGTTTGATCGTTCTTCTAATCAGCAAGAGACCATATTGAAGTGTGCACACTTGACCGCATATGGCCTCGTGCTAATTAGAAGAACGATCAAAATATCGGCCGATTAAAAGTTTGTAGTGTGCGGTCGCTGTAAGCCCACAAATTTTAGCTTTAAAGTAGAGCTGACTATGATAAAGAGAAGTTAATTCGTTCAAAATATCGACGTTTCAGATCGCATTGATTTATTATACGAACAATGCACGCTGTATATGCATACGTTGAGTGGACTTCTCAGAAAATTCTTACAGAAATAACTTACAAGAACTTTTAACTTGCTCCGAAAAATGTTCCACGATTGACATTTATTTTATTCATAAACAAACATCGAAAAAGGACAGCTGTATCTACGAGTATCTACAGGATTTGGAAAAGCAGCGCACATCTTAGCCAACATGTCAAATACTACTTTGTCCTTTATCATTGATAGGCATCCGTCCGAATCTATTTTTCTCGAAATAGAAAAAAAACAGCCACAGAAATGCATACATGTCAATTACATCCACGACAAAGCAATGATTGCTGTCTGTTTAAATCCGCCGCCGACATTCTAAGGACGAGTAAGAGTAAGTGTATGTGTGTTGTCACCGTTGATAAAGCTTTGTGTCCTTAGCGTCCTTTTTCGTCTCGTTTGCCCGTTTGCCTTTCTAATTCCTAATCAGTTTGTATCAAACACAACGTCTTTTCATTTCCTTCACGATACACAACACTTACCGAGTTTATCTTATCCTCGTTTGCCTCGTATGAGCCATGCAATGTCATCCTAAAGTGTTTACGTATGTACATTTCTTATCAGTTTATTTGTGAAATAAAATAAGTTGTAGAAGCATCATAAGATGCGAGACGGTATAGACATCGCGAAGGTATGGAAAAAAAGTCGAACGGCAACCAGCGTAAAAAGGTATGTATTGAAAAAAAAGGAAAGAAAAAAAGGACGAAGACGACGTGGATGGCTCAAGTAGTCCATAGAAAACTCACTCATGAAATACAATCCCTCCCACTGGACCAGACTGGGCGTAAACACAACACATACCCAACTCCCAGGCATAAGCTTACACCCAACATCATCATCATCATCAGCCAGCGCTGGCAGGTGTACGTATAGAGAAAGCAGAAAGGACATCACTTCTCAATATCATCGAAAGTCGTGAATGTCATTTAGATCCTAATGATTTGATATGTGCATGTATCAAAATCGCAGAGGGAACATTTTTGTGTCGTAAAGGTCCCTCTGATGGGACTGCATAGAGTATCAAAGGCAACACCCCTAAACGGATCATTCAGGAAATTATGCTTGGAAATTTATTGATTTCGCCGAGTGACATAAGGTTGAAACGATGCCGTAGAGCTTGCTCGTTGCTCTCGTTTCGTGTCCTTTTAATGTCTCGTCGTCAACAGCGTATGAATATTGAATGTCTTTTTCAAGAAGAATTTTAACATATCGTCCTCATTGGAAATAACGCGATGTTTTCATGCTCCGATGGAGAAAATGATTTTTATTATTATATGTATTGCATTATTAAGTAGATGCTCGTGATTAGGTATATAAGTGTGTACGAGTATAAACAGTGAAAGTGTTATTATTGTATCAGAGATTTTATGAGGAACAATAAAGATTAGCAGTAATTGGCAATATTAAAAAAAAGGTTATATTTAAATTGGTTCAATGAAGAAAACCTACTTTCAATAGATTTTTAGATTGAGACGAAATTACTACTGAAGCGCGGACAGAGCAAATAAATTAAGGAGACCCTTTATTTGGCAAAAAATTATGTGACGGGGTTGAACAATCTAACAATCCTTTAAGTGCGCTGGGGGCTGGGATGCGGTAGCATAATTTGTAAATAGTTCAGTGTGATGTTGGTCAAACAGATGTACCCGAAGGGGGTGCAAAACT
Organism: Microchrysa polita; assembly: GCA_949715475.1. NCBI lineage: Eukaryota > Metazoa > Arthropoda > Insecta > Diptera > Stratiomyidae > Microchrysa > Microchrysa polita. The sequence continues at coordinate 63,459,122 of OX454421.1, read as the reverse complement.
CCCCTAAGAAAGCGACACGATCTTGTCGCAGCTCAAATAGTTTCGGTCATCGCGCTTTATTTTACCACACTCAAAAGAAATCACATTCCTTAAAAACTCACAACACTAACCCAGAAATGGGGCATTTTGAAAAGAGTCTAGCCTGTCGACCAGCCTACGCAACATGTGCTCCGCGGCTCCGATGTTCAGGGCCGGCCTTAGCATTCCGGTGTTCCTGGGCCAAATGAATGATGGTGGCCCCTACCCCCTTACTAATTCACATGCAAAAAGCATCTGATCTTGATTGCTGAATGTTTACCCTTATGTTACATAAGTAGCTTCTGCGAATGATGAGTGCTTTATAAAAAACTCTTGTAACGTTTTACGCAAATATTGGGAGCTGCTGTCACTGGCAATTAGCTTTTTTTAATCACCTCAGAGCTTCTCTCATGACCAAATGTTTACTTAGTTATTTGTGGGTTATGCATATCTTTATGAAAATACATATTTTCAATTATATCTTCCAATTGAAAACAAAACGGAAGTTTTTCAAATGTTTGTCAGCTGTACAACTGCTTTTCACTCGCCAAACATTCAAAATATCATCCATCTGACGGTTTTTGTGAGTTTCATAACTTTGCGCAACTGGCAGTTGTCATTGTATCCAAACTGATCGCCATTTGGGTGCGCGTCCAGTTTTGATATTCAATATGGCAACTCAACCAACCGCTTGTCAAATTCAAAGTGAAAATTCTGCAACTTTTGTTCGTTTTTTTGTGTGAAATTGAATAATTCTTGAATGGCCGTGTAATAATTCAAACGCGCAGAGACCGATTTTGATAATTAAATTAAAAAAAAAACGCCATAATGCTTTTAAAGAAACTACAAAAACTTCAACTAAGATTGATACCTACACGAATACGATAGTACTCGTATTCACGATTCGTCACAGGAAGGTTTTTACTGATTGTTTGGAGTGTTTTACTCAAATAAATTGCCTTTTTGTGACGAGTCCGCCGACACTCTAATCGTATCGCTCGGCCGAAGAATTCAGAGATATCGACACTTTTCCAAAGTACATATTACGAAGTTGATCGTGAAATTGTTGTGGCCAACATCTAGGTTGACGGTTATCTCTGACGCCCTGCGCACTGATAGGGAAGAGGGTCCGATGACCCTTAACCCAATGTTGTGGCGAGTGCCGCGACACGTTGATCGTTTCGCTACGCCAAAGGATTCAAAGGATTGCGGATATATCGACGGATTTCTGAAAGAATACGAGGTCAATCGTTTCGTTCATGAATAGTATACTATAGAAAATCTTGCTGGCTCAATGCTAGCATATGTACATACCTAAGAGTAGATATCAGACTGCGTACAGCTCAGTCTTCTCGATTCTTGCGCTTGTACCTGTGAGTAGATATCTTATCTTACTGTGTACTTCTCGGCCTGCTCGATTCTCGCGCTTGTGCCGGAGTACATTACATACGAGATTGCTTTGCTTGTTTGTTCTTCGGTACTTATGTAACTACTATTTTTGTACTCGGTTGTTGTTACTTCCGATATTTAGTGCTTATCCCAAAACCTAATAAGCTAGCGGAATTTGTATCGCCCTATTTGTTTGGCAAACTTTTTGAACAGAATATTTTCAACCGACTATCAGTAGGCGCAATTCCTTTAGTAGCAAACTAAGCAGCTGGCTCCCTTCAGAAATGCACAATGTGTGGTATGGTACGATTGATGTAAAAAATGCATTTAACTCCGCGAGTTGGGAGAGTATCCACACCGCGTTGCAAAATATGGGTGTGTCATCTGGCCGGTATAGTTAAGAGCTACCTCTCCTGTCGCAGCTTAGAATATAATACTAATAATGGAACACGGTAAACACAACTCTGAGCCTACTACAGGCGTAGAATATCTATGCAAGATTCCCCTCACAACTCTCTAAACATAAAAATACAAGGTACCAAAATACGAGCTCCAGCCTATGCCTGGCCTTAGCTCACAGGCTAATGTTTCACCCTCCAACAATGGCACTAAATGCTAACTATGGCGGGTCCCCTTCCGAACATTACAACGAATACTACGTTCATCGTGCTCCCTCTTCTAACCGATTACAGAAAGGCCGAAAAAATAGAAGTAACGTCATTGCCAAAGCGGCATCATCCTTCTTCCGGCAGGACATAGCCTTAAAGATTGACCGAATATTTCAGACTATGTCGTCACTTTTCGCAGCGAAATGCACTCATTGAATGCTTGCATAGAGCTGCAATAAATACAAATCCAACTGGCAGTGGCAGTTATTAAAATTTTCAGCAATCAGTTTGCGGACGGATTTCATTAACTAACTGATAATATTCGTAATACTTAGGTACATAGCGAATGAAAGGGAACTCAGCGGTTCTAATTAACGAAAGCCACTCTACTTGCAGTAACTCTAGACAAAGGGACGATCTAATTATCTCGTGGGCAATAATATGTTATTTTCGCTTGTATGTTTTAAATGTTAAAACGTAATCGTACATTCAACCATATTTGCTGACCATACAAACAAATACGCGGAATGAGCTCGACGAATTGCATCCATATAATCCACTTTGCAAATACATTCTTCCGCGTTTTAGTCTATTACACATTTCGACGAGCACAGAGAACATCAAAAATGAGCTTTTCGATTCCAATATATGCTCCATAGCGTAGAAAAGGGGCCATAACGAAGTGCATACAGGATACAGGTAGATTTTCTACAAACAAACAGTAGCGGGCTATATATATACTACTGGAGATGGCACGGTCTCAACCAACCCATTCTCCAAACAATATCCGCTCTTAACCGATGAGACTCAATCTGAATCCGCACCCGCTCCTGTGATAGCTGATAGCATTTCCGATTGAAGGCAGGTTGGGGCGTAATGCCTCAATACCGAAGGGGTGGGTGTGGGAGGTGCCGTAGAAAAATTATCTGTCGATCAATATGCCGTCCTGCTGCATTATATCATTCCCTGCTGCTCTACAATGCATGGCAACACATGTAGCCGGTTCGAAGCTAGCCTAGAGTTGCTCTGATATGCTCTGTACGTAGAGCGGAGAGCTATCGTACTACTGGCTTAGTACGACCTGTACGGCACCGATTTGTGTTAGTTCTACAATATCTACACTGGTAAATCCAATCACCCCGTTGACCTCCCACAACCACACCATATACACCGTGGTGGTGGTTCATTTCATACTTCCGCGCCTTCGACAGCCAATACTTTTGCACGGCGAGGACATGAATGGAAATATCCTGGAGCTATGTGGAGCGTATATATAGTGTGCCATGATTAGAGTGATTTCCTCGTTCGGTAAATTGAACTAATCGATGAGCAAATTAAAATTGTATCGAGGACTTAGACTTACCATTGTTGGTAGGTACTTACTGTGATTCCATTTTTAGTTTTAACATGCTAATACCACATACATACTGTATGTGCGCTTGAATCTTTCAATAGGACTTGAAGTCATCATTGACCGGGGAAATGGAATACTTCGTCTACACTTGCATTGTGCCTCGTATGATGTTGATGTTTTAGCTACATTTGCGGTTCAGTTATTCCTTTTTTATTCCCGCCAACTCAGGATTAAATTAAATTACTCAAGTTTCGATTGGTTGGCCACATTGGTATTTTAAAATCCATTTTATTGAAAGTTCTATTCATTAAATAATGGAAACGTTGGAAATAATTGAATTTATTTAGCTAGAGTTGAAGCACTTTAGCGACTCTCAATTAAAAATAACAATGATACTTCTTGGATTGCAGAGTATTATGTTATTAATAAAAAATAAAAGTCAATATGTAACACATAATGAATAAATAGGCAATTCATTAAATGTTACATTTCCACAGTAAGGTAAATCTGACCAAAAACAACGAAGTTGTAAAAGTTACCCCGCCAAAGAAAAATTCATCTGCCGCAAAAAGAATACATATCACTCCAATCCGCCGCTCATATGTAATTTTGTTTTAGGTGTAAATGCTGGAGAAGTTTAAATGTACAGGACTACTTCCTAAAGTAATTTGGTGGGAGCCGTCAAAGTGGCACTGAGTAAAATGTTAATGCTCCCACCAAATTACTCTAAGAAGTAGTCCTGTACATTTAAACTTCTCCAGCATTTACACCTAAAAAAAAATTACATATGAGCGGCGGATTGGAGTGATATGTATTCTTTTTGCGGCAGATGAATTTTTCTTTGGCGGGGTAACTTTTACAACTTTGTTGTTTTTGGTCAGATATCATTATATTTTTGCAAACTTAAATAGCAACCTAATAATTTTGTTTTGGGATCCTGATGTGCCAGTGTCCCATTTTCCTAATGTCCTTATGTCCCAATGTCCGCACGTGCAAATATCACAGTGTCCCAATGGCCTAATGTCCGAATGTCCCACTAATCTAGTGTTCTAATGTCCCAGTATCGCAATATTCCAATGTCCCAGTCTTCCTGTGTCCCAGTCTCCCACCTAATGTCCTAATATCCAATTGTCCTACTGTACCAAGGTCCTAATGTCCCAATTTCCTAATATCCCAGTTCCCAGTTCCCAATGTCCCAAATGTCCCAGTATCCTAATGTGATAATATCCTAATGGCCCAATGTCCTAATGTACAAGTGTCCCAATGTACAAATGTCCCAATATCCCGATGTCCCAGTGGTCAGTGGCCCAATGTCGCAGTAGACCAGGTGTCCCAAGGTTCCAATAGCCAAATGAATGAATGTACCACTGTCCCAATGCCCCCATGTCCCAATTTCCCCAGTGTACCTAATTTCCCAGTATCCAAATGTCCCAGCGTCACAATGTCCTAATGTCTCAATGTCCTAATGTCTCCATATCCTAATGTCCCAATTTCCCAACGTCCCAATATTCCAATATCCCAATGTTCCAATGTCTAATTTCGCAGTGCCCCAATGTCCAAATGACCCAATATCCCGATGTCCCAATAACCCGATATCTCAGTGGCCCAATGTCCCTATGTACCAGTGTCCCAATGTCCGATTGTCCCAAGGTCCAATGTCCTAGTATCCCAATGCCACGACGTCGCAGTCTCCCAGTTTCTTAATGTCCCAATATCCAAATGTTCCCATGTCTCAATATCCCCATGTTCCATTGTCCTAATATCCTGATATCCCAATGTCCCAATGGCACAATGTCCCCACGTCCCAGTTTCCTCAGTGTGCCTAATATTCTAATGTCCAAATGCAAAAAGTCTCATTTTCCAATTTCTCAATGTTCCAATGTCCTAATGTCCCAATATCCCAATGTTCCAATGTCATAATATCGCAATTTGTTTCAATATCCCGGTGCCCCAATATCCCGATGTCTCTGTAGCCCAATGTCCCTATGTGCCTGTGTCCCAATGTCCGATTGTCCTATTATCCCAAGGTGATAATGTCCTAATATCCCAGTGCCCCTATGTCCCTGTATCTCAGTGCCCTAATGTCCCAGTATCCCAATGTTTCAATATCCCAATGTGCCAACATCCCAATGTCCCAATGTTGTAATATTCCGATGTCCCAATATCCCGATGTCCCAGTGGCCCAATGTTCCCACGTCCCAGTTTCCCCAGTGCACCTAATGTCCCAATGTTCTAATGTATTAATGTCCTAATATCCCAATGTCCTAATGACCCAAGACCCACATGTCCTTATATGCCAGTGCCCCAATGTCCCAATATCACAACATCCCAATGTCTCAGTTGCCCCTTTGTACCAGTGTCCCAATGTCCGATTGTCCCAATGTCCTAATATCCCAGTGCCCCCATGTCCCAGTCTCCCAGTGTCCTAATGTCCCAATATCCCAATGTTGCAATGTCACAATGTTCCAATATCCCAATGTTCGAATGTCCCAATGTCCTAATATCCCGATATCCCAATATCGCGATGTTCCAGTGGCCCAATCTCCCCATGTCGCAGTTTCCCCAGTGTACCTAATGTCCCAATATCCGAAAGTCCTAATGTGCTAATGTCCCAATGTCCTAATATCCCAGTGCCCCAGTGTCCCAATATCATGATGTCCCAATGTCACAATATCCCGATGTCTCAGTGGCCCAATGTTCCTATGTACCAGTTTTCCAATGTCCGATTGTCCTATTGTCCCAAGGTCTTCATAATGTCCCAATATCCTAATATGCCAGTGCCCCAATGTCCCAGTCTCCCTAATGTCCCAATATCCCAATGTTCCAATGTCCCATTGTCCCAATATCCCGTTGTCCCAATGCCCCAATATCCCGATGTCCCCACGTCCCAGTTTCCCCAGTGTGCCTAATGCCCCAATGTCTTAATTTCCTAATGTCCCAATTTCCTAATATCCCACTGCCCTAAGATCCGAGTCTCCCAAAATCCCAATGTCCCCGTGTCCCAATGTCGCAGTGTGTTTCAAAAAATTGTCAATGCGATAAGCCGAAAGACGCAATTGTTGGAAATCTTTTGTTAGCTTGACCTATTATTTTACCGTTATTCCATCCACTTATCTAAATGGAAGACATTGACCACCAGAGGATCATTCATTCCAAATTTCATAAAAATCCCATCACGGGGAGAGACAGTAGAAGCAAGTCTTTCTGCAACTGTAGACTCCAGTCTGAAATTGGGTTACTCGCTTAAGTCTGTGAGGGTGAAAATTTCACCGTTTATTGCATATATCTTACCCGTTATTGTGCCGATCGAAGATTTTTTTTCAAAAGGTACTAGAACAGGATATGTGGAATATTTTGGTAAACAAATTTTTTTAGGGGATGTTGCCTGGAACTGGAAGGCTGTAGCCCTGTCAAACAAAAAAGCAAGTTGTCTCCGGTAATCATATAGACTTGTTCGCTTTCGTTTTTTTTCCTTTGGCGGGCGAGACGCTCTCGCGTCTCTTGATATAGACTAGTCATTACGTAATTTGAGATTGCAAAATGTGGTGGAGAAAATGTTTATCCCGCTTCTGTTTTGCGGAACAGGTCAAAACCACAAAAAAAAACCCAAAACTTTTGCTATTTTGCCTTTATTGACGTATAACTCTGAAACTGTAAATTTCTGCGAAAAGTCTCCATGAATATCTTAGAGAGAACATGAATACGCTTCGAACGCGATATAAATGGTAAAATGTTTTAAGTGGTATCGCTACAATCTATAGTCATTTTTGACGTCTCGTTTTTGCGATGTTGGCCCTGTTTCGCAACGAGATTGTGGTGGGAAAAGATTCGGATTCGTTCCCATTACCCTAAAAAAACAAAAGAAACAACTAATAAGGAATACACAACACAATCGTCTTGCTGAAGATGGGTGGAATGCCACTCGAAATGCATACAGATTAATAAAATTAAATTTCCCTGCAAATTTAAAAAACCGGTGTTTTTATAAAACAATTCCAAATGTTGGAACTATTTCCTTGCGTTTAACTCATACTCGTATGCAGACGAAAATTGGGGGGGGGAGCTAACATGGTGGCAGAAGATCTCCGAAATCTCAAAATTGTATGAAAAATGGGTAGTGCGTCTACAAAAAAAAACGCTAGCTCCATTATGCTAAATCATTAGGTACAGCAAGAACTGAATTATTTTCCAGATAGTACTTAAGCCAAATTTCATTTCAAACTACCAATTATTACGCGGAGAATTTATCAATTGAAATTTAACTGTTTTTCAAGTAAATTGACAGGCAATATATTATTGCAAGCGATTACATGGTAGCATTTTCCCCTAATATTGCACGGATGATCCTCAGCAGCGATTCGTTTGGAATTGGATATCATTGAGAACACCGTGCTGAGTATATATTTCGAAAGGCAGACAAAAACCTTTAAAAGGACGATCAGCAGACGAGCCTAAAGTGGTAAAAAGTGAAATTTTGCGAGATATTACTTTGATCTATCGTGGCCACATTTTACGCTTATAACACATTGAAGGCCATGAGCTGCGTTCTTTTTTGCACGGTATATCGTTCAGAACACCCTGCTGAGTATTTATTTCATAATGCAGACAAAACCCTATAAAAGGACGATTAGCAGACGAGCCTAAAGTGGAACAAGAAGAAGGATAGCTTTGAGCAGAGTTTTTTTAATAGTATGTCATTCAGAACACCATGCTAAGTATATATTTCCAAAGGCAAACGAAAGGACGATCAGCAGACGAGCCTAAAGTAGTGCAAAAAGTGGTAAAAGGTTAAATTTGGCGATAAACAACTATCATTTTTCGCGGCAGAATTTTGCCCTTATAGCACATGTCGTGCTCTGTGGCCGTGATAATTAGGTCGCCACTCTGTGAAAAAGACACTCATAGAGAAACGAGTTTCCAAACTCGGCACGACTCGTCGCAAGTTTATTATTCAAAAGATGATGATAAAGAAATATTCTTACCGTAGAATAATAACCTAACAATGCGACTAGGAAGTGGTATGGCTGACAACCGTACACACTCCGAATTCAGTTGTCTTTGTAACGTTGATGACTGCACACGGTAGTCATCAACGCACCATGCTCCACTAGGAGTTACGGTAATCAAGAGAGAATGCATAGTGAAAACTTTTGTACATATATTTTATACACCGAGAAAAATAACGTCCCTTAAAATTAACTCGATATCCTTTTGAAATCGAGTTACATTCCTATTAAATATAATCCTTTCCTTTTAAATATATATCGCTTTAATTCGAACTCATTCTTTTTAAATTAATGGGAAATCCTTTAAATCCAAATTTTCAATAGGAAATCTTTTTAAATTAATGGGAAATCCTTTAAATCCAAATTTTCAATAGGATTTTTTTTTGTTTACACTCGCAGTTGGTCGGCAGTGTGGTAGAGCGATGTCACAATGTATGGTGTAAATTATAAACGTCGTCCCGTATAGTCTGTGTGGTGTAGTAGGTAGGGGCGTTAGTCTTCAAATCATAGGTTCGCGGGATCGAATCCCACTGTAGGCAGGTAATTTGTTATGCATTTTAGAGCATAAAGAGGTAATGTCGCTAACACCTGTAGCGAGGTCAGTTATACAAAACTCATTTATGAGTAATTTTCACAGGGAAAGAACACCCTGTGAAAATTACTCCTTTTGGTGTAATTTAAAGTATTCTTTTGAGTTCATGCATTTAAAACAAAGAGTCCATCCTTTTAAATTAAAAGGAAATCCTTTCGATTTATGGTTGTGACCTGATTAAATTGACACTGCATCACTTTAATTTAAAGTGATTATAGATAGACTTTCAAAAGGAATATCTTATTAGTTCAAAGGGAAACCCGTTTGAAATAAAGGGATTATATAATGATTCAAAGGGAAACAAATATGAAGCAAAATCATATTTGAATCTCTTTCAATCATATGCGTATTTTTTGAATTTACAGGATTTTTTTTCTCAGTGTAGGCAATAAAAACAAATTTTTAAGACGCTGCCCTGGTATTGTGAAATGCCCTTACACCCATTCACTGCTAGTGTGCCATATGGCATCGTTTTCAAGTATCCTGTTAAATGGCCTCTAAATATTGAGTGCGAATGCATTCTGTTGCAGAAAACATAATTTGATTTACTAGGAAAGCAATAACTATGGCGTATCAACTACCGGAAAAAATCCAAACAAAACTATTGGAGAGCTTGAAGGGTTTATGGGTATCTTGATTATTTCGGCATAGCCACAATTTTTGATAAACAGGAATATTGATCACGAGACGAGATAATGATTTGCATAATAATCCTTTTAATCGAGCGGTGTATTCACTTTGCCCCGAAGACAGCTCTAAATCCTCACGATAAAATGTCGAAATGGTAAGCCTGTCTGCTTCGGCTACAAAGTTTGGTGTTTAAATACACCTGAGTTTTATTTAGTGTCATTTTATGTCTATCAAGGAACTAATCCAAGAATCCATCCTGACCTACAAAAGAATTACGATAAATACATTGCCCCCCGAAATTCAGATGATACACGAGTTTCCTGAGAATATGATTATTGTAATTATTTCGACAATATTTTGATATACCAGTACTAGATTTTCTTAAGAGTTTGGGTCACAATGACACTGGCAGCATTCAGGAACGTCGCCTACCACCTAATTGATTGTCCTTTTACACCGAACAAGGATATGAACAAAGTCAATCGCGGATGAAGGATTTAGGTAAATTCATCACAAAGTATATGGACAGTAAATGTGTGACAGTTGCATCTTCGCTCTATGGAAAAGAGCCTATTAATGATGCCACTAATTTTTGTCAAACTAAAAAGAAACGTATTCCAAACAATCCTCCAAATGTTGTTAACAACTAAATCTTTGCATTAATAGCGATTGCTTATTAAAGTATCACACACAGTCCTAAAGAAATCATAATAAATATCGACAAATATTATAATAAAATCATGGGAAATATTTTCGTTAACTTTTCAAAATATCATTAAATTGTTATTTTTAATATGAAATATGTATTTCAGCAAATTTGTCTTTGTTAAAGCAAATAACTTTGTATTTCTATAATATTTCCAAATGATGACTTTACAAGTTTTTTTAACTTGAACCTGCGCTGATGCAATATGGCATCACTTAAATACAGCTAAACTAAAAAGCAGATTAAAAAACGGACAGCAGATTCGTGCTCAGGAGGCCTTATTTACTATAATCTATGAAGTTTCACACGAAAATTCGAAAAAAAATCTCCCGCAGGTGTACCGGAGGATTCGGACATCCGAAGATGTCCCAGGGAACGGAGCCAAGGTCTCTACAACTGTGCAGGTTTGGCCAAAGGAAGGGCTCCTCAACGAGCGAGCAGCGGCATGCGCTTGCTGTAGCTCAGAGCGGTAGTGTTGGGCTGGGTTTGTGCTGCCCGTTGCCCCTTGTCCTTTACATTAAAAGAAGGGAATTCGCATGCCTAGGGTGAACGATTACGACATGAGGATTGAAATTTGGGGAAAAAAAAAGAAAGGCAAGTGACGACGAGAGCGAAAGGGCTAGGCCTTCCTCACGCTTCGAAGTAATTGTCAAACAACCGGATCGCTAATGTCTTCCCATGGTGTACAAAAAGACTTGGTTCCGCAACCCATCTTCCTACTATGGGTGCACCGACCTCCCTCGTTGCCTACTGGGGGTGCAGTCCGTACTACGGCAAACAACGTACACGCCCTCGGGTAGTTAGGCGCTTTTAGTTGCGCCTAGCCCAGCAGGCCTGTCATACGATGACCGAGTTCGCCAGCTGCACCCATTTCGGTCGACAAATTGCGTTACCTCGCAATTTTTCCACCACGGGAAAACTATCGCAGTGTGCAAAGATGATCTTAACCGCGGGAATATACAATGAGGAGGACAGCCTCCTCATCCCGCTCTTGCTGTCACCAGCCTGAAGCAAAAATTATGTAGCAAATTGAAATGCGGCCATTCAGATGCCGTTTTAACAAATAGGCTCTTACGGACCTAGTCCCGGCCTACAAATTCACTACCGGCTCCATTCACATGCATTTGGCAGCGCCACTTTATAATTTTTTTTTAGGTTATGGGCGGTGCACGCGCCTCCGTCCATCCATCACCTACCCTGGAATGGGCTCAGGGAACCTAACCTCCATCTAGCCACTCATTTTGGTTTGCAAAGAAAAAAATCAAATTTAAATGGAAAAGCGGTCACGTTCTGAATATATTCCAGAGACGAAGAATAAGATTTATCTAACAAACAAGAAAACAATACGGACATATAACCACATTTTTTCCAATTTCTAACCTCAAACAAATTAAACAAAACGAACACCTTATCTTTCTTTTTTTTCTTGCAGGTCCACATCACCACGTTCTGCCAGCGAGCACAGGGTAGTTCTTTTCCTTTTTTTTTTCTTAAATTTTTAAACTATTCATATTTTTACACCTGTCGGCCACACCACTCCAAAAAAATCACCCGCCAAAAACTAACTGTCATCTCGGTGACAGTTTCCTCCCGACCGCCGTCACCAATCCCCCTTTCACCCATGGCCGCCAACTGAAGTGGCAAAATTTCTCATGTGGCAATGCCACTTCATTATGGCCGAACTTGTCAAAACAGCTGTTGCCTTAGGATTGATTCACACGCATAAATGTCGATTTTTGAATTTGAGCGGGATTTTTACAAATGTCAATGATTTGAAATAAATCTGATCAAAGACATTTGTAGAAACCAAGCGAATTCAAAAATTAACACTTATGTGTCTGAGTCAGTCCATTACACAGGGTTTGGATATAGTTATTATTCGAATGAAAATTTGCAGACATACTCCTTATGTAATATCCTAAAAACCCTCATCAAAATTTTCATATTTGCAGACCTAGGAGGGGCTGCACACGCACAAATAGAAATTTCACAAATTTACCGTCATTTGTTTTTTTATAGGATATCATTCAGAGCTCCATGCTAAGTATATATTTTCAAACGCAGACGAAAACCTTTAAAAGGACTATCGGCAGAGCCTAAAGTAGTGCAAAAAGTGGGATTTCAAAAAAAAATTCAAAACTTACCTGATCGACCAGTTGGTATGGCCTGTGACGATGACGTTGGTATTGTTTTGACAGTTGGCAAAGCGGGGGGGATGGGAATTGGACCAACTGTCGTTGTTGTTGTTAAATCACAACATTCCCTCTCCGGAAATTCACTACATTTTATTACGTGTGTTATTTGTATTGTTAAAATTAAATAGCATAGTAAATTTCTTGTTATTTTTATTTTAAATCGAGTCATATTAGCTGACGTCGTATTGTTCTAGTTGTTGCTATAATTTTCATAAATTTATCATTAACTATAGTGATTAATTGAGTATTTTTATTCTAATTTATTCTTAACATTTACTTATAGTTTTTGTCAAATATTATGCGTATAAATAATGTTTATTAGATTCATAATTTGATTTTAAGGAAATAAACTTGAAACATGTAGGTATAAATAAAATATAGTAAACGAAGTTAGCAATATTGATGTGAGAGCAATGATGTGAACGCCCTAAAAAATAAACCGACCCAACGCCTAATCATAAAATAAAACCTCAAACACCAAATTTTGTCAAAACTTCATATTTGTAAAAAAATAACGACATTTTTTTTTTAATATGACATGAAAACGTTGTGCCAAATCATAAAAAAATTACCGGCGTACAGAGGGCTGCGCCCGCAATACGAGGGTTTTTTAGAATATTCACTACACAGAGAAAACAAAATTCGTTTCTTTACCTAATTTAAATTAGGAAAACTTAAAATGGCTGTATATGCTACATTTTAGGTGTTTTTTCTACTATTTTTCACTACGTGATTAGGTGGTTTGCCTAAACAAGAATAGTTGATTAAATAGTGGTAGAATTGCCTATTTATTTCGGCAACATTTCAATTAAATTAACTCCTCAATAAATTTGCCTAAAATTCGTAGGTGAAAATTTTCTACAACTAAACTTATTACCGATATAAATTAGGTAACGTCTCAAGATTGTACTTTTGTCTTTATGTATTACTCGAGGTATTCAATTGTACATATTGCCTATTTACTTTCGGTAATATTTTTGCAAAATGTATTTAATGGTTAAAGTACCTAAACCTTTGTAGGTGATTTTCCTACAAGTCAACATTTTGGTGAATTAAATTAGGTAAATACCACATTATAACTGCATATTTATCAATATTTGTGCACTCGTTGTATATATACACTCGTACATAGTTCTGTTTTGATCAAAAGTCTAGCCAGTTTGATTTGCGTCGCGATGGAGTTCGAACTAGATTCTGCTCTTCTAGACGGTGAAAGTGTGACGGAAGTTCTACTTCGCGAGTGGGGTTGTAGTGAATTAATTTGTGAGTTCAAGTGTAATTAATATTTATTATAGATCTAGTGAAGTGTCATTTTTTATTTACTTTGAACTAAAATTACAGTGAAAGATATCGAAAAAAATGAAAAATTTGACTGCCATTTAGATTGTTACATTATTAAGCACAGTAATTTAGAAAGTTTCGATGTAATAGCTAATAGCGACCTGTAATATCCGCCCATGCGTCTCATTAGTGATAAGAAGGAAAGATTTTTGTTGAAGCCAAAATATTCTTAAGTTTAAATTTCTACTATAGTATTATTAGAGAGTTTTAGCATGTCGTTGAAGATAGTACGACATAGATTGACATTCTATGTAAAAAATATAATAAAAAATAAATAAATATAAAACGACAAAGGTTTCTCTATGATATGTAATACCATATGTATTTGATAATTATATAATTTATAGTAAACAATTATAAAAATGATTTGATGTTTAGATTTATTTATTATGTACATTTGTTTCAGAATAAAGTTGAATTCAATTGAAATTAACTTACAATAATGAATATGATGACAAATCAGCCACTACGGATATGCAAAAATTACTATACAAATGTAGTGCTTTCAGCTAATTTCAACCAATTTTGTGACTAGATTCTCTCGTTATATCACCTACACTATTTTCGGCGAACGTTGAAAACTAAGAAAAATCCACTATTCTGTTTAGGCAAAAAACTACAGAATTGTAATCAATTAAACTAATTAAATTCACGGGTTTGGCTATAAATTTTCGGCATGGCACCTAAACTACTTTCGGTAAAATTTTTAATAGTTCTTTTTCCACCGAAAAATAGTCGGTAAACTGTCTACACGTGGAAATCGATTTATTAGCCACTTTGTTTTAGCTGAATTGCCTATTGAAATTAGGAGGCTAAAAATCAATCATTGTTTTTAGCTGGGTTACCTACTTTTTAGCTATTTTTACTTATCATTTCTTTCTGTGTATGCATCAAGCATAGTGAATATTTTTTGTACATATATTTTATAAGCAATAGATAATTGTCTTGGGAATATTAGATGCAATCAATTGCGCATCTAAGCAACGCGGTAAATTTTGTATAGCTACGGACTCCCTGTCAGTGGTCTCAGCATGTGCGAATATAAACAACACCAACATCATTATCAGGGACATTCAAAACAAAATGGCAGCACACTCTTCAAAAATTAAGATTTGTTGGAACCCAGGACATTCGGGCATAGAAGGGAATGAAATCGCGGACAGAGCCGCTAATTACGCTGCCAAAGCTCCTCTTATTATTGAAGGTTTTGTTACCAAGGACGATGTTTTAAAAGAAATAAACCGTATCTTCAAACAGCAAAACCAATCAAACTGGCCTATACGTAATGATTGGTACTCATCCGCCATAAACACCCTAAACACAAAACCACCCTTCCCAGATCAACTTAAGCGACGAGACGAGGTTGTTATTACAAGACTGCGCTTGGGTCACACGGAAGCCACACACCTTCATATAATAACAAAAGGACCATCTCCACAGTGTCATATATGTCAATCTACATTAATAATCCAGCATCTTGTAAACGCGAATAAAGTGGAAACAACGGAACCCATCTGATTGCTGATTGTAGTCTGGACAACTGTCGGAAAATAATCTCCGAACTGAAAACTGTCAATTTATACAATAAAATTTAATTAACAAAAATAAAAATAAATAAAACACTCGAAAATTTTGAATTATAGTAATTGCGTAAAACATAACACGAAAGTTGAAGCTTGATGGCCTTGGTAGCCAAAGCTTATCCTCGTCATCTCATGTATTAATACATGCGATGACTAAGAATTCAATTCAATTCAGATAATTGTGCACAGCATTAATGAAATGCTTCCTGTAAATCTATTCTTCGATTGGTCTAAATAAACGCGTTCCAGATGGGTAGCGCCTTTCATTCTGTTCCACCTTTGATAAGACCAATCCAAAAATAGATTTACTATTTACCTAGTTTACCTAATACGGTCTGGGTGTTAGGAACGACAATGGTGAGTTGTTCGTAGAGTTCTGTAACTCTCGTCAGCTTGTCATTGGCGGCACCTTGTTCAAACCTTGCCATTTAGCAACCTGGATATCTCCAGATGGCCGAACAGAGAACCAGATTGACCATATAGCCATCTGCAAAACATGGAGGAATTGTCTCATGGACGTCAGGGCTAAGCGTGGTGCTGATGTAGGCAGCGATCACCAACTTGTCATCGCAAAAATTCGCTTGCGCACCGCTGCTATTCGTCGCTCACAAAACGAGCGTGTATGGCCACGATTTAGGGCTCTCGTCCACTGCAAGCGTAAACTTGAGCGGCGCGGCGCTCCAGCGGCAAAGCTTTCACAAAATGTGCGAAAAAAGCTTTTACTAGTAAAATGTATAAGCACACACAATATTCAGAAAGCTTTTCCATTGTATTGAATGGAATTTTTGTTTATTTTGCATAGTTACGCCATATTTTGCTTGGTTACGCCATTAAAATTCGGAAAAGCTTTAAACGCGGGAGCGCCGCGCAGCTCGAAGCAGGTAATGGACGGCAGGCGTTAATGTGCAAAAACGTAAAGATCCATCAACAAACCGTGCAGTTTCTAGTGCATTGCACGAGATAGCTAATGCACAAACGCCAGATACTCCTTCATCAATTGATGATAGATGGAACATTGTGAAGGACGCTTTTATATCGTGTGGCGAAACATTTGTGGGCAGACTTCAGCGAGGTAGGAGACCATTTATCAGCGACGATACATGGTCTCTGATAACTGCACCCGTTAGCGGTGGAGGCAGAAGATGCGGCTTACCGTGGTGACAGTGGGACCCTTTACAAGCTCATTAAGCCATTGACGGGCAAATCTTTTACCCATGAGCATCCTGTAAAGGATAAATACGGGTCTCTGCTAGTCACAGACGAACAACAACTGCGCCGTTGGAGAGAGCATTTCATGGAGGTACTTAACAAAAACTTCAACCCTTCAAGCCCACCTCCACCGGAAGCAGCAAGTCTTCCGCATATGGCCAGAATTCATACCGGTGTACCATCCAAGCTGGAAATCATTAAGGCCCTTAAATCATTGGAAGCTGGTAAAGCCCCGGGGGAAGACGGTATCCCCATGGAACTTTTGAAAGCGGATACCAACGCTACATCGGATATTCTTCTACCCCTGATCCAAGAGTGTTGGACAACCGAGACTCTCCCACAAGAATGGAAGAAGGGCGTCATTGTTAAAATCCCTCAGAAAGGAAATCTCAAGGATTGCAATAATTGATTTAGAATCTGTCTCCCTGCAGTCTCTAATCTGATGGCCAAAATAATCTTGGACCGGATCAAGACAACGATCGACCGCACTCTGAACAATGAACAAGCTGGTTTTCGTGAGGGTTTTTCATGTAGCGATCATATCAACACCCTCCGAATTATAATTGAACAATCCGCTGAATGGAGATCCCCGTTACATCTTATGTTCATTGACTTCGAGAAGGCGTTTGACAGCGTTGACCGGGCTTATATCTGGACAGCCTTGCGTAGGAGAAGCATACCAGAGAAACTTATTTCCATCATAAAGGAGTCCTATAATGGAGCCCAATGTCATGTCTTGCACAAGGGTGAACTGTCCAGTCCTTTTGAGGTGAATAATGGAGTCAGACAAGGCTGTATTTTATCACCAATGCTGTTCCTTATAACCATCAACGACGTAATCTGCGATTCTCTACGCGACCATAAAAGTAAGGGTATCAGGTGGAAATTATTCGATTACCTTCAGCACCTGAACTACGCGGAAGACATTTGCCTTCTCTCAAACACACCAGATAATCTGGCTCAAATGACGCATGCTTTGCATCGTGAAAGTGCTGCCTTAAAAATTAATGCCGCTAAGACTAAATACATGACCTTGTCACCAGGAGGGCAAAACACCATTTCTATCTCCGGACAACCGATAGAACAAGTCGAGGACTTTACTTACCTTGGAAGCGTAGAGACCGCGGATGGTGGGGCTGATGCCGAAGTAGAGTCGCGCATAAATAAAGCCCGAGCAGTATTTTTCAGTTTGACTCCTCTCTGGCAAAACCACAACATCTCCAGAAATACCAAACTCCGGATCTTCGAAAGCAATGTAAAATCTGTGCTTTTATATGGGTGTTCCACGTGGAAGGTGACCAGTAACATTACCACCAAACTGCAAACTTTCATGAATCAGTGCCTACGACGCATCCTACAAATTCGCTGGCCTGAGGTTATATCTAACGACGACCTCCTCAAAATTACTCGACAAAATAGGATAGGCATCGACATCAAAAGGCGAAAGTGGCAGTGGATAGGTCACACACTTCGAAAAGAGCCATAAACATTGCTAAACAGGCTCTAGATTGGAATCCTCAGGGAACCAATGCTAGCCGTCGTGTGGGACGACCCAAAAATACATGGAGACGATCTGTAGAGGCAGAAGGAAAATCTATAGGCAAATCGTGGGACCAGCTAAAGGCGATGGCTGCTAATAGGCAGAGGTGGAAAAGAGGCGTAGTCAATGCCCTATGCCCCACTAGGGGTTAAAAGGAACCAGAGAGAGATTTGCCTAGTTTGTATAAGAGTACTCCAAAGCAAATCTACAGGCATTTTTCGATTTAAGATTTCTGATGGCCTTTGAGCAAAAAAAACTCAGGCCAACGTAAGGATGGCTTGGCTTTATACATGAACTTAATTATTAGCTGTAAAACTACTATTACTGTTTTTTTAATCAAGGAAAAGCAACTTATATGAAATAATTCCATTGTGTCCCCTGACATAAAAGCCCACGCAAGCTTTCCTATGAGTATTGAATAAGTATACTTTTGCAGCTATTCAGGAACACCCTGTTGACTTGGTCCTACAAACTTCAAAAATATTTGTGGCAAACACTATTACCATTCTATGCATTTCCACCAAATTTCATGTTCATTGTTTCATCAAGTTAAAAGATGCATTGAAGAAATGCTTAACAGTCTTCCCTTGCATTGTGAAAGGCCCTTATTAAATACTTACTTAGCTATATTTCCGGTTTGGATACAGTTATTCGAATGAAAATTCGTAGATATATTCCATATTTAATTTACTAAAAAACCTTAGCAGAATTTTTATATTTGGAAACCTAAGAGTGGCTACACACGAACAAATTGAATCTTTACAAATTTACTGTTATTTACTTTTCCTTAGCAAAAGTCAACAGTCTTAATATTTAACGTAAATAAGGCCATACTGACCAAGTTTCATATCGATCCCTATAACGGTTTGGAAAAACCTAGGTCGAAAAGGCAGTTTACCTTTGAACGCCAATAACTTTTTTACCGTTACTCGAAACTGGAAAATTTTAATTGATATGAGATGTACTCGTTTAGATCTTTGATTTAATTACCCATACGTCAATCTCCGATATAAACTAAACGTTCGGGACACCCTGTTATTTTTCCTACCAACTTCTAAGATATATGTGCCAAAGACTGTAACCATTCTACACATTCCTACCAAATTTCATGACAATCGGTTGAGCCGTTCGCGAGTTATTTAGTGAACAGACGGACGGATGGACAAAATCGAT
This sequence comes from Microchrysa polita, assembly GCA_949715475.1. Lineage (NCBI taxonomy): Eukaryota > Metazoa > Arthropoda > Insecta > Diptera > Stratiomyidae > Microchrysa > Microchrysa polita. The sequence continues at coordinate 63,439,778 of OX454421.1, read as the reverse complement.
TTCATAATGGTTTTTTGAAAACCCTAAAAAAATACCGGCGTACACAGGGCTGTGCCCGCAATACGAGGGTTTTTTAGATTTTGAATACATACATAGTGAATAATTTTGCACGTATATTTTATAGGTAATAAATAAGAATTATGCACAATATTAATGAAATGCTGCTTGTAAATCTATTTTTGGATTCGACTAATTAAAAGTGTTAGGCGTTAGCCTTTCATTCTGGAACGCTATGTATCATGGCTACACATATTAACTGAATTTATTAGCTGTAACTCCGTTACTATTACTCCAAACTGGAAGAAAGTACCTATCGAGTTCTTTGATTTGAGTATCCATACGGCCATGTCCGATAAAAACTAAAAAAGTTGACTTTTTCAAATCTCCGGGACACCCTGTTAACTTTGTCCTACCAACGTCTAAGTATTTTGTGCTGAAGACTGTTACGATTCTACACATTCCTACCAAATTTCATTACGATGGGTTAAGCCGTTTGCGAGTTATTTAGTGAACAAATTTTTAAATCTGCGGGACACCCTGTTATCTTGTCCTTACCATCTTCTAAGTATTTCGCGCCAAAGACTGTTACTATTCTACACATTCCTACCAAAATACAGGACGATCGGTTAAGCTCTTCGCGAGTTATTTAGTGAACAAATTCTCAAATGTCCGGGACACCCTGTTATTTTTGCCCCACCAACTTTTAGGTATTTCGTTCTAAAGACTGTTACCATTCTACACATTCCTAACAAATTTCATGACGATCGGTTAAGCCGTTCGCGAATGCGAGAGTGAACAGACGGACGGACAGACGGACGGACAAAATCGATTTCATAAGGGTTTTTTTTGTAAAATCTAAAAAACCCTAAAAACGGTTTCAATGCATTTATTTAATCAACACAACTTTAAGATAAAATAATTGGGCAAATAAAAATATTTACTCGGAAATTTTATTGGGGTTGCGGGAGCATGACCCCACAGTACGATTCCATTCGTTTTTAACTTTTTTTTTGCTTTGGTAAAGACACATTAATTCAAGGTTTTGTGAAATTGGTGCAACAAATGTTTCTTAGAAGAACCAAAATGGGGGTTGGGTTTGTATGGCCACCCCATGACCAGATTTGATCAATTCTTAGATATGTTTTGTGTCATCAAGAGAAACACGTTTATGTGTAATTTGGTTGAAATTGGTGAACAAATAACAAAGTTTTTCTTAGAAGAACCTAATTTGGGGGGTTAAGTTTGTATGGCAGCCCCATGACCCCATGGTCCGATTTGATCCATTCTTGCATATATTTTGTGCTATTTATAGAAACACATTTGTGTGAAATTTGGTTGAAATTGGTACAAAAATAAAAAAGTTTTTCTTAGAAGAACTCAAATTGGGGAGCTAGGTTTGTATGGCAGCCCCATGACCCAGTGATCCAATTTGGGTGAACCAAACATACAAACAGTCTGCAACAATAAGAAGCACGTGTGCAAAATTTCAGCTCCGTAGATTTATAGTGGCCGAGAAAAACGCGCTGCAACAGACGGACAGGCAGACAGACAGACGGACATCGCCCAATCGATTCATCTCGTCATGCTGATCAGATCATATATGTATACTTTTTATATTGTCGGAGATGCTTCCTTCAATGCGTTACAAACTTCATGACAAAGTTAATATACCCTCTCACTCTATGAGCGAAGGGTATAAAAAAATTAACTTGCAGTAACGAGATTTATCGCTGGAATGATGCTAATTGAAGTGATTTAGTACACGCAAAATTGAATTGAATTAACACAAATCCCACAACAGCATTAATAAATCCGAACGTCGATCCTGCACCTGCAAATCCAATTTTATTTTCCTTCCTGTAAACTGCGGACAGGAAAATGTAAAAAAAAAATATTTTTCACACGTTGCTTTTCGTGCAAAGTTCATTGCACATGGCCTACGCATCGATTTGTTTCATTGCCCGCTGGCCATGTGTGTACATTCTATTATACATACACGATACGGACTCGTATGGCATGAGTGTTAATGCTGTTAACACATGACAATCCCTTAGCCTTCTCGCTCCTTTCATATTTGTCGAGGGGGGATATTTCTAACGGCACGGCCCAGTGCCCCACTTTTTCAAGTACGCTGGATGACTTGAGAGAGTTCGTGCAACAGTAAAACGTCCGCTTTTGTACGCCCAACGCCATAAGGAGACAATGCCATTGTTTTCATTACGTATGTACGTACACCTAAAATCAGGCTACGCGAATTAAATCACATTCGCAATTCCTTTTTCGGCTTGCATTGTTCCGTTGACACGGAATTGCCCAGCACATAAGCTCTGTTTGACGGCTGCGGCTGTTGTGAGGTATATCTGGCGTGAACGACAAACAAATGCACCCACTTTAGGGGTTGTTTTTTTTTTTCGAAAATACAAGATGTGTACAAGGACATCGAAATCCGCCCACACATTTCCATAGTTTTGCCGTACGAAACACACGTGAAAGCCAAGATATCAGCCAAGGACACTGTTCCGTCAGATATGTCTTAATCCGCGTGATGAATGTGTCGACACAGATTCCACACGCAAAGGGGTATATAGCGCACATGAAAGGCAACCGGGGCCTGAATTCTCTGTTTTCCGCATCAAAAGTGAGAGAAATTTCCTTTTGAGCGACATATTAGCAAACAGTTTAAGTACCTGCATGCATCCTGCCGTTGCCGTTCACTTGAGAGAAACGCCATTCTATTCGACTGACGACGCGACGCGCCTGTTGAGGTGTTCCTCAACGCTTTATGCTCATTGAAATGCCTAACGCGAGCGTGTGGATTCAACTTTTATCCCTCAACTGTCGCGGAATTTTAATATCCTCGACGCCATGCAACTGAATCCGTCACAGCACAATCAATTAAAAAGTTTCAGAGCCATATCGTCGTGACGCCGCGCCACGACTACGATGGCGACGTTGTGTGCCCCACGGAAGTAGCGTTTCCGCACACCATCATTTTAATTAGACATTTTATAATTTGAAATGAATTTCAAATAATTGTTGAATATACTCCTGTCAACAAATATTTTCATGAAGCTAGTATGACTGTTCCAGCCATTATGCCACCGCATATCATCGGCACCAACCACCCCTAACCCCCCTCATCGATGCTCGCCAAGGACTCAAACTCGCGGAAAAGTTTGAAGACGGTAGACAACGAAAATTGTGTCGAAGAAAGCATAGCTACAGCAAAGAAACTTTTGACGGCAGTCAGTCTAATTAGATTTTAGTAGGATTACGACATACGTCATATGCAAATAAGCGTTTTTAATTTGTCGTGGTGGGCGAAAAAAAAAACTGAAGGAAATAAAAGTGAATGGCGCTAAGTCACCGAAACGCCTTAAACTTGCTGCCAAAGAAGTCGAATTGAAGAAGCTCATAATAACACCACTCACTATGCTGAGTGGGAATGTATGCTATGAGGCTGAGAGGGGGGAAGAGAGCGAGGGTGTTTCCACGATAATAATACCGCTGAACGTCAAGGCAATACTCACTCATATGGGCAGCTTCCTTGAGAAGCTATCACGTTTGCGGCAGCCAAGGAGTGCGTATATGCTGGCTGAAATGTCGAGTGGCTTGTTCTACGATTATTCTTGCAATAAAGTTTCACGTACTCGCACCCTTGCGTTTACAAGCACTCTCATTTTAATTTTATTTCGCTCGTAGAATAACAACAACTGGAATGGCTTTTACACATGCCAGGCGAATGATTGCAAGTAAGCAGGTAAGAAATCTGGTTGAATGGCTGGTTGCGGCACGGCTGTTGTGACTGTAAGTAGAGCTCTGGGATGGGTTGGTAATTATGCCATAAAATTTCTAATTTACTTTCAGTACATACATCTGAAACAAAAGTAACTAATCGACATTAGACGGTTGGCTTAACGCTCATCAAAACTGTTGCATAGGGGGACTTCAGCAGGAAAATCCTCCAGCTGAATTCAACAGTGTGAGGAGATGATAATAAATCGTTCTATTCCCATTGTTTTTGAGTTTGTCTTTCTAGCGAAGTCACTCTGATGGCAGCCGTCATTTGACAGGATAATAAGCTCCAGGCTATGAATTGAAACAAAATCAACTGCTTGAGGCGGTTGGCCAGCTGCAACCTTATTTGCTGTCATTGAATTGAGTTGCTCTGATTATGCTTCAGCTCTAGTTGTTTTGTTGTTGAAGAACCCATTCCTAAGTCGGTTTTTGAAATTTCTATAGATTAAAGTCAAACGATTGTGCAAACTTCATAGATCACCGCCAAAGACGAAGAAGCTCGACGTCGAATGCATTACACTAAGAGTTCAGTCAATCATCAAAGGGACTGATGCGTGCGAAAAAGTGAGTTTGCTTACATTTTGTTCGAAAAATAAAGTTTTTTAAGAGACACACTACTCAGGGGCAGTTTCCCAGAAGCAGTGAGCTGAAGACTGAAGATATCTTAGCGTTCATAAGAGCGCCGAAATGGCTGTCGACGGATAACTGGAAAATTCAGTATCACAACAACCCTGGCAGTGGAGAAAGGAGAAAGACCTCCTTCTAACAAACGGCGTCCTTAGTGGAGCGAACGACCACCTCACAATCAGGATTAAACAGTAGCTTCAAACCACACATCCAAAATCCATGCTAACAAGATCGCAAACCAAGGCCGGATTTTGTCCATTAGCCTACGATCTGATTTCACCAAATTAATTTGATCGAAGGTTAGCATCTGTCAGTCGGCGCCCACCACTGTTTTATGACTCGTACGATGTACCGTCTCTCAGTCGAAGGACGAGTAGTGTCTCACTACCGACGCCTCAAACCAGCATATTCAAAGACTTCCTGCGATGAAATCTACTTCACCTCTCGATCAAATTGCTCCGTAATCGCAAGCTCGCTAGAAGCGTAACACCGATTAAGTGGCAACACATAATCAACTTCTCGTCCTTCGATGGAATCTGAGAGAATCAAGAACTTGTGGACTAGGGCTCCACGTAACGAGTTTAGCGGTCTCAGCAAGGTAAAAGAAGTAGCCAGCAAGGTAAAAGGAGCAGGAGTGTTACAATTCTGATACAAGAATCATCAGTAGGTAATGCAAATCCGGCAAGCTGATTTACGACAAGACTGACCTTGGACGGTACTCGTCGCAATCACGTAAATTTTTGTCATCAACTTTATTTCCAGAGATCTTGTAACAGATCTGGTGAGCATAATGTACTACGCACGACATAAAAGTAGTACCACAGAATCAGAAGTATACAGAACGTTCAGCTCCATACATCGAAGTGTCCTAAGTAAAATTTCGACCTGGACGCACGGTGGGTCCATAAGAGAAAATATTTAGATGCCTTAAGCGAAGAGAACGTTCCTTCTCAATGTAGATACACTTTTGCTTGTTACTCTTCTTTTCATGCGCTACTTCGATAGATATTGTGTGAACGAAAAAAACTTATGCGTGTACATGAATGTGAATGCGATAGAGATAGCGCGACGACGACGGCCGCGTCGATATTCGTATTGTGTAATTAGCGATGGATAAGGATAGATTGGCGGGTGCGGGTGTATGAATTGGCGAGGACGATACGTGATGTGTTGATATATGGTGCGGCGCCGATAGTGCCGCGGTGACGGAACATTGATGGGTACATGAAATGAAATGTGTGAATTCCCATTCAGATACATACATATGACCCATATCTCCGGCGCGACGCGCGGCGGCGAAGGATAGTTAAGATGCGTAAGTTATGTTTGCATATGAATTGGGAAAAAATAATGAATAGGCGGCAAATTTGTCCAAAAGATGCTGTTTCAGCTAGAAGTGCCGCAGTGGGATAGTAATGCGATATTTTAAAAACTGTAGGTTTTCTCAGCGTATTCAAGTGGTTGTTTAAAAAAAAACTTACGATCATTATATCATAAAAAAACACTGAAAATTTAGGGACTGAAGAAATTATTTTTTTTTTACATTTATGTGGTTTTAACAAAAAAATATTTATTTTTGCTCTAATTAATTTTTTATAGGTATGTTATATACATATGTACATTTGCTTATATTCTACAAAAACTAATAAATTTATAGAAATATGTGGTATATATGTAATGGTTATCCACGGTTAGAAGTTACAAAAAGAAAGATATAAAAAAATCATATGAGCGTTATACGAAATTCAAGAGTGCCAGTGAATCTAATACCATTTTTTTTATAAATATTACACCTTCTTACTGGACAAAATTCTTCTATCATAACTTCATAACATAAGTAGTGAATGAATTTTTTATACGAAAAGCAAACAATAAATATTTTACTATCATCTACGTACCATTCGAAAATTATTATAAAGCAGGATCCATTTCTTAAGAATTGAACCAGATATGTAGGAACGTGCGCTGAGCTAATACATATAAAAATCATACGGGATTTATATTTATACATGAGACTCGTGGATTTATTTTTTTACATAATTTATTGAGTGAATATGTAGATTAAAAAATTTGAAAAAGTTATTTACTAAGGTCAACGTCAAGGTGCACAATATGGTTGTGATAAAAAAAATAACAAATATTTACATGCTTTTTATAAATAGGCTGCTATTTAATTATAGTCAAATGAAAAACGAATTACATATTATATATGTATGCAAAAATTATTTAGCTTTTCTGTGATTTCTTCTGACAGTGCTTTAAGAATTATACATGAAAATATTAGCTATTTACATATCCACAAAAATTATAATAAATAAATGAAATTCATACCTAGATTTGGAATAGCACATTCAAACTTAAAGAGTGTCGAAGAGCAGGAGAAGGCACATTAAAAGTGACATTCAAAAGTGACAAAAAGCGTGCGTTTTGGGAAAATATTTGTAGGCGTGTCCTTGTTCGAAGTACACATTCCAAATTATATTGTGGGTCAACTGCGCTTCCATATAAGTATGTCTGGCAATTATTATAATTCCACTTGTACTTTATTAGGAATTACAGTTCTAATTTAAATTCAAAAACTCAAAAAACTGAAATATTTTTTTGATTTAGGCTATAATTTACAAGGAAAGCGTCTATTATTGTTTATTATTAGAAAGAAAATGTTATATTGCTTATTTCATTCTTTGAGCATTTTGTCATAGTTTATAGCTTATAGTTTTCGAGATATGTACATACTTGCGAAAAACTTGAATTTCTCTCTTCACTACCCCTCCTCCTCTTTTTTGATGTTTTGGGCGTTGTTCTGTTCTCATAAATTACAGTGCTTGTCATCAGATTAGCACATCCCTTCGCATGAATAGTTTCGGCTGATTTCCAACCAAACTGAAGGAGCTAAAATTTCAAAATTATAACTGTTAATAGTCTATTCAATTCTGAGTTAATTAACACAAAAAGAATTGTGTTCACATTTTTTAATATTGATTTATAATAGTTTTTCGAAAAAGAACACACAAAATAGCCATTTAAAATTTGTCATCAGGATAGCACATGCAATTTCTTTTTTGTCTATCTTCCACAATTAAAGACGTAGGACCCCCCATTTTTTGTGGTTGTTTCAGTAAGATATTGACTTTAATATGACTAAGGAAAAATCATTATCTGCGGAAGAGGGACCAAAATTTAAGGCATACAAGGAGTCAAGGCGGGCAAAAAGTGAAATTTCGATAAAAATTAATAAAAGTTGATAAACTGAATCCGAATTCATGTGTAATAGTAGTAGCGTTAAGGTAAAAATAATAGAGGCGATAAGAATTGAGTACATGTCAATCCTTATGAGAGTAATTTTGAGAGAAACATCTGGCCCTTATGACTCGGTCGCAAGGATTAGGGTAAATTTTGACATTAACGCGAGCCTATCTTTTGTTCAAACAGTGATAATAAAACTCCACATTTCAAGAAACTAAAACTAAAGAATGAACTCCAACTTAACTTTCCCCGAAGGAAAATACGTTAAAATTAATCATGAGAACATTTGATATGGAACAAAGAATGGCGGTATGTTATCTTTTCGGATAAAAAGAAGTCTAAAGTGAACTTCTTTTTATCCGAAAAGAGTAACACAGTTATAATGTCTACTTCCAGGATCTTTGATAGGAAGGACACCATTAGGATCGCATTCATTGTCGGACAGATTGTGTAATGGTCTCGAGGGCCAAGTGGATACTCTGAGATGATACTTCTTTTTATTCGAAAAGACAACATAGCGCCATTCTTTATTACATGTCAAGTGCTCTCGAGTTTAATTTAAGCGCATTTTCCTTTAGTTTTAGTTTCTTTAGAAGTGGAGCATTTTTGTATCACTATTTGAACAATAGGCTCGCCTTGATGTGAAAATTTACCCTAAGCCTTGCGACCGAGTCATGAGGGCTCGATGCCTCTCTCAAAATTATTGACAAGGATTGACAAGTACTCAATTTTTATCGCCTCTATTATTTTTACCTTAACGCTACATATTGCACACGAGTTCGGATTCAACTAAGCGACTTTTATCAATTTTTTCTCGAAATTCCACTTTTTGACCGCCTTGACTCCTTGTACGACCTAAATTTTGATCCCTCTTCCGCAGATAATGATTTTTTCTTATTCATATTAAAGTTAATATCTTACTCAAACAAACACAAAAAATTTGGGTTCCTACGTCTTTAATTGTGGAAGATAGACAAAAAAGAAATTACATGTGCTATCCTGATGACAAATTTTAAATGGCTATTTTGTGTGTTCTTTTTCGAAAAACAATTATAAAACAATATTAAAAAATGAAAACTCAATACTTTTTGTTTTAATTAATTTAGAATTGAATAGACTATTAACAGTTATGAAATTTTAGCTCTTTTAGTTTGCTTGGAAATCAGCCGAAACTATTCATGGGAAGGGGTGTGCTAATCTGATGACGAGCAGTGTATATTAAATTAAAAAGCCGGTTAGTTCAGGGTAATAGCGTTTTCTGAACGGAACATTTGTGGTAAAGCCAATTTTTTATATATTTTGTAGGATGATCCCCTAACGCTAAATCCAAGCTTTCGACCTCGAGGACCCTGTGCGCGCCGAGCTAATTGCAAAAAACCGTTACAATTTGGCACTTTTTTCAGTTTATAGTCTGATTTTTTTCAGTGACGTTTTTGGAAAAATATTAGTAAACCAAGCGTAAAGAGAAGATAATTTCCTATAACTGTTCCTCACTCGATTTTTTCTATCTTTAATAGGTATCCAGATAATGTATAACAAAGAGTCACAAAAAATGTATGAAAATGCTCCAAGATTTTTGTCACTGGCTTGCAGATACTTTATCTTTTGCGATTGCATTGTGCGCTTCATACTACATTAAGCGCATATCTTATACATATGTACATTCTCGGTAGCGAAAAATTTTATACAGCAAAATTGTTTCAAATTTTCTCTTCTTTGATTTTGTCATGCATATATTTTATGTAAAAGGCTCAGCAAAAAAGTTAAGGAAAAAAATCAAAAAAGTGCCAAATTATAACGGTTTTTTGTACATAGCTCCGCGCGCAAAGGGTCCTCGAGGTCGAAAGCTTGGATTTAGCGTTAGGGGATCATCCTACAAAACATATGGCTTTACCACAAATGTTCCGTTCAGAAAACGCTATTACCCTGAAATAACCGGCTTTTTAATTTAATATAATTTATGAGAACAGAACAACGCCCAAAACATCAAAAAAGAGGAGGAGGGGTAGTGAAGAGAGAAATTCAAGTTTTTCGCAAGTATGTACATATCTCGAAAACTATAAGCTATAAACTATGACAAAATGCTCAAAGAATGAAATAAGCAATATAACATTTTCTTTCTAATAATAAACAATAATAGACGCTTTCCTTGTAAATTATAGCCTAAATCAAAAAAATATTTCAGTTTTTTGAGTTTTTGAATTTAAATTAGAACTGTAATTCCTAATAAAGTACAAGTGGAATTATAATAATTGCCAGACATACTTATATGGAAGCGCAGTTGACCCACAATATAATTTGGAATGTGTACTTCGAACAAGGACACGCCTACAAATATTTTCCCAAAACGCACGCTTTTTGTCACTTTTGAATGTCACTTTTAATGTGCCTTCTCCTGCTCTTCGACACTCTTTAAGTTTGAATGTGCTATTCCAAATCTAGGTATGAATTTCATTTATTTATTATAATTTTTGTGGATATGTAAATAGCTAATATTTTCATGTGTAATTCTTAAAGCACTGTCAGAAGAAATCACAGAAAAGCTAAATAATTTTTGCATACATATATAATATGTAATTCGTTTTTCATTTGACTATAATTAAATAGCAGCCTATTTATAAAAAGCATGTAAATATTTGTTAATTTTTTTATCACAACCATATTGTGCACCTTGACGTTGACCTTAGTAAATAACTTTTTCAAATTTTTTAATCTACATATTCACTCAATAAATTATGTAAAAAAATAAATCCACGAGTCTCATGTATAAATATAAATCCCGTATGATTTTTATATGTATTAGCTCAGCGCACGTTCCTACATATCTGGTTCAATTCTTAAGAAATGGATCCTGCTTTATAATAATTTTCGAATGGTACGTAGATGATAGTAAAATATTTATTGTTTGCTTTTCGTATAAAAAATTCATTCACTACTTATGTTATGAAGTTATGATAGAAGAATTTTGTCCAGTAAGAAGGTGTAATATTTATAAAAAAAATGGTATTAGATTCACTGGCACTCTTGAATTTCGTATAACGCTCATATGATTTTTTTATATCTTTCTTTTTGTAACTTCTAACCGTGGATAACCATTACATATATACCACATATTTCTATAAATTTATTAGTTTTTGTAGAATATAAGCAAATGTACATATGTATATAACATACCTATAAAAAATTAATTAGAGCAAAAATAAATATTTTTTTGTTAAAACCACATAAATGTAAAAAAAAAATAATTTCTTCAGTCCCTAAATTTTCAGTGTTTTTTTATGATATAATGATCGTAAGTTTTTTTTTAAACAACCACTTGAATACGCTGAGAAAACCTACAGTTTTTAAAATATCGCATTACTATCCCACTGCGGCACTTCTAGCTGAAACAGCATCTTTTGGACAAATTTGCCGCCTATTCATTATTTTTTCCCAATTCATATGCAAACATAACTTACGCATCTTAACTATCCTTCGCCGCCGCGCGTCGCGCCGGAGATATGGGTCATATGTATGTATCTGAATGGGAATTCACACATTTCATTTCATGTACCCATCAATGTTCCGTCACCGCGGCACTATCGGCGCCGCACCATATATCAACACATCACGTATCGTCCTCGCCAATTCATACACCCGCACCCGCCAATCTATCCTTATCCATCGCTAATTACACAATACGAATATCGACGCGGCCGTCGTCGTCGCGCTATCTCTATCGCATTCACATTCATGTACACGCATAAGTTTTTTTCGTTCACACAATATCTATCGAAGTAGCGCATGAAAAGAAGAGTAACAAGCAAAAGTGTATCTACATTGAGAAGGAACGTTCTCTTCGCTTAAGGCATCTAAATATTTTCTCTTATGGACCCACCGTGCGTCCAGGTCGAAATTTTACTTAGGACACTTCGATGTATGGAGCTGAACGTTCTGTATACTTCTGATTCTGTGGTAGTACATAGTTACTGTACATGACTATTTCCCATTTTTAAAGACTCCATTCTACCTAAGAGTTTGATCTGATGGTTTGGTTGTTTGGTCGGTAAAAGTGGTGGCTGAGGCAGAACGAGCTACCAGCTCAATTACCGCATAAATGTCAGTATTAAGACCACAAACTCCGTGAAGGTTACCTTATGATGAAGGTTATAGATGATGAATTTAGCAGCTCACTTTTTTCTACGTCCGCTGAATCCTCTAAGTTTCCTAGAAAAGCCATGACTAGCGTGCGATACGAGTTGCGGATTAGATCAAACAGAAAGCGAATCAGAGTTTCTCTCTCATCTACATTGTCGCAGATGCAACAGAAAGCGATTCAGAATTTCTTTCTCATTGCGAATCGTAAGGGATGCCCAGCCTAGAAGGGTGCTGCCCAGTGCCCCATTAAAACAGAAAACAGACAGTAAATATGGCAAAAAAATTCGCGGTTCAGTTAGGATTTCAGACGTACTTTCCCAGTCAGGAAGATGTGGCCCTCCTATCTTCTTTGATAGGGAACAAGTCCTCTGATTTTGCCATTTGGAACTATCAGCCCTTATCCTTCAAGCGGGCGCGCATTTCTACATTTCTACTCACCAATAGTTTAGAATTTTGCATCAAAGTTCTTCTTAAAATTTAGTTAGCACTCTGAAGCTGTCTTAGAATAATGCTGGGGCCGTATGGCCTAGCACTTTAACTCTCTGAGTGATAAAAAGAGCGATGGGTGGAAGATGCAGCACTACATTCAGTGCATTCCTCGGGCATGCTCGAGTGCCACCTGTCATGTTAAGGCAATCTGATCTTCACACTCTCCAGTTTTGTTACATTAGGCGCGTTTTTTTGTACTCCGGTAAAGGTTAGTTTAGTGTAATTTCATGGGGTTACAATAACAACATGACCCCAAGTAGATACCCTAAACGACTCCACACCAGAGTACAACAAAACAAGCCTATTGTATCTTTTACTGAGCACTGACCGCCAGACTAGTGGCCCGTATGTTAGGATGGGCCGTACCAACACTGTGTAAACACAAAGTGTTTGGCCTGAGACCCCCTTTACTGCTGAATACTGTTTTGTAGGCGTAAAAGGCAAGTCAAGCTAAGATTTTATTAACTAGTGATTACTATTATTCACGACAGTGGAGAGATAACATTACCCTGAGTTGTTTTTCTATGCACGAATTTAGTCAGATGACTGTTTCCTAAGCTAGCATGAATTAGTCTGGTCGTTACTTGAGTCAATATCCATTTTCCAAGGTCTGATAAAACCTCATGAATAGAACAAATGCGGGCATTGTTGAAAGCCCCCCTCTATGTGGAGGAAAGCGGATAACGTGTTTTTTTTTTGTATTCAAGGCTATGAAGATGAAGAGGCATTTCTGTTGGCTTTTCCTTGACGTATCCGTGCTGTCATTTCGAAAGAACTGAGCTGTAAAATCTTTGTAGGATGTATAAGTCTATTAAGCGCTCTAAAGTTTTGAGTACGAAGGTGGATAAACCAATGGATCTGAAATCCTTCGGGATTTCTCGTCCTCGTTTGCCAACGTTGCATATAAGAACGATTCGAATTCGTCGCCACGTGACGTAGTTGAGTAGCAGAAGGCTTCTGAAAAGTAACGTCGTCAACCTGAGTTCCAGCGTCGTATGTCAGAGAATGTTATCTATGGACAAAACATTTCTGAGGGCTGCAACAGCTCGTTGGCTTATGTACCATCAAGCGTCCAGCGTCTTGATGGCTAGATGGCGCGCGATATGTCAGTGGAAAGCCAATCATCCTGCCGGGGATATGTATCTGTACCTTCTTTAATTCGAAGTCTGAGTACTTCACCCTCCTGCCAGCCGAGCAGCTGTTGAAGGGTTCCCTGCGACGACATCTATAGTTTCCCTCTAGATCACGTTGTCCCTTCAACTAGTAAGGGTCTCGCCTGCTTGCAATGCAACACCGATACCAATTGTGGGACAACATCATTAACCATCGGATGGTTCATGTAAACTTCAGTGGCGTAGATAGCTTTTTGGAGAGGGGGGGGGGGGGGGTCATTTTGTTGAATTTCAGAATAACAATTTTTGTATGTATTACACATAAAATTAGCAGTTTTTTTAGCAAATTATGGTGCAATATAGATAGTAATTTTGCCTTACGAAAAACATACTGAATCCGGAAAAAATTGCATAGGTAATTTTGTCTTTTTTTACTACGGTGAGTGAATCCACACTATTCCAATTTTCGTACAAATTTTCGCTACTGTGATTAGAGTATCACTGCTTATATTGGGTTAGATCAGTGGTTCTCAAACTTTTCGGAGTCACTGAAAACCTTGCATCGCCGCTTCCAGAAAAGGGAAATTGTGAAGACGAGAGCTCATTGGGAATGCCCATTTATGTGGATAAAGTGCAGCTTTTGTGTTTTTAAATCGAAACTTTCCGATAAAACATAAATTCGTGAGTAGATATTTCTAAAATTTTTAAACTTTTAGGAAACCGTAGCAACTCTATACATTTGCTATAAATTTCGATGCGATGGCTATCAGCCAATTGTTTGAAAAGAGTACCAAAACTGTGAGTAGAAAATTTAAACTGTTAAACATTCGTTTAAAAAAATTGGAGAAAAGCTTTGATTAACACAAATTTAATCCTCTAAATAATTTACCTGGGTTGCAATTTGTCAAAGGACGCCAACGAAACAGATGAGATAAAGCGACGGATACAACTAGCTAATAAGTGTTATTTTCGGTCCTCCCAATTATGAATTCGAAGCTGGTGCACAGAAACACGAAGCTCCACGTGTATAAATCCATAATCCGACCTGTTCTATGCTATGGCTGCGAGGCATGGACCCTAACCCAAAACTCTGAACACCTGTTGGACACATTCGAGCGAAAAGTTCTCCGAAGAATTTTCGGGGCCGTTCGTGAACGAGGTGAATGGCGCATCCGGTACAACGTTGAGTTGTATCAGCTGTATGATGAACTACAGGTGTCGAAAATCGTGAAATTGCAGCGACGTCAATGGGCGGGACATGTACAAAGGTTGAACGACGATCGGATGCCCAAAAAGGTGATGAACGCGCAACGAGTGGACGGAGCCAGATTGCGTGGACGACCGAGAGCCCGATGGGAGCATTCTGTATGTGAGGACGCCCACCAGATGCTAGGCTTTCGGAACTGGAGGACAAGGTCCCGTGACCGCGACAATTGGACGACTTGAATCCAGGCGGCCAAGGCCCGACGTCGGGCGATCGTGCCATTAACAGGAATAATTAATTTGCACCTTAATTTAAATCCCAAAAGCCTCGTTACAAACATTGTGAACATGCTTTATTTTCTAGTACACAAGACTTCCTTTTCCATTTCATATAGTAGAAAGCTGTAAAAGAAAATCGGTCGAGTCTCTGATGCTGGTCAAATATTTTACACTTAAGTGGATTTCCGGTACAGTGTAGCAAACTTCGAATAATCTTCGGAATTTTAAAATTTACAACCATTTTTTTCGTATGGATTGTATGCTTTTTGTTGTCAAAACTCTTTCTCCTATTTTTGGATATCTACCCTAGGGTACCACAGAATCCGATTTGTTTCTTAATTTATTTTCGAATTACTGCCTGCATTAGACTGAATAATAAATAATTAAATTAAGATATGTATAACATTTTTGTAATTTCTACAATTTTTTTTATAGAAGATACACTTTTTGGGTCGTCCAACAAAAGATGAACGAAAGTTGAACGTGAGTTGAACCTAAGTTGGAAGTTACGCTTTTTGGGTCGTTCATCAAAAGTTGAACGAAAGTTGAACAAAAGTTGAACGTGAGTTTAACCTAAGTTGAAAGTAACACTTTTTGCGTCGGTCATCAAAAGTTGAACGAAAGTTGAACGTGAGTTGAACCTAAGTTGAAAGTTACACTTTTTGGGTCGTTCAACAAAAGTTGAACTAAAGTTGAACGTGAGTTGAACCTAAGTTGAAAGTAACACTTTTTGGGTCATTCAACAAAAGTTGAACGAAAGCTGAACATGAGTTGAACCTAAGTTAACAGTTACACTTTTTGGGTCGTTCAAAAAAAGTTGAACGAAAGTTGAACGTGAGTCAAACCTAAGTTGAAAGTTGAATTCAAGTTGAATTCGAGTTAAATTCAAGTTGAACCCAAGTTGAAACCAAGTTGAACGTTAATTGAAACCAAGCCCAACTTCCGTTGAACCTTGAATGGCACCCAAAACTCACAGGGTAATGCCAAAAACGTAACGCTTTTTCGTTATGATTTTCGTGACGCTTTTCGAATTTATGTGCCAGAGTCAAGACATAAAAATGTCAAAATTGGAAGAAGTTTTATTGCGTTTTCTCTTCATTCGCATTAAGCCGGCCCCACACCGACCGGAGTGTGGCACA
Organism: Microchrysa polita; assembly: GCA_949715475.1. Classification (NCBI taxonomy): domain Eukaryota; kingdom Metazoa; phylum Arthropoda; class Insecta; order Diptera; family Stratiomyidae; genus Microchrysa; species Microchrysa polita. The sequence continues at coordinate 63,423,748 of OX454421.1, read as the reverse complement.
CACCGCACAAAAGACCGGTTCCAAGAATGATACCTTGGAGTGCTGCACGATTTTTCGTATCAATCCTTTGTGCGGTGTTTGCCACACTCCGGTCGGTATGGGACCGGCTTTAGCTTTCCTTCCAGATCCAATGATTTTATGAAACACACCCACACTTTGAATAATTCCAGCAAAAAGTTTACTCTTGCTTTGTTTTACGTACCTAAAGTAATAATAAAAAATGTGTGACCGAAGAGGGGGGGATTGATCCCCTTGATCCCCCCTTATCTACGCCACTGGCAAACTTTACATATGTAAATGGTTCAGGGGGGTCTAACAGACCCCAAGGCAAAAATCACTCTAAAACTTAAAGTTTTACTTTTTTGGCACATTTGTTGGAACTAGAAGTAACTGTGAAGCCTTTTGATTAAGTGGTATATAAAAGAGTGGAATTCGGGTAATAGTTTTTAGTATGTGGAAGAAAAAATTAGGTGGTGTCAAATTTGAGGGTAATTTGAAGTTACATATTTACTTTGTTTGCCATTTTCCTTCTTCTTCCTTGCGCTTTGCATTAGAATACAATTTTCTAGTAGTTTAGAAGCATTTTCCGGAAACATGTTTATTTTTCCTTTGGAAGGACGAGGAGAGCACCGAGTGGACTATTGTTATCATACCAGGATTCGGTTCAATATATAAGATTAAATGATGTCCGATATCACATCATAGGTGACGTAATCCATTAAGCGTTCTCAACATCGACAAAACTCTCAAGGCACTTTCGAATTCAGGAACAAATAAATGTCAATATCCTCAGATTAGATGTCAATCAGGGGCGGCCGGTCTAAGTGGGCAGGTAGGGCACTGCCCACCCTACAAAATGCTAGCTAAAAATAAAAATAAAATAAAAATTATTTCATAGAACATAATTGATTCACTTCGGTACCTACATGTATATCTAACTTAACGTAACGTAACTTTCCAAAATGACAATAGCCATTCATTAGTACTTAATCACGATTAAATTGCCAATATAAAAAACTCCTCTCCTCTACATAAGCGAAAGCTCATATTGATATCAATTGAATAATTATAAGAAGCGCACGCGTGAATCACCAACCATTATGTACATTGCATTGCGCCCATTCATACTTCGTTCATGTATCTGCTCATCACATCAACATCATCATCTCAACTCAACCTATGGGCAGAATGCCTTTCTGCCCACATGTACCATCAATCTATTCTATAGCTATTCCATAGCACATAGAGTCACGATGTATCTTCTTATACGCTCAACGCATGCGCATTGAAAGTATCTGAACTTCACTAAAGGGCATGCCCAATACTACACTTTCCATGAACTTTGTGCAACGTTCGCGAGCGCGTGGCCCGTGGCGCTGTTCTAGTAGTTAGATACTCGTAGCATAGCGCATGGTGCATGGATACAATAATAAGGCCGTTTCGCATTTAAATTGTGCATGGTACATTATGTAGAGTATTTAATTTCTGCGTGTGTTTTTGTCAGATTTTCTTCATTTTTTGAAGTGGTTTGGAGTTGGAGGCGTTATACTCGTACTTGTAGCAGTAGTGCATGATTACGTTATCAACGGCCGTTTTTTATTTTTTATTTGTTACGTATGTTTTTAGAAAACACTAATCGCTTTTCTCTGATTCCCTACATTTTAGTGTTATTAATTACTATTATAAAATATTTATTTTGGTGATGGGATTAATATTAAAATCTTATTTATTTGATCTAATATGTATTTTGCTTGATATATATACCTATTTATATTTTCTCCTCTATATGATCTGGAAGTTTTAAATTTAGTTTGTATGTACTTAAAAAAAAATATGTTATTGCATGTGCATGATATAGAAAAAAAATCCCACTTCTATTCCTCACACCTTTTTCCTCCCCATGGCAAGAGGGATCTAAACCCTCCCCGCTAGCTCGTGCTGGGCAGTGCATTTTATTTGCATAATTGTAGAAATACATAGCAGCTTGAAAGTATGTATAACTAACTTCCTAATTTACAGGAATTGTCTTTGATAAATTATTTATTCAGGAAGATTTGTAGGTATGTCCTGTTATTGTGCGAAAGAATGTTGGCATTGCTTTAAAAAAAATAATTTTAAGTAAAATCCGTTTGGGTTGCCTTTTCTAGCCTCAAATGAAAAAAAAAGAAAGAGGTATCCAAATTTGAATTACCATTAAAAGGAGCAGTGCTTAATATTTACTTATTGAATATAATTTACTTGAAATATTGTCGCGACTATTGCTGGTCCCTTTGAAAGGTAAATACTGGATTATTGTTCCACATTGCGACCGTTCTCTGCCAAAAAAAAATTGATGTAATATAGGATTCCGAACTGTAGCTATCTGTATGCATTTTCATGGTGCGATTGAGCATAACTGATTTGTAAGAAAAAACTCTAAACGATTCACCTAATACATACGTAAATACAACAAGCTTAAAAACATTAAAATGGACAGACTAACAAAGAGCACAATTTTAACGCAAAACAGTGGATATGCATGTATAGTATTATTTCCTGATGGTAAATCTGCCCACCCGGCTCTGTACTTCACGAGCCGCCACTGTGTCAATACAAACCTCATAATCTGTTTTGAAGTTAATCTTGTACAGGCTTAATTAACGACACGCAAACCGAGTAATTTCAAAACTCTATGAATTTGCAATAGGCACACTTGATTGAAAAAATCGTTGTTTTCAAAAGTTCTTGATTGTGATTTCCTGAATGAATCAAAATGTCGACAAATTACGAATACCTACAGCCAACTGCCATAATGCCCACTTACGTTCTCAATTTCGACAACTTGAACTTGTTGTCATCGATCGTAATGTTCAATTCAGTATAATAATGACTCAAATATCTGATACACACATCTACTTTAGCTCTGGAGTGTATCGACCTAAGGATACGTAAATTATTGTACACGTTTCTCAGTGGCTGTTTTTCTATCCTTTTGATTTTACCATTATCGTAATAGGGAAAAAAGTGAATCCATTACATGTATTTGCATCCTTGTTTTTTGTTTGCCGTCATTTTTTCCTTCTATACTTAGAATCCAATCCGTTTGTAATGAGTCCACTAGACGAATAGGAATCGCGGCCTCTATAGAAGGGTGTAATTACCTCGAAGCTGATATCCAAATTGAATTGTTAATCAAACACAAAACCGATTACAGTACAAGCTCTTTTATTGTTCGTACAAGTACTGCTATCAAGTTCAATTATTACGAAGTACGATTGTTATACACACATTTATTATGCGTCCTTAAATGAAAAAGATGGGGTCAAATGCGCGCTTTGCCAGCATAACCATGTACTGGGGGCTTTTTGGAAAAAAAAAGAAGGATTATGTACGTACAATACATATGTCCCCTATGCACTTATACCGGACGGGGTAATCAATTTTTAATTACCATGAGTATTGTAGTTACAAGTTAATTCTCGGAAGTTGGATTTATCGATGATAGCATAACCTATTTAGATTGATTCTGTCAATCAAAGGTATATCCATTTCAAATTTAATAATGATAATAATCACACGGTAATCCTATCCGTTTTTTTTTATCAGGAATAAAAGAATTGTAAGGAAACTGTTGTTGACCTTTCGGGGTTTGTAAAGGTTGTCAAGTTTGCATAAGCATTTGGAGAATATGGTGAGGTGAATATGTAACATAATGATAAATTTTACTTCGTAAGTGGTTTGCAATTACATACGTTACGTACTACCATTACTAAAAAGATAGAGAAAACGAGACCGAGACCGAATACCCGTCACACATCTTAAGGCACTTTACTGTTCATAATTTCTACCACAACCCTATGACATGTTCCGATTCCATTTGTTCCGGGATATATTTTGAGGGTTTACTAGGAACACACTTGGGTGAAGATTGGTTTGAAAGAAAAAAAGTTTTTCTTGCAAGAATTAAATTTTCGGGGGGTTGGTTTGTATGACAGTCCTATGAAGTAGTGTTCCGATTCCATCCGTTCCTCGATATGTTTTGTGGATTTACTTGGAACATACTTGACTGAAGTTTGGTTAAGACTGGTTCAAAAAGAAAAAAAGTTTTTCTTACTAGAATCTAATTTTTAACGGTTGGTTTGTATGACAGCCCTATGACCTAGTGTTCTGATTTCATCCGTTCCTAGATATGTTTTGAGGCTATACTAGGAACACATTTGGATGAAGTTTAGTTAAGATTGGTTTAATTTGATTGATGGATTGGCCGAAATTTGAATACCCTTCGCTTTCTTCGGGCTAAAAGTTTTTTTCGGGCGAGCCTACGACTTGCATTTAACCCCCCTCCCCATTCTTTTCCTTCAGTATTCACAAAAGTTCCGTTGCGTCGACAAAACAATATTTGTGTGGGGTTTGCTTGGAATAAGTGGGCAAATAAAAATATTTACTCAGCAAATTTTATTGGGGTATGCGGGAGCATGGACCCATAGTACGATTCCATTTGTTTTGACCTTTTTAGTTGCTTTGATAAAGTCACATCAATTCAAGGTTTTGTGAAATTGGTGTAAAAAATGTGTCTTAGAAGAACCAAATTGGGGGGTTGGGTTTGTATAGCATCCCCATGACTTCATGGTCCGATGAAATCCATTCTTACATGTGTTTTATGGCATAAATAGAAATACATTTGTGTGAAATTTGGTCGGAATTGGTGCCCAAATAAAAAAAGTTTTTCTTAGAAGAACCTAATTTGGGGGGTTTGTATGGCAGCCCCATGACCCCATTGTCAAATTTTACCGATTCAAACATACAAATTGCCTACAAGAAAAAAAAGCATTTGTGCAAAATTTCAGCTTCATAGCTTTTCAATTGGCCGAGTGAAAGACGTCGCAACACACAGACGGCAGACAGACGGACATCGCCCAATCGACTCCCCAAGTCATGCTGATCATATACCTGCGCGACAAATGCTTAGGTTCACACATATTTCCTTCCAAGAAACGGTAAAATAAAAGCTTATCAGTTCAACAAATGTTATTTTCGAAACTATTAAATATCACAAATAAAATGGATGGACTGAGTCCCCACAGGACATTTTCCTTAAATTACAGTAATTGATTTCATTCGGAGAGTCGATTTCCAGTGCGACAATTGCTTAGGTTCAGAGACGATTTTACCGTTTTACATAATGTTTTCGCTGAAAAATATTTCAGAAAAGTATCAAAGAAGATAAATACATAAAACAAGAGCATTTTTTGTTATTTAATAATGTGTATTACCGCCATTGTTATTTATAATTTCATAAAGCCTTCGAGGCAGGGAATCGTATAAAGAATGCAGCACAGATAGCGGTATTTTAGACCAAACTGTCTTAATTCCATGAATTAACTCTTCTTTAGGGTCGTACTCTTTACCACCACTGTAAACCTCCCGAACAAGCCACCCCCAAATGTTTTCTAATATGTTAATGTCAGGGGAGTTGGGCACCCAGTCTAATAAAGTCACATTTTCTTCCTCAATAAACGATTTAACTACCCTCGCTGTATGAATTGGGGCAAAATCATGCTGCAGTATCCAAGGGTTGCCTTCGTCCATGACAATTATTTTAGGGATTTCCTCTTCTAAGAGCTGTTTATAAGATGAACCCGTTTGGCGACCTCGTAGGATGACCAACACGATAGTTCCATGATATGATATGGCTCCCCATACTATAACGGAACCTATTCGGGAGTGATGGAGTGACAGGTAGGTTCCTTCCTGGAGTGACAGGTAGGTTCCTTCCTAATATCATGATAATAGTAAGAGAACGCATCTGGTCCGTCCACACAAAACCGTTTTTCATCCGTAAATATTACCTGTCTCCATTGCGATGTTTGTTCATCAATCTTGAGGCGAATTCCAGGCGCTGTAGGCGGTGTTGCGGGGTTAAGGCTGGTTTTCTATTTAACCGTAAACATTTCAAACAAGAAGAAGATCTAAGAACTCGTTGGATGGTCCTCACACTTGTTGATAACCCCAAATTCTCCCCATGGTCACGCGCAGTAAGGAGCGAATTCGAGGCTTATCTTAAGAGGCGTCGCCGTAATGCACCGGAAATCGCTTTTTTTCTGCCTTCTGCGTATCGCCGGCCATAATTTTCACTATCTCGTAAAGAATTATTAGCAAGGTTCGAGCTCCGCAGAATCCGTATTGCCATTTGTCGGTTTGAATATCCTTCTTGCATTAGTATGGAAATTGTCGCCTTTTCCAGGGCATGGAAGTTGCTTTCCTTTTGACATTATTCACTATATAACTCACAGAGTACAACGCGAAAAACAACTGTTTCCAAAAAACTACCCACCACGACGAGATAACTGTTTAAAGTAAGTGAACCTATACAATTGTCGCAGTGGAAATTGCCTTTTTCATTTTAAAAAATTCCGTTAGCTATGCGAGTTGCTTGATGGAATTGCAATATTTATTAAAATAACCGTTAGTTGAGAGAGCATTATTTAAAAATTATTTCCGATCAGAGTACATAAAAAATTTATAATTTTAAAGGAAAATATCCATGAACCTAAGCATTTGTCGCGCAGTGTATGTATACTTTTTATATGATCGGAGATGCTTCCTTCAATGCGTTACAAACTTCATGACAAAGTTAAATACCCTTTCAATATACGAGCGAAGAGTAGAAAAATTAATAAATAAATGACATCTGTCCTATTCGTCATCTGACCGCGCCGCTAATGCTCAGGGTTCTGAGAAGTGAGATTGTACGGACCGTGGTTCTGAAAAGCTTGAATAGATCCGTTATTCTGGTTGAGTGTGCCCATTACAAAGTGGCTTTACAGGGGCGTAGTCACGAGAGGAGTCCAGAGGGTCCGGACCCCTCCCGAAATTATATTTGCCTGCTATAAAACATCAGTGATCCGTGATTCCATTAAAAAAATAGAAATGTCCTTTTTGGAATATACACGAAGACACGGAGTTGATATGCAAAAACGGCAAAGTCAAGGCATTCGAACGTCTGCTGCATAATCCTACCAACTGACCTAAGCAGGTACTTAGTACCTTACCTTCCCATGTGCTATATTAATTTGGCCAGTATTAGCCCATTACCTGCGGGAGACCTTTTTTTCGAATTTTCGTTTGAAACTTCATAGATATATTAAATAAGGCCTCCTGAGCACGAATCTGCTGTCGGTTTTTTAATCTGCTTTTTAGTTTAGCTGTATTTAAGTGATGCCATATGGCATCAGCGCAGGTTCAAGTTATAGAAACTTGTGAAGTCATCATTTGGAAATATTATAGGAAGACAAAGTTTTTTTTTTTTGCTTTAACAAAGATAAATTGGCTGAAGTATATTATTACATGATACATGATATTATTACATGATGTTTTGAAAAGTTAACGAAAATATTTTTTATTATAATATTTGCCGATATTTATTATTGTTTCTTTATAATTTTGTGTGTTATTTTAAAATAAATCGCTATTAATGCAAAGTTGTAGTTTTTAACAACATTTGGATGATTGACTGGAATACGTTCCTTTTTAGTTCGACAAAAACGACTGGCATTAGTAATAAGCTTGGTTCGATAAAGCGAAGATGCTACTGTCACACATATTGTCCATCCACTTTGTAGTGCATTTACCTAAATTCTTGATCCGCGATCGACTTAAATATTGTCAAAATATTTGCAATTGTCGATATAATTACAATAATAATATTATCAGGAAACTCGTGTATCATTTGAAGTAGGGGGCAATGCATTTTTCAAAATTCCTTTGCAGATCAGGATGAATTCTTGGATTAGTTTTTTGATAGACATCAAATTACACTAAATAACCCTCAGGTGTATTTAAACACCAAGCTTTGTAGCCTGAGGATTTAGAGAGCAAAGTGAATACATCGCTCGATTAGAAGGATTGCAAATCATTATCTCTTGATCAATATTTCTGTTTATAAAAAATTCCATATATATCCCGAAATAAGCAAGATAAAGCCCACTGGCTTCAGTCGTGCGAATCCTCCTTCGGGTTCACGACCCCCCCCCCCATAATCTAATCTAATAGATACGCCATAGTTATTGCTATCCTGGTAGTCAAATTAAATGTTTTCTAGTCGAAAAACCCCTCAAACAAATACAAATACGGAAAAAAAGGCAATTAGATTTCAATTGCCATTCAAATTTCCTTTGTAGTCTGTACCAACGTTGATGCCATATGCAGGGCCGTGGAGAGAAAATCCGGGCCCGGGGGACAATGATTCCGGGCCCACCTCTTCCATACGATAAAAAATTATGAATCGAAGAAAATTTTTTTTTGACATATCGGTCCTCAAACAAATTGTACAATTATCTCTATAATCCAGCCTCCATTGAATCCGGAACACCTCATAATCCGGCGTCCACACTGAATCGGCTCAGTCTCAGTAATCCGGATGTTTTCTACAACTGAATTCATTCGTGATGCATTTTTACATACTAAACTCACAAAAAACGGGGTTAACTGGATAGTTTAACAGTTTGTGTGTGTGTGTTTTTTTTCGTATCCGTCACTATATGAAAGGGTATTTTAACTTTGTCATGAAGTTGGCAACGCACAGAAGGAGGCACTTCCTACTATATAAAGTATTATGTATATTATTGATCAGTGTGACGAGATTTTTTTAGTGTACGCTGTGTATAACGAATGAAATCGGGCCATGGGGGCTGCCCCTGAAAATAAGGTTCTTCTAAGAAAAACTTTTTCTTTATGAACCAATCTAAACCATATTTCACCCAAATATGTTCCTAGTAATAGTAAAGAAATATTGAAAAATTATTGATTCCCTTGTCCCAACAAAATTATTTAGAAAATTTCTATTCTATTGGTGAAGTAAGATTCCAACCTATATTCGAACTTTGATATGAAGAAAGCCTTGAAATTTTCGACAGTCATTCTCGATAGGATAGGATCATTCATAAATATTATTTTTTAATTCGATTTGAAGACTATACGAGTGAAATTGGCTCAAGTGTTCATTTTACAGATCAATAATGAAGGTTGTACTACACGCAAAATAGAAAGAGTATAATGCAATAAACTGGGCAAATTTACTTATTTTTTTTTCTGGTTGAAGATTTTTCGTAGGAAAAAGCTGTGGTCTATTCTGTACCTCAACCGTTACAAAGCTTTTAGCAAAACAAGGCGGATACAGTTCACAGTTCTAACAAATGCTTGAGGAGCTCAAATCTGTAATTTATTAGCACACTCGCAGTGGCCCAGAATGTTGGTCTTTACTCTATAAAATTGACTTTCGAAATGCGCAACGCTACGAATTTAAAGGATTTTTATTTCTTCCTATTTTACCTATTTCAAAAAACCTTAAATTTTTTGTTACCGAGTTGGCGAGTACTGGTAGATAGATAGATTTAAATTAAGATTCAACAATTTAAGTGATCAACATCTGTGTGCTGGTATCTTGAAAACAATTTCATAAGCAGCAGCAGTATGTACACAAAATAAAAATCGCTCGGAAAAGTCCTCCTTGAAAAAAATGACGCTGTACTCCTATTTTAACTTTAAACACAAATATTTCGAAAAACTGTACGCTACTTGATGAAGAAGTCGAAATTTCTTAATTGAAATTTAGTAACGAAACTATCATGTTGATTGAATATGCTGATTCGGGCCCTAGTTCTCAAAATTCAAAAATAGATTAGGGGCCCCAAGCCTAGTGCACAGTATGTTATGAATTGTTGTTAAAACGCTAAAAGCAGTACATATGTATAAGGGTTCTTAGTTAAAGACCTCAAAATAGCAATTTGTATGTAAAAAACAAACTAAAGCACAACTTTTGTGTCAAAATCCGGCCCCCTAAGAAATCCCGGGCCCGGGGGGAATCCCCCCGTTCCTCCCCCCCTCTCTACAGGCCTGGCCATATGGCATCAACCAATTTCGAATCAAAATTTCAGATACTAAAATTAATTTTTTTTTCTAATTTAACATGAATGGAATCACTTGTCAATGCATTTTTAGGGTTTTTTAGAATTTTTTCAAAAAACCCTTATAAAATCGATTTTGTCCGTCCGTCCGTCCGTCCGTCTGTTCACTAAATAACTCGCGAACGGCTCAACCGATTGTCATGAAATTTGGTAGGAATGTGTAGAATGGTTACAGTCTTTGGCACATATACCTTAGAAGTTGGTAGGAAGAAGATAACAGGGTGTCCCGAACGTTTGAAAAAAGTCGACTTTTTTAGTTTGTATCGGACATTGACGTATGGGTATTTAAATCAAAGATCTAAACGAGTATATCTCATATCAATAAAAATTTTCCAGTGTCGAGTAACGGTAAAAAAGTTATAGGCGTTTAAAGTTAAACTTCCTTTTCGAGCTCCGTTTTTCTAAACCGTTATAGGGATCGATATGAAACTTTGCACAAAGATTGGTCTGTATGGCCTTATATACGTTAACACTAGAAGGGTCAGAGCCGTCAATTTGACGGTTTTGTGATTTAAATCATCTATATCTTCTAAACCACAATGTTTTCAGCTTTCATATTTATTGACTTTTCCTGAAATATGTATTTGATCAAATATTTGAAAAGAAATAAAAATAAAGAATTTTAGTTTGTGAGATATTTCTTGTTATACCTATTAGGGTCAGAACCGTCAAATTGACGGTCAAGGCTTATGATCCCAAAAAATCCATAAATCCGTGGTTAAACATTTTTGTTTGTGGTTATAGTGATCTTGTAAAAGAAAATAATTATTAATATAGGTTTTACACTTGAACTTTTTGTGATATTGTGCGCTTTTCCAGCGCTTGTGTTCACTAGTCCAGACTACGGCCTAGTCATTTTCACGGTGCTTGGCGTGCTTGTTTGCCCAGTTATAATCTATTGTAATGCAATAAAGGGTACGTTGCGTCAGTCCTGATACGTCTCTCAAAATTAATGCACGCCAGGGACTAAGAATAATGTCGAGATAGAACAGGTATTTCTTGAAGCGTTCCAGACAATAATCTTATAGGCAATAGACAAAATGGCTGAATTCAAATTGTAAGACAAAACCGGACGGGTAAACTTGCAATACAAGAACCATCGTTCTTACAATCTGAATTCCACAATGCTTGTCTGCTGGCCACTACAAAAGCTCTCGCCGGGTGTTTGTTTGTGCTAATAAACGGACGGCGAGAGCTTTTGTAGTGGCCAGCAGACAAGCATTGTGCAATTCAGATTGTAAGAACGATGGTTCTTGTCTTGCAAGTTTACCCGTCCGGTTTTGTCTTACAATGTGAATTCTCCCATTGAGGTCACTTATGCTGAAATAACTATGAGTAACTAAAGTAAAGTAAAATACTAAGATACATTGAGAACTCCAAGACCAGAAATCCACTGCAAAGCAGTAAGACTAGCACATAAGTAACTAGCGCCACGATGAGCCCTACTATATGGTATAATTCCCATAGTTCTGATTTTTTTGCTGGGCAACTATGATCGCTTGTGGAAAGCATCACATCCTTCCGTGATATGGGTAGAGTTTCAATACCAACACCATGACCACTCTTGTTGGTGATGAGACAGCTATGTGACCACAAATTGAACCTTTGTCAGTCCTACCGAACGAGTTGAATTTATATAATTAGTTAACATCCTTCTGAGCATTCCTTGCGATGTTTGCAAAGCGATCCTAATTTAGCTGTCCGAAGTTTTTCCCTTCTACATGATCGAATCACAGTTCCGTACAAAAAAAATGGTTCGTACTTGAGTCGTTGTCTACGATTGCTTTATAATCATCGGGTGTGTCTTTAGGATATAGTAAGACTGACTCTTACCTTTCATACTTCTACCTACAAAGTGGTCTGTAAAGTAGATGGTACACGTTTATATATAAATAGTATATTACCAAAACAGAATAGGTTTCGGGGTACACGCTCCTAGCTACTGGGCGGTTTGTTTTTATTACTAAACAACTACATCCCATATAACTGGCTAGAGCTAAGGCAACAAGCAAAAAGGATCGCCGGAAGATATCAGTGTAAATATGCATTTCAGGACGACTGGAAAATAATTAAACTATAACTTTTTTACCGTCTTTAACACGTTGGCTACGGCAGTCATTTTCGGTTATCTTCTTTTCTGTGCGGCACATGCCCCCGGGGGCATGTAAGTCGTTTTTATTCATGTACGGCACATGCCCCCGGGGGCATGTGGCTACTGCAATAGTAAATGAGCTCTCACATCCTGGAATTTAATGTTAATCAATCAAAAACTAGATAAAATACTTCCTTAGCTACAAACCAGTCTTAATCTCAGCCAGGAGCCGATTCCCAATGATTTTAATAATAATTGTATTTTTTTGGTTTTTTTCCACCTTTGCTTTGGCCAATTGGACAATGCGACGCGAGCGTTCCGACATGTTAACACTAAACAATGAATTTTCGCACTGCAGTAGACTACTAAATGAACATGATGCAACCAGAAATTCATTCTAACGGTGCTTTGTCTGTCATTTTATTCAAGAAATACATGCCTCCGGGGGCATGTGCCGCATATGAGTAATAATTGATTACTCCTGTGCGGCACATGCCCCCGGGGGCATGTATTATGTTTCTATTATAATAATATAGTATAGGGCGAACTAAGTAAAATGCTCCTTGTCTCGCTAAAATCGGATGAAAATTAGAGATTTTATGGCTTTCGCACCTGGAGAATGAAAAGCAAATTTTTCACCCGCTCAGAAATAATAACTAGTCACATGCCCCCGGGGGCATGTGCCGTAGCCAACGTGTTAAAAGGCTGTTTGAGAGAAATGTGCAATATGTCGTACTCCAAAAAAAATAAATATTTTTACAAATTTTACTTAAAAAAATATTCTGAAATACGTTAATTTCTAATTTAAAGTTAGGTAATGTCTTATTTCTTTATTTACATAAGCATTTTATACTTATATAAGTACAATTTCAGCTGTAAACACCTTGCCGTCAAATTGACGGCTGTGACCCTTTTAGGTATATAAAATTCCTGACCCTTCTAGTGTTAAATATTAAGACTGTTGACTTTTGCTAAGGAAAAGAAAATAACAGTAAATTTGTAAAATTTCAATTTGTTCGTGTGTAGCCCCTCTTAGGTTTTAAAATATGAAAATTCTGCTAGGGATGTTTAGAAAATTACATAGGGAATATGTTTTGGAATTTTCATTCGAATATCTGTATCCAAACCGGAAATATAGCCAAGTAAGTATTTAGTAAGGGCCTTTCACAATGCAAGGGAAGCCTCTTAAGCATTTCTTCAATGCATATCTTTTAACTTGATGAAACAATGAACATGGAATTTGGTGGAAATGCATAGAATGGCAATAGTGTTTGCCACAAATATTTTTGAAGTTTGTAAGACCAAGTTAACAGGGTGTCCCTGAATAGCTGCAAAAGTATACTTGTTCAATATTCATAAGAAAGCTTGCGTGGGCTCTTATGTCAAGGGACACAATGGAATCATTTAATATAAGTTGCTTTTCCTTGATTTAAAAAACAGTAACAGTAGATTTACAGCTAATAATTCAGTTCATATATAAAGCCAAGCCATCCTTACGTTTGCCTGAGTTTCTTTTCGCTCAAAGGCCATCAGAAATCTGAAATCGAAAAAAATCCTGTAGATTTGCATTGGAGTACTTTTATACAGACTGGGTAAATAGTAAATCTATTTTTGGATTGGTCTAATTAAAGGTGGAACAGAATGAAAGGCGCTAGATTTTTATTAGATATAGTTCAAGGAAAAACACTAGTTTGAAACCTTAAAAAATCAGCTTACATTTAGCTGTGCGATATTTTTAGGGTTTTTTAGAAACCCTTATGAAATCGATTTTGTCCGTCCGTCCGTCTGTCCGTCTGTCCGTCTGACCGTCTGTTCACTAAATAACTCGCGAACGGCTCAACCGATTGTCATGAAATTTGGTAGGAATGTGTAGAATGGTTACAGTCTTTGGCACATATACCTTAGAAGTTGGTAGGAAGAAGACAACAGGGTGTCCCGAACGTTTGAAAAAAGTCGACTTTTTTAGTTTTTATCGGAGATTGACGTATGGGTATTTAAATCAAAGATCTAAACGAGTACACCTCATATCAGTTAAAATTTTCCAGTTTCGAGTAACGGTAAAAAAGTTATTGGCGTTTAAAGTTAAACTTCCTTTTCGAGCTCCGTTTTTCTAAACCGTTATAGGGATCGATATCAAACTTTGCACAAAGATTGGTCGGTAGGGCCTTATATACGTTAAATATTAAGACTGTTGACTTTTGCAAAGGAAAAGTAAATAACAGTAAATTTGTAAAATTTCAATTTGTTCGTGTGTAGCCCCTCTTAGGTTTCCAAATATGAAGATTCTGCTAAGGGTTTTTAGAAAATTACATATAGAATATGTCTACGAATTTTCATTCGAATAACTGTATCCAAACCGGAAATATAGCCAAATAAGTATTTAGTAAGGGCCTTTCACAATGCAAGCCTCTTAAGCATTTCTTCAATGTATATCTTTCAACTTGATGAAACAGTGAACATGAAATTTGGTGGAAATGCATAGAATGGTAATAGTGTTTGCCACAAAAATTTTTGACGTTAGTAGAACCAAGTGAACAGGGTGTCCCTGAATAGCTGCAAAAGTATACTTGTTCAATACTCATAGGAAAGCTTGCGTTGGCTCTTATGACAGGGAACACAATGGAATCATTTTATATAAGGTTGCTTTTCCTTGATTAAAAAACAGTAACAGTAGATTTACAGCTAATAATTCAGTTCATATATAAAGCCAAGCCATCCTTACGTTTGCCTGAGTTTCTTTTTAGTCAAAGGCCATCAGAAATCTTAAATCGTTGCCTTTTATACAAACTGGGTAAATAGTAAATCTATTTTTGGATTGGTCTAATTAAAGGTGGAACAGAATGAAAGGCGCCAGCCTTTCATTCTGGAACGCGTTTATTTAGACCAATCCAAAAATAGATTTACAGGAAGCATTTCATTAATGTTGTGCACAATACTTATTTATTGCTTATAAAAGATATGTACAAAAAATATTCACAATGCATTAAAATTCTAAAAAACCCTCGTATTGCGGGCGCAGCCCTCTGTACGCCGGTATTTTTTCACTTTTTTACGAATTTCAAAAACTTATTCACTTTTACGATCCGCTAGCTCTGGCTCTTATAGGAATACTGGCACAATTTATGTTAGACATTAAAGTTAAACTTGTCTACTGTAGATATAAGTGGAATTTTCAACAGAATGCATTCGTACTCAATATTTAGAGACCATTTAACAGGACACTTGAAAACGATGCCATATGGCACAGCAGTGAATGGGTTAAGGCCTATTTCCGCTAACGGCCCCAAGTACGTTGATGGGAAAATATAAGATGAAGAGTTTGCATACAGACGTGAGATGATTCTGACGTCAACGTGAAATGGATTTACGTAACTATCTCCAAAACTATGATTTTCTTAGAAAAATGTTTCATTTAAGGATATATCCTAGCTGGACTTACATCAATATGTCTCTATCTCTATCTAACGAAAATTTACCACAAAATAACCAAGAACCTACATTTTTCCCATTCTTGGCTAAGACTGAGTAAATGAGTGTGTTTCGTGATTATAGCAATAAAAGAAGTATTGGAGCGACGTAAATCTCTCCCTTTATTTATATATATCCACTTTAGTTTCACCATCGATAGGGTGACCCCAATAAATTATAGTTAGTAGGTTGATTGGCGTTGAAAAACGCTCATAAACTTAAATTAGTGTCAAGCTATGAGCGAACTGAAAAATGCGAGCGTATCGAGCCCCAGATATTATTCTAAAACTATATTTTAAAATCTAAGCGCCATTTAGGTTTTTGTCGCATTTATTGCAAAAATTTATTCGGTGACACCGGTGACACACGAGCGCGGATACGAAGAACGCGAGCCAGTTCAAGCAAAAATCTCTTGCTAGAACAACACCAACAGAACGCGAGGCGAAACATACTCCCCAAAGGTTCTTGATTCTTGTTGGCAATGCTTTTATTTTCAGCCAAAAAAGTTTCGTAAACCTTATAAAGGCGGCGGCTAAAGTCCAACGTCGGGCTATCGGGCTACATTGATGATGAAACCCTATAAAGTGTAAATATCGTATATCGCGAATTGACCATATCCATTAAGTAAGCAACTCTGCTGCTTCGCGTTCGTACTGCTACCAGGCCCTTCGGTAATTACAAAAGGAAGAACCCTTTGGCGTTGAAGACGTGGAACTGTCTACTTCTGATTGCGTGAGTTGATTGTCCATGCGTGCTCGTGCTGCCTCGTCAAGCACTAAAATTGGGTTCGTCATAGGAACAGTAGATTAGTATGAATGTGTTGCAATGAGACGGCCGGTGGACGAGCTTTGTTTCAGGTGTCGATAAACGCGGGGAATGGAACTTCCGACAAAAATAACGAGAATTGCACCCGATCGTGTTACTTTTTATGATTTATATGAACATTTTCATTTCTGGTACCCTTCGCATGGCATATTGGATAACAAGTCTATTGTTTCATTCTTCACATTCTTTTTAGGGTTTTTAAAAAAAATATTTTTCAAAAAACCCTTATGTAATCGATTTTGTCCGTCCGTCCGTCTGTCCGTCTGTTCACTAAATAACTCGCGA
Source organism: Microchrysa polita (assembly GCA_949715475.1). Classification (NCBI taxonomy): domain Eukaryota; kingdom Metazoa; phylum Arthropoda; class Insecta; order Diptera; family Stratiomyidae; genus Microchrysa; species Microchrysa polita. Next base: position 63,407,134 of record OX454421.1, on the reverse strand, counting down.
ACGGCTCATTCGATTGTCATGAAATTTGGTAGGAATGTGTAGAATGGTTACAGTCTTTGGCACGAATACCTTAGAAGTTGGTAGGAAGAAGATAACAGGGTGTCTCGAACGTTTGACTTTTTTAGTTTTTATCGGAGATTGACGTATGGGTATTTCAATCAAAGATCTAAACGAGTACATTTCATATCAGTTAAAATTTTCCAGTTTTGAGTAACGGTAAAAAAGTTATTAACGTTTAAAGTTAAACTTCCTTTTCGACCTCCGTTTTTATAAACCGTTATAGGGATCGATATGAAACTTTGCGCAAAGATTGGTCAGATTGGGTTTATAAACGCTAAATATTAAGACTGTTTGCTAAGGAAAAGTAAATAACAGTAAATTTGTAAAATTTAAATTTGTTGAAAATTCCGCTAAGGGTTTTTAGAAAATTACATAGGGAATATGTCTACGAATTTTCATTCGAATATCTGTATCCAAACCGGAAATATAGCCAAGTAAGTATTTAGTAAGGGCCTTTCACAATGCAAGGGAAGCCTCTTAAGCATTTCTTCAATGTATATCTTTTAACTTGATGAAACAATGAACATGTAATTTGGTGGAAATACATAGAATGGTAATAGTATTTGCCACAAAAAATATTTATTTTAGGACCAAATATATATAATGTGACCGGGAAAGTTAAAAGGGAGCTATCTGGTAAAAACAAACAAGCGAGAAAACGGCCGATGAAGAAATCAAGTCGGTGCGTTGTGTTTAATTCATTTGTCGTGATCTGATTTTTATGAAACTTGGTATCCAAGAAAGTGTTAGATGCCATAAAATTGACGTTTTAATTTTAATTAGTCCCACTACAATAGAAAGTTTTACCAATTTGGAAAAGATCTTAATAATATGAAAAGTTAGACAGGGAGGCAAATTAAATTTAAAATGTTATTTTCGGTGCAATGCTATCGATTCATATCAATATGTAGTAAAAATACCCCCAATTTCTTATTTAAAACTGAACTACCTCATATAAAAGTCAAACTTTGACATTAAATATAATATATAAATATAATAAATTTGCGAAAAAGGATTGCAGACTCGGACGTTTCAGGGCAATTTTAATGAAATGCCATCATCAAAATATGGCGCCGCAGATACTGAGATCGTGACGTATTAGTATTATGTACCATTTGAGATTCCTATTTCTATGATATTTACGTCAATAGTCTACTGCCGATACAGCAAATATTGCCGGGTATGTCTGATTTTACAGCTGACTGACATAAGTAAGTCGTCCCCACTATGAAAAGAACTTTACCACAAGGGCATTATATTCTCAGAAAAAAATGTATGAATTATATTTTTTTAAAGAAAAGTATACAATTACAATGCTGTCTGATGGTGACTCGAATCAACAGCCTTTTTAATGATGAAAGTGTTTTTGGTATTGTGAGTGAATAATTATTTAATTATAGTCGTTTCTTTCTTGGACGGACGGGATAATTGTTCAAGTAAAACGCAAACGGATCGAAATTTCCTCCTTCAGTAACAGCTGACTATTGTGTCATCTGTCCCCAACGCGATATTCTAAATTGGAAATTGCATTTGATATTATGCGACGTGCGAGATGCAATTTACAGGAAATAGTTCAGTAATATCGTGTCGATTTAGTACCTTTTCGTGAAAAAAATACAGAAGTTTCTTTCTCACTCTTTCTTTATGTATTATGGGGCGCTGATTCCGATTATGAACTTTGCACCCTAAAAAAAGTGCCGCAACCTTTAAAAAAAGGGGGGAAAGGGGGCATTTTTTCGGTTTTTTGCGATTATTTCAAAAACGGTAAGAGATACAGAAAAATGGTCTGAGGACGAAAAAAACTACATAAAATTATCTTTGCAATGATATATAACACATTAGAGTTTAATTGCATATTTCGGCGTTAGAATAGAACATAAATTAGAATATTTTCATTTTAGAGCTTTTTTAAAAGCTCCATAACTTTTCAAAGAATGTTAGTTCAGCCGTAAAATTTTGTACAAGTATTAACAGCAAGTTTAAGATAATTTTAACGTAAACGCTGAGTCACTCCGGTCAAGGACCCCCATTATCCCCCCATTTAAATTGGTCAAAGCGGCATGTCCATAACTCCCCCCAAAATTGGAGCAGAGTGCTAAATTTTGGTTTGTTGCGATTGGAGGTCATAGTCACCCCACCCACCAAAAATCAGCTCATTCGGATAAAAACTAAGGGTATCTCCCATACAAAGTGACCCATCAAGAGTTTGTTCTACGTACAACGTACTACTCATTTTATAAACTACTGTAGAACAAAGTTGTCATGGGTCACTTTGTATGGGAGGTACCCTTAGTTTTTATCCAAATGAGCTGATTTTTGGTGGGTGGGGTGACTATGACCTCCAATCGCAACGAACCAAAATTTAGCACTCTGCTCCAATTTTGGGGGGAGTTATGGACATGCCGTTTTGACAAATTTAAATGGGGGGATAATGGGGGTCCTTGACCGGAGTGACTCAGCGTTTACGTTAAAATTATCTTAAACTTGCTGTTAATACTTGTACAAAATTTTACGGCTGAACTAACATTCTTTGAGAAGTTATGGAGCTTTTAAAAAAGCTCTAAAATGAAAATATTCTAATTTATGTTCTATACTAACGCCGAAATATGCAATTAAATTCTAATGTGCTATATATCATTGCAAAGATAATTTTATGTAGTTTTTTTCGTCCTCAGACCATTTTTCTGTATCTCTTACCGTTTTTGAAATAATTGCAAAAAACCGAAAAAATGCCCCCCTTTCCCCCCTTTTATAAAGGTTGCGGCACGTTTTTTAGGGTGCAAAGTTGATATTCGGAATCAGCGCCCCAAAATACATATAACAAAATTGAGAAATAAACTTCTGTATTTTTTTCCTGACGAAAATACGATATGATTGGACTAAAAATCTTTCAGGCAATTTTAAAATGATTGACTCTAGTAAAGATTAAAAACCATATAAACTGAAAAACAAAGTGACATACGGGATATTTTAGGGAAGTTGTTTGCGGAACCATCAGGGGGATGGCATTGGCAGAAGTTCCATATCATAGCCTGAATCAATTGTCGTTTTGTGTGGGATTTCCAGTAAATATGGAAATGATCCACTAAGTCGAAACGCACTTATGACAAAAAGCGCGTTTTTTTTCACCATCGCGGTTAACGCTTAACTCAAAAGAAGAAAAAAAGATCGCGGGTAACTTTGCAGTTAAGAGAAGTTTTTTGCTCAAACAACTGACACCTGTTCTACATTTTTGTCTCACTCTCGTCGGCTTGTTTTTTAGATTTGGTGGATTTCGTCACAGCGGACAATGATTAATTTGCAAAATCTGAATACCACAATAAGAAACTTTCGCAGGTTTCTTTTGAATTGTTACTTTTTTTAGGTACTCAAACTTAGAAAAACTAAATTTCCTAAAATATTCCCCTAAACTCTATCCCTCGCAGGGTAGTGGCACGTGTGAAAATTATGGAGTATGGATTTCGTTACTCAAAACTACTCGCGGATTATCAACAAAACGTAACTGGCATTTTTTAATGAACCAATGTTCAAAGTTTTTAGTCAAAAAATTAAACATTTTTGATGGCATGTAAACTTATACTTCCACGTTACTAGATTTACGCTTGCACTTAAAACATGTACAGTACAGCAAAGTTCTGGCGGCATAGAACTCGAAAAAATTAACTCTAGATCTAAACTGGGATTTTTCTATAAGGAACAGTGCCTTTTAATAGGATGCCTTTTAGCATTTCTTTTACTATTAAGAAAAAGTCTGAGGAAAACGAATAAAATTTTCAATTAAATTAACAACTGAATTTATTATTGTTTTCAAATTCTACTGAACGGAATAACTTCTATTATCCAGTATAGATATTGTTTGGTGGAGATAGATAAATTTGTGTAAAAATGAGCCATCTGCATTGTATAACAAAAAAGGCAAAACATTTTACAATCCGCTTTTTTTTTGTAGCATTATGTTATGTGTAGGTACTGTTCAATTAAAAAAGCCAAAGGACTTACGGTCTGTGGCGGCTTTAACACTGTGTGACCGTTTTCTACCGACAATGCCACCATGTCTGGCATCCGAATATCATAGACGTAAACGGTGTCGAGTGCTGTGGGCACATGTGACTCATAGGCACGTCGATTAACGCAGTATGGCGTAGATTGTGCATACAGAAATTACTGTATTCTATACTTCAAATGCCATTTAAGCCCGTTTCAATCACTGAGATGGAAGCAGATATCGCGAATAAAATAAATTGGACGTCGTCTTTGATATTCATTTTTATCTACTGGAAAAAAAAGATAAATAGGAGATCGTGCTTTTACTTTTTGGGACATTTTCACTCAATATTTTTCAAAACGCAATATGGATGATAGAAGTCTCAGTTACTTTACATTCTAAAAAATTATGCGTTTTAGATTAGTATTTTTGTCACATTATGGCTTTGCAAACACAAACATGGTTATTATGAGAGACTCTAAAATTAACCTTTTATACGCGTAAGATTGACATACCTGGTTATATGCGAAAACGCATTTGAAAAACGCATTGAAAAATTAACGGATATCGAATGTCCTCGACGTCTCCTTTCATATGATATCGCACATGCCCGTTCCGTGTGGACGATATTTTTATGTCCTTTTTGGTCCGTTATTCAAATAAAAATTAATTGTTAACCTAGGCTTAATATTTAGCACCCAAAAGATTATAAAACAAAAAATGGCCTTTGATTATTTTTTTCTATCGGGAATTCTAAAAGAATTCCACTATTTAAAATTCTGTATAAAAGTCTACTTTTTATAACTTGGTAATAAATGATAACGGTAAAATAACGAGGTTATATCTTTATTTAAATTATATGCAATAATGCCTACATCTTATAAAATTTCGAAACTTATAAATCTTAAATTTACTAAAAATGTTGTATTCGATACTCCATTTTTTGTTTTCATACCGCTCCCTACCTCAACTCATACAGACTTTTACGATTTGCGGTACTGATTTTGACTTCTAACTTAGTGAGTGAGACGAGTTGAAAATTTGGTTAAATTCGCTTTAGCGGTTAAAAAGATATTCATAAATACACAAAATTTCAATTTCACACTGGATTTTGATGATTTGATAGCGAGATTCAAAATCGATTTTCGGACCCATTTTTTTAATTTTGGCAACTGCTGTTTTCACCATCGGGAAGGGCACACTTTGAAATCACCAAAAAAGTGAAAATCGAAATTTTTACTTCTTTTAGCCCCTTTTTAACTTTCCCGGTCACATATACTTGTTCAATACTCATAGGAAAGCCAAGCCATCCTTACGTTTGCCTGAGTTTCTTTTTGCTCAAAGGCCATCAGAAATCTTAAATCGAAAAATGCCTGTAGATTTGCCTTGGAGTACTTTTAATACAAACTGGGTAAATGGTAAGTCTATTTTTAGATTGGTCTAATTAAAGGTGGAGGAGAATAAAAGGCGCCAGCCTTTCATTCTGGAACGCGTTTATTTAGACCAATCCAAAAATAGATTTACAGGAAGCATTTCATTAATGCTGTGCACAATTCTTATCTATTGCTTATAAAATATATATACAAAAAATAATCACTATGCATCGAAATTCTAAAAAAACCCCTTATTGCGGGCGCAGCCCTCTGTACGCCGGTATTTTTTCCTTTAATTGGGATGCTGGAACCAAGAAACCCGTTGGATATTGGAACATGCACTCACTCTGAATAAATACTGTGCAATCTAAAGTTCAGTGGCCTGGTTGGTAGTACCAGGACGCCATTTAAAACGTCCTATTCCGGACTCTATGAGTATGAGTATCGTGCGTGAGATACTACTTAATGCTGCTTCCTTCTCATTGATCAGAACCGGGTAGGGATTAAAATTTAGCTGAAATACTGCTGTCGCCAAAATACATTTGGTACAGTAGATTTCTTGTGATGCTTCTTGCTTGTATTATAGTTGTTTTTATAGGTGCGAAATATCCTCATTTTAAAACCGCTAAAACGGCTCCGTAGTTTTATTCGATAAATAATTTGGGAGTTCTCATTTTGATGTACATATATGTAATTTCAGATATGCCAACGGCCAACGGCCAACGTCTAATATGCGTATGGAGTACATACTACATATTCCACATATTCTTCATCGGCCGCATGTATAGAAGATGTTTTTAAGGAATTTGTCTTGATAAGTTTTGGTTTGAATTAGAGAGGTCGGATTATTTGGTACCCCAAAAATGCTGGGGACGCTGCTACAACAGGCCCTAACACCCTATATCCGCTAGTCCCAAAACAAAATACAAACTCGCAATAAAATACGTAATTGTTTCTAAGAATGTGCTATATCATCATCATCCTAAATCGTAAATATCCACTCTCTAAAAATGACCTAAAAATAAGCCCTCTTCTTTCTGAAATACACTTCTCTTCCCTATAAATACCTCCCACCACTTACTACAAAACTGTATTTAAAAATCGAATATCAAGTGCTTCAATTGCTGCTCACATCATTGTGCTCTCCAATAATGCATCGTCCATCGATTCGACAGTCGACACCCACGACAATATTCACACAATATTCCGGGGTGCAATTTGTAACACTTTGCAGTCACATCATCACTCTCAATGATGTCAAATTCACGCTTCCACTTGCACGTGACACGAAACACTTCACAATAACCTACCACACACCGCCCGTACGGTCACAGTAACAATCAATTACACCAGAACATTGGGGACGACCTTCCACTCGCACCGCAAGTCCTTCGCTTCTTCCTTATATTTCGGTCACTATACGTTCACCACTAGCCACGTCCTTCCAATCAAAGATAAGTAACCACTTGAGGAGATTCGACGACCTTCATTGTCACTCAGGGCTCGTATGGATCATCGTCAATGTTGTCCGAGGTGGGTTTTCGGGGGAGGCCAAGTCGAATCACGTCTACCAAACTCGCCGCACACTAAACACCCCCTAAAAACAGCAACACGGAATGGACAAATTTATGACAGGACACTAATCACATCGTAATCTCGTTTGGCTAATCGAACGATATCCATAAAACTCGCGCGAGTTCCCTCCAACAGGTTGTGTTGTACGGAGGTGTTTCCCGACGCGCTCCAGCAGTGACTCATAAAACCGTTCAGTCTGCCAACCCCGCGGGGAAGAGTGTCAGTTTACTTATATAGGACTAACGGACCAAAAGTAATTATCCCGAAATGGAGCCAATGAACAGGTCTGCAGAGCCAATGCTTACTTTAGCAGACGGTACGATGTTGTGCGGTCGGTCTAGAGTCCTTTTGGGATCACATCGCGAAGAAGCAGCAATCCGAGAAGGATTCGATTGTGGCCACACAACACTGTTCGTCCGTCCACCACGGCAAGCGCTACACAAACGATGCAATTAATCGACGATTAAAAGCAGGACGCGTCCAACCGAAGAATTTAAGAAAACTAATAAAATTGCAAAGGCAACACATAAAATCGGGTCGAGGATTTACATATCACCTGAAAAGGTGGTACGGGATTCAAATTCAAGTTGGGAACTGTAGAGGGAAAAGGGCTTGCAAAGGAACAACTCGATGTGCCAGAAAGAAAAATGAAGAGCAATTCTAACTTCCTCCACCTGACGAATGTATAATGGACTCCTTGCGAGTATGTAATTTGGCTCTCAAATCAAACAGACCGACACGCGCCTTTTTCAGTGAGCTCGGAACAACAAAACACTCCACAACCGAGTGACGTCCTTTTCAGTACTAAAAGAAGCATGCCGTGTTACGATGCCGCTTAGGGCTAAAGAGGAAAACAAAAGTGCCGAAGTTTAATCGGCAGACAGCTTCTCAAACTGTACAGGGTACACGATGCGAGTGGATACGAAGAGAAAAGCTTTCGGCTGGAATCGGTAGGATATTTTCCAGTTATGGGAAATAATCGGATGAGAGTTTGTTAAGAGATATGCATTATTGGTGCCTATACGGTTTCCAGTCAAATTGCACTAGTTTATGTATGTTATGATTGGTTGCAAGGATCAGGTAAGATACTGCACTATTTTTTTAAATATTGACGAAAACAAATTATGAATGTTTTACAAATTAAGGTTTCATCATTAGTTTCAAATAATATTTTATTAGAAATAGTTTTGATCCGCAAAAAATAATTGTTGATACTTATGGGCTGGTTACACAGTGCGAGTTGGCCTAGACAGCTACCTACTGCAGAGCAGCTACTTGCACCATGTGACCGCATCATACGAGTTACTGGCATGTGCGATTCGGTCAGTAGCTCGCATCCGAGTTACTACAACATTTTTTGTTTTGACTCGGCCACTCGCCCCCAGTCAGCGTCAGCTGGTATCGCATACTACGATTCGGACATTCGAAATTGCACCGATTGCGAAATAACAATTGCTCGAAATCCATACGATATTCCAGACGAAAGCTAGACCAAGGTTATTTCCAACTTCACCCTTGCAGGTATGGCATCCCTCATGTGGCTGTTTTCACGTTGAATTTTTGGAGCCATTCAATTCAATAGCGTTTCCAATTGTGTAGGTGTCACTCTCATTATAGCTTTATATTCTCGGGGATCTTCATTGTATAGTTCTTTAAACATTTCATGTGTTGCCTCTTTCCTTTGCATCCAATTCCTGACCCAGATCCTTATTTTTTCTTCTTTTTTTTGTATAACTCTATCAGCCCGAAGTGCGCTAAAAGCGCAAAGTATTTTTGTAACCGCTCTTATCACGATAGAAGCAGTGTTCACTCGTTCACTTCGTGACAACATTATACGAGAAATGACATGCTACTGAGATGAACTACATACGTGCAGTAACTCTCTACTTTGCCGACAGCTCGCACTTGTGTGACCGGGCTATGCGAGTCGAGCTACTTTCATGCGAGGTGCACAGGTGCAGTAGCTGTCCACTGTCAGGTCAGCAACTCGTACTGTGTAACCAGCCCATTAGATACTTAACCAAATTTTATCTGCCGGGTGTGATTTTCACACGTTCAATATCTATGAGTCACATGTGCACAAAGCGTTTCTCCTCGTTCACGTCTATGAGTCACATGTGACTCAAATGTGTACGGATTTCCGTATTCCAGACGTGGTGGTAATGTCAGCGAAAACCAGTCAGACAGTGAACGTGTTAAGAAAATTTGCATCTCATTTAGAAAAATTGTTATAGGGTAAGTGGCACCCTTGATTAGAGCGGATGCATTTTCAGTGTAGGTCAACTGCATCTTGATAGAAACATCAGGACAGTCCGTGGCTCCTAGTGCATTCTGCCAAAAGTTACAGTGCCTAATGTAAATGTGAAAATAATATAAATGCCCCAGACATATTCTAAGTGCTCTGTGGCCGTGAACGTTCGGTCGCCACTCTGTGAAATAGACACTCATAGAGAAACGAGTTTCCAAACTCGGCACGACTCGTCGCAAGGTTATTATTCAGAAGAAGATGATAAGAAATATTCTTATCGTAGAATAATAAACTAACAATGCGACTAGGAAGTGGTATGGCTGACAACCGCATCACACTCCGAATTCAGTTGTCTTTGTAACGTTGATGACTACACACGACGGCAGTCATCAACGCACCATGCTCCACTAGGAGTTACGGTAATGAAGAGAGAAGAGAGACATATTCTAAGGAATAGGGTATAATTTTCAAAAAAAAATTATCTCGGGTATTATGTATTCTAATTGTTGAGGAAATTGTGTAGTTTATTTCGCTTTTAGAACATTTAGCGAGAAGACTAAGAGTTTCCCAGGTATTTGCGAAAAGCTAACGAAACTAATTACCCCCTTCGTTAAAACCGCCCTCTTACCCTTCATAGGACCGGGGTCAAACACTCACCATTCTCCGAAAGAGCTGCATTGGTCTGATGGGCGTGAATTCTTAATAAGACTTGGAATATCCAAGCTGAAAAGCAAAGAATTTTATGTATAAGCTCATGCATTGACGACCGCTAGATAAGCCGAAGACAAGGGGATAAATTCCCCATCGTATATTTCCTCGGCGTAACTCCTTGAGAAGCATGGTGAGTTGTGTAGTCGTTATATAAACCATTTTCAAGACAACTTTTCGATATCTCAAAACAAATACACGATCCACCAAATGAAATTATCGGTTTTGCAAATTAACCCTTTCGTTCACGATGTCGAATATATTGGACATTGATCTCCCCCTTCTTTTTTCATCTACTGTGTCTATATTTGCTGGAATATTCTTATGTTTTCGCCAATGATTGGCAGCCTGAACATTTGCCCACGTGCGAACACCAAAAATTCATTTCAGAACGAATAATTGTGTACACGACATCGTGTTTCGTGAGCTAACGGTTTTGAAAGTCTGATTAGGTGTGTTTCATTTGAATTTTTAGTAAGTAAATTATGTCTGCTCAGCTTCTTGATTTTTTTTGTATGCTTTTCGCATGTTTCTTTTATCTTATAAAGATGAAAAAACCAATGAAATTATATCTTACACTGCTACGCCGTGAAAAAGTCCTGTCCAATATATTGGACATCCGTACCCAACGGTCACGAAAAAGCATGAGAATGTCACCGAAAACCCGTTCTGTTTTCAGTTCTTTCTAAGTCAGCATGAATCACGGACGTGGCCTTAGCGAAGAAGAAATTCTTGGGATGGCGCAGGCGATGAGCAGGAGCCAAACGTGGCAGTCATTCGTGCTCCCGATGAGTTGGATCGAGCAGCTCACGAACGATGCTATGCCACCGACTCATTTCACAATGAGCCAGTGGAAGAAGAGTTCGAAGTAGCGACTTTAGATTTAATGAAAGTTCCTTTGTTCACTGGTATGTTGGTTTTACAATAATGACACGGTTGTTATTCACTTTTCCAGCTTCTTATTTTTTTATTGCACGACGTTTCGCTCTACATTATATGCATCTTCAGGTTGAAAGATAGATATTAGTTACGGATATTAGTATAGGACGAAATACTAACTAATATCTATCTTTCAACCTGAAGATGCTCATAATGTAGAGCGAAACGTCGTGCAATAAAAAAATAAGAAGCTGGAAAAGTGAATAACAACCGTGACTTTAGATTTGGCTGCGGTTGGCGTTGATTTGAATGAGATTATCGACATAGTCCCACAACAAGCAGAGTCTCAAATCAATTACACAAAAAAGAAAGACATCAAGTGGCGTAAACGACGAACTGCAGCCTTGCAACCTGACGGAACTGCTTACGTTGGTATTGAGGAGGACTCGATTGAGAGCACCAGTGTCGGCACTCCCTTAGCATATTTTAGCCGCTATCTCGACGACGAATTTTTTGCTGAAATAGCTGTCTACACCAATTTGTATGCTATTCAGCAAGGTTTGTTCGTTACGTCTATTTTACCTCTCATTGTTATTGTATTATTCTCTAATCAACTTTGCAGGAGACAATAAATTCACACCATGCGATACTAATGGGATCAGAATTTTCTTCGCTCGGCACATGATGATGAGTGTATACAAATTCCGGCGAGTAAGAATGTTTTTAAGTCGGCGATATGGACTCCCTATTTTCTACAAAAATATGGCGGCCAATCGATTCTTCGCTCTGCATCAACGCTTGCACGTTACCGACATCAATGATCGGGCTCCCACATGCAACGACAGGTTGTATAAAGTTGGACCAATTATGGACCGAATTCGTAGGCGACTGCTTGAGCTGGATCTAGAAGAGAATCTCTGTGTTGATGAACAGATCATTCCCTTCAAAGGAAAGTGCGTTGCAAAGCAATACGTGAAAGGGAAGCCTCGCCCTTGGGGAATCAAAGTGTATTTCCTCTGCGGAAAGAGTGGAATGCCGTATGATTTCCTTGTATACCAAGGCTCAACAACACCAATGAACGAAATTCTGGTGAAAACGATCGACAGTGGCTCCACAATCGTTCTTGAATTGGCGAAACGGATTCCGAAGGATGCAGCGGGACACAAGTTGTTTTTTGACAACTATTTTCCATCGTTCCAGTTGTTTGAAATTTTAAAAAATCGTAAAATCAACGCAGCAGGAACTGTTCGTGCCAATCGGTTCGCTAATCCACCTCTTCCAGACGCCAAAACGATGGCTGCCCGCGGCCGCGGCTCCAGCGAGCAGTGTTTCAGCTCTGACGGCAAAGTCATCTTCACGCGTTGGTTTGACAATAAGGTTGTCAATTTGGCTTCCAATTTCGTTGGAATCGGCGTCGAAAACAAAGCACAATGATGGGACAAACAGACGCATGGATACATCGAAGTCAATCGGCCTGAGCAAGTTCGTTTGTACAATGAGAGTATGGGTGGGGTCGATTTACTCGATCAAATGATTCAGTACGAACAATCAACATACGAACTATTAAATGAACTGTGCGAGTGATTATGCATTTCGTCGATCTGGCTATCATTGCCGCTTGGATGGAGTACAGAAGTGACTGCATGAAGGCTTCTTTACCTAGCAAGCGTATTTTGGATTCGATGGCATTCCGAGTGGAAGTGGCCAATGTCCTCATCAAGCGGAAAACCAACGCACGCAGCGAAGGTGAACAAAAGAAGCGTCGCCGTGGTCGTCCAACGTCCTCAGCGAATTCTTCAAGGAACACCTCGGCAAATACTAGCGCCAACGCGACGTCGGAAGAGGACTCAGGGGAGACCAGTGATTCTTCGTACGTCTCACCGGCTAGGAAGAAAAAAGTGCACCAAACCATGCCAGAGAAAGAGGTCCGCATAGACAAGATCCTGCACCTTCCCATATTTGTCGCATCTACAAATGCCAACTGGTGTAAAAATTATGGATGTGACAAAAAATCCTTCATCATTTGCAAGAAGTGTAATAATCTCACTTTGCTTGAAGAGGGACAAAAATTGCTTCTATGACTTCCATCAAATCAAGTGAATTTCATTTCAATTATACTAGTTTTTGCTTTTTCTTTCGACATTTGAGCATAGTCTTACTCATTTTCGTTTATTTGAATAAAAAAACATTAAAAGTAATAAATAAAGATGTTTTGATTCCAACGAAGTGTGCAGGTAAAAAAAAATAAAAGAATGACCTTTGGATACGCGTGTCCAATATTTTGGATACGCGTGTCCAATATATTGGACATCGCCCAACTGCCAGGTGTGAATAGCTACCTCAAATCTGAGTGCATTTTTGAGCTCAGCGGGTTCATATTAGTCTAAATGCATATCAAAAAAAAAAATCTTTAACGGCTAGAAATAAATGGTGAACCAAACATTTAACCCGTTGCGTCACAGGTACGTCCAGTGGACGTATACTCGGCATATAAAACATTATAACTCAAAATCCTTATCCACCCCGACTTTTTGGTTTTCTTCTATTCGTTCACCAATTTGTTACTGATAATGGGGTGAAAAATATTTTTCGATCAGCATTACCCCCTGGCGCGAGTAACTGTATTTCGCAAACCATATACGTCTCTCAGACGTAGCCTGTGATCCGCACTACTTGTTCGTCTAAGAATCTTCTTACCGGGAGTTGCATTTTTGGTTGATTTAGGTTACTTATTGCATGTAACAAATATTAAAATGTACTAATGAATGCGATTTTTGGAAACCGATTTTCTGGAAATTATTGTTGTAACTGTATAAAATAGCAACAACAACAAACAGGAATTGAAATGGTGGCGGACTTTTACTCTTTGTGATATAATTATTATTGCGTAAATACGAATATTTTTTAAAACAGATGCTAAAGTATTTTTGTTTTTCAAAGTTATTGAATTAAAATGTAGATTCAAAGCGACATATTAATGATTTTTTTTATAAAATCAAAAAAAAAAGCGCTCATAAAAATTATAGTATTAAAAAAAAAAATAAGTTTGTGTTCTACAACAATTTTTTTTATTTTAGAAACGATTTTTTTAATATTTGAATACGCAACAATCGTTTCTTTTTCTAGAGAAGATTATTTAAAAAATAGCCGAAAACGCATAATATGTAATTAACCCTTCTGTCGGCACCTACTACAATATGCATATTCTATACCCAATAGGTCTGGCTGGACCTACTGAGAAAAAAATTTTATTTTTTAGAAAAGGTGAAACTTTTATCGGTAGAATCATTCTATCAATTCTTTACTGCCATTTTTAAACAATAAAAGTATTAAAATCATTCTTGTAGATACACTAGTAACGTTTTTAAGTGGACATATTTTGAGGTGGTATTATTATAAACATGTTTTTCCCTTATTTTCATCTCTTTTTGCTTCTCTATTTTGATAGCGTATATCTAGTAGAAAGTTTGTTCGCATTTTTCAATACCAATATCTTTGGGCAAATATTAGTAGATTTTACCTCGATATTAGCCTTCAGATTTAGAGAATAAGGTGGAAAGAAATAGGAAATTTTCAGGCGCGAAAATCATTTCATTCTAAATTTTTCGTAAATTTCTTTATCAAATCTATTTAGAAAGACGTTCGTGAGTCTCTCATACTTAGTCCTAACTATTACAAAGGAAATAAAACTGGTTTGAATTTCCTTGAATCAAATCTCAGTTGATTAGGTGATGTTATAAAACGTGATGAAATTAGGCATACTTATTTCCCGAACTTCACGGCTTTTCAAAGAAAAATCTGAGAAATTTTTATCGTTTATAGTACAAATTGAATTTTAATGACATTATTACATTATAAATAGGAGAATTTTAACAGCATTTCATTTTTGCACTTTTTACCTCAAAAGAAGAATGGGGGGAAAAACTATAGGTCTGGCCAGACCTATTGAGTATCAAAAAGCACTATAAATTAAAAACCACAAAAAACATACTCAAAACTTCAACCGATTTTTTCAAATTTTTGCAAAATGCTTCTAAACATATTATTCTAGGATATCATGAAATATGAAGTCGCTGCGATTTCATCTTCTATACTTTTATGACCAAAATATAGTGCCAAAGGTCTGGCGATTCTGCTAACCTTGCAAGGGGGGGGGGGGCATGTACTGAAAAAGGTTGGGAACCCCAGCTTAACAAGTGCAGTCCGAGTCCTTCATTTCGTGTTAAAGTTTCACTTTTGGAAGATGTTACCATTACGTCTACCTTCGGAAAATACTTTGTTTTCCAATTGTTTCATGATGTATCATAGGCCGTGAACGTGATTAATCACAGAATTTAATTTAATTTTGTAAGAATTTCTATAGTGTTGTACTGTAAGCCATGGAGAACATAACCTTGCCTTGGTTGCTCAAAGTTGTTTATAAGAAACTTCACTAAATAAAAATTAGAGTTCCGTTACAAAAATAAAATATTTAAAAATGTTAATATTTTCCCCCTTGTTACGTATAAGACCCTAGACAGACGGCAAAAGTTATACATAATTAACTCTTGATTATGTTTAACTATTGCGTATGGCTTGTGCTCATTCATTTCATGATACTCGAATAACTTAATTTAAACATCATTAACAAAACGTCATTTTAATTTAATAATGTTTACTCGTCGTGTGTATTCCGGTTTCGACTACTATAAAAATATTGGAATTCTGGAAGTAACAGCTGATTTGAGCTGTCAAGTCATGTTCAATTTTAACAGAAAAATGGCAGAATTCATCTTAAAAAGGTAATAAAATTAATAAATAATGAATTTTAAGCATTTTGAATTGAACACAATTTATTTCAGCTCAATAACAAGCGAACATCCCTAGCTTGCAACTTAAGGAGCCGATTTTTTGTGCAACATCAACTGTGAACAAAATATACGTACATAAAGTGAAAATTTAAATTAGAAGTGATTAGGTTCGTTCGTGTGGGAAACAGGCCGGTGGAACCTAAATTTTGTTCATGTATAATCCTTCACAATCAAATTTATATGCAAATTATAGAGTAGGTATCCTGTTCTATTCTGGAGAAAAAATAAAAGCCCAAGCAACTAAGTCTAATCACTTATTTGGGAGATATATCCTCCTAATTGCTCACTCGTCCTGAATATGTCCTTGAATTCATATTTTAGTACCGTGCTTAAAACAGATTATAGTAGAAATAGAATGGAAGCAGGCAGGGCCGTCCCTAGGGGAGGGCGAGTCGGGCGGTCGCCCCCGGCCCCGCGATTGCATAGGCCCCGCGCCTGATATGCCCCCTTATCATATTCAGTGTGTTTAACAATTTGCTCCTACAAAGAAACATTTATCGATCAAAACCATTAGAGAAATAATCGTGCAAACATACAATCGTATGTACAAATTTACAGCATGTTCATTTCTTATTTACTGCCATGGAAGCAAATGAAAGCTTTGTGTTGGAAACAGCAAATTATTGCAAAAGTCATAACGTTACTGTAAATGGCAAGATGAAAGGATTTGGAATGCTTCTTCTCTCTACTGCGTTGCCTTGCATTTATTGGAGAAGCTTTCTCGGCCCCACTTTATACGAGTAGTTGAATTCCAGACTGCGTTTGCGTTCGGAACTTGTTATTAGCGTTTGTCTTTTTCTTTCCCGGAATATGTAACTGATTATATTTTCGAAAACGTCAATTTGCGGTCATATTTTACTTTGATTCAAGGGAATATTTTTGTGTGAAATTTATCCAAAAACTGTGCTGTTTAATTGCATAGCCTTAATCGCAAAAAAATTGTGGCTGTATTTGACTTTTTTCTAGTAAAAAACTTAATTGGCTTAATAGATATGAGTAGTCAGGATAGAGACATTGGCCGGAAGTACGAAAGCGGTGCCGCCAAGGTTCGGAAAAGAAAAGTTCGAGAGGAATTTCAGCACTCGCAGGAGGGTGCTATACTGAAATTTATTTGGACTTCCAAGCAAAACGCTAACAAACGTCCGAAACAATATCCAGCGCGTGAAAACACACCTCTCTCTTTTTACTCGAGTGACCTCGAAACGTGGCCAACATTTATTAACAACCAGACAAGAAATGTTTTGATAGAGAAAGGGCCACCGTCGATTCTCATGGAACATGATTTTCCAAAAAATGCAGATGGCCGATATTTTTCCAAAAGTTTTTTATGAATTGACCATTGTGAATGGTGAAAAGGCACAAGAAGTTGGCTAGTTTACTCGATTTATAAAGATGCGGTGTATTGTTTCACATGTAAATTATTCAACGTAGGGTCTAATTTATGCGATAATGGTTTTCGTAAATGAAAGAATGCAAAAGAGAAACTTAGAGCAAAGGAAAGGTCCACTGACCATAAAACACATTACACAGAAATCGTCGAATTGAAAACACGGCTAATTAAAAACAACACTATAGATAAAAGTATCGAGGACCAGATAAATACAGAACGAGAACATTGGAAAAATGTTCTTGCTCGAATCGTTGCGGCAGTGGTTCAATATTTGACGGAAACGAATTCCGCCTTTCGTGGATCCTCGTCCACAATTTACGAAAAAAATAATGGCAACTTCCTCACACTAGTAGAAATGCTAGATTCTTTTGAATTTTGAATGATAGAAACGAAAAATAGGCTAAAACACACGATTTTCAGAAAGCTTTTTTTTAATTTAAATTTTTATCCAAATACTTATGGTTTTTAAAACGAAAATCCAGAATGAATTACATATAATTATGTACTGAATTTCGACGAAATTTGATTTTATTTTCATTTTAATACATATTAAGTTATGGTTTCGAAAACATATTACATTATATGTACTTGTAGTGTTGTATCCAGGTGATAGCCAAAGTACATCAGATTGCAAAATGTGGTGGAGACAAACTTTTTTTTTGTTTCTTATGTTTTTGGGGAGCTGAGCACGAATCAGGAGCTTCCCACCAACCTTCGGTTGCGGAACAGGGTCAAAATCGCGAAAATCCCTAAAATTTTTGCTATTTTTCCGTTGCTTGGCTCCTAACTCTGAAAATATTTATTTCTGCGAAAAACTCTCCATGTATAAGTTAAATACTTAGAGAAAACATAGTAACCCATGCCATGCGTTAGTCCAGAGTGGCTATGTGATCACACAACCCATATGTGTTTGACTCCAAATTTATTACACTACACTCCACGAAATAATTCAAATGTCAAAATATTGTCGATGCAATTATTAACCCTTCTGACGCCACCTACGAGCTATTATGCCTAAGGTGTAGCTGAATCTTCTGTGAAATCAATCTTATTTTTTGAAGATGTCTAATTTTGGTTCTAGAAACAGTTTACATACTGTGTCTTACGATGATGCGCCGTTTTTTCGATTCTTTAGACATAGTTTACATTTCGCCGAACGTTTGATCGCATTTGTGGCCGTCGGTTCCTTTGAAATTTAAATGGAAAGGGGTGGAAAATATTATTGAACGATAATTTTCATCAAGATATAGTACCAATGGTCTGTTTAGGTCTATATGCCTATGTGCCAAGAGAAGGGTTAATTATCAAGTCGGCATTTTAAGAGAGTAATAAATATTACGCGGATTTTATATTCTCAATTGTAAACAAAAAATTGACGTTTGAATAAAATTTGCACGCATACTATGAACTGCAATAGTGTGAGAACGGTGCCATTTTTATTTTCTGATGCCCACTCTGTACTAACGCATGCTTTCTCTAAGGTTAAATAGTACATAATTACGCGTCTAAGGAGACATAAATATTATAGATCCGTTGAGCGGTATTATTACAATTGAGAATTTAAATTTGCAATTTTTAACATAGTTCCATATTATGAATAACATTTTGAGATGGAACGGTTTTTCATTTTTGGTCGCAACAGTTGCATTTTTTTTTGAAGATTATGGGTGCAGAACCTGAATACGTAACTTCCCATAAAAATTTCGTTGCAAAACAGGGTCAAAATTGCAAAAAAAACCCAAAAATTACTCTCAATTGTAGTAATACCCCTAAACAATATCGTGATTTTGCCACGGGCCCCGCGAATCCTCGGGACGGCCCTGGCAAACAAGAATAGTAACAGCGGCAGCGACCCAATGCATTTTAAACCGCTGCTGTTGTTTCCATTCTATTTCTACCATAATAGCCTATTACTGCTTTAGAGAAAGAGAAAAAAAGAAAAGCAGCAAACTGTACTTTATTATACTATACGAGTACACTTATAAAATTATTAATGCAAAACAATTTTTTGAATATAAAAAAATACATAAATAGTTAAACCCACAATTTACACTACATATGTAATTGTAAAAAAAATAATTGCATGAGAATCCGAACTCTAATTAGTAAAATATTTAATTTTGACAGTTCAACTGTAATTATGTAGTTTAGCCGTGTGTCAGACGACCTTAAACATGCTTGAGTTCAGAAATCATTAACTCAAGTATGTTAAACCTCAATCGTCTGTCTAGGGTGTAGACCTGTGTACTTAATTGTTGAAATTGTTCGATGAAAGTAATTTAAATATTTTTTTCTTTTTAACCAAAAAATCACAGCTTTTCCCATTTACTTGACTCACTTCGAAGAAAGTATCCTAGCGAGAAAATTCCCAGGTATTTTGAGATTTTTCATTTTAAATTAATGGTGAATTAAGTGCAACATTTAAGGATTTCTTTGATACCTTTATAATAAATACATCACCTCCACTCCTGACTGTATGTGTAAATTTGGGAAACTTCTTTTGGAATAGTAATACGAATCAAATTCTGCTTACCTGAAAATAGAAAAAAAAAATTTGATCAAATACATAATAGCAATTTATAATTAGCATAACAACTAAACCAACTATCACTTCATAGTTAACTATTTCCATTACCTAAGCACATCTTTGCAATTTATTACTAATTATAAACAACGGTCATTCATTGCCTATTTTGAACTATGTACTCGTCCTATCATATCCATTTGTTCCAATAATTGCAATTCCTTCCCGGGAATGGTAATCCTAATGTAGCACGACTGATTGGAAGAGCTTTCGTTTCGCGTTTCGTTGCTCAATGTTCGTCCTGACACAACATCTCAATGCTGCTCATGTACATACTCACACTGAAAGCACAGCGCGTATTCTGTGTGAATTTTCCAGGACTAACCGGAAGACTACATGAAGCGGGAAGATTTCAACTTAGTCTTCTTCACTTCGTCATCCTGACGGTGCTCTGTTGCCCGTTCTCTCGTATTCGTTCGTGCACGATGGTTCTGCGATATCTTTCGTTATTATCCTTGCCGCCGTCGTCGTTGTCGTCCTTTTTGTTGTTCTTCTGTTGTTTGCATTGTTGTTGCTGCTGATGTTATACCTAACGGATGGTACATTTTTGTTGTTATCGCTACTGGCTGATTTCGTTGTTTGACGAGCTTTAGACTTGATGCAAGGATTTCAATTCAGTCAGCGCATCTGATTGGCTGCAAACGGTATTTTACAAATACCTGTCGATTAGTGTCGAACGTGTGTTGTACTAGATTTAGACAACGGGCAAAATGCAATGCATCCGCAGCTCGTGTATGCATTACGAAAAGATTTTCTTCGCCCAGGACACACATGGTGGTCGGGTGATAGTACACACGGCGTGTGAACTTGTGATAGTCGCGCTCAGGTGTTTTCGGTTTTTCGTTTTGTTTTCTTTGTATTCGTTACGAGTACCGAGTCCTTATGACATTCATTGCGCTGCGGAAAATTCTCGGAAAGAAATCCAAAGTCGGAATACGTATGCCAGAGTACTTACGACACAAACTTATCATTTTCCATCTTTTTCCTCGGAGGAAAAAAATGGAAAATTGCAACACGCACACACTCGACTTGGTATTGTACGCGCGGAGCTCGCACTCGAGTTCACCTTGCAGTGGGTGTATGGTGTGATGAAAAAGTTCAAAGGAGATACAGGAGTAATTATAGCTCATTATGCCGACAGTTTTCTGTTAATTAAAAGATGTTTGCGAGATAAAAAGTGAGGTGAGTACTGTTAATTCATTTATGCTTTGTATGGAGATGTTTCTTTCATAAGGTTACTATGGGCTTGCAGGAACTCATATTTTACATAAGCTCTGAAACGATTTACTAGGCAACAAGTAGTTTAAATAAAACTATGTAAGGGTGGATCTTAACATAGAAAATTACGGCTTTATTTACATTAGGATTAATAGAACGAATAATATTGTTCAAAGAATTGATTACTTCTAATTAGAGCTACGGAAATTTCGCAAATAAAAAACAGGAGTTCCTATAAACTAATATTGAATATTAGAAATATTGTTGAAATTCGCAATAACCCTTCTGTCGGTACAAAGGTCTGGCCAGACTTATCCTAAATAACGGGACAATTACGTCCGAAAGTTATATTGAAAGGATTGTTAGGCCACATATCATTCCTTTTTCATAACAGGCGTTGGATGATTTTATCCTCATGCAGGATAATACACGACCACATACTGCCCGGGTGACAATGTCTGTTTTCGAGGAGGCCAATATTGAGGTCATGGAGTGGCCTGCCAACACGCCGGACCTAAATCCGATAGAAAATCTGTGGGATCAATTATAAGGCGACCATTTTTTGAAATGCCAATCCGGGACATTTTAAGTATGATGTGTACAGGCCTTCAGGGTATTGGCCGTTAATAGATTTTTTTTTATTGATACTGTCATACATAAACAACCTTTCCAAGTTACCAAATATGAATTTGGGTCTAAATCGGGGTGTAAACTAATTTGAGAAAATAACATTTTATAGCGCCTTCACAATCCTAGTTTTATCGTTGCGCTATAGATTTAGAAAGGGATTCATTCAAAGAAAATTCACAAGTGCTTATACGAGTATACATAGATACATACTCGGATGAACTATTTTTATGGTGATGTTGTAGGGGTGAATGGGGTCTGAAGCTATACAAAAATAAAAATAAAACATTTAATGTAATTATTTATTTTTAAATTCATACCTTCCGTTGGAATGACATCTTTTTTAACAAGTTCCGGATTGTCATGAATTACTCGGTAGAAGTCGTCGCAGTTTCCTATATTGAACTTTATTTCAGTTATAGCTCGAAGCGTTTCGAGTTTTAAAGATGTTTCTGAAAATGTCCACTACGAATTTATAATTGAAAATAGACGTTCTGTTTGTTTGAAGAATTTCCATTCAGCGCTGCTCTGGACTTGAGCTCCTCCAATTTTTTGTGCACTTCATATTTAATTGGATATGTATCCGATCTCATAAAATAATTCATTTTCGGTAATAATATTACTTAGCTTGGGAAACTGCCCTAATATTAATCGATACGACTTTTCTACCTCGAACCATTTCAGAAGAGCTTGTTTTAATAACTGCGATTTAAATGAGTGATTTTTGAGATATTGAATGCCTTTGTTCAAGTCGCTTTTTATTATAGGTTAGGTGCAGGAGCTACTAGAATTGACATCCAGTGCACTTAGACCGAAAGATTGGTCCATTGTGATACCCCATGGAAGAAGAAAAGTACGTACTAAGTCATGCTGTAAAACCAGCCCGTTCTGGCAATATACTTATTGAGCAATATTGGGCTCACATCCCGAAGATCGTCCATATCATAGAAAAACCTAGAACCAAGAATACGTCTTCGTACTTCGGCCAGGGCCGGACACTGACAGAGAAAGTGATGCACGCTTTCTTCCTCTTCTTCGTCACCACAACTTCTACAGTAGTCATTATGGGGAATGCGGAGTCTCCTTGCGTGCTCCCCAATAGGACAGTGCCCCGTTATAGCACCGAGCACCCCACCAATGTGTTTCCTGTCCAGTGACAATAATGTGGTTGATCGGGCCGAGTCAAGCCGTGGCCAAATCAACCTAGTTGTCGCGCAAGTGCTGCCGTGAATCCATCTGGCACTAGCCCTGAGCAAAACAGCCGCTTCCACTGCCACTCTGCAGGAGGAAATCGGCGTTTTTAGGTTACTATGATGGTCCTCTAAATTCATATTTGTCGCATTACGGGCGAGGCGATCCGCATTACAGTTCCCCGCGAATCCACTATGACTAGGTATCCAACAGAGGGTAATATTGAAAAAACGACCCATCTCTGTAAGAGCCGAGCGGCAGGTTTCGACAGCTTTAGATGTTGTCAGGACCGAATCGAGAGATCGAATTGCAGCCTGGCTGTCAGTGTAAATAGTGAAATCCCTCGCAGTAACGACATGATTACCTAGCCATGTTAAGGATTCCATAATCGCCGAAATCTCCGCCTGCAGGACGCTACAGTAATTAGGCAGACGAAATGACAGGTTAACATCAAGAGCATCCGAGTGGATGCCAATACCCACTCCTTCGTGTGACTTGGAGCCATCAGTGTAGATAGCAAATGACTCAACGTCCCGAGGCATGTTGTTGTCCCAGTAATCCCTCGACGGAATCAAACTGTAATGGCTCTTACCAAAAGTGTATTTAGGAGTAGTATAGTCAGTTTCCAAAGGTAGGTTAAAATTACTTAGTATAAGCGAATGCCCATAATCAAGCGTTCGCTACTGATTAGTTTCCCGCAGACGTAAAGCGGTGTTAGCAGCCAGCTTTTGACCGAACAAATCCAGTGGCAGCAGGTCAAGTAGCGTATCCAGTCCGGCTGAGGGGGTGGTACGAAAGGCTCCAGTTATGACAAGAGAAGCCATTCTTTGTACCTTCGCCAGCAAGTTATTATAGGCTGTCTTGCTGAGTGCCGTCCACCATACACATACACCGTATAATAGAATAGGACGGACAACAGCAGTGTATATCCAATGTAAAGCTTTTGGCTGCAAGCCCCAGGTTTTCCCTACGGCTTTCCTACATGTATAGAGTGCTATAGTTGCTTTATTCACTCGTTCCAGAATGTTAGGCCTCCAGCAAAGCTTCCGGTCTAACAAGATGCCAAGAAATTTAGCCTTTTCAGCAAAAATTAATGGACTATTCCGTAGTGTAGGTGGGTCGAAGGAAGGAAGAGTATGTCTCCTAGTGAAGAGCACAAGCTCTGTTTTAGCTGGATTAAGTCCCACGCCACTGAGGTTGGCCCATTTAGTTACAAAAGATAGGGCGTGTTCAAGTAGTCCACTAAGGACTTCCGGGAACTTACCTGTAACAGCGATAGCCACATCGTCAGCATATGCAGTGACCTTACATCCAGACCTCTCAAGATCCAGAAGCAATTGATTGATTGCTATGTTCCACAGTAAGAGAGATAAAATACCACCCTGTGGGGTGCCTCTAGAAACATACCTATATAAAGACGTTGGACCCATGGTTGTAATAATGCGCCTCGATGTCAGTAGCGCATTCACCAGTGTGCAGATAGGCTCGTCGACATGAAGGCTCCGAAGTGCGTCGGTAATCGCCATTGGTTTAATGTTATTGAAGGCGCCCTCAATGTCTAGGAACACAGCCATTGTGTATTCCTTCTGATGAATAGATTTTTCAATGTACCTGACTAGAGAGTGCAGAGCCGTATCCACTGACCTTCCTTTCCAGTAGGCATGTTGTGCCGTAGAAAGGAGATGTGGCGGAATAGTAATTCGTAGATGTGTATCCACAAGTCGTTCAAGTAATTTGAGCAAAGTTGAAGAGAGACTAATGGGCCTTAGGTCATTAGGTCGGGCGTGTGAGCTTCTGCCCGTTTTTGGAATAAACGTGACCCGCACCTCTCTCCATACGCGAGGAATATAAACTAGACGGAGACATGCTGCTAGTATGCTCTCTATCCAAGGATAGGTAATGTCTAAGCATTGTTGCAAGTCAGCAGGGATAATGCCATCAGGTCCCGCAGATTTAAACGGCTTAAAACTAGATATGGCCCACAATATCTTCTCCCGAGATAAGATAGAATCACTATCACACGGTGCTGTGTGACTCAAAGGGAATTCAGGTGGTGCAGTTACCGAGCTTCCCGGGAAATGAGAGTCAAGTAAACACTCAATCGTCTCAGTGCTCGAAGACGTCCACGATCCGTCTTCCTTTTGAAGGAAACTGGGCATCGATGGAGCTGTTGCTCGCTGTGGGGCAGAGTCGGTAATGCTGGAAGCCCTTCGGTAAGGGCAATACGAAATCTGGGCCAGTCGGTCCTTCTGCGATTCACAATGTGAGGAACTGCATCCGGACGTTCAGCAAGGCTAAACTGTAAATATCGATGATCAGACAAGGAGTGGTCTGACGACACCCTCCAGTCTTTGATAAGAAATAAGACATTCTCTGATGCTAGAGTGATGTCCAAGACTTCTTGCCTATTTATTGTTACAAAAGTCGGCTCACAGCCTACATTACATACGAAGAGATTGGTTCCCATTATATATTCGAGAAGCAGTTCGCCCCGCTCATTGGTGTCAGAGCTACCCCAAATGATATGGTGTGCATTAGAGTCACATCCTAGAATCATATCAGTTTCCGACGCCTTTGCTGCCGCTATGGCTTCTTTTAAATTAGAGGCAGGTAAGTGATCGGCATCATGAGGCATGTATGCCGATGCGACCCAGTATACCCTACCCCGTAGTTCCAAGCAGACTAAAACACAGTCACTGTTACTGAAGTTCGGTAGTAAGAAAGCCTTGACGGTCTTACTAACAAGAATGCAGGATCGTGGTCTATCCCGTCCAGTAACGCAGAAAATTGTATAGTCAGGACACCTCAGACCCTTAACGAGGCCATCTCTCACCCAGGGTTCCTGAACCAAAACAATATCTTCTTTTGTTCGTGATAAACGAAGAATAAGAGCAGCCGAAGCTGCTTTTGAGTGGTGAAGATTAATTTGGAGAAATCTTAGCATGAGGCTTCTCTCTCAACCACAGTGACGTCAGTCTCCTCATCCGTGTCGGAACCAAGGGATTCTAGCATCGGAGACGGCTGAGAGGTAGTATCCAGAGCGGCCAGGTTATTATAAGAGGAATATAATTTTTCTCCGGCCGCCGTCTTCCAAGAGTGAAAGTCTGTTTGTCGCTTTTACTAAATCGTCGAAAATAGAAGCTTGTTTATGTATAAATTTTAACCAGAGTTCTGAGCATTCGCTGGTAAAAAAAAATTGTGTAGAACAGCAGGAGACTTTCCTTATGATAGAAAAGATTCTAATTTTACATTTGTAAAACTCTTTCTACAGCCGGTAAAAGCGAGAGACCTTGTTTTGCTGTATGCGAGCATTTTCTTATATTGGACTTCTGCTTCTTCAAAAAAATCTTTCAAGCTTTCAACGCGCACTTCCAAAATATAAAAAAGAATAAATCTTTGTAATAATATGTTTATTATCAACTGGCGATAAATCTGCGGCCGTTTGAATTGCATATTGCGCAATATGCGCTGCGCGTCCCACATCAATAATTTCATTCAAGTCCCGCTTACAGTTTTGCAAAAACGTTGCTCTGAGCCTTACGGCCAACACCTCCCAAATTGGTATTTGCGTTATCAGCGCAAAATGCCATGACTTATTCCTATAAAGCGGCTTTGTCGAGGGTCTCCATCAAATTTGAATAATGTGGGCTGTTTCTCTTGGCAAAGTTGTTATTTTAAGCTCCTTGATATTTATAAAGAGCCCTGACGTAAGGCTCAAAATACCTAACTAGAATCGGGTGTAATTTCAAATCTTTATTATTTGAGGCATCAGTAAAAATGCTTATGAAAGGCATATTCGTAATCTCTGATTGTAAAATATTGGCTGAAAATGAAGAAATGACGTTTTTGGTAACCACAACCACAAATTAAATAAGTTTTATCGTTGAGCTGTTCCGTCTTTGCATTCCTGAAATGAAATTATGTGGAACTATTCGAATTATAATGTCAATATGGGAGCAAGCATTTAGTTAGAAAATACAAGTGCACAGAAGACTAGTGAATGCGGAACTTGCGGGACACTTCGGATGTATTGCGGGACAAAGCCGCGACGATTTTCAATGCGGGACAGGCATGTCAAAAACGGGACTGTCCCGCAGGATCCGGGACGGTTGGTCACCTTAATCAATTAAAACGTCGGATGCGGACAGCTGAAGAGGAGATACACAATCAGCAACAGCTGATTAAACTGCTAAAAATGTGTTGGGACGAGATATCAAAAGAGAGCGTCGATCGGCTTATTGATAGCGTTCCGTCCAGGCTTCGAGACTTCATTTCAAAAAGTGGAGGCCATACTCGATACTAAAAAAGCAAGAATAATTTTTTTTAGAGATTAGACATACAAATCAATTGTTAGTGTTACGATTACATGCCCGCAAAAAGTAAGCAATCCGAAAAATGCTAAAAAAGTGTAACTTTTGGTAAAAATTAAATAAAATTCATTACATTTAATGAAAAACATATTGTCTTATTAAATTAGACCAACAAAACTAGGATTTTCGTTTTCCACAGAAAAATAATCAAAAAATTTTTAGTGGCCCTTATTTTGTTTTGAGCAGTATATTTGGTAAAAACGAAATTTACATATCTTTACTTATAACTGATACACAGTAATAACAAATTAAAGATTAAATTTTAGTTTAATTTGGCGCCTATTCTTAATGCATGCTAATCTCTGTTGATTTGCAAAAACCTATTTCGCCATTGATTCGTCTTAACAAATTAAGCTGGTGGAAGCTGCTCGGTGCCTTCTTAATTCAAGAGAAGAGAAATAAAGTAGACGTGTGCCCTCCACATCTGAGGATCACCATGTAGAGCCCATATGTAGTCGAGCTTCACCCAGTGGCGGTTACTCCTTAGGAGCACATGAGCACGTGAACCTCCTACGCTCAGTATAAACATCACGACGTAAAATTGTTTGTAAAAATTGTTAGTACAATTTTCTATTACAAAACGGTTAGGGAAAATGCAAAATTATATCAAAATCGATATCATCTATCTTAAACCCGCGAAGAATAATCGAAATTATTAACACAAGTCAAACACATCCAGCCACTCAATCTCTAATCGCACGTGCGATAAGAGTTGCTTGTTGCGCCATCCGTTCCCATACGATGCCATGCGATATACCCATAAAATCAATCGACGCACACTCGCTGGCGTAGGAGCACAGAAAATAAGTGCGCATAGTGGAAGAATTGCGTGCGAACTTTGGAATCAGTGATGTTTTTTCGGGTGAGATGTTATGAATTAATGCATTTTGCATCGTTCATATGAATCTTTATGATTACGTATTTATTGCTCAGTCTTTTTCTTCTATGTCTGAAAAGCTATAGAGACATACATCTAAATATTAAGGCAGAAGTGTGCTGAGCAATACCACATTGCGTACGTATTAAGTATGGTCATGCAGTAAACAATATTTATACATATTTATAATTTGGATGGTGTAATGTTACTAACAAAATAATGATGACAACTTTGTAGTATTTTGTAGTTAAAAATTGTTTAACCCAATTTGTACAATTTTTATACACGTTTTTAGAGCTATATCCTTAGCATGTGTTGCTTATAAAACTCGTCTGATTACAAATCCGTTAAAAAAATGAATTCGTGAACGTGATGTATAATTTCGGGGATAAGAGAGGTTCGAAATTGAACGGCTGGAACTACTCTGATATTCACTATTATTTATACGAGTATAGATTATTATCCGAGAAATGGGTTAATGGAGCTAGGTATTCACATATTTTTGAAGAATTAGTTGCTTATGTTTGTTTCAGTAGTGACCCCCTATTTAGGAGGTCACGAGCCGCCACTGGCTTCACCCTATATGGACCAGCTTGTTGATTGCTCAGAGTGCGGTCGATCGTTGTCTTGATCCGGTTAAATATTATTTTGGCCATCAGTTTAGAGACTGCAGGGAGGAGACAGATTCCACGCCAATTATTGCCATCCTTGAGATTTCCTTTCTTAGGGATTTTAACAATGACGCCCTTCTTCCATTCTTGAGGGAAAGTCTCGGTTTTCCAACACCCTTGGATCAAATATTGTTAGGCAAATTTTAGAGCCTAATTTTAAGAAAGGACAGTCGAGAATGATTTGCTATACCCTTTAATGAAAAATGCACCCCTGCACGTGTTTAGACTTTTACTGGTGATAGTGATAACATTCAACTGGCCTCCAATTTCAACTTTTTAGGCCGTAGTTCGTCTATATTCAGTGCTGTTGTCGCGGACCACGGCTATCCTATCAAGCCGCCGTCATTGCAACAAAAAAAATAATGGGATCGCTACTGACCCGGTGGCATATTGGCCCGGCGAGGCCAGCGTGTGTCGTGGGTTGAAGAGTCAGCGCGATCCCATCCTTGTTCAGCCACCTTTATAACATGGGGAAAAAGCTAGTTGGATGGGGTTGGGAATAAGGATTGTGCCCATCCTTCGGGAAACGGAAGAACTCCAAATGAAAAAAAAGATTTAGCACATTATAAAAGATTTATTCAAAAGAGAAGAAGAAAAAAAAAGGTACAAAAAAAAATAGCAAAATAGCGGGGAAAAGAATTCAAAGGAAATTCGAAAACAAATAATAGATTTAAAATTTTCCAAGAAAAAACAAAAGTATGTGAGTAATTCAAAAATAAAAGAAAACGCAATAAAATTCAATTAATAATAAAATAAATTCAGACATAAAAAAAAAACACTTACTTTTCATAAACGCCGCCGTCGATC
The DNA here is from genome assembly GCA_949715475.1 of Microchrysa polita. Classification (NCBI taxonomy): domain Eukaryota; kingdom Metazoa; phylum Arthropoda; class Insecta; order Diptera; family Stratiomyidae; genus Microchrysa; species Microchrysa polita. Next base: position 63,377,721 of record OX454421.1, on the reverse strand, counting down.
GATCGAGGTGTCGTGTCGAAATCTAAGTTTAAAAAAAATAGGTAATTCAAAAACAAAAGAAGAATAAAGAATAACAATGGAATCCCGCATATATAATTTGCAATATTCAACTGAACTGAAGAAAAAAAAACGAAATTCGAGACCGTGAATTCAGTATTCCAAAGAATCATGTACTCCGTGTACCAAGCATAATCTTCTCACAGCTAAGCAAATCGGGTTTGGATCGTTAGATTGTAACCAAAGCGAACGTGGATTGATATTGCCGTTCGAAAAAAGGGAAAAAACGTAAGTCGGGGTTTGATCATGAATCGTGTAAGTCGGGAACGCAAAAACAACGGTAATCGGGGGACGACTTTCATATGACTTCCAAGCATTAACGGCATCCAAAGCGGGTTCCACACACGGCAAAAAAACGTATCTCGAGGGACTGTCTCACTGCTAAATCCTCATAAGAGTATACGCCAACGCACTTATTAGGCACGGTTTTATTATAATTTGTTAAGGGGTCGCAAATAACAAAGGGAATTTGTTCGAGGAAACACTGTTCTTCACTCATAAACTTCCTTTCGCCACACGTTGCACTTTTGTGTTACACTACACGCAACGTTTTTTTTTTTTTTTGTGAACTTTTGTTCCTTTTTTATAGTTTAGTTTTTAGTTTTTTTTTTTAATTAAAAGCAAACGCCAATTTTTCAAATAACAATATCTCAAAATAATGCCTGACCACCAAAAAAATAAAACCAACTATCTGCCGATCCACCGCCAAAATCCAACTAACTCAAAACCTCCCAACCGACCGCTAAAACGGACCATCCTCGTCCAATCACATTGAGTGACGTCATCGACAACGGATAAGGCATACGATCACCACACTCAAATCAATGCAGTACAATGCATTGCATATGATGACCGAATGCAATACCGGTTGTCGACATCAATCCAACACTGTGTGTATGCATCCACCATCTAGTGACATGAAGAGCCCACCGTCCGTCACGAATCACCTACTAGTGTAGTTACTACGTGATAAACCTAGTACATCAGATTGCAAAATGTGGTGGAGACAAATTTTTTTTTGTTTCTTATGTTTTTTAGGGTGCTGAGAACGAATCCGGAGCTTCCCACCAAAATTTCGTTGCGGAACAGGGTCAAAATCGTGAAAAACCCTAAAATTTTGCTGTTTTTCCGTTATTTGCCCCCCAATTCTGCAACTATTTATTTCTGCGAAAAACTCTCCATGAATATTTTAGAGAGCACATAATTGTGCGTCCAAAGAGACATAAATATTAAAAATCTGTTGAGCGGTATTACTACAGTGGATAATTTAAATTTGCCATTTTTAACATAGTTCCATTTTATGAAAAAATTGTTGAGATTGAATGGTTTTTCATTTTTGGTCGTAAAAGTTGGATTTATCTTGTACAATATGTATTTTGGAGTGCAGAACCTGAATCTGTAAGTTCCCACCAAAATTTCGTTGCAAAACAGGGTCAAAATTGCAAAAAACGCCAAAAAAATGACTATCAATTGTAGCAATACCGCTTAACAGATTTTAACGATTAATGGCGCGTTGGATCCGCAGTTACGTTTTCTCTAATATTTTCATGGACAGGTTTTCGGAGAAATGTACACTTTCGGAGTTATAAACAAAAAAACGGGAAAACTCCGAAAATTTTGGGTTTTTTCGCGGCTTTGATCCTGTTCCGCAACGAAATTTTGGTGGGAAGCTCCGGATTCGAGCTCAGCACCCCAAAAAACATAAGAAACAAAAAAAAAATTTTCTCCACCACACTTTGCAATCTGAAATCACCTCGGAACTACACTAACAGCATCGTCGCTATAAATCAAGCAGCGAACATCCAACGTTACATGTATACGCACAGCACGCACAGCATGCGTACAGAAAAAAAAATGCATTCGATTTGATCTCTAGCAGACGGACTGGATAGAAATCAAATTGAATGCCTGTATCGATGTGCAGAGTGTAGTTTTTGCATGTTGGATTTTCGCTGATCGAATTATGGATGAAGCCGTGGATGATTCGCGACACTGTTTTTATCTCTCGGACTGCATTTTCCAAATGCGATTTAAAAGAAATAGACCAAGAAATCAGTTTGTGTCGTCTGTCACTGTTAATTCTGAGTAAAATTTATAAATCTTTTTTTTTAATGGAAATACGGTTAACGGTTTTGATAAGATTCGCTCCAAATTTAACAAAATTATTACAGTTGCTAAATTGTATTGCTGGGATGATTCAGCTAAAAAATTAATATTGATAAAATAACTTGAAAGACACGGAAATATGAGACTCCCTAACTAGGTTCCTAACTAGGCAAAGCTGTATACCATACACTAGTCGGCATATGTATATATTTTGACATCTGGTACTATCGAGCCCAGACACTGATTTTGTTTAACTGGACTAGAGCGAATAAGGGTGAATTTCTTATAAGGAAATCAAAGTGCATACCAATAGCAATAAATATGCTCAATATTTTTTTCCTGTCCGTTTTCGCACTCTCTTGCTATAATTCAGATAGGTGCGTAATTCTCGTGAGGCATAAGTATTTTGACAATATTTTAATCTTTGATTATACACCTAGGCCAGTCAATAAACCGAAAAATAAGGCGTTAGGTCGCAAAAAATTGCTCGGCCCTGGTTTTTTGGGATATTGTTAGGAAAGATACCAAAAGTGTACCACCAAGTTTGCAACTTCGAAAAACCTGTGCTAACCCCGTGACCCTAAAAAAACCTCAAAATTTTCGGACTTTTTTCATATTTTGTTTCTAATTTCTAAAAGGTAAGTTGTCCACTGCACTGTTAAAGCTAAGACAATCTTCTTTAATTTTAATGTAATCCCAACTTTGTAGGCGTAAACGATCCCAAGATACAGCACTTTAAACATTGTTTTTTGAAAAAAAAAGTTCGAAATTGTAATTTCAGTCATGTTTCGAGCTGAATATCGGCTTAAATGCGCATTCTACGGAGAAAGTAATGTGACATGAAGTTATAAACCAGTTACTTAGCTGTATATATGTCGGAACGAATGGAATCAGACCATGGGGACATAGGGCTGCCCCTGAAAACTAAGTTCTTCTAAGAAAAACTTTTTTCTTTGTCTACCAATATTAACCAAACTTCATCCAAGTATGAACACTACATTATAGAGCTGTCATACAAACCAACCTCTGGAAATTAGGTTCTTCTAAGAAAAACTTTTTTCTTAATGAACCAATCTTAACCACCCTTCCCCCAAACGTGTTTTTTAGTAAAGCTTCAAAACATATCTAAAAGTGCAGTGGACGACCTACTTGTAGGAAGCACCTTTTAGAAATTACAAACAAAAATATAAAAAAAACCCGAAAATATTGAGGTTTTTTAAGGGTTACGGGGTTAGCACTGGTTTTTCGGAGTTGCAAACTTGGTGGTACACTTCTGGTATCTATCCTAACAATATCCCAAAACAACAGAGCCGAGCAATTTTTTGCGACCTAAAATCGTTAAATGACTGGCCTAACCAATTTCTCTGCGAAAAAATGGACAAAACAAAATTTTTATAATGTTTTGTGTTGAATTCCAAGTAGAAAATGTGTTCAGTGTCTTGAAACATTGAAGAAATTCGAAGTTTCTTTTAAGCCTCCGTAGAGACAAGCTTCAACGTCAACCCTGGTTTAAAGGTTGGAGACGCTGCAATTGAATTTAATTTTATATGGCAGACTGTTTATTATTAAACACCAAAAGTGAATAAGAGAAAAAATAGAAAACTATTCCATGCATCACAGAAAGCGGATGTAAATATCGAATAATTACCGAAAAATCATAAAAATATTTACGAAAATGTCGTAATTGAAAAGGATATTATGGATACGAAGGATGTGCCATGGGAGGCACAGATAATAACGACCACCTTCAGCCTAGAACTAAAAAAGGCAAACTGCATGAATACGCATAATAATAAATAAATAAATAAAGCGAAATTAAAGAATGATTAAAAAAATACCGGCGTACAGAGGGCTGCGCCCGCAATACGAGGGTTTTTTAGAATTTTAATGCATAGTGAATATTTTGTGTATACATATATTTTATAAGCAATAAATAAGTATTATTTATAAGACCGCCCCTCCCTGGCCGGTGAAACTTTTTTTATTGAATTGAATATTAATAATACTGAAAGAAAAAAAATATTTCAGGGATAATTTTTTTCAGATTCACTTTTTCGCATTTTCGTTTGCAGTTTCCATGTTCCGAAAACCACACAAACATTTCCATATCAATTTATTACAAGCCGTTCTTCTTCCTTACATAGTCATCTACATAGATACATATGGACATACCTAATTCTATTCTATTTCGTCCAGATTTACAGCAATCCTGAGCGCTATGGATAGCTCTTTTCATGTCTATACAGTAGACTCGGGTAAACGTGTACTTCGCCAAACGTGAAGGTGAACTATTTTATGTGAGCTACTACTCTGAAACGTGAACAAGTCTTGAAAGCCCTAAAACGTGAACATTAAGGGAGGAATTCATAGTCCTCACTTAAGGAATACGGATTCCCTTAAGGAATAATTATAAAGGAATGCTTATTGGGACAAAACGTCACTTTTAAATGCATTACCTCATTCAATAAAATAATTTAATTCGGAAGCCTAATTAAAGTAACTGACAAATAAAATATAAAGAAGTATCTAGTAGCTGCAAAATTTAAATTTATTTTTCAAATACGAGCGACTATGAACTGTAAATTTTATAAGGATTCCCTTATAGGTCAGTCAATTTATGATTTTAGGTCGCAAAAAATAGCTCGGCTCTGTTTTTTGGGGATACTGTTAGGGTAGATACCAGAAGTGTACCACCAAGTTTGCAACTTCGAAAACCTATCCTAACCCCGTGACCCTCAAAAAACCTAAAAATTTTCGAAGGTTTTTCATATTTTGGTTTGTGATTTCCAAAAGTCGTCTGCTTGATTCTCAAAGCTAATAAAACCTTCTTTAATTTGAGTCCAGCTTTGTAGGTGCAAAGGATCTCAAAATACTCGTACAGCACTTTAAACATTGTTTTTTTTTTTGTAAAAAAGTTCGAAATGCTGTATCTTGGGATCCTTTGTACCTACAAAGCTGGCGTTGCACTCAAACTAAAGAAAATTTTGATAGCTTTAAAAGTGCAGTGGACGACTTTCTTGTGCCTTACAGGCCTTCTACATCTGCAACTTCGTTGCCAACCTAGGTTGCAGGTACCTAACTACACACTTGCAACATTCCGGAAACCACGCCATTCACGTTCTTGCAACCTGGTACTGGAACCTGCATCATGCCTACAAATGACTTATTTTCCGTTTTTTTTTGCGTGTTACCAACTTAGGTTGGCAACCAAGTTGTAGGTGTATAAGGGCTGTAAACCACTTGTGGAAAATAGAGAATCGACTGCACTTACGTCCCATAACGTATACGGTTTCTCGCAATGCCTCATAATTTGACCACAGTTTTTCAGTCGAACTCTATGCATTCAGAGAACTAGCGTGAAATTTTGTCGGCCTGTTTGCATCGACCAGTAATTTAGGTACGCTCTCCAAGTACTGCTCCCTTTCAACAGCTTTGGTTTTTACAATTTGGTTTGCAAAATTTTCGACAAGAACTTGACTGTGGAATGCTCTTGATACCGCCAACCGCGGCAACGATATTGTCTAAATAGATGAATTAATATTTATGGGGGAGTTAAATTCCCTTTCAGACTAAAGGTACGTTGTCCTCGACGCGGCCGCACGACAGCGACTCGCTCATTCCATATGAAAACTCGTTTTTAAAATGAGAGAGAAACGAGTTTTTATGGAATGAGCGAATCGCTGTCGTGCGGCCGCGTCGAGGACAACGTACGTAAGCTGGACTCAAATTTAGCACTTTGGTCTTGTTTAATTTTTTCTTTAAGTCGACTGCATTTGACTCCTTCTCGAGATCCAGAGCTATAACGATCAGATCGTTGATTTTGTGCGAGAGTACTTAATTGTCAAAACTTCATCTTGCAAGCTCAACGGCGTCCCGGCAACTTAAGTCGAATGAGCAAAAAACTACCATCAGAATGGAATCCTGCCCAACTTCGGTTTAAACTTTACTGTGGGATTCCGTTCTATTTTAAAGGTACGTTGTGCTAGACGCGGCCGCACGACTGCGACTCGCTCATTCCATATAAAAACTCGTTTCTCTCTCATTTTAAAAACGAGTTTTTATATGGAATGAGCGAGTCGCAGTCGTGCGGCCGCGTCTAGCACAACGTATCTTAAGGAAGTGGAAAAGCATGTACCCCTAAATGTCTCCAGCCGACTGTCGGATAATGTTTTTTTCTATGGATGCTGTGGATGTGAGATAAGAGGCTTCTCGGTATGTTTCAGCAGGAGATGCGATCCTGGAGAACCAAGCAAAGCCAGATTTCAAAACGGACATTGATGTCGCAAGTGGAATATGCTGCCCAAAAGCCAAAAATAGCACTGAATATAAACAAGTTACGTTTTAAAAAGCAGAAACGGAGGCCAGTTGAATGTAATCATAATAACCAGTAAAAGTCTAAACACTTTCAGGGGCAATTTTTCTTTAAATGGTCTTAAAAATCATTCTCGACTGTCCTTTCCTAAAATTAAAAAAAAAAACAATCATGAATGGGTACTCGTTTAACATCGTGAGTGAGTTCATAGTTCGTCACAAGGGGCGTGAGTTCGAAAAACAAATTAACTCAATTCGTTCACGGTGAGTCTCGAACCCGTGTGCAAAGAATTTGCGGCCACTAACCATTACACCAGCTAAAATACTCTAAATTTTGCCTAACAATATTTTCGCGACCAACGATTTCAAATCCTTAGAAAATCTTGATATTGAAAAAATTTCGGGCTTGCCCCCCCCCCCTGACCGAAATCCTGGCTACGCCCATGGATACAGTTATTCCAATGAAAATTCGTAGACATATTCTATATGTAATTTTCTAAAAACCCTTAGCAGAATTTTCATATTTGGAAACCTAAGAGGGGCTCCACACGAACAAAATTGAAATTTTACAAATTTACTGTTATTTACTTTTCCTTAGCAAAGGTCACCAGTCTTAATATTTAACGTATATAAGGCCCTACTGACCAATCTTCGTGCAAAGTTTCATATCGATCCCTATAACGGCTTAGAAAAACGGAGCTCGAAAAGGAAGATTAACTTTAAACGCCAATAACTTTTTTACCGTTACTCGAAACTTGAAAATTTTAACTGATATGAGGTGTACTCGTTTAGATCTTTGATTTAAATACCCATATGTCAATTTCCGATAAAAACTAAAAAAGTCGACTTTTTTCAAACGTTCGGGACACCCTGTTGTCTTCTTCTTACCAACTTCTAAGGTATATGTGCCAAAGACTGTAACCATTCTACACATTCCTACCAAATTTCATGACAATTGGTTGAGCCGTTCGCGAGTTATTTACTGAACAGACGGACAGACGGACAGACGGACAGACGGACGGACGGACGGACGGACAAAATCGATTTCATAAGGGTTTTTTGAAAAAAATTTTCTAAAAACCCTAAAAACCATCAAAAGCAAACTTCTTTTATTAAGGAGTCCAAGTTCAAGTCACTGCAACTTTTGGAAAAAGTTTTTTCAACAATATGCGTTATTTTATTACATTTATTCAACAAAAAAAAGAATACTTAAAGAAAATGCCCGGTTTATGTTGAACAACGGATACCAAAATGAAAACCACAGTGGAGGCTCTCCCATGACAAAGAAAAGTTCGTGTGACGTATACTTTATTCTAACGGCTAAACATGGCGGACAGCAAAGACTCTATAAAGTAAGCCCAGAAGTCAACACGGATAATATGGGCTTTTGGGCGGCGAAATTTTTTCTTGAATGAGGTTGGTTGGGCAACATGATCGCAAAACGCAAGGTAGTTAGGATCCTCACAAAAAGAACTTAGAATGTCACTTACGCAATAATTTAAGATTCAAAAGTCTAGGTCAAGCAAACGCGGATAGGATATGGATATGATGATTATGATGACGCCTACATGTGGGTGTTCAAGTTTCGGATATCAAATGCCTAAAACTGCAGTCTGAACAGAACAGAATTGTGCGGATGATAGACTTTTCAAATCCCTGTCTCTGAATAAATGATACCACCAGACTGAAATTTTTCCTAAAATTGCGATTAATACCAGGTGCCAACAGAATGAGGTAGTACAGCAGTGAGACAAAAATGTAGGGGGAGGAAGGTTCAAGCGCCCCTCCCTGCCCTGCCTCCTCAAGATGTCGCATTTATGACAATAAACCACGGACGTCCAAACACGGAAGAAATCCAGCTAATTGAAGTTTATCGGATGCACCAGGATGTTATGGAAAGCTATTTATCTATTTCAACGGCGTACATAATCCACTATCAATCTGCCTGGGATAGCCCCTAAGGGGCGGTAATTTGTCCTCTTACCCGGGGCGGCGTAAGTGCTAAAGCGGGCGCTGCTTCGGGCAACTCCGCCAATGAAAATAGTGTTCAATACTATTCCAGACAGAATCACCTTTTCGAATGAATTAAAAAATCTTGAAGCTAGGATGGGTATACCATCCTTCTGTAAGTCTGTGAGTCCCGTAAATAATTGAAATAAATAAAATTTCCAATTACTCGACTCCATAGTCGATTACATATTTAAAAAAATCCTTTACATAGACTATATCTCAGACAAAAAAAAAGAAACATTATCCATTTCCAACGAAACGAATGTCGCTTTATTAATTTTATCCTTGTCCCCTACTGTTCAACTTAATATGACCCTCATCGGCACACAATTTTTTCGTTTAGCCGGAATTCCTATATACAAACACACGAGCAAGTGTCCATGGTAAGGCCATAAATTTAAGTAGGATGAAAATACTCCGACATTATACGAGAACGAGAACAATTTAAAATACTATTATGTCGACAGCATCACGTACGCGGAGGTGGCGAAATAAAAATCGTTTGAATTCGATTTAAATTTAATTATACTCGAATTGAATTAATGCATTATCCTGATCTCCATACTGTTGTATACGTATGTATGGCGAACAACGACGACGCACAGCAAGTAGGAGCGACGTGACGCGACGCGATGTTAGCATAGACCCCGAGGATAAAAAGGAAGTAGGAGACTGCCTCCAAATTAAAGTAAAGGTTTGTACGTCCAAAGGAGGCTACACAAGCCTCCCGGGCCCGGCAATACACTGGCACTCTTGGTCGTTTTTTTTTCGAAATGAATATTTTCGCACAGTATGAAAGCAGCCAGACCCAAGTCCGTGGAAGCCCGCAGTGTTCTTCGCCGAATGCTGCTTTTTTTCTGGCTGTTCTTATTGTAGGGCGAATGGATATTCGATGGGCTTCCATTTGCACGTTGGCAAAAGATAGGTACTCTCGGTCGAATAGCGACTATAGTAGCGAGGATTGGAAAAAGATTGAAATTGGTTGGGAATGAATCAGATCGATTACGTGTTTGCTTCTGTAATAATGTTGAGTTCGTTTCTGACGTATGCCCAATGCAGTTTTCGTTCATCGGGAGGTTTCTTATTTTGGACAGGTGTGTGCAGTGCCGTCGGAATTAAATTAGTGAAATTTTCGTAAAAGCACAGCTAGATGGAATGAATTCTAGTTATAGTGGCCAGTGCTTTCTATTTATAGATATACATAGTTTTAATTGATAATTTGATCAGAGGTTTCTGGTTACTGTAACTTTAAAGTATAAACATACAATCCTAGGAATTTCATTGTATATTTCCTTACATTGTATAACTTAACATATTCACACAACCTTAAGTGAAACCGACATATGTATCGTAGCTGATCCAATTACCGGCAAATCATCGTAATTGACACTCAATTCTCATGCTTTGCATCTTGAGCTCATCTCGTGGCATCTACCGGCGAAATCTGTCCTACCAATTTCCTATTTGCTATTCAATCTCTCACCCAATTTTAAGTGGCGTACAATCAACTTGTGACACCAATCATTAAGGTGTGCTCTAAATAATGGTTTATGTGACACACATATACAATTCTATTCTCTCCCCTGACACAGACATCACTACGAATCCATCATTTATAAGGCACCTCCCGGTTTTGATATAGGCCCATGACGGACAAACAGCTTTTGCTTTAAATCTATATGATCCGTGTGCTGTTTGAGTCCCGTAGCTCTTGGCCCGACACGAGAGGACATACACCAAATTAGCTTTTCGACAAATGAATGTGTTTACGATTCAGTGGTGAACCCTGGGTGTATCTATAGCCATTTATCAATCATTGGACCTATTCAATTGTTCTTATTGACTGCAAATGTCTTCTTGCTGGTAGTCCTGAGTCCTTGCAAGATAAATGGTCCGAGATCGCCTCTCATTCATATCCCTTCATTATGTATATTGCGCCATCCACTCCGTTGAATTGTCTATCCGTTCTCATATCTACCGTATACATTGGTCGGATTGCAAAGCATCTACGGCAAAAGTACCTACATACCTTACGGTTCTGTACATGATATCGGCAAAGAGAGAAAAAAATATATTGCAGACTCTCGTCACGAATCCGTTCTAGCTCGCTTCTGTGTGTATACCACCTCTTCCATAAATATATGAAAGCGCTGTAGCCCGTATTTGCATACTTTTTATCTGACTTTACTGAAGAAATACGACTGCAAAGTATAAAAAAGGACATTCGGCATTTCCACATATGGTAAACAGTGAATTTTCAGTCACCCAAAAATGTTTTGATAAATGTATAAGTACACGTAATATGAAGGCCACCTGAAGCTCTACTGTGATTCTTGGAATTCCTCTCGTTGGGCAACGACAGTCAAATGCGAAGGGATAGCATAGATAGCCGGACCATAAGGTATGTCAAAAAGGCTATAAGAGCTCGTTAGGATGTGTGCCACTCAAAAAAGGTCAATTGTGTTTGGGTCCGGGACATTCGCGTGTACAGTATAGATAGCCATAGAGTGTTATCAAACCCCCGTGGAAGGGAATACTGGCATTTTCCAGCCTTTTGTCAAGACTATTGTGTACGGATGCGCTTGAGCTTCAGTTCGTTTGTCTGGGTTGTTTGTAACGTGAGCTGTACTTACCGAAGTCCGAAATATATCAGATAAAACGACAATCATCGCATAAGAGATATGATCGACAATCGCATAACCTATACAAATGATGAATTGAAGCAAGCATATGAGTGAATGAAAATAAGAACGGTGTCTGTTGTTGGAATGAAATATGATTTATACTTGTTCTTCTTCCTCTTTTAGTGGTGTAGAAAGGTGTGGATCCGCTATCCGAGTAATCGCGGAGAGACGAAAACTCTCCTGGCATCGTACAGATTGGGCCATGTATTTGCGAACGGATCTCCTTTCCCCTCCCTCCCCCGTTCGCATATACATGGTCAAATCGGTACGAAGCTAATTACAAAAAATCACTCTGGAAAGTGTCGATCTCCAGTTTTACTGTTCCCCCCTATGCGGAGATATTCTGGTATCCGTGCTCAAAGGCTAAGCGACTTGAATATCTACGCATAGGGAGGTACTTAGACGAACACCTAATCCACGGTGGAACAGCGTACGCCAAGGGATGCGTGGTCAAGAGGGTGCTTGATCGCTAGTATGCGGACTCCGGGAAGTGTCGACCCCCGGATTCATTTAGACTATGGGAAGGAAACCCTAAACAACAAACCAAAAATGGAATTTGAAATACTGACCAAAACTTACGGTGCAGGGCCTCGGAAACCCAGTGCCGGCGGCTGTGGGAGTGAGCAAGCGGGCTCCCCGTCGTCGATATCCCTCGACCGCAGTGTTACAGCAGTGGCGCAACTGGCTGCCGTAGCATAGAAAGCTACAGGTGTAGATACCATAAACGTGAATACCCATCCGAAAGACGCAGCCTTAGAATCGGATGTAGGTGTAGATGAGGTGGTGGGTACGCCAACAGGAGCAAATCCGTTCAGGAAAGTTCTAAACTCTCGAGGTCTCCACAACAATAGCCTCTAGTCGTTGTTACGAAAAGCGACACAACGGAAGAGAAGCCAATAGACATTGTGCTATATGTACAAAGTTTATTAGCCAAAAAAGAGAGGGATTTTAACAATTCATGGGTACTTATACTAACTAATACAAATGCATCTTAACCTATATAACTAATTCTTATGTATATGCAACTACATATATACGACATCCTCTTTCTCCACGAAATGCAAACAATTCAATTAACGATCAATTTTGCTTACTGTCGGAACATCTTGTTTGAACGTTTTATGACAAATTTATTTAAATTTAATATTTTAAATTCGTACAATAGTTATACATTTTTTGTTTTTATCTTTTTTAATTTCATAAAGGCAAACTAATTAAATTTTCTGATATACAATTAATTTCATTCAAGATAATAATTCATTTAACTCAAAATTTGTAATTCATTTTGCTACTTCTTTGTGTTATTGTAAACGATCTGGCGGTTTTGTTGCTCGGCCAAATCTTGTTCGATAAGTTGTATTAGGTGTATTCGATTTTGTTTCATTTTGATCAATTTGTTGATGAGGTGGAGCTTGCTCGGTACTTTCTGAACCACGCAAATTATAATTTATTTCATCATTATCATGTTGATCTTGAAACTGTGGTGAATTCATTGATTTTCTTAAGTGATGCGAATTTCGCCTTAGAATGCTTTGGTTTTCAGTACGCACTAAATAAGAACGCGGTTGGTCGTGTTTGTCAACTATTCTTCCTGGCTCCCATACATTCCCCCTTCGAATTACCACATTTTCCCCAGGACTATATTGTTCTTCTTTTCGACATTTGTGAGAATCGTGTAATTGAATTTGTTTTTGTTGTGTGATCCTAATTCTTTCTTGGACAAATCTAGGTATTTTAGGCTTGAGAGTATCACTAGTTACTGGTAGTTTTGTGCGAAGTACCCGGTTCATAAGTAGTTCGCAAGGTGCATAGCCTAAACTGGGAATTTTGGTGCATCTCTGCTCCAATAAAGCACTATCAAGATCACCTTCTCCTAGCGATGTCTTTCGAAGTAACATTTTTGCCATGTGTACTCCCTTTTCCGCCAATCCATTTGATCTTGGATATCTTGGACTGCTGAATGTGAACTTGAAATTCCACTGCTCGGCGAATTCTCTAAGTTCGAAGGAGTTAAATGGTTGGTTATCTGCGACAATTGTCTGCGGTATGCCATGAGTTACAAAAATATGCTTTAAAGCACATATGACGTGATATGCAGATTTGCTTGGAATTTTCTTGATCTCGAGCCACTTCGAATAGTAGTCGATTCCTATTAAATAACTACTTCCTCCAAATTCTGCTATATCAACAGCTATCTTTTGAAAGGGTAGATTCGGGATCTCATGGGGATGTAAACATTCATGTATATTTGCGGGCCTATATCTTTCACAAACGTAACATCTGTTTATCATATTCGTTATGTCTCTATTCATATATGGCCAGTACAATAAGCTGTTGGCTCTGCTGATTGTTTTCGTTATTCCCAAGTGGGATTCATGAAGCTTTTGTAACATTTGGCCAATTAAAGCGTTTGGTACAAAAACCCGATTTTCAAAAAATAAAAGATTGTCCTCATAATAAATTTTATCCTTCACGTTCCAGAAGAATTTTAGGCTATCGGGTAATTTATCTTTTGAAACTGGCCAACCTTCATTTATCACTTTAATTAAATTTTGTAGAATCGCATCTTCTTTCAGACATTTTATAAAAACTTGCTTCATACTATCACTTATATCTACAGAATGAACCAAATCCCGACATATGTCATCTATGTCTGCTTCAGATTCATTGATTGAATTTCTGGATAACATATCCGGTATTAGTAAGTATTTACCAGGAACATATTTCAGCTCAAAAGTATACTGTCTTAATTTCAGAAACATTCTCTGAAGTCGGGTAGAAGGAATATCTGAAATCGATTTTTTAACAATAGTTACCAACGGTTTGTGGTCTGTATGCACTACAAAGTTCCTACCATATATGTAATAGTGGAACTTTATAGTGGCATAGACTATGGCCAGAAGCTCTTTTTCAATTTGTGAGTAATTGATTTCTGTGGCGGTAAGACTTTTGGATGCAAATGCGATAGGTTTATTCTCCTGTAGCATAGTGCAACCCAATCCATTCTTAGAGGCATCAGTCTGTATCGTTATCTCTTTATTAGGATCATAGGAATGCAGTACAGTTGCATTAGAAAGTTGTAATTTAATAGAATTTAAAATATTTCTATGGCTTTCTGTCCATCTAAAAATATTATTCTTTTTTAGAAGTTCTCTTAAAGGGGCATTCTGCTCTGAAAATCCTGGTATAAAATCTCTTAAATAGTTAAGCATTCCTAAAATTCTTTCTAAATCCTTTCTATTTTCCGGATCTTTCAAATTCATAATAGCTTTAATGCGATCAGGGCTGGGCCTCAAACCATTTTCATCGAAGATATGTCCTAAATAGTTTACTTCTTTTACGCAATACTGTAATTTATTTGAATTAAATTTAACGTTGATTTCTCGAGCCCTTTCTATAACCCGCTTCAAGTTATTATCATGTTCCTGTATCGTTCCTCCACCAACAATTATGTCGTCAATATACACAAAACACCCCGGTATATCGCCGAAATATTTCGTGTTCAGTTGCTGGAACTTTTCAGGGGCTGAACTGATACCAAACGGTAGAACATTAAATTGATACATGCCGAAAGGCGTGCTAAACACGGTTAGCTCCTTAGAAGCTTCAGTAAGAGGCACCTGCCAAAATCCTTCCTTTAAATCTACAACTGTGAAGATTTTTTTCCCTGCCATAGCTAACCTAAAATCGTCTAAAGTGGGAATTAAGAAATGTTCGTAGGCGATATTCTCATTCAACTCTTTTGGGTCGAGACAAAGTCTTAATGTACTATCTTTTTTCTCTACGATCACTAAATTATGCGCCCACGCTGCTGGGCCTTCTTTCTTTCTAATTATGCCCCGTTTTTCCATATCCATCAAAGTACTTTTAAGTTTGTCTCGCACGCCATATGGTACCCTTCGCGGAGGCTTATGAATTGGCTCAGCATCATTTTTCAGTTTAAGTTCACAGTGTTCTGGATAACTCCCGAATCCACTAAAAACGTCTATATTTTCCCGAACAAAAGATTCTCTACTTCTGTCACGATTCCCACCACTAACTTCTATACTATTTGCTTGTATATTATCCCCACACCGCCTAACTAAATTTAATTCCACACTTGTTTGCAACCCAAGAATAGGAGTCGCTTTTACATCCACTATCAAGAATTCCACTATTTTGGAAACACCATTGCGGAGCACAGAAATAGGAACTTCAATTTTTCCCAAAACAACTAAATTTTGACCACCATATGCTTCTAATTTAGCACTAACTGACGACATTTTGTGATTCGATTTAAACTTGCCGAGATTATGCCATATTGATTTTGGTATAATGTTCACCGCAGCTCCACTATCAACTTTGAAATTTATAACTGTGTCACCAATCAAGACTTTCTCAAACCAAAATGTATTAAATTTACCTCCACCGTTCAAATTATCAATATATAATGGTTGATCGATATCACCTGGAGAAACTACCGAACAAGATATGTCACTCACGTTATTTTTTGATTTTTTGCAAACAGTAGCAAAATGATTTTTCTTTGAACAAATAAAACAAGTTTTACCGAATGCAGGGCATTTACCTAAGACATGACTTCTGTTGCAAAATTTACAATTAATATCTCGTTTAGAATTTTGAGGTCTTTTGTTCACTTGTTGGTGTTGCTGCACAGAATTAGACATTTTTTTCGAAAATTTTACCTGATGTATCACTGTTCCCTGCATCTGCTTAACTTGCGCGTCAGTCACTTCGGCTATACGACAATACTCCTTTGCCTTCTCCAATGTCAACTGGTCAAGTTTGATTAATTTCGCTTGAATATTGCTGTCCGAAATGCCGATAACAATACGATCTCGCAGCATCTTCTCCTTCTCGTTGCCGAAATTGCAGTTTTCCACCATGTTGGAAATATCGGCCATGAAGTGATCGAATGGTTCGCCTTCACGTTGAAACCGAGAATAAAATTTAAAACGCTCATATACCTCATTTGAGCGTGGATCGCAGTAATCCTTGAAAGCGTTTGTAACATCAACTATGCTGCCTTTTTGCGTCTCCGTCAGGTTGAACGTTTGAAACACTTCGATCGCCGCTTCCCCAGCACAACTTAGAAATCGTGCCACCTGAATCGGTTCCGACTCCTTGGTGGTCTTTGTAGCCGTTGCGTAAATCTCGTACAATGAAAGAAACTTTTTATAATTTTCTTTCAAATTACCTTCCAATAGAAGTGGCGACGGCTTCTTAAAATCCATTTTATACGATTCCGCTCTTTTTCAAAAAATCGGGGACTAATGGATCGGCTCCGGCTGCGCCATGTGCTATATGTACAAAGTTTATTAGCCAAAAAAGAGAGGGATTTTAACAATTCATGGGTACTTATACTAACTAATACAAATGCATCTTAACCTATATAACTAATTCTTATGTATATGCAACTACATATATACGACAGACATGTTCGCAAAACTGGGCGAGCTGATCATCGAAACCATGGAGTTCGTAGAGTCGAAACCCAATATACACGGCGCTGTAAAGAAGAAGCTCAGGAACCTACGTGTCATGTATAGAGGAGCCAAGGACCAAATATATGGCAAAAAGACCAAAAAGCTCCAAACCGATAAAGAAGTCCAGACTTCACCTCCAACTCCTAAGATGCCAGTTCCAGAACGGTTGAAGCGCGGGCCGGACATGGAGGAGACTGCATCTCTTCAAACATCAAAAAGGAAGACAGCGCAGTCTCCTAAAAAGAAGATAGTGGAACAACAGGAGGAGTTGGTTCAATCAGGAAAGCCCCCTCTTAAAGAAAACCCGATACCATGGACCAGGGTAGAAACGAAACGGGAAAAGAAAAACAAAGTAAAATTCAAGAAGATAAGGACAAGACCTGATGCGATGATCATTTCCCAGTCGGAAGCAATGACATACGCCGATATCCTAAAGAGGGTGAAGTCGGAACCACGACTGAAAGAAATGGGAGATAGCGTTTCACGAATCCGTCGAACAAGAAACGGGGAACTCTTGTTCCAACTGAAAACCCGCGGCGGTGATTCAGTGGATGAATACAAGGCAATTGTAACGGATCTGTTGGGATTAAATCCATCTAGCGTCAGAGCCTTGCGGCAGGAGACGAGGATAGAGGTTCTTGATCTCGATGAGGTCACAACAAGGGATGAAGTACGGGCGGCGTTCGTAGAGAAATTGGAAGTGGAGATTCCTCACGACGCCGTGAAGTCGTTGAGGAAGGCATACGGTGGCACGCAAAAAACAACTATAAGCTTGCCTACAGATGTGGCCAACAAAGTTGTAGAAGTGGGCAAATTGAAGGTGGGATGGACGATCTGTAGGGTAAAATCGCAAATCTCTCCGAAGAGATGTTTTAAGTGTCTGGCATTTGGCCACGTTGCGAGGGACTGTAATAGCCAGCAAGATCGGTCGAACATGTGCTTCAAGTGTGGTGAGGATGGCCACAAAGTGGCATCTTGCGACAAGGAGCCCAAATGCATTTTCTGCAAAGAGGCAGCAAGGGCCAACTACAAGCACCAAACTGGATGCGTCAAATGCCCAGTATATCAGGAGGCCATCAAAATGATCCCTTAATGAGGTTCTTGCAGCCTAACTTGAATCACTGCCAGGCAGCTCAAGACCTGGTGTCACAGACGGTAAAAGAAAAGGAGGTAGACGTTGCAATTATCTGCGACCAATATAAAAATCTACGTAGCTCGGTCTGGATCGCAGACAAGGACAACGAGCTAGCAATTTGGACTTGTGGACGTTATGCGTTCCAGCAGAGTGTATCGGGAGAGTTAAATGGGGTGATCACAGCTAGGATCAACGGCATTTACGTGTATAGCTGCTATGCTCCGCCACGGTGGAGTGACACAGAGTTCGAGTGTTTTTTGGACGCACTTGTGCACGACGCAAGTACTCACACACCCGTGATAATTGCGGGAGACTTTAACGCGTGGGCTCGGGAATGGGGCAGCCGCGAAACAAATAAGCATGGACGGACACTTTTAGACGCTTTCTCCCGGCTCGATATCGTTCTAATGAACTCAAAGAACGTTAACACCTTTAGGAGGGGAAATACGGGGTCCATTATCGACCTTACATTCGTAAGCAGTTCTTTAGTCACAACCACGGAGTGGCAAGTTAGTGAGCACTATACGCACAGCGACCACCAGGCAATTCTATTCTCGATAGCGCGGATAGATCACACATGAGTACAACGACAGCTCCAACTGAGGGATGGTCTACCAGACGCTTCGATGAAGATTCGTTCATAGAAACCCTATCCAGTTTAGCTACAACTAACGGCTCAGCCGAAGAGAAGGCATTGCAATTGATCGACCAACTATCAACAGCATGCGATGTCTCCATGCCAAGAAAAAGTTCGATCACTAATCGCCGAGAGAACTACTGGTGGACCGAGGAGATTGCCAATAAGAGACGTGAATGCTTAAAAGCTCGACGCCTTTGTCAACGCTCCATCAGATCAACGACGTACAATGTTCTACTCGAGGCTTATAAAGCAGTCCGTAGATCACTCAAAAAAGCTATTAAAACTAGCAAACAAAATTGCTTCAGACAGCTTTGTGAGGACGCCGACGCAAACCCTTGGGGAACGGCGTATAGAGTGGTCATGAAGAAGATTGGACAGAGAGCTCCCCAACTAAAATGTCCGGTTCTGCTCGAAGATATTGTCTCCACTTTGTTTCCGCAACATGATTTGGAACCAGCGACACAAGGACTTACATCGAATATCAATATAATTCCACCGATTACAGAGTTAGAACTTTTAAAAGCAGCATTAAGGCTTGAGGACGGTAAAGCACCAGGTCCTGATGGTGTCCCTAATAAGGCGTTGAAGGCGGCCATTCTGACGACGCCAGCAAAGTTTATCGACGTCTTTGGAAAATGCCTAGAAGAACGGACTTTCCCACAACCATGGAAAAGACAAAAATTGGTGCTTATTCCAAAGCCCAATAAGCCTGCTGGTGAGCCTAACTCCTACCGCCCTATTTGTTTGCTAGACACAACGGGAAAAGTGCTCGAGCGAATCATATAT
This sequence comes from Microchrysa polita, assembly GCA_949715475.1. Lineage (NCBI taxonomy): Eukaryota > Metazoa > Arthropoda > Insecta > Diptera > Stratiomyidae > Microchrysa > Microchrysa polita. Next base: position 63,358,506 of record OX454421.1, on the reverse strand, counting down.
AACCGATTATCGGATGTAGTGGAAGCACAGGGGCGTTTATCGGACCGCCAATACGGTTTCAGACGAGCACGATCTACGGTGGACGCAATTACCATGGTAACTGCTATTGCAAGGGAGTCATTACGTAACAGCACTTGTTGCGCTGTTGTAACTCTAGACATTAAAAATGCATTCAATTCTGCGAGCTGGGTTTGTATCCATGCAGCTCTACAAAGAATGTTTGTTCCCGGCTATTTAGCTATTATAATTAGGAGCTACCTCTCGCAACGCGTCTTATGCCTTGGTTACACAGTGCGAGCTATCGTGCGAGTTGGCCTAGACAGCTACTGCAGAGTAGCTACTTGCACCATGTGATCGCATCACGTATGATGCGGTCACATGGTGCATGATACGTGATGCGGTCACATGGTGCAAGTAGCTACTCTGCAGTAGCTGTCTAGGCCAACTCGCACGATAGCTCGCACTGTGTAACCAAGGCATTAAGCTATGACACTAGTGCGGGACGCAAGGAATACGTGGTCACAGCAGGGGTGCCACAGGGATCCGTTCTTGGTCCACTTCTGTGGAACATCATGTATAATGCTGTTTTTGAGCTTGCTATACCAAAAGGTGTGACAGTGGTTGGCTTTGCTGACGACATAGCTGTCGTTTCGGTCGCAAAAGACCCGGAGTTGGTCGAGATATACACGGGCGAGGCGATTACAACTATAAAGCCGTGGCTTCAAACCGTTGGATTAGAGCTCGCTGATCAGAAAACGGAAGCAGTTCTAATTAGCAAGCGGAGAAAAAAGTGTTCCCTCAAGATCCGAGTCGGAGAGTATGACATAGCCTCTAAGCAAGCCGTTAGGTATGTGGGAATCATGATTGACTCGAGGCTAAGCTTTGGAGAGCACATAAGGTATGTAGGTTACAATGCGGCGACTGCCACCACAGCACTAGCACGAATGATGCCAAACATAGGTGGTCCGAGAAGAAGTAGGAGGCTGCTACTGTCAAGAGTGGTAACATCTATCATTATATATGCCTCACCAGTTTGGGCCAGTGCATTACGTCTCGCATGCAATGCAAAACCTCGCGATATATCGTAGGTGTGCTTTGAGAGTGTGTTGTGCGTACCGTACCACATCGCATGAAGCGGCCTACGTGGTGGCTGCCTTTGCCAATCCTTGTAGACGAGATCAGCAGACTGTATAGCGATGTCCAAGGCGAATCAAAGGAGATGCACCCAGGGCGAAGAAACAATGAAAGGGTGGAATCTATGAGAAGATGGCAGGTTCGATGGGATGAGGCATCTACTGGCCGATGGACACATACCCTTATTCCGGACATAGCCATATGGGTTAATCGAAAACACGGAGATGTGAATTTTTACATTAGCCAATTTTTAACAGGTCACGGAGGGTACCGGTTTAGCCCGTCACGGATGCGTGTAGTGATCGCATCGAGGGCAGTGGTGGTACTATGCATTTTCCTGAAGCCGTGCTGATGGGGTTCTAGCTTAGCATGCTTGACAAGAGTGGGGTGAATAAGGGCCTCCAGCATCTTTGCGACAGCAGACAATATTGTTATCGGTCGGTAGGATTCGCCTAAACCAGCGCTATCCCTGGCTTGAGACAGGGGACAATCCGTCCTGCTTTCCAGATTTCAGGGATGGCAAGCGTAGAGATCGACAAGTTAAAGGCCGCCGTGAGATACTTTCCCTAAATCACTAGTACTCTTACACTCAAATTTGATGGCAATATTGTCTTTCCCGTTCCTGGGATTGGATAGGGCGCGGACAGTAGACCATAGTTTACTGACACCTTCATTGAGGTTGCAGTCATTGAGGTGCATTTCGATTGATTTCGGAGTTAAGCTACTGAATTCGGGGATCACCAGGGTGAGCGCGTCTGATGTTATCTCGTTCATCGGCTAATCTGGCGACACTGGTAGGGAAATTAGGTCGAACTTCCGGGATACGTCCTGGAGGAATATAACGTGCCGCTGCCTTGGCAATGACGTTCCTAATATTTCGTTCGGCCTTATGAACGCTAGTTGGTGTAGGTACAACTTCGTCAACGAGTATGCTTTAAAACCGTCCCAATCGCCTTTCTTGTGATTGACAACCGTTCGCTTCTCAGACTTAGTCAGGTTTGCTGGTTTGTCAATTCTTATAATGATTGGAAGGTGATCGGACGAGAGAGCAGTACGCGTCTCCCACAGAATAGTGTTCCTCGGGGATGGGTGTGTCCAGGGGACCATGGTCCTTGCCCATTAAAGTGTTGGCCTCGAGGTGGCTGTAGGTTGCTACCCGAAGTCAACCAGCTAGTGTTGCGATCCCGGCGTTGGGTTTCTGAAGGTGAGTGCATTCACTGGATGGAGAAATTCCCATTTAACAGTAATAGCTTGTCAGTAACACACCGAAGGTCCAAACCGGCCGAAGGATAAGGCCGTAAATGCTAGATGCACACGTTACTATTATTGTTGGCTGCTCATCACTGGTCTGGTATGATTTAGCTACAAAATGCATCTTGATTAAATAACTTAAAAGACAAGAAACTGTAAGATTTGTTCTTTACAAGGTCCCTAACTGGGCGAAGCTGTATGCCATTTCTCACTAAAATCCCTTTCAGATGGAATGTTGATAAATTCCACTACCTTCCCGGAGCGACTTCAAGTGACAGTTAAAATTGTATTCTGCAGCTCAGAACCCATATGCAATGAAAAGCATGAAAATATGGGTTACTCGCAAAAAAAAGTCTCCCTAAAGGGAAACATTTCTGATCTACTTATGTTATCGATTCATGAGACTCACTCGGTATCCCTGTTCTGGATATCAAGGACCTGAAAACTACTAAAGTTTTCCACGAGTGAAACGTATGTATTGGGACGCAGCCTCCGCACCTCCGTCAGTTACGGGTGGTCACTTGCTTCCGCCCATTTGTCCGTACTACCTGGCGGGAAACTATCACGGTCATACATACCGCAGCAGTATATGAAGCGGCAATGAAGGCATCTGGTTAGTTTTCCAGACTACAATTTTACGAAGTGCCTGGATTCAAACTCACATTTTTACGCCTTCAAGCATTTTAAAGTGCAGTGATTTTTTCACTGCATTGGTAATAATCCATAATCATCGGCCAGCGATCGCCCCTCCCTGCCCCCTGGGTACGCCCATGAATACAAGTGCATGCATACGATTGTATGCAAAACTTGCTTCATCGGTGTCGTCATCAAACAACTCTCCCGAGTGGCCGCGTTTGGATCCATCGTGTCGTTGTGTGGGTGATTGCGTGTCACGGCAAGCGGGACAACGAGAAATCTGCAAGCGGACGTATCGGGCGTTTTAGTACGCACTTTTTTTTTCAGCATCGTGGTTTTGTTAATTTATTTAATCTATTTAATTTATAAAAGTTTTGTGGAGTGATTTCGGGCCGTGTATTTCGAAAGGAAAAAGAAAATGCCGCAAGAGTAAAGTGTACAAGTGAGGTTACGTGTCGAATAGGGACCAACTACACGCACGTGCCCACATCAGGACTCGATGCGAGTGGAAGTCCCGAAGAAACCCGGTTAAGTACCCGATTTTGTGTGTGATGTCCCTCCAAACTTTTTGTAGATTTCCCATCCCCGTTCCAGAGGCGTATTTTGATTTTTCAGGGAGGCCCCCATTTTGAATTTTGCTTGGCCATGGCGGCCTCAAGGTCGCGAATATTTTCGTGATATTATGAGTGCAGATGGCCAGGGTCCAATGCCATTAGGGCCCAGGAGCACAAAATTAGAATGGCATTTGAACTGGCCGGCGCAGTTCAATTTAGATTTCCCACTTTTTCTTCTCCCTGTGTTTGTGTTCATCTTATCTTAGGCATGTGACTCCCTTTTTAATATGTAGTAGACCCGAGGCTGCGAGCGGCACAGACCCCGCCCATTTGCCGAGCCTGCTACAACATGCACATGAGGCTGCTCAGCTTGTAGAGAAGCACATTATCTTTCTTTTTCTTGTTTGAGTTTTCCTTGCCTGTACGGTCTTATGAGCTTCGTCCACATTGGCACTTGGTGCCGGTCCTTTCCTTACATATTTGGCGCCCAACATAGAGGCCATACTTGGTCAGGTTAAGAGTTTATTCTTTTACTAAGTGGTGTTTCTACCAAGCTAGCTGCTCTAAGGCAATATCCTTAGCTTCATTACTATACATTTTACCTTCTGGTAGCTTTCCCATTCCCAATTGGAGGTCATAATCACGCCACCCACCAAAAATCAGCTCATTCGGATAAAAACTAAGGGTACCTCTCATATAACGTGACCCAAGACAACTTTGTTCTATAAATACCTGCCACTTGATCGGTCACTTTGTATGGGAGATACGCTTAGTTTTTGTCCGAATCAGCTGAATTTTGGTGGGTGGGGTGACTATGACCTCCAATCGCAATAAACCAAAATTTAGCACTCTGTCCAGGGGGAGTTTTGGACATGCCGTTTTGCCAAATTCATATGAAGGATGTAGGTGAGCATTTTCAACACAAATATACATTTTTCTCAACACAAATTTACTATACATAAAATGAAATTAAAGATTTCACAAATGAAATTAACGCCATTCAAATTAACGATTTCGTAAATGAAACTAACGTTTGACAAAACAAATTAACGATTTGAAAAAACTGTTAGCCTGTTAGCACGCCAAAATGGACAGACAAGTGATTTGCTGAATGATTAATTTGACTTTTTAAATATTTAAATTCATTTGCGAAATCGTTAAAAACCTCGGAAATTTTTGACAGGAAGAAAGGGTCCCTGAGCTAGATTTTTGTACGGAGTATTTGGAAGAGAATACGAATTTCTGGATGGAATGAATGAATGAAATATGGGTTGGACTAAGTACCCGGAAGGGGTGGGCACTGCGACCAATAGTGGTCTATTGTGCCATAGTCCTTTTAATCTAAAAGACCCTCGACTAGCCTTATAAAGGCCAGAAAATCTTCCAGAGGAATGTTCCTACTCTCAGCAGAGCTTACACTGGTGCTCCCAATAAGAGAGTACCGAGAGCGAGCAACCGCTGGACAGTTGCAAAGAAGATGCACAGTGGACTCAATGTTCTCCAAACACAGGCGGCAGTCTGTCTCATCTGACCTACCTATTTTGTTCAGGTGATACCTTACCCAGTGATGACCCGAGAGATAACCTACAAGCAGCCTTAAATTTGCCCTGCTAAGGTGCATTACATTGTTGCCGCTGGTGGAGTTGATTAACGCTTTGGATTGGCGCAGTCCTGGAAGGCAATTCCAACGCTGCAGCTTTTTGGCGGTGATCCAATCCTTTATAATGGCTTTAGCCGATGCCCAGCCAAGACCGCAAAAGGGTTCCGGTCCGTAGAACGATGAAGAGGAGCCTTGCCTAGCCAGCTCATCCGCTACTTCATTTCCGTGGACACCTTGGTGGCCGGGTATCCAGTAGAGAGTAACTTTGTTGCCAGTGGCAATGTGCTGTAGAGTGTCATAGCATTCTTTGACCAACTTCGATGAAATGCTGTAGGAGGAAAGTGCCTTGATGGCGGCTTGACTATCCGTACAGATTGCGATGTGGGCGCCTCTTAATTTTTTCAGTAAAATTCTTTCAGCGCAGGCCTCAATGGCGTGGATCTCGGCTTGGAAGACGCTTGGCCACGAACCCATGGCGATTGAGATCCGGGTGTTTGGTCCAAAGACCCCAGAACCCGTCCCTTGCTCTGTTGATGAGGACCGAAAACTTCCTGCTGAAGCAAAGTACCGTTGTCATGTAATCTGAACTACTGCAGAACGGCGTGCTAGGTACCTGCAACAGAATTTTCATATGACCAGATTCGCGAACGCGCCCCTCAGATGATAGGCTGAGTCGGAGGGCCTGAACAGCCGCACACTCCTGAATGTGTAGGTGGAGCGGGGTTAAGCCTATGATAGCTTCGATTGCAGCTGTGGGGCAAGTGTGCATCGAACCAGTAATGCCCATGCAGGCCAGGCGTTGTAATTTGTTCAGCTTCTTTACAGTGGATATCTGTGTGGTTTTGGGCCACCATACGAGTGCAGCGTAAGATATGATCGGACGTACCAGCTGGCGACAGAGCCAGTCCGTAATTTTAGGGGAGAGTCCCCAGGTTTTACCAAATAGGTTTCTACAGGCCCATAAAATACGAGTCCCTTTTGTTGTCACATTTTCTATGTGGGTGTTCCATTTTAGCTTTTTATCTAGTGTTACACCTAGGTATTTAACCTCTTCAGAGTAATTGATCAGCGTACCGGCTAGGGTGATTGGCCCCAAGTCCGGATTGCGTCTTCTAGTGAATGGTACTAGTATAGTTTTCTGAGGATTGACACTCAAACCAACTTCCGCACACTAAAGCTGAACCAGGTTTAGAGCTGAGCCCATTACCTCACTCACTGTGCAGTCAAATTTGCCTTTGACTATGATAGTGATGTCGTCTGCATAACCAATGGCCTCGAAACCGTTTTTGCAGAGCCTAAGGTGGAGTTCATCAACGACAAGATACTACAGAAGCGGAGAGAGGACACCTCCCTGCGGGCAGCCTCTGACAGCGTTAACGCAAACAGAAGAGCCGCTAAGTGTTGATCTAATTTCACGTCCACGTAACATGTTCCCAACCCATGTGATCGTTGACGAAGGTATGTTTCTAGCCGTAAGGGCTCTAAATATACTGTCATAGCCTGTGTTATCGAAAGCACCCTCGATATCAAGGAGAGCACCCAGAGCGATTTCCTTGTCCTCGAGAGTACTTTCAATTGAGCTTACAAGTTTGTGTGGAGCAGTCACAGTGGATTTCCCTTTAGTGTAGGCGAACTGAGTCCTATGCAATGGACGGTCACAGTCCATCTTCTCCCTTATGTGCAGGTCCAATAATTTTTCCATCGTTTTTTAGGAGAAATGACGTCAAACTTATTGGTCTGTAGGATTTAGGTAGATCCTCTGGCTTGTTTTCGTGTTTCGGGATAAATACCACGTTAACCGCTCTCCACACGCTTGGTACATACCCCAAGGTGTAACTAGCCTTCATGAGAGTAATAAGGGGATAAATAATTATCCCAAGGCAGTTTTGGAGCAAGGCCGGAAAAATACCATCCGCTCCAGGTGCCTTAAAAGGTTCAAATAAGTTAATGGCCCATTTTACCTTCCTGAGGTAAAAAATAACTCCAGCAAGGCTTTTTAGCCGGCTACTCGGTATATGGATGTTTTCCACGATATCAGGCGGTTGTGATGCCGCTTGAACTGCATCAGGGAAATGGGTCTGTAATAGGAGCTCCAGTGTTTCTTTGGGGCATTCTGTGTAAGAACAAGAACCATCCTGTCTCTTAAGGAGGCCGATTCCATTTGAGTGCTCTTTTGATAGAGCCTTATGTAGGCGGGCTGCTTCCGGCAATGACTGGATACTTTCACAATGCTTTCTCCAGCGCTCTCGCTTAGATCGCCAGATGAGGGTGTTATATTCAGTAAGAGAGCTTCTATAATCATCCCACTGGTTTAAGTGTTTAGCTTTATTAAACTTCTTTCTTACTTGAGCTCGTTTGCAAACCAGTTCATCGTTCCACCATGGAACCCTTCGAGTAGTCGTCGGACCACTTGGGGTCGTACTATTGTGGTAAGAGGAGATTAAGGTTTCATTTAACATTTCCGCCGCTAGGTCCACCTCGCCGATTGTGTCGATGGTGTTCAGCAATTGATCGGCATGACAGGAGATTGATTCACGGAAAAGATTCCAGTCCGTCCTCTTCGGGCCGAAACGTGTAGAATGAGCCTCAGATTTTCCCAGGATTTCGAAACGGATGTGTCTATGATCCGAGAGGGACACTTCGTCGGATACTCTCCATTTCGTAATGGACCTCGATACGTTCCCGCTTGCCAGGGTGAGATCCAGAACCTCCTCCCTGTTCTTGGTGACAAAAGTGGGTTTGCATCCTCTGTTCATGACATATATCTGTTCTCGCATGAAATATTCAAGGAGATATTTACCTCTCCTGTTATCGTTGCTACTACCCCATACTCTGTTGTGGGCTCTTGTATAAGGGCCAGTTTGGCTTGTTTTTCGGCGAGCAGCCTGCACACAGTGGCCGATGCACCTTTCGCGTGGTGTAGGTTGGCCTGTAGCACTTTTATGGTGCTCATTATTGGTTGTAGAAAGAGCGGTCGACAAGGATGGATGGAACCCAAATTTAAAATGTGTCAAATAAACATCCTGGGTGATGGAATTAAGTCGACGCAACCCATGAAGCCCTTCAAATCTATATATATAAAAATGGACGTGTATTTGTGTCTGTTGCCAGTAAACTTCTAAACCACTGGACCGATTTGGATGATTCTTTTTTTGTTTTATTTGTCTTACATTGGAGAAGGTTTATGGACCAACAATTTTTTGAAAATAACAAAGGAAGTGGTTGTAAATATCGAAATTCCATTTTGTGTGAGAGTAAGTGATTAAACCTACTCGATTCATACGCTTTAAATTTTTATACGTTTACTAAATGAAATCGAACCGGCTTAAGGATATGATCTTTTCGAAACGGCTGGACTGATTTATGTGAAATTTTGTATATATCCTTGCTAGGTATGGTAATCGGTCGTAAACTATATTTCATGCCCCGAAGTGCCCTCCTCTTCTTTTTATCGTTATTTTACTATTTTGTACAGTAAGGGATAAAACCTACTCGATTCATACGCTTTAAATTTTTATACGTGTACTAAATGAAATCGAACCGGCTTAAGGATATGATTTTTTCGAAACGGCTGGACCGATTTTTATGAAATTTTGTATATATCCTTTCTATGTATGGTAATCGGTCGTAAACTATATTTCATGCCCCGAAGTGCCCTCCTCTTCTTTTTATCGTTATTTTACTATTTTGTACAGTAAGGGATTAAACCTACTCGATTCATACGCTTTAAATTTTTATACGTGTACTAAATGAAATCGAACCGGCTTAAGGATATGATTTTTTCGAAACGGCTGGACCGATTTTTATGAAATTTTGTATATATCCTTTCTATGTATGGTAATCGGTCGTAAACTATATTTCATGCCCCGAAGTGCCCTCCTCTTCTTTTTATCGTTATTTTACTATTTTGTACAGTAAGGGATTAAACCTACTCGATTCATACGCTTTAAATTTTTATACGTGTACTAAATGAAATCGAACCGGCTTAAGGATATGATTTTTTCGAAACGGCTGGACCGATTTTTATGAAATTTTGTATATATCCTTTCTGGGTATGGTAATCGGTCGTAAACTATATTTCATGCCCCGAAGTGCCCTCCTCTTCTTTTTATCGTTATTTTACTATTTTGTACAGTAAGGGATAAAACCTACTCGATTCATACGCTTTAAATTTTTATACGTGTACTAAATGAAATCGAACCGGCTTAAGGATATGATTTTTTCGAAACGGCTGGACCGATTTTTATGAAATTTTGTATATATCCTTTCTATGTATGGTAATCGGTCGTAAACTATATTTCATGCCCCGAAGTGCCCTCCTCTTCTTTTTATCGTTATTTTACTATTTTGTACAGTAAGGGATTAAACCTACTCGATTCATACGCTTTAAATTTTTATACGTGTACTAAATGAAATCGAACCGGCTTAAGGATATGATTTTTTCGAAACGGCTGGACCGATTTTTATGAAATTTTGTATATATCCTTTCTAGGTATGGTAATCGGTCGTAAACTATATTTCATGCCCCGAAGTGGCCTCCTCTTCTTTTTATCGTTATTTTACTATTTTGTACAGTAAGGGATTAAACCTACTCGATTCATACGCTTTAAATTTTTATACGTGTACTAAATGAAATCGAACCGGCTTAAGGATATGATCTTTTCGAAACGGCTGGACCGATTTTTATGAATTTTTGTATATATCCTTGCTAGGTATGGTAATCGGTCGTAAACTATATTTCATGCCCCGAAGTGGCCTCCTCTTCTTTTTATCGTTATTTTACTATTTTGTACAGTAAGGGATTAAACCTACTCGATTCATACGCTTTAAATTTTTATACGTGTACTAAATGAAATCGAACCGGCTTAAGGATATGATTTTTTCGAAACGGCTGGACCGATTTTTATGAAATTTTGTATATATCCTTAGTGTAGTAGTGTAATGGAGCCATAATTATCCAGAGAAGTTTTAACTGTATTAGAGGTGGTTACATCAACTGTTAAATACATAAACAACACTGCTTAACACTATTGAGCAACTCTGTCGAAAATTTGTAGTAGGGTAGGCTACCATGGAACACTTGATAACGTATAACGATATTCCAGTATAGGAAAAACTCTTAGGATTATCCTGACGATAAACTGCTTCGTTTTATACAGAAGATAGGACACATAACGGATTTTTGTTTGTTTGGTTAATCCATCTTACGCTAAGGAAGGTTTACAGACCGAGATAATTTTCAAAGTCTCAAAGGAAGTGGCGGTAAATTCCATTTTGTATGTATGGAATATTTAGTTGTCATTGGGTCAAATACAGTGTAACTTAGATAAATGTGACTACGTTTTTGCGAACATTTATCCTGGATGTTAGTCACAGCAATTTCATAATCAGCTACTACTTCGGAAATCCGTTGATACGAGTATATCATTTTTTTTAGCGGAGCGACACGGTTGAGGTGTTGCCGAACTCACGACAAAATTACCTAAAAGGTCATCGGACCCTCTTTCCGATTCGCCTCTTACGTCAATCCCAATAAATTCAAAATCGCTCATAAAGTTAAATTAGTGTAAAGTTGTGAGTCAAACCAACAACGCGAGCGCAGCGAGCACTAGATGAGAGAGCGAGCGAAGCGAGCTCTCTCAGCTAGTACAAAATAAAACCTTAGGGGCAGCAATTCGTCATCTTCCCCGGGGCATTAAGAGCGGGCACTGGTAGAGCAGGAGGTTTCATTGCGTGGAACCTACTACGGCTACCTTACTTTAGTAGGACTTGCTTATACAGTGCGTACTCGATAATCCGAAGTAATCCAGTTATCCGGATCGCCTCGAAGATTACATTGTCCGAATTTCAAGAGCTTCTCTAATCCGAATCTGACTTTTTTCTCATAATAACAGTGATATTATCGTCCGAAATAAAAACAACAGTTTTCTTTGTTCTTGGAAAAAACAAAATCTAGAATAACAGAGTGAAGTTCTTCGAAAATAGAAAACAGATTCTTCGAACAATTTGATTAAATTCGTCCATTTCCTCGAAATTTAGAGCAAATAGTCCGAATTCCTCTGTAGTCCGGATTGACCCTGGCTTTCAATAGTCCGGATTATAGAGTACGCACTGTAGTTCAATGTTTGTACACGACTCCTGCAACAGCAGGTCCAACCTAACGCTGGTAGTGGTTCTTGGTTCCAGTTCTCTGGCTTGGTATGTACGCTTGACAATCAGAAATCACATTTATCTCCATCCATTATAGATAATCTTACCCTTAAATGCTAGAGGTTGAAAACATGTATGCTTACTCCTATATGAATCTTTCCGAATATTATTAAATGAAAATGTTTGTGTTTTATTTTTAATACAAATTACTTTATTATGATCCATAGTTTGTGTGAAGTGGAAAAATCGTGTCCCCAGGAAAAACTATTTCTACGAAACTATGTATATGCATTTTCCATAACATTTCCCGGGATATTACAGAGAAGCTTCAGCTTTCAAAGCAGATCGAAACAAAGAGAAAACAGACAACTTTAAAGAAATTTTTCAAGACAACATTTCAGATGCATATTACCAATGCGAACGATTATGGGTGATTGAATTTTTAAATTACGTTTCAAAGCGCGCCTCGCGATACATCTACACACACAAAAACCCATAGACGCAGATACGTTGCTTATATCCTCATAATTCAGGTTTACGATATCTCGCTCACTTTGTAATGCCCGCTTTTAAGTTCGCTCTTAAGATATTGTCTATCCTTAAACAATTTCGTTATCCAGGACCATGCATGGAACTACACATACATCACCTCCACACAGAGTCCTCTTCGACGATATGTGAAACGATTTTGCCGTGGGGGTGTTGCAGGATAAAAAGATACTTGCCCTGTACGAAGACACCGAAAGAAGAAGAAAAAACAGGACTCTGCTGGGAGGAAATGCTTCACTACACTATTATGTGTTTGCCTGAGACCTGGAGTTGGGTCGAGGCCACATATCCGCACGAGGACGGCAGCGGCGTTCCGGCTTCATGCCCTTCGCCTTCGACCCATCTACACGCCATCTATACTCGCCTTTCTGTCCTGTGCCATTCGGTTCAATGTTATTTCTTAACCGAGGCGAAATTTTTATCTTAACTGTTTTCCTTTTGGCATTCAAATAACATGCAAAATGGTTTAAAAGGGAGCAAAGTGAAATAAGCCGAAATCGTTGTTCGAAACGATATCTCCGTCTTTTAGTCTTTTAGCGAGGTACCTCCTATATATGGTGCTCAGTGCTTTTCGTTCGGCATCCATTCCGTATACACTCATCCACTTCAGGTCGCTGCCGTCATGAAAAGGGATCCTTCCTTCGTCTTTCAAGGAAGGATAAATCGACTTTGCCCGTTATAAACGTTTGTCTGTGTATCTTAACGTCGATATGGCGAAATGGATTCATCGGGAGAGTGAAACGCGCATCGAAACGGATATGGTACTCGTGTCGTATGTATGTCCCGACGAATATATGCGACGGGATATTGTGAGGGTCGTAACGAAGCATCGATTTAAATTTGAAATTAAGTTAATACGACCAATCGGGGGTTGAAAGACAACACAGCACAAGCGAAAACATAAATAAAACAGAAAAATTATCGAACCCTCAACGCATTCGACAGCGATATGTATCTTACTTTTCCGTTGTCGTTTCATGGGATCCAGGATTCGCCATGTAGCCAGCAACGTATCGCCGATTTCGTTTCACTTACGAGAAATAGGCCGTTTTATTGCTTTTCTAATGGCTTTTATATGCATACGAAGTACCTGAAAGTGTTGGGGCAATTCATCTCAACGTATTGATATTTTTGAAACGATTTTCAGAAATGAAAGTGATAGAGGATTAGTATAATTTTTTTAGGGTGCTATTTACTGTTCGTTGACTGGATGAAATGATGTCAGTTTACCATACAAGGCAAATTTGCATGCTGCCCCTTTTTTGTGGGGTGCTATGGTAGAAAATGTTTAAGGAGAATTATTTATATGACATTGTAACGTTCCGAGTACAAGAACCAAAGCTGCACAAAGCAAAACCTGATGTGTTTTATACACCAAACCATGGCATGGGATATAGAGGGATAGGACTTGCATATAATTAGGTTATAATAGCTTAATCCCCAGGCTATCTCATAGATTGACACCTACACAATCTGAGTCGAAATTTACCAGTAGACTACAAGAAAATGCGACACACATCTGCACTATCAGCAGGAAGAGTAAATCCCATCCCTTCTCGAAAGTGGACTCGAAGCAGACAAAAAGAATTTGAAATCCCTCATCGCCTCCGTCCTTCCCAGGCGTATGTTGTCCACCACTTTGAGCTTATGTACCGCGCGGTTCGGCAAGAACCGATCAGTGTGGTTCCAGCCTCAGACTCACTAAAGGGCTCCTCAACGAGCCAACAGTGACATATACGCATGCTTTTGGCCAGAGCGCTAGTGTCGAGTTAGTTTTGTGCTGCCCGTTGTCCTTTATGACCCTCTACATAGAGAAGAAAAGTCTTAAAGATTTAAATTGTGGTTGAACCATAACTGAAAACAGATGTCGACCTGAATAGAGCGGAGCGCTTAAATATTTTCGTTCAACCAACGAATTTGCAAATCCATTCCCGTGGTGTACAAAAAAGCGCGGTTCCGCAAATCATCTTCCTAATATAGGCCCGGCCTAACCTTGGGTCAAGATCCGTCGGGGTGCTACCATACGATGATATACGACTTACATCAACAAAGGCATGATAACGCGATTCGTCGCGTCATCCCAGCTGACCTACCATAAGTTCTGGTCAGCTGGATGTCTGTCTACTACGGAACGACGGTGCCGATTATGGCACAATACAAAAAGTACCTAACCTAATTGTGTCATATATTCCAAGTTGATGGGATGTGGGGTGGGTCTGACTAAAAGATCCCCAACCTGCCCTACGAAGTCATACATATCCTTCGCTATAATGTTGCGAAAAACAATTTTTTTTTTGACAACTTGTCGCCTTGGGATCTCGTTAGAAACCGAACCAACTTCCCCTACATAAAAAAAGAAATTCAATATTTCGGGGTTTTCGTGCCTTCCAGGGTACAGGCACAGGGTATACACTCATCGTGCATAATTTTCAGGTTTGGTCTTTGTCATATCATAATGTAACCAGCTTCCCCATACCGAAAGTGAAGCCCATTTTTCAATGGTCCCTTCTCTTATGCTGACCGCCTCTATGATGCAAAAAAATTCGCGCTATACCTTTGTCATAATTATGATGAATTTATGATCACATGTTTGACCATAAATGAAAAAAACTCAACTCAAAGCTTCGCAATTGGAAAGATTTATTCCTTAACCTAAAAAGTAGCCAAGGTACTTCCTAAAATATATTTTTTTAAGCTTGTTCCATTCGGCCACTTGCCTAAAACAACAAATGCATCAAGCAAAAGATCTCGTCCTAAGTAATCGACCTCAACTGTCAGAAAGCTCCCGCCAAAAACACCAGATTGACCTCCAAGATTGATATTTACGTGTCTGAATCGTACCATTACAATGCGCAGCTTCTATACTACGCAGCTCGCACAAACTGCTCAGTTGACTGTTTCTGAATTATGCTCAAACTGCGGCATCGATCGATCGACCGCACTCTGAACAATGAACAAGCTGGTTTTCGTGAGGGTTTTTCATGTAGCGATCATATCAACACCCTCCGAATTATAATTGAACAATCCGCTGAATGGCGATCCCCGTTACATCTTATGTTCATTGACTTCGAGAAGGCGTTTGACAGCGTTGGCCGGGCTTATATCTGGACAGCCTTGCGTAGGAGAGGCATACCAGAGAAACTTATTTCCCTCATAAAGGAGTCCTATATTGGAGCCCAATGTCATGTCTTGCACAAGGGTGAATTGTCCAGTCCTTTTGAGGTGAATAATGGAGTCAGACAAGGCTGTATTTTATCACCAATGCTTTATTCCGTATTACCATCAACGACGTAATCTGCGATTCTCTACGCGACCATAAAAGTAAGGGTATCAGGTGGAAATTATTCGATTACCTTCAGCACCTGGACTACGCGGACGACATTTGCCTTCTCTCAAACACACCAGATAATCTGGCTCAAATGACTGATGCTTTGCATCGTGAAAGTCGAAGCGCTGCCTTAAAAATTAATGCCGCTAAGACTAAATACATGAGCTTGTCATCAGGAGGGCAAAACACCATTTCTATCTCCGGACAACCGATAGAAAAAGTCGAGGACTTTACTTACCTTGGAAGCGTAGTGACCGCGGATGGTGGGGCTGATGCCGATGTAGAGTCGCGTATAAATAAAGCCCGAGCAGTATTTTTCAGCCTGACTCCTCTCTGGCAAAACCACAACATCTCCAGAAATACCAAACTCCGGATCTTCGAAAGCAATGTAAAATCTGTGCTTTTATATGTAGGCCAGTCAATAAACCGAAAAATAAGGCGTTAGGTCGCAAAAAATTGCTCGGCTCTGGTTTTTTGGGATATTGTTAGGATAGATACCAGATACCAGAAGTGTACCACCAAGTTTGCAACTTCGAAAAACCTGTCCTAACCCCATGACCCTCAAAAAACCTCAAAATTTTCGGACTTTTTTCATATTTTTGTTTGTAATTTCTAAAAGGTGCTTCCTACAAGTAAGTTGTTCACTGCACTGCTAAAGCTAAGAAAATCTTCTTTAATTTGAGTGTAACCCCAGCTTTGTAGGCGCAAAGGATCCCAAGATACAGCAGTTTAAACATTATTTTTTGAAAAAAAGTTCGAAATTGTAATTTCAGTCGTGTTCCGAGCTGAATATCGGCTTAAATGCGCATTTTACAGAGAAAGTCATGTGACATGAAGTTATAAACCAGTTCCTTAGCTGTATATATGTTGGAACGAATGGAATCAGACCATGGGGTCATAGGGCTGCCCCTGAAAATTAGGTTGTTCTTAGAAGAACTTTTTTCTTTATGTACCGATATTAACCAAACTTCACCCAAGTATGTTGCTGGTTAAGCCTAAAAAAATATCTAGGAACCGATGAAATCGGAACACTACGTTATAGGGCTGTCATACAAACCAACCTCTGGAAATTAGGTTCTTCTAGGAAAAACTTTTTTCTTTATTAACCAACCTTAACCAAACCTCACCCAAATGTGTTCCTAGTAAAGCCTCAAAACAAATCTAGGAATGGATGGAATCGGAACATTAGGTCATAGGGCTGTCATACAAACC
This sequence comes from Microchrysa polita, assembly GCA_949715475.1. NCBI lineage: Eukaryota > Metazoa > Arthropoda > Insecta > Diptera > Stratiomyidae > Microchrysa > Microchrysa polita. The sequence continues at coordinate 63,342,092 of OX454421.1, read as the reverse complement.
AACCTCTGGAAATTAGGTTCTTCTAAGAAAAACTTTTTTCTTTATGAACCAATCTTAACCACCCTTCCCCCAAATGTGTTTCTTAGTAAAGCTTCAAAACATATCTAGAAACAGATGAAAGCGGAACACTAGGTCATAGGGCTGTCATACAAACCAACCCCTGATAATCAGGTTCTTCTAAGAAAAACTTTTTTCTTTATGAACCAATCTTAACCAAACCTCACTCAAATGTGTTCCTAGTAAAGCCTCAAAACATATATAGGAATGGATGGAATCGGAACATTACGTCATAGGGCTGTCATACAAACCTCCTAAAATACAATTTCGGACTTTTTTACAAAAAATCACATTTTTTAAAGTGCTGTATCTTGGGATCCTTTGCACATACAAAGCTGGAGATACACTCAAATTAAAGAAGATTAACTTAGCTTTAAAAGTGCAGTGGACGACTTACTTGTAGGAAGCACCTTTTAGAAATTACAAACAAAAATATGAAAAAAGTCCGAAAATTTTGAGGTTTTTTGAGGGTCACGGGGTTAGCACAGGTTTTTCGAAGTTGCAAACTTAGTGGTACACTTCTGGTATCTATCCTAACAATATCCAAAAAAACCAGACCCGAGCAATTTTTTGCGACCTAAAATCGGTAATTGACTGGCCTAATGGGTGTTCCACGTGGAAGGTGACCAGTAACATTACCACCAAACTGAAAACTTTCGTGCCTACGACGCATCCTACAAATTCGCTGGCCTGAGGTTATATCTAACGACGACCTCCTCAAAATTACTCGACAAAATAGGATAGGCATCGACATCAAAAGGCGAAAGTGGCAGTGGATAGGTCACACACTTCGAAAAGAGCCAAAAAACATTGCTAAACAGGCTCTAGATTGGAATCCTCAGGGAACCAATGCTAGCCGTCGTGTGGGACGACCCAAAAATACATGGAGAATATCTGTTGAGGCAGAAGGAAAATCTATAGGCAAATCGTGGGACCAGCTAAAGGCGATAGCTGCTAATAGGCAGAGGTGGAAAAGAGGCGTAGTCAATGCCCTATGCCCCACTAGGGGTTAAAAGGAACCAGAGAGAGAGCGGCATTAAACTTATCAGGTTTAAAGTGTTAATATCCTAATCCGTCTATATATGGTTTCGGTATAAACCTCGGGCATTTAAAAAGATCGTAGTTTGTGTTATCTTGTACGTATGACACCCCAGAGATATTAGATACCAATTCAAATATTTCCGTAGGCTGCAAGAAATCTAGTAATTAGTCCCACCGTGTTTATCTGTTTTACCCACATTTTTTACCCCAGAATATCGAAATGAAAGAAATTGTCACCATCAGCTGTTTACTTCGACCTTCGATAAAGACTCAGGTAAGAGCCCGACATAGCAACCCAACCCAACCCCAACGCATTCTGGATGTTGTCGCTACTTCCGTACAACGTGTGACTTCTTTAACTCTTTCATTAGTTTCAACATACCTGTGTCTCAATAACGATAATTTGTGTGGCTTTCCTTGAAGAGTCACCCTCAATACCTCCCATCAGGCCAGGCTTTATCATCACCCTCCAGTCTGAATACGGCCAGATGGTTTCTCCTCCGTAGTGGCAAGTACATATAAGACTTATGACTCACTCTGAATACGGAAGCTTCTGCTCAGTAGTGGCAAGCATCTTCTTCTTCTCAGTACCATATAGCCCTATGTGGGGCCATGGTGCGTTAACTCAGCCGCTTATAGACAATTTCGAGTTGACGTTACATTGCATATCATTTCGGAGTGTATATAATGTTGCCAGCACTATATATTTCCTACCCGCACATGTACCGAAATTTTGGACCACGCCGAGATTCGATCTCCGGAGTCTAGATTACTAGCATCGTAGAGTGCGACTCAACCAAGTGAGCCACAGAGCGTGACAAGTATGTCACATCCAAATTTATCGCGCAGATTTTCGACTTCGCCGAAAAATAATAACGGAAATAATATTTTTCATTCAAGTTGAGTTTCCCTCTGTTCTACACACTAACTTTTTTCAACTAGCACAACGCAACTATAGGGTGTTTTTTTAGACGTGTGGTTTTCAATCTGGCATAACTTTCTTCGGAGTTGGTTTTTTTGAGAGCTGTCACTTGATTTATGCTCAGTTTAGTTTGCCATTTCATAATAAATAGACTTACTCCGGAACAACGTTTGCAAATCGTGCCTAAAACGAGATGGCCACCGAGCCCGATTTTCACAAGAAAATTTCGTTCAGCGATGAAGTTCACTTTTGGTTGAATGGGTATGTTAATAAACGAAATTATCGGGTTTGGAGTGATGATAATCCACAAGCCATTGTTGAGACGCGACGTTACATCCTTAAAAAGTCACTGTTTGGTGTGCTCTATGGGCAGAGGGAATCATTGTAGTCTAGGAGCCAGGTACCCAACTACCTTCCTCATAAGGTAACCGGCTGAAAATGTGTACAAGTGGTAGTTCATCACCGCTTCTGTGCAAAACTGCAGGTCAGCCCAGAATTTAGCGGTTCCTTGTTAGGGAAATTACGCAATATGTGTGCTAATTTTGAGGTTCAATCTTCCTCACAAGGTAACCGGCTGAATTTAAGCGCATGCGTTAGATCTCGACTTCCAGATGCCGAAAGTGCCGGTCAGCCCAATTTTTAGCGGTTCCTTCACCTATGCTGACCGCCTCAAAGCTGCAAAAACCCGAGACGATTGACCCCTTGGAAGAGAATATTCAGAGCGTTATTGCTGACATACGGCCACAATTTAATTTAATTTATTCGAGCCAGCCGCGGCGGCCACTTGCCCGAAATCAATTTAAAAACATAATGGCAAACCCTTATCTTTATAATAAAACTAAGTATTCTGGCCCCTGGTGGGAGACGAACTACTCTCGCTGCTTGACGCGCGGCGGGTCTTTGCAATTAGTTACTCTGACGACATCACTCTTGTTGCCAGATGCTAATAGATGCTGCACTGGGCTCAATGTTAGCCCGCAGAAAACTCAATCCATCACCTGAACCAATTCACCGAATGGGGGTCCTTTCACCTATCATCGTCTTTCTATTACACTCACTAATAGCCACTAGAAAATGTTCTAAGTACTCACAACGGCGTAGGTGCACAAATCTTCGGACCTAATATCAGGATCTTGGTTCCGATGGGTGTTTGACCAATTATCTTCCAAGCCGAATCCACGCAATTGAAACATGCATCAAGGAGACCCAGAGTGAAGCCTTTGTGGCACCCACAGTGTAATTTTCGCTTATATTCAGGGCCGGATTTCCCATATGGGCAACCTGGGCTACTGCCCGGGGCGGCAGAATTTGAGGGGCGGCAAATTCTTAATTTTTTTCATTGGTCTAAAATTATGGGAAAGATGGATTTTGAAAACTGAAACATAATTGTAGAAAATAATTTTTTTTTTAAATTTATTCTAGTACATGTTCATCTTAATCCAAAGCACCTAATCGCAACCTCAATTCAAATTTTAATGTGATTCCGCCTTCAAAAATGTTGCTTGCAGCATACACTCATTCACTCTGAATGGCGTGGCGGCCTTTAGTTCAATTATAGTAGCAGTATAAATCACCTTTGGCTTTACTTTAAACATTTCATATGCCTGAAGCCACATTAAATGATATAAATACGCGAGTACTTGGATACCAGCACCTGTTTTCAAGCCTCTAAAATTGCCCCAGACTTCAAGAAAAAAAAAACGAAAAATATTTTTGGTGGTAGCGATCTTTGGAAAGTTCATAACGCCCCAAGCAAGTAACTCATCTAACCACATTTTCGTGTGTTCAATTACTTCTTAAATTTGTCCCCACATCAAATTCGCTGGGAAGCAAGGATTTGGTTTCGGGAGAGGTGCGGCATTGGTTATCAAATATTTGAGTTTCTATCGGGTGAATAGGTTTAATAAATTTTGAAGAATTTTTACGCTTAAATTTTCGAATTTGCAATTTTTTGTTCAGAGAAAAACGAGAAATTTCACCGAAAATAAAAAATAAATAAAAATAAATATAGGAAATTTTATTTGTTGGGGTAATTCGCAAATTATTTCCAAAACGATCGACAAAGAAAAATTTTTTAGAAAACATGAACGCATTTCTAAAGAAAGTGAAAAGGCGAATGAATTAAGAATTGTACAGTTTTCTATGTTATCATTGGAGTTTCAATCATTCCTAAAACAATTTTGGAAGGTGCACGGATTACCTGTATTCCTCCCCTGGGAAGCAACATAAAAAAATTTCAAGCAATCTAAATACGCTTACTACACCCAGAAAAATATCACTTTTTTATTGACAGCAATTAATTGTCAATTTTACGTAATTGAATGCTATCTACTGTTATCTTTACAATTTTCGTGAATTAAACAGTTAATTTGTTCAAATCAACAGTGAAATATGAAAGCATTTGTAGTTGTAATTTCAACAAAAAACTGTGAAAATATTTTGTAAAATTCACAGTACCTCTCTTTAAATTCTGTACCTACTCTATGTTATAAAATTGACAACCAATTCCATCAGATGCTGTCTATCTATTATCGTGTGTGGTGTCTGCTCGCGCCGGAAAATTTGAAAGTTCCTTTTTTTGTATAGGCCGGGATGAGTGCAATTGACGAAATAATAGAAAATATTGTTATAGACAGTGAAGTGTTTGATATCGTATCCAAATTCAATGTTTTAAAGCCGGTGGTATCATTTTTACCAGGTAGCTCACACTCCACAACGAAAAGTTTGTGTTCAGTGCAAAAAGTATAAACATTTTAACTTTTTAATTCAGAAAAAATCGAGAAATTTCTTATTTTTTTGTGTGCGCGCTAAGATTTGGAAATAACAGTGTTGTACTGTAGAAACGACAGAATTATGATTTCAATAAAACAGGCTCACCGGTAAGAGCATAGAAAATTTCAGTCGATTTCACAATTTATCTTACGGTAATCTGCTGTTAAATCAACAGCAATTATTGTAAATAAGAAACAACTTCAATATAGCGTCGTGAAATTTACAGTAAAAACTGTAAAATATGAGGGACTGCAAATTTGACAACGAGATCACTGTAGAATTGAATTCAGCAGTTGTAGGGCCGATTTTAACTACGAAAAGAGATCAAAACGACAGTAAAAGCTACAGTTTTACCAATATTTTTCTCTGGGTGTAGTAAAAAATATGAAATTTCGATTTTTCACATACGTCCGCTAACGCTTTGCCTACATTTCCTTTGTGAGGTGACAACTGCTACCTTCAAACTTATCTAGTTGTGGAGGGCGGCAAATTCGTTACTGCCCAAGGGCGCAATAGAGGCTAAATCCGGCCCTGCTTATATTCAAGCGAAAGGCCATTTTTTCGCAAAATTTTCTCATACAAATTGGTCCGCGACTTACCTTGTCCAAAACCTTTTTGCTCATAATTTTGTGTCCATCTACCCTGGTCACATGGGTGTCGATGGAAACGGAAAAGTAAAAGAGCTAACTAGGTTGGGCTTTTCATCTCCATCGGCCCAGGGCCTTACTGTGGGATGCTGGGGGCATAACTTGTACCTGGTTCTCGAGCCACAGGCTGAGCTACTATGGAGAGAACTACCCTGGTGTACGGCTTGCGAAGCAACTGGTCAGCCCCGTCAGTTATTAAAATATTAAGTTTTTGCATAGGATCGAAAAAAATAACTTGTTGACTTCCTTACGGGACATTTTCGATTTCGCTATCATCCACATATAAGTTTGGCCTATTAAGTGAGACCATTTGTCGCCTTTGTCTGGAGGAAGACCAAGACGTCTCGTACTTACTGGGTAAATGTCCTACTATGACCAGGTCCAGGATATCAATTGTTTGACGTGAACTTCTACGCTTCGCGTTTATCAGCTCCGTTATGAAGGATATGCATTATCAGACTAGATAGCAATGGACTGGTCAGCTCCAAAAAACATCAATTAATTTCCTGGTATTTTTTTGGGTTCTTAACTTCAATGTTTTGCCAGGAAAAACCATCCGAACAGGCGCTGATCTCTACCCGGGTTAGTGGATAAGACGACGCAATTTCAGAGGCATATCGAGCCTAAAAAATATTCTTCCAGAAGTGCCCGTCAAGCGTTTTCAGCTGCCTCAATTACTCATGCGGCCTGAAATTGCTTGTAGGCATCAAAATCAGTTCATCCACAATTTAGGTGAAGGTGAATCTCACACGCCACACGGGAAGGTTGCCGAAGGAGGTAGATAACATAACCGCATACTTAAAATTATAATAAAATTTCTATTTGGCGTTTGAATTGTCAGGCCGAAAAATATACATATTTACGTTTGTAAGACCCACATTAAGACAATGGTAAAAAATACATATTATAGTTACCACCTGTATCTCTGATGTAAAACACATCCCTCCGGCCCCAATTTGAAATTAACATAACACGATTTATTGCACAAATGATAAGTCCAACGGATTTCTTTTTTGCTAAGCATAATGCAAGTAACTCACCACCTTCAAAGAAATCCATATTTCAGTACGAATTAAAAAAAATACAAGCTTGAACATTCACAACTCCACCTCGTCCACCTTCTCCAGAACGCTTTTCGCTGCCATAATCCAACCACAAAACTCAAATTGCCTGACTGACATCTGAACCACCAACAAATTTCCTCGTATTAATTAAGCACGTAAACAATGGAAAAATTCCAAAATTATTACGAAAATTACGAAAACTTAAATCCAGATCAACTGGCATTAGTTAAATAATCATTTCGACATAAAGCCCGTTGCCGCAAAAACTCGACACAGGAACAAGTGTTAATTTGCGAACTTGTGCACTTGGCCTGCATTCATACGACGACGCCCGTGCAGCGTTTATCCATTTGAGTTTTGCCAAAGTTGGCAAAACGAAACGAATGCATTCTCTGGACAGGTGCCGAAGGGTATGAGCTATGGGGCTCACCCCCTTCACACGAAATTTCTATGGCAATTATGACATCAACTCTTTTGGCATAAACATTAACATTTCACAGCCCATGTAGATGGAAGAGTGAGTGAGGGCTGATCCTGAGCCACGGGTCACCACCCAGCACATGCATCAAATCCTTCACCGGATTTTCCACCAATGTTTTGTTGAACAAAACTATCGTCGTCGTCGTCATTGCTATCGCGCGAGCCTTGTGTTTGCCGTTTCCACCGCCACCACGACCAGTTGTTGTTTTTGTTCATAATTCACAGGAAAAGTTTATTCCCTCCGGGATCGGGATTTTGTTGTATACATACACACACACAAGGCGAGAGTTCATCCCATGCAAACGGAAAATTAAATGGAATTTTAACGTGGGAGATCCACGTACGGGAACGTTAACAGCATGTTGGGCTGAAATTAATAATAGCATGAAAAATAAATAACTTAAATAGCAGTACGTATTTAGATTGCATATGCACACATGTTGGAAAGTTGTTTGAAATAATGCGTTGCGGAAGGCTTACGACGGATGTACTCGTAGCTTTGCATACGCAGATAACTCGGTGAAATTCGAATACATAGCTGTGATGGTTTTCAAATAACAGCGAAGGAAATCGTCACGCTCAGCTCTATTAGTGCACAAGGGCAACTAAGAAGCGGTTGCTATAACGAATTTACTGAACAGTACATTAAACGATTGCTCCATTCTTAATGCATGCTTAAAGCTTGGTAATTAACCGACTATATGGAAACCGCTTTGATCAATTATATTTTAAAAACTAAGAAAGCGCCTTCTGACCCTCCCTCACAGCTACCGACCGATAAGCCTTCTGCCACCTTTGGGCAAAGCCCAACTTATTCTGGCAAGAATGCGACGAGTCCTTGAAGCAAATACAATTATGGCTTCATTTCAGCTCACCAACTACGAAGAGTTGTTAAATCCATCCAACAGGGGCTCAATAACAAAAACTCCACTGGCTTAACCCATTAACGACGAGACCCTAAAATCTTACCGATTGAGCTTAAATTTTCCACGTCGGCTTTAAATTGCTAAAAACACATTTTGTAGAAAATAAAATTTTTCCCCGGATGCCGGGTTCAGGCTCCCGGCACTGTTACATATATTTAACATCAAGCACTCGAAGTACTCGAGGGTGTTACATATACACTGCCTGTCATAACTATAGCCGCACCATAAAATGTTTTTTAGGTCAAGACATAAATTAATGACTTTTATGAGCGTAATAACTAGGTGGGTATTTTACATAATACATAAAGCTTCCTCAGCGAACTTGGCTATACACTTGGCTATACACTTGTCGAACCTCTTCTAAGAAGGAGGAAATCAACTGGCAATATTTACCGAAGCACAGTGCAAAATATTGAAGACATTTTGTGCATTATTCAGCCCCCCCTTGGGGGCTGATGCCCCAGGCCACCCAATGTGGTCAGATGGTCCCCCAAAGAGGCAAAAATGTTTTCTATGCTCACGAGCAAATGATCGGAAGGCAAAATACAATTGCAACGAGTGCAAAAAGCCAATCTGCGAAGACCATCGAGGAAAAAGCCGTGAAGAAGAATGCTCTAAATATTGACTAACTTTGGATACCGACTTAAGAAAAAATATTAACCTTAGCTAAAAAATGTTGATGTTCTTTGATGATCTTTGTTAATTAGTATTAAATACGTTTTGACTAATAAAAATAAAATTTTGTTAAAATTTTAGTTTTTATATTGATTTATTTGTGATAAGTTCAAATTACCCTCAAATTTGACACCATCTAATTTTTTCTTCCACACACTAAAAGCTACTGTCCGAATTGCACTTTTTTTATATACCACTTAATCACAAGGCTTCGCAGTTACTTCTAGTTCAAACAAATGTGCCAAAAAAAGCAAAAATTTAAGTTTTAGAGCGATTTTTGCCTTGGGGTCTGTCAGAACTGAACCATCCGAGGGTTAAAACAAAAAAACTTTATGATCAGGATATTCCAGAGAAGTTTTTACTGTATTAGAAGTGGTTACATCAACTTTTAAATGTATAAACAACCCAGCTTAACCTTCGGGCGGGCGCAATGCATCTGACAGATTAAGTAACCAGTTTTTGTTGCGCCAATCAGCGATATGAAAAGGGAGAGATCTGAAACTCACAATAGCTTAATCTTTATCGATCAACTACCCAAAGCAGTTTTCAGTTTCTATCTACCATATGTCTGAGGGGCGGGAGGGGATGAAATAATCTCTCAGATGTATTGCGCCCGATTGAGTTATTTTCGCCTTTTCTATGAAAATTTTCACTTTTTATACTCTTGACATTGCGTAATAACGTTGTGTTGACTTTTAGGCTTACAAAATCATTCGATAGTGTGTTTTTAGTAAAATAAGCGCACACTTTTTAAGTGGTCGAGTTGTTGGAGGTTTTTTAAATATTGAAGCGATTAAAAGTGGAATATTCTTAGAAAATTGAAAATGTGAAGGGTATCAAACCTTGTGAGCCAGTATTTGTTTCTAAAATTTCGTAGAAGTGTTTCAAAAAGACAATGCAAAAAAATAAGAGTCTAAAATATACAGAAACTTAATTTCATCCTTTTTTCTGCACTTAATCTGTCAGATGCATTGCGCCCGATCGTGTTAGGATTAGTATTGCGCCTGCCGGAAGGTTAACACTATTAAATAACTCTGTCCAAAATTTGTATTGAGATCTATGAAAATTTAGAAGTGCTTATTAAAATTATTGGCCAGGATAGTCTACCAATAGAGCACTTGACTTCGTTATTTACGGCAAAAATTTCATAGGATTGTCCTGATAATAAACTGCTTCCATTTTATACAGAAGATAGGACACATAACGGATTTTAGGGCCAGATATTGATTCATCTCTCACCAGTCGTAATAGTTAAAGTTGGTTCCGATGTTACAAATGTTAGGAAGGGGGGCTCCCATTGATTGAAATTAGACAGGGAACCTTGGAGAAACATTATTACGTAAAACTTATACAAAAACACGATTTCAGAGAGTTTTCTATGTGAAACCAGAAGTTATCAATGCTAAGAAGTTAACAAGCAAAAAACTCGAAAAACTTTTAAAATTATTTCGTGAAAAGTAAACAAAACAATCTCTCAGAATTTATTTTATTCGAAAAGAATCTCTTCCGTTGATAATTGCGTCAATCTCTGCTTTTGAAGAAGTTTTTGCCATAATAATTCCAAGTGCGGCTACACTGAAAAAAATATCTTTCCTATTATCCACGAATCGCATTCGTTGACTTATTTTCATTGCCATAACGTAATTATTCATTATGATAAGGTAGACGTTCATAAAGGTTTACGTCACATTTCGTCACATTAAAGAAATCTGATTCGTTTATATTTTTTTCGTCAATATCACGAATATTTACATTGACATGAAGAAAATATTCTTTTATTAGGTTAATAAAAACTTCTTTCATAAAATTAATGATTATTTTCCTTGTTGTAAATTTAACGTAAAATTTCGTTAAAATTAAGGAACATGATGAAGAATCTTCACGTTACATTCAGGAAGTTTTTCTGGTTCAACGATACGTATATTTTTTATGATATCGATATTGACGAATTGTTCATAACATTAATGAAAGCTTTTCTTAACTCTGACAAATACTTTATGTGGATCTTAGAAACCTTCAGCACGTGTAGTCTGGTTGGTGTAGTAGGTAGGGTGCAGGTCTTCAAATCATAGGGTCCCGGGATCGAATCCCACTGTAGTCAGGTAATTTATGATGCTTTTCAAAGCGTATTGAGGCAAATGAAACGTCCCTTACACTTGTAGAGGTCTAGGTTCAATGCTGTGTGCTTAATTTTTTTTGTATTAAATAAAAATAACGAAAAAGAATATTTGCTTTGAAGAATAATTTCTTCAAATGGAGAATCGCGTTCCTCAACGGTACGAAATTTCCGCTTTAATATCAACGAAAGACTTTACACGAAATAATGAATGTTTTCGTTACGTAACGAAACTAGTTTCATTGAAGTGACGAACAAGAACATTGGAGGTTTTTTAATGAAGTTTTTCGTTGATTTGAAGATGGGTTTCATAGCATTTACGACAACTTTTGGTTCAGTGTATAGTTATGACGGACCGAAAGTTTAATTTTTCCTTTATAGAGAAATAACGGTTTGGAATAAAAGGGAAATTTTTGTAAAATTATTTGTCTTTTAAATATCCCTTTTGTTTATAGTATATGGAATAACTGTGCTCTCTTTAAATTTCTAAGGGTCAGACTGTCTTATGGTGCAGCTATTGTTATGACAGGCAGTGTATGTAACATCAGGCAAGATACGGGGAAAGTGTATTCAAAGTATATTTTTGACTTTTTTTTTCAAAAAGAGAACATTTTAGTAAATATTTTTTAATGAAGCGAAAAATATATGAAAGCCGATATTTTACATGAAGTTTGGAATGTAGATAATGCAACAATAACGTAGAAATAATACGAAATGTGTGGAAAATTGAGCAGCCTTACAAAAATATTAAGTCAAATATTGTATTATTTTATTTTATTATATATGTGTTTTTGCATGTGGAGTTGTTGTTGTTTCATTGAGAAGTTTCTTTAACACCCACAAAAAAAATAGATTTTACAGTTTGTGAATGGGAAAAACGTTTATAGAACTACAGTAGTTACCAATACAGATTTTGACGATCATGGAAGATTTGCCAGTAAATTATAAAATTATTGTTTCAATTTTTTGTCAATTTGTCCATCCGCCCAATTTGTCTAAAAAGGACTAAATATAGAGCCTATAATTCCTCCTTGTCTATAATTTGGTCTACATTAGAAACCATTTCTTCTTTCGTAGCTCAAAATATATCCCTTTAAATATTATATTAGCAGAATTAAATATAATCTGACCAAAAACAACAAAGTTGTAAAAGTTACCCCGCCAAAGAAAAATTCATCTGCCGCAAAAAGAATACATATCACCCCAATCCGCTGCTCATATCTAATTTTGTTTGCTGGATGTACTTTTGTTTTAGGTGTAAATGCTGGAGAAGTTTAAATGTACAGGACTACTTCTTAAAGTAATTTGGTAGGAGCTTTAACATTTTATTCAGTGCCACTTTGACGGCTCCCTCCAAATTACTTTAAGAAGTAGTCCTGTACATTTAAACTTCTCCAGCATTTACACCTAAAACAAAAGTACATCCAGCAAACAAAATTAGATATGAGCAGCGGAGTGGAGTGATATGTATTCTTTTTGCGGCAGATGAATTTTTCTTTGGCGGGGTAACTTTTACAACTTTGTTGTTTTTGGTCAGATATCATATATTTTTGCATACTTAAATAGCCAACTAATATTTTTGTTTTGGGAAAAGTTTCAATAGGTTTTTGTTCAGCATATTCCATAAATTTAATATCATAAGTTATATTCACAGGGTCTTCTTTTAAAATAAATAGATCCTGCAAACGCAATTGCAAATACGCCACAAATGGCTGTTGCTGAGCTTTTTTAAAAATAATTTTGGGATAAAATGGGTATAGTTTATTAATATGTATTTTGTGCAAAATAGATTTGTGTTATCTTTGTGTTATGGCTCTGCTAACATTCTGTTAGTAATCTGTTAATTTTTTGTTAACTCTGTTAATGCTCTATTAACGTTCTCTTAACACTCTATTATCTTTTCGTTAATGCTCTGTTAACGTTCTGTTAATGTTCTCTTAATTCTCTTTAATCATTCGGCTAACGCTCTGTTACCTTTCTTTTATTACTCGATTTACGTTCTGTTAAGGCTCTGTTAATTTTCTGTTAACACTCTGTTAACGATCTGCTAACGCTCTGTTGTTGCCTTGCCAACGTTTTGTTAACGTTCTGTTACTGATCTGTCTTAACCCATTTCCGGCCAACGTTGCGAAAACGCAACACCAATTTTGAGAATTTTTCTTGCCGTTATTTGTTGTTGTTATGAATATTTTATTTGTTAGTATAATCCTTCAACATGTTGTTTATGCGTATAAATTAATTGATTGAAAAATGTTAAGTTTTTCATCTTCATAAATTAATTTATGTCAAGTCAGTTTTCATAAATTTTGAAGGGTTTTCCTTGAAGATTTTTTTAGGAAAATATTTAAAAATATCTGATATAATTCGCACATTTTTTTATAGCATAATATTCCATCTGAGCGAGAAGTAAATAACTTCAGTCAATTTTATCATTTACATCATGAAAATTTGTGTTTGAAGTTGCTGTTGCGTTTTCGCAACGTTGGCGTTATACGAGTTCAAATATCGTCACTATTGACTTTCGCTCTCGGGGCATCCGCATCCACTGCGTTGAAATGTACCTGCATTATAGTTTATTGGTTTTTAGTTTTTATCACTAAGTTCACGTTCATTTGTGTTCTTTGCAATACTCAATCCGAAACAGTTGTGTTGCATATTGGTAGAAAAATGCAAATTATGGTATTTTTTAGAATCCGGATACTGGCAGAGCTTGGACCTCGATGGGACTGCATGCTATTTTGGAGGAATCTGATTTCTCTGATTCGGGAGTCGAAGAGATTGATGTGGTATATATTCCACCTGAAGTGGACGAAGTCACAGATGAGGAGGCTATTGACGATAATGTTATTACCCACAATAGTCTAGACCCGACTTTAGATAGGGAGACGAGCTGAATAAACGGAATCTTAAAAAATCAAAAAACAGAAGTTCAACAGAAGTTCAATCCTATTTGGAAGAAACACGAACGCCTGCCCAGTCTGCGCCTCTAACCCGACATCGCTAGAGTCAACTTCTATTGAGAAAATCATTGTTCAACACGGCAGTAAAACTCCATACGAAATTTTCCAAATATTTGTTGATGACAATCTACTGTCTATAATGGCAACCTTTTCTAAAATGTATGCTGACTCTAATAACCACCACGATTTTCAAATCTCTGTTTCCGACCTCAGGAAGTTTATCGGCATTCTTTTCCTTTCCGGTTATCATCCACTACCTCAGCAAGACATGTATTGGTCGAATGATGAGGACACGGAAGTCGATTTTGTAAAAACTACCATGAGCCGAAATAGGTTTAGGGAAATAAAGAGAAATTTTCATCTACTTGATAATTCGAATTTGGACAAAATTGATAAATTTGCAAAATTGAAACCGCTTTTCGACTACGTGAACCAGAAACTCATGCAATTTGGTGTGTTTAGCCAAAACGTTTCAATAGATGAACAAATGGTACTTTGGCAGACATTTTTACAAAATGTTTATTAAGAGGAAGCCAAATTTGCCAAAAGTAGTTGAAACCCCTTCGAATCATCGGGTATTTTTTGATAATTTTTTTTTACATCATACGATCTGCTGGCCCTTTTGATGTCTAAACTTTTTTTGGCCACCGGAACAGTGCGTGAAACACGAACAAGAAAAGCTAATTTGAAAGAAAACAAAAATTATACAAAAGTCTCCACGTGGAACCTACGATGCAGCATTCGGCAAAAAACATGAAATAACCGTCGTTAGGTGCATGGACAACGTAGTTACGGTAGCGACAAATCATGGATTTATTCATCCTCTGCAAAAAGTCAAAAGATTTGGCCGAAGTGAGAGAAAAGTAGTTCCAATTGATAATCCGGATATGGTGATGGACTATAACAAAAACATGGGAGGCGTAGACATACAAGACAACGGTGTGGCTAATTATCGTATAAAAATTCGAGGCAAAAAATGGTGGTGGTCCCTGTTTATCAATTCTTTAGACTCCTGCCTGGTAAATATTAAAAATATGTACTTGTAATCAGAGAAGAAGATGCATTGCCAAACACCGTACATGTCTTCCAAGTGCAATTATTTTCTTCATTCGAAATGTTTTACAAAATATCACACAAAGAATTGATTTACAATAATATGAATATTTAATTTTTTGATACATATATTTAATGCAAATGGATATTTCCTCTATAGAAATCAAATAAATAATGATTTTCCTTTCAACTCATATTGGGCACTTTGTATACTGTATCCGGCCAACGTTGCGTTTTCGCAACAGCAAAAATTTCATAGTTATAGTAAAAAAAAAATTTCTTTTACCTTTGAATTTTCTATTCCTAACCTAAATGTACATATTTACGCAAGAAAAGCATTCATTTCAACATTGGGTCTATGCTTGGCCGTAAATGGGTTAATGCCCCCCTGACCCAGTGTCCCAATGTCACATTGTCCCAATGTCACAGTGTTCCAATGTCCTAATGCCCTAATGCCCTAAGGTCCATTGTCACAGTGTCCTCATGTCCCAATGTTCTAATATCCCAGTGTCCCAATCCCAACTAACAAACTCTTGAGAATTTAGCTCTTGTGAACTGGAAAAAGCTCTCATAAGACTCTAGTAAGGCTCTCACCACTCTTGTAATATAGCTCTAGTAGCAAGATTCAAATAAACTCTTTTAGTACATTTATTATAAGATTATTACTCTTGTAGAGTTGTATTCCTGTTACAAGTTCATATTTTGTTGTCATGAACTCTAATAAAGACTTTTTAGTGGGAGTTTAACTCTTTAAGCCTTAAACTCTTATAAAAATATTCTTTCAAGAAGTTTATTATTACGACTCTTATGATGAGAGCTTTATAAATACTTAAGTCTTTAACGGCTTCTTATAATATTTATATAAGAAAGGTATACTAAACACATATAAGAACAGTGTTGTGAGTACACGATTGATTTCAAAGGTGCTAACCATATAATCTGTCAAGTCTGTCTTTTGAATCGTCTTTTGATCGTCCGCATTTCGACGAAAGGTTAAACAAAATTTTACTAGAATTTAAGAGTGATGATCCTCCCGGGCTAAGGATTGTTATGGGCAACGTGAATTCTCACTTCAAACTCATTCCTTGATGTCTTCACAAAAGGATTACCAAGCTGATTCAATAAACCACAAAAAATCAAATCAGGACACCTCGAATTGTTTTCACCCTGACCTTAGTGAAAATGAGATAACACCATCGAGATAAATGGTTCAGACAATGAGCGCATTTAGCAAACAAAACACAAAAATACTATAAGAATCACCCACCGAACCCTTTCTCCGTTGGATTTATAAAAATGCGATACACTTTTTATCATACCACGACAGAAATAATCAAACGTCAAATTATAGGGATAGCTTATACTGAGACTTAGGCGCTTGTTGTATGTCTTTAATGGGACTTTAACTCAGAAGAGTTAAGCTTTAGTAAAGAAAATAAACTCTGATAGAGGGACTTTAGCTATTATAAAAAGAGTCACTCTCTTGCAATAAGAATTTCGATCTAATAAAAAGAGCCGCCCTCTTGCAATAAGAATTTCATTCTAGTAAAAAGAGCCGCCCTCTTGCAATTAGAATTTAAGTATAGTAAAAAGAGCCGCCCTCTTGTTATTAGAATTTTAGCTTTGTATGAAGATTTCATCAATGGCTGCCATATTTTTCATACTAGGCTGTGGTTTTGAGGAAAATAACAATTTGAATTAAAGAGTTATTATGTGTATGTCTATGACAAAATTTAAATTATAGTCAATGTTGAAGTTGAAAAAAAATTATTCAATGAAGTTTTATACTAGTTATCAACAGTAGAAAAATATTATGTTTCCTCCAAAATTAAAAAAAGTAGATTATTTTTAGGGGGCTTTGCTATTTTTCAAAGCAAAATAGCCATATTCAACGATAAAATTTTAATCGCATTAAAATGTCGACCCATATTTCTAGAAAAAACTAAGTTTTGCGAAGCAATTATCAGCGTGAAAAATTTTCATTTTAGCTGAGGTCGAAATAATAACACATGACATTAATAGTCGTTCTCGTAATATCTACTTATGTTTGACAAAAAAGGATAGCGAATGTGGCAATATCATGCGCACTCTTTTTCGCTACACCTATTAGAAGAGCTTGCGTCTCATAACAAGTGTATAGTATTTTTTTGAGACTCTTACAAGAATAAATTTCCACTCTAATAAGAAGCCTAAAAGCCTTCTAATAAGACATGTGTATCTCCTATAATGAGATTTTAACTCTTGCTACAAGATCAAAATAACTCTTGGAAAGTGTGTCATTTAATACTTATAAGATTTTTATAAGGATCTTATAGTACTCTTTAAGAGTTAAATTTCAAGAGTTGATGTCTTGATGCTTGTTCTTGTAAGACTCTTGTAGAGTGTTATCAGAGCGAAATTGTTAGTTGGGATGTCCTAATGTGCCAATGTCCCAATATCCTGATGTCCCAGTGTCCCAATTTAGGTCCTATTGTCCCAATGTGCAAATATCACAGTGCCCCAATGGTTTAATGTCCGAATGTCCCACTACCCTAGTGTCTCAATGTCCCAGTATCGGAATATCCCAATATCCCAGTCTCGCACCTAATGTCCTAATATCCCAATGTCTAACTGTCCTAATGTCCCAAGGTCCTAATGCCCCAATTTCCTAATATCCCAGTACCCCAATGTCCCAAATGTCCCAGTATCCTAATGTGGTAATATCCCAATGGCCCAATGTCCTAATGTACCAGTGGTCAGTGTCCCAATGTCGCAGTATACCAAATGTCCCAAGGTCCCAATAGCCTAATGTCCTAATATCCCAGTGCCCCCATGTCCCTGTATCTCAGTGCCCTAATGTCCCAGTATCCCAATGTTCCAATATCCCAATGTGCCAATATCCCAATGTTAAAATGTCCCAATGTTCTAATATCCCGATGTCCCCGTGCCCCAATGTTCCCACGTCCCAGTTTCCCCAGTGTACCTAATGTCCCAATGTCCTAATGTGTTGATGTCCTAATATCCCAATGTCCTAATGACCCAAGACCCTAATGTTCACATGTTCTTATATCCCAGTGCCCCTATGTGCGAATATCCGGATGTCCCAATGTCACAACATTCAGATGTCTCAGTGGTCCAATGCCCCTATGTACCAGTGTCCCACGGTCCCAATGTCCGATTGTCCCAAGGTCATAATGTCCCAATGTCCTAATATCCCAGTGTCCTAATGTCCCAGTGTCCTAATGTCCTAATGTCCCAATATCCCAATGTCCCATTGTCCCAATATCCTGAGGTCCCAATGCCCCAATATGCCGATGTCCCCACGTCCCTGTTTCCCCATTGTGCCTAACGCCCCAATGTCCTAATGTCCCAAGACCCTAATGTCCCAATTTCCTAATATCCCACTACCCCAAGATCCTAGTCTCCCAGTGTCCCGGTGTCCCAATATCCAAATGTCCCAATGCCGCAGTGTGTTTTAAAAAATGGCCAATGCGATGAGCCGATAGACGCAATTGTTGGAAATCTTTTGTTAACTTTACCTATTAATTTACCGTTATTCCATCCACTTATCTAAATGGAAGACATTGATTCTTTAGAAGGACTACCAGAGGATCATTCGTTCCAAATTTCATAAAAATCCCATCTCGAAGAGAGACAGTAGAAGCAAGTCTTTCTGCAACTGTAGACTTCATTCTGAAATTGGGTTACTCGCTAAGTCTGTGAGGGTGAAAATTTCACCGTTTATTGCATATATCTTACCCGTTATTGTGCCGATCGAAGATTTTATTTGGAAAGGCACTAGAACAGGATATGTGGAATATTTTGGTAAAAAAAAATGTTTGGGGGCTGTTGCCTGGAAAGCTGAAGCCTGATCAAACAAAAAAGCAAGTTGTCTCCGGTAATCATAGACTTGTTCGCTTTCGTTTTTCTTTTTCCTTTGGCGGGCGAGACGCTCTCGCGTCTCTTGATAACTAATCCTTGGCCTCATGAAAATAAAGCTGACTCCTTGCTCCGGATACCCTTGAATCCGGCTATCATTTTAATCCACATAGGACAACTATTGTATCCATATTCCGGATTTTTAGAGGAATTCTAATTCCGACTCTTAATATTTTTGGTACGTTATGCCAAATATGGCCGCTCAATTTGCCAGTCAAGAAGACACAAGGGTCTAGAAAATCATGTGACATGACTAATTTTAAGGAAATACCTAAATAATAGCATTTATGAAGACTAATAATGCTATTTTCCTATATAAAAATGTCTTGTAAAAATCCGGAATTTTCGTTAATCCGGATTTTTTGAGAATCCGGACATCTTATTTTTTATAATTTATCCGGACTATCGCGTCAATAGTGTAAAAAATCCATAAAATAAAAAAAAACACTACAAAAGGACATACTCATACACCTCGTATACGAGGAGTGCACTTTCCCCATATCAGGACGGATGTTACATGGGTTGGGTACAATATCCCGCCCATCATATTCCCGTTTTTTTTCAAATCCCGACATTCAATATCCCGCCATTTCAAAATCCCGCCAATTAAAAATCCCGCTCAATTAGAATCCCGTCTAATCAAAATCCCGCCAATCCAAAATCCCGCCATTGACTACTACTTTTGCCATCGTGACGATTTTCGTCAACATCGACAAAAACCATCACGAAGAAACCTCTATAACTTCCACAATAGTGAATCAAATTGAGGTAAATTGATTTCTACGAATTGCTAATAGTGTCCAGTACAGGATAAAACACTTTTTAGTGCCGAATTGATATCCTATTCCTTTAGCAGCCGTTTGAAACGAAGGATGTCTTACTGTTACATGTTATGTAACATCAGGCATTACTGGGTTAATAGCACAGGACATAGAAAAGGCGTTCGACTCAGTCTGGCATGATGACCTGATTTACAAATTACTAGGGGCTTCGTCATTGGAAATGCCCTTTTCACGATCGCATTATAGAATGTAGCAGAAATAAAATAATAAAGGATAATATAATTTAGAATGTTCCGATTTATTAAAATTCACTACACTACATTTTGGACGCAAATTTTTAAACATTTAGTTATTTACAAATTACAATGCTTCTGTTTTCTTTTATTCATTTGTAAAATAATTCAGTCATTTCTAGTCAAATGATATATTTGAATGAAAGCAAAACCCGTTTCTAAAAAACAGTGCATTCCTGCCGTTGTACTTCAAGGTTCGGTACTTAGACCTATATTATATAATTTGTATTTTGTATACTTCGGATAACCTGTTCACCAAAACTTTATTATTGCAAATTATGCTGATGATGTCTTAATTTTACTACAGAATTAGACCCAATAGTCATTGCCAATGATCTATAACAACAACCCCAGATGATTAAATCCTTATAAAAATAAATCAGCCAAACATCAAGCACACTAAAGACTAAATGCCGTTCGGCAAAGTTCGAGTTTTAAATATACTTGGTTTCGCAATTCCAGGGTCGAAGCTCGTTAAATATATTCAATTAACTATTGACCATTTAAAAACCGAAATTCTAAGTTATCTCTATCAAATAAATTATTAATATCCATGGCCATATGGCTCCTTTCATTTTATATGGTTGTCCTATTTGGAATAATTGGGCGAGAACTCACAAAAATAAGCTTTATTAAATCAAAACAAATGTCTGAAAATAATCTTAACCCTTCTGTCGGCATAAAGGTCTAGCCAGACCTTTTCCAAGCAGCATTTTAAGTAACAAACACCTTAGCTTTTGGTTTCGCCACTTTACGAAGTTGTGGTTACTTTTTTGGAAACTAAATTGCTTCTTCATAGTACCAAATCCTGTAAAGTATTTCGTGGAACGTTGCGGCGTGGAAGCATTTGGAACTGCTTGGTGGCAACTTTTGCGGGAACTCCTTTGTGGTCCCAACCACGTAATTTGACACAACTTAGGACTTCACAAAAATCTGGGCACTACATGGTGTAAGTAAGATAGTGATTGCCTCGTTTTAGCTACTACTATCTAGTGAGTAGACTATAAAGGATTTGTTTCAAGTGGCAAAACCGTAGATTTTACCCCATCAATGTCACAATGAGAGTAGTAATTTTCGCAAGTAAAAAGTTCATGTAATGGTTCTTTGGATGGTATTATATAGTTGCGATAACGATGGCGGATAGTATCCAACGTCACGCTGTCTTCTCTTGCCATTTAACTGCTACTTCGTGTGGGAATTATCGCTAAAAGTAGGCAGTACTCAAGATCCGACTGTGACCAGGGGGCCTATCATGTAATTCGAAACGAAAACGAAAGTCTCGGCGCTTTCGTATTCGATTCGAAAGCAATTTGGTATCATGTAACTCGTTCGTTTCGAGTAATTGGTATTGCCTCATGAATTAGTCAAAATTCCCTTCATGTACTAGACTGAATCGACTAACGTAGTAGACCATGTCACATGATTCAAAGTCAAATTTAATATTTTTGTGTTTTAGATTATATTTTAGTGTTTCGGTGTGAAAAATAAGTTATATTCGAATATAAAATATAGCATTTTTGTAGTATTCGGTTAAAAAAAGTGAAATAGTGACGGAGAAAAGACGTTAAATTGTTCGAGTCGCGATTGGGATTCGAACACACGCTCGAATTCGGTGTATCGGGTCGTCGGGAGAAAACGCGCCCCCCATCGTCACGACGAAAATTTAGGATGTGCGAACAAATTGTATAATTTTAATAAAGCAATTTTTGATGTAGATGCTATTTTTTAAACTGTGGATTTTTGTAAAATATAAAATAATGTATGTGTGTGTTAACTATTCAATTCATCTTGTCCTCCTAGCTTGTCTAGTTTTAAAAAATAAACGAAAATTCCCGGAATACAACATTTTTCTATACGTGTTATAAATTCATTATTTTGAGGAAAACTTATAGTCTTTGTCTTAAGAAGTCCGTAACACTAATTTTTGTGGTAAGACTCAATCTTCGCTTAAAACAAAACATATAAACGTTTGCTTTTCGAGAGTACCCTACCTTTCGAATGAATTTTCGATAGAATAGTCCACATTCTCGCACGCTTTCGAATTACACGATAGGGGATTTTCGATTCGTATGGTCGAAAGACGAAAGTCCTATTACTTTCGAATAGATGTTATTCGTTTTCGAGTTACATGATACCACTTTAGTCGTTTCGAAAGCAATTCCTTTCGAATCGAATTACATGATAGGGCCCCAGGCTTTGATTTTATTGTGCCAGAAAAAATGAAAAGCCTTAAAATATTCAACTACTTTTTGCATAAAGTAAAAAAAGTATTGTAAATCGAGACTCAGATCGGTACAAATATTATAAGCTTAGTGAATCCGATAGATAGTAATAAATTTTGTGAAATGTGCCTCATAGGAGTGAAGATAATTTTGTTTTTAAAGTGGAAAATGGAAACAATGATGCTAGTATGTCAAATAACTCAACAGGAATACAAGATAATGAAAATAGTGATGAAGTGCTGGAAATGAACACAAATGAATATTTGCCTAAGAATTACAAAATTGGAGTCTGGGATGTGGAATCAATCTTTCCTCCCTGAATAAACTATTGTTCATTTTAAAATAAAAAATAAAATTAGAATTACGAACAAAAATCCTGTTTTTTATTTTGAAACTGCAATGTACCAAAAACAATTATTTTAAGTTCATAGTAGCAGCTGGCACTACAAAATTCCCGGTGCTACCACAACGTCCCATTTAAAACTGCCTGGTGTCAAATGGTTCGTGATTGCCACTATACGGTTAACAATTGATAGGAGCAAATTGACGCATGTCGTAACATTCTCTCTAAAGTTTCATTTGGAAGCACACATATAGCACACACATAGTTCCCAAACTCATGATTCGTCATATTTTAGAATATCCGATGTAAATTTCATTGAACAAGAAATTACGATTTTGATTATTTTGGATAAAGAACAACTTTTATCAATGAAAGCTACTGTTTTTTCTGTAAATAATTTTTACTGAACACCTTAAATTTGTTTTGGTAAGGTTTTTCGCATTTTTCTATTAAAACATTGAAAAAGATGAAGGGCATTGTTATTTTTCGAGGCACGACATACAACTTTACAATGAAATTTGCTTGACAAGTAGTTTTCATAATTTCAGAAACATTTCAAACGATGATTACTATATCAAAATAAGTCATACATTTAACTTCCCAATTTTAATTCAAACTCATCGATACAAAGATAAAACACACATTTACACATTTACTAACCAATGTCCAAAACAGTTTATTATTAATTTGTGTGTCAAGTTTAAAAGTATGATTGTATGCGAGAAAACTCTAAGAGGTGGCCGTTACGTGTTTGGATAGAAATATGCTACTAGATAGGCATGTTCGCGGCACGATGAAGCTTTGGTGACAAAATGGTATACAGAACTAAACATTTCATTCCCCATTTTAGTGACTTTCCATTGGCAAGAAGGGTCCCCTTTCGTGAATTATCAAAGGTGAATGTTACCTTGTAAGACTACATTGCAGTGGCATTTACGTTTTCGGTACTAAAATTCTAGTTGGGTTGCCACCATATTTCGGTCAAAAAAGTATAGAAAATGATATCGCAACTTCATACTTCATGATATTCTAAAATAATATGTTTAGAAGCGTCTTTTTGATACCCCAATAGGTATGGCCAGACCTCCAGTTTGGACCCCATTTTTATCTGCAGGTAAAAGTCCGAATATGAAATTCCCTTAAATTCTCCTATTTATGATGTAATAATATCATTAAAAAGCAATTTCCACTATAAACAAGAAAAAATTCTGAGAAATTCGGAAAATGGGTATGCCTAATTTTATCATGTTTTATAACCAGTGGCCATCCTACGTAGGGGTTTTGGGGGTTCAAACCCCCTCCGGAATTTTCAGTTGTAATAATGCTTTTTTTTTAGACAGTAGGTGGTTGGAATAGTGGCTAGCGTAATCGCCTTCGATGCACATGACACTGGTTTCGAAACACACTGTAGACGGATTCAGTTTATGATAGTCTTAGAATTCATTATGTGACGCACTATGATTTCACTGAGATGCTAAATGATTACTTCTTTATATGAAGACGGAAAGTGAAGATATTCCTAACCTAGTCATCGAAGGAATTTATGAAGAAATTGTATCGACAATATGCAAGAGACTCAGTACTCAGTAAATTGCGGGCAATATTTTCCTGTTCTTCTGAAAGTTAAGAGGACCTATTGCCAGCAAGGCACTACAAAAAAAAAATAAAATAAACAGTAGAAGGCTAAGACCCAGCTCTAACTAGGGCAGCTGAAGCTGGAAACGTCAAAATTGCTTTTATGTTCCACAATTTTGCTTCAGATTAGGCCTCAAGTTATTTTATCACGCTGGACTCCCTGCTAACGAGAATATCGTTCCTTAAACCCCTCCCGAACTATTTTTCTGCATACGCCCCTGTTTATAACATCACTTTATCAACTGAAATTTAATTCTAGAAAATACAAACCACTTTTATTTGTTTTGTAATAGTAAGGACTAAGTATGAGTGGCTTGCGAATGTCTTTATAAATAGATTAGATTAACCAAGAAATTTTCGAAAAGTTTAGAATGAAATTATTTTCGCGCTTGAAAATTCCCTGTTCTTTTCCACCCATTTACCAAAAATCTGCAGACTAATATCGGGGTAAAATCGACCAACAAAGCGCCGTATATTTCCCCAAAGATATTGGAATTGGAAAATGCGATCAGACTTTCTGCTAGTTATACACCATGAAAATAGAAAAGCAAAAAATAAGAAAATATGAGAAAAACATGTTTGTACTAATACCAACTCAAAATATGTCTACTTAAAAACGTTTCCAGTATCCTTCTATACAGGGAGTCCGAAAACTGCTGCATAAACGCACCGGATTGTGATTCCTCATGTGATTTCCCACAAAAAAGTTGTACGAACATACTCCTAATGCTTAACCCTTTAGCTGCCACAGGCATTTTAAAATTTTTGAAAAAATAATTTTCTTACACGACTTAAAGCTTAATATCTCCAAAGCTAGACCAGCTAGAATAGTGAAACAACATGATTATTAAAGCCAACAAATTTACCTATAAAATAAAACTAACCACACTGAAATTCGACAAGAGGTTTTGCTTTTACAGAGCTTCAAAGTCAAATTTGTGTGATTTGACACAAAAACAATCTATTTTTCCATCTAAATTTTTTCCAACTTCTGCCAGGGTGAGGAGCTCGTACGATTTTTTTTTTAAATTGGCGCATAGTCTAACGATTATTTATTTCTTATATCATTTTACTCTAGCTTCGTTATTTCTAACAGTTTTAATGCCTTAAGTGCAAGAAAGTAGGGCTAATTTTGGCTCGATTTCAATATACTTTGAATAGATTTTACCAAAATTGCAGATCTTTAGGAGCAGTGTGAATTGAATTGTATTGAGTTTGAGCTAAAATTAACCCTCTTTTTCTACACTTAACGTTGTAGGAAAGATATGATCGTACACTTAACGATGTAAGAAAGATATGATCGTAAGACTATGCGCCAATTTTTAAAAGAATCGTACAAGCACCTCTCCTTGGCAAAGGTTGGAGAAAATTGAGATGAAAAAATATATTGTTTTTGGATCAAATCACACAAATTTGACTTTGAAGTTCTGTAAAACCAAACTTCTTATCGGATTTTATTGTGGTTAGTTTTTTTGCTGGAAATCATATGAGGAATCAGAATCCGATGCGTTTATGCGGCAGTTTCCGGACACCCTGTATTAGATTTAGATTTAGATTAAATGAGGGCATCGGCAGATTTGCCATAAGCACTGCGACCGGTGGTCTATTGTGCCTTTGCCCACGCTACAGGTTAGATAAATTTATCTAACCGACATCTGTCGATAAATCGATTGATTTGTCCCATACTAATGGAGGCGATGTCCTCCGTAAGAGGGAAAGTTATGCCGAAGCACTCCTCCTGTCGCATCGCCAGTCTTTCGCGCTCGCAAAGTATGTGAGTGGATGTTTCGTCATCGGCCTCGCAGAAGCGACATGTCGCGTCTGCGACTAAGCGCATGGTTCTTAA
This sequence comes from Microchrysa polita, assembly GCA_949715475.1. Taxonomy (NCBI): domain Eukaryota; kingdom Metazoa; phylum Arthropoda; class Insecta; order Diptera; family Stratiomyidae; genus Microchrysa; species Microchrysa polita. Next base: position 63,316,340 of record OX454421.1, on the reverse strand, counting down.
ATGCCCGTTCAGACGGGAGTGGCCTGTAAGGAGGCCACTTATGATTCTGACCCTGTTCCTGCTGAGTTTAACTAACTCCAGAGTACGTTTCTTAGAGTAGGTTGCTACAAAAAGCTTCGACTGCCTTAGTCCTGGAAGGGCCTCCCATCATATGGTGGCTGTCGTCTTTTCCCACTCAGTGATTTCGTTTCTGCATAGATACAGTGGTATACCGCAGAAGGGTTCCGGGCCGCAGAAGGGGCTAGCGGAGGCTACCTTAGCGAGTTCGTCCGCGAGCTCATTCCCTTCAATTCCCGAGTGTCCGGGAACCCATATGAGTGTAAGATCATTACGAGATCCTACAAATTGAAGTATTTCCTGACATAGCCACACTAGTTTGGAAGTAAAGGTATGTTTTGTAAGAGCTTTGATAGCCGCCTGACTGATCGCTATCTTTCTGTTGACATATCCTTTGTTCTGACATTCTCTAGCGCAAACTTCTATTGCATGTACTTCCGCCTGGAACACAGACGCTAATTTCCCCATAGGGACTGAGTAGCTTACACCTGGACCACTGATGCCCGCTCCAGAGCCTGTGTCCGTTTTGGATCCATCCGTGTAAAAGCTGATAGTGTTGGGGTGAAGGGACCTGAACATATCCATCCAACTTTCCCTCGCCAAGATTGCTGATTTAAAGGACGCATTGAAGCGTAATGTCTTAACTAGATAGTCCGAAGGTAGGCAGAGGGTATTGCTACCTTGTAACCATCCTAGTTGATCATGGCTAAGAGTGACTTTCGTGCTGGAGGCCCTGAGCCTACCAACAGCCAGCCTCGCCGACGCTTCAATGTGAATGTGTAGTGGAGTGAGGTCGAGAAGATCCTCCAGAGCAGCGGTTGGGCATGCAATAATAGCTCCAGTGATAATTAGACGGGCGAGCCTCTGGACCTTACCTAGATCCCACTTACCGGTGCTTGTTGAAGCCCTTTTCCACCACACTACCGCCCCATACTGCACTATAGGTCTAACAACTGTCTTGTAAATCCACAGAATTAAATGTGGTTTAATTCCCCAGGTCTTACCTATAACCTCTGCAGGTCCATAGTGCCTTGATCGCCTTCTCAGTGACCGATTTCAGGTGGTTGTGCCAGAGTAATTTTCTATCAATAGTGACTCCCAAATATTTGACTTGGTTAGCCATTTTAATTTGGGAGTTGTACATAGTAGGACAACCCAGGGTTCTTGTTGTCCTGCTCCTGCTGAAAGTAACCACCGTGGTCTTGGACGGGTTGACCCGTAGACCACTCTCCGTGCACCAATCCTGAACTATTCGCAGAGCGGTATGGAGCACATGGGGTAAGACTTCCTCAAATTTGCCCTTAACCAGATCATCTGCGTACCCTTGGGTGAAGAACCTCTCTGAGGTTAGTTTCCACAACAGTCCATCTACACAGAAAGGGGGACAGTACCCCTCCTTGTGGGCAGCCACGAGTGGCTAAGGCGGAGAGGGTGGACCCTCCGATGCTGGTATAAATGTTCCTCGATGAAAGTATTCGTTGCACCCAGGCAATCAATGTCACATCTGCCCCTTTTGTTCTCAGCGCCGTACCGATGGACTCGAAGGACGTATTGTCAAAGGCCCCTTCTATATCCAGGAATGCACAAAGTGCCATCACCCTGTATATAAAAATGTCCAATTCGGAAAATGCACAATATGAGAAAACACGTTTCGCGAGCCGTGTTTTGACAGCATCACGACGGAGAATCTTAATTAATATTGTAGATTTAAATAACATTCTCTATGAAAATCATGATGATGAAAAATTGTGGTGCTTGCCCCTGATATGTATGTACCCAACTTCATATTACGTTCCACCTTTTCTCAAGCACGTTTTACCGCGACATCTGTGGACGAACCTGTAGAAAGCGGTATTCTATTTCTGACCGCCGTGTCTTTCTTTCTCGATTGAATTATATTGTACCTCTTATTAATTAACCCAATAAATATATTTTGTATATGTGGAATCCTTCGATTATTCAAAAACATATTACCCCCTGACCGAAATCCTGGCTACACCCATGACGAGGCATCAATCTATGATCTTTGCTTGTGTGATGCTTTATAAGCCCAACGCCGCGCGTCGGTGAATGCACGTCCGCCTATCCAGACACTGATTAAATTTCTTCAACCTCACACTCCACTCAAACGTTTTTTAAATACGATCGGCACTCCGCTATTTTTCAATACACATTGAGTTTGACTGAGTTTATACAAGATGCACTACATGACGCCCCTAGTCGCCTCAGGAGTGAAGCCAATTAACGATTGCCACTTCTTGCGATTGTTGACTTTTTCCAGCTTTCTTATTTTTCCGCCGTAGCTCCCGAGGTTTGCTTCGACTTACCGCTGCTTATACTTCAACAATATGTCATGTTACTCCGGCTATATTGTAGGACAAATATCCTTATTTTTACCTTGTATAAACTTTGATGAATATGAATATTGCGAGTGTTTGAGTTATTAAAATTGCGTAAGCTACGACGACGTCTAGCGCACGATACTTACAAGTCGAGAACAATAGCTTCAAGGAAACAAATCATGTCGCCAAGCACCATAAGGAATTGATGTTAACTATGTTTCCTTGTGCGGTCGCAGCGGCAGCGTCCTTTTTTACCATATAAAAGTGTTCATGAAGGTGCAGAACATTAACCCGAGTTTTAGTGCACACGCGATAATTAAAAGTCGCACTAAATTAATGGATACCGAGTTTACTGTACGAGTATATATGTATGTGGAACATGTACTCCTTTCGAACCGAGCCTGCCTGCTATCGGCGACAACGCCAGGCACATGGGTTATTCGTTGATTACGATATACCATTGTATGGTGTTTTTGGTGTGGGATCTGATGCCGAACGATATATTAAGGACACAGGACTGAAATAATTTAAATTTAAGCCGATCTGCATAAAACCTCCATACATACATAGGAAGGCGTACATATCCACGTACACACATAAAAAGCGATTGGCGAAAAGGATCAGATAAGCTTATGGAGTTGCATTTGTTCGAAACGGCTAAGAACCAACAGACTCCTAGTCGACTCGGGGTCTATGCATGTCCCTATTCCTGCATCATATTGCTTCGTGTGCACATACATGCAAGAACGGACTAAAAGAAAACACATTAAACACAGCATTGTTACTATAGTGGACACTTTGTGACAAAAAGTGCAGGATCTGTTTTGCTTGCAAACCATGTTTCAGGGAAATGCCATATATGTCTTCGTGTCGGTTAAGAGAAGTCCTCGGTTTTTTTTTCACCCGCTCTTGCCGGCCGATTTCATCCTTTCGACTGGAAATTCCTCGTGTATTTCGTTTATAGTCTTGGATGAACCCGAAAGGACGTCTTTCAGTTTCCGGTTTTCAAAGAATGTCTTTTTGGTGGAGAGTCGTGAAGGACAAGTGGTCTGTCTCCCTACGAATTATTTCTAATATTGTGGTGCATGGACTTTACACGGATACCATGCTTGCACAAGAGTAGGAAACTTTTTAGCTCTGTTACCATTTCTTGTATATTCTTTTTTTGCTGCTCTGAATATATCGTGTAGTCGCAGAATTAATGAGTACGAAATGGATTGTTTGCTTACCAAAGGACCACCCTATGTGTTCAGTCGAGTTTCCAGTTTATAAAAAAATGGAGAGCTATTAGCTGCAAACTCCTTCTGCACACACAATCAATCATTTCGGGTTTTTTTCGGCCTAGCAAGTCGAGAGGGAGTTGGTTATTTTATGGTGTTTATGCAATTTGGGTAGGAGTTTATCCGGCACTGTCACTGTATGAATCGTCCGGTATATTTGCGGATAAGGAGTCTGGTCGTATTCCATTTTTTATATTCTCTGTACTATAAGGGTCTTATATGCCACCAAAATAGTGAAAAACATAACCCTAATGGAATCAATTGTAGCAAAACAATAATTCATCCATGTGTGTGAGTTTTACTTGAATAAATTTTTACTAAAAGGTTGTGAGTGACCAGAAGAAACTGAAGGACAGAATGACAGGCAAGACTGACATTTGACCGATTTGAAATTAATTTTGCCTGTTGTTCAACTATTTGAAAAAATGTCACTCACTTTTAAGAGAGAGTAACAGCCGGATATTGGAGGTCGAAGCTATAAAGGCGGCGAAAGCCCGACATCAGGTTAACATGCCACAATAATGGTGATGATGAAAATGCTTAAAAGTCCAGTGACTAACTATAGTGTCCTGAAAAGAAATCGATAAATTGTATGCACAATCACAACATATTCCTTATATGAACATGTAAACTTTATTTTGTCCCACATCGATTTACTGCTTGCTTATACAACTATGAAAGGTGTGTACACAATATTGCGACTATCCAAGTGCTGTGCATTTATTTAACCAGCATAGGTCATGTAAGATATTATATTTTTATAGCATTATACTGTGCAAACTGGGTCATTCATGGCTATGCAACTGTTTCTGGAAAATATATGTGTGTTTTCGCTGGATAGAAAATTCGCCCTTAAATTGCATTTATTCAATAAAACTGCTCTGCTTGCATAAACCGTAAGGGCCAGTAAACCATAAAAAAGAATGGCTTGTAACGAAGTGTCGAAGCATATATTACGGATAATAGCTAGTTTTTATTTGAAAAAATGTCCTTGTTATACTATACTGAGTTCAGACATAGGTACCTACTATTAGGCATTTCCCTAGATTAAATTCTTTTGCATTTTTAGAATAACTACGTAATTTCAATAAATTTTATGATTGCTTTTAGGCTTATTTAATTGTTTTTGTTTTTTACTTTTTCAGGTATGTGTTTCAACTAACGTTATGTATATGGAGAGATTATGATTTGATCTAACCGTTTATCACAGCCATTAATACCAACACGTGAGTTTTCATACATTAACTTTTATAGCTCAGTCGAATGAATAGACTGATTTGTGATAATGTACATATGATCAGCATGACTTGGGGAGTCGATTGGGCGATGTCAGTCTGTCCGTCTGTCTGTCTGCTGCAACGCGTTTTACTCGGCCAATTTAAAAGCTATGAGGCTGAAATTTTGCACAAATGCTTCTTTTTGCTGCAGGCAGTTTGTATGGTGGAATCGGTAAAATCGGACCATGGGGTCATGGGGCTGCCATACAAACCTCACCACCCAAATTAGGTTCTTCCAAGAAAAACTTTTTTGTTTGTGCACCAATTTAAACCAAATTTCACATAAATGTATTTCTATTGATGACACAAAACATATATAAGAATGGATCAAATCGGACAATGTAATCATAGGGCTGCCATACAAACCAAACCCCTCCTTTTGGTTCTTCTAAGAAACATCACCAATTGCACAAAGCATTAATTTAGTGTGTCTTTATCAAAGCAACTAAAAAGGTGAAAACAAATGGAATCGTACTCTGGGCCCATGCTCCCTTATGCCCCAATAAAATTTTCTGAGTAAATATATCTATTTGCCCACTTATTTCAACCAAGCCCCACACAAATATTGTTTTGTCGATGCAGCGGAACTTTTGTGAAGACAGAAGGAAAAGAATAGGGGGGATTAAATACAAGTCGTAGGTACGCCCGAAAATACTTTTAGCCCGAGGAGAGCGAAGGGTATCCACATTTCGGCCGCGCTCGAAATTAGCCTCGGTCTCGTTTTATTCCTGATTTCTTCTATAAGCCTTAAAGCCGCTTGATATAAACGCTTTTGTAACTGTGTTTATTGTATAATTCAGTTCATTTTTGTTTATGTCAAATTGGCTTTGGGATGATCAGCTGCTTGACTTTGACTGATTTTCACTCCATGGCACTGGACGGGAAGCCAAATTTGCATGTCAAAATTGGATCCAGGATATGCTGTACACATTGTAAGCTATTTGCGAACAGAAATTAGAGCTTCAATTCACGTTGGACTAGTTTGTGAGATCGCAGCCACTCCAAGCCAATCAATCATATTTTTGTTTTGCCAGACAGGAGTCAAACTGAAAAATACTGCTCGGTCTTTATTTATGCGCGATTCTATATCAGCTTCAGTCCCACCATCCGCTGCTACTACGCTCTCAAGGTAAGTAAAGTTCTCGACTTTTTCTATCGGCCGGACCGGAGATAGAAATGTTTCTTTGCCTTTCTGATGTCAAGCTCAGGTATTTCGTCTTAGCGACCTTAATTTTGAAAGCAGCACTTTGACTTTCACGATGCAAAGCATCCGTCATTTGAGACAGATGATCTACTGGGTTTGAAAAGGGCAAATGTCGACGGCATAGTCCAGGTGCTGAAGGTAATCAAATAATTTCCACCTGATACCCTTACTTTTATGGTCGCCTAGAGCGTCGCAGATTACATCGTTGATGGTAATAAGGAACAGTATTGGTGATAAAATACAGCCTTGTCTAGCTCCATTATTCACCTCAAAAGGATTAGACAATTCGCCCTTGTGCAAGACGTAACATTGGGCTCCATTATAGGACTCCTTTGTGATGGCAAGTTTCTCTGGTATGACTCTCCTACGTAAGGCTGTCCAAATATAAGCCCGGTCAACGCTGTCAAACGCCTTCTCGAAGTCAATGAACAATAGTTTCATTTCATAAACTGTAGAAAAAAGTTGTCTTGGGTCACTTTGTATGGGAGGTACCCTTATTATCCGAACGAGCTGATTTTTTGTGGGTGGGGTCATAGTCACCCCACCCACAAAAAAATCAGCTCATTCGGATAATAATTGCAATAAATGAATGAATGTTATAGTAGAAAACTTTTCGGACTAATTTTCGATGTCTTACGTCGGTTTGAAAGCCGCCAGGTTCCCTTGTATCTTTTTTATACCCTTCGCTCATAGAGTGAAAGGGTATATGTATTAACTTTGTCATGAAGTTTGTACGCATTGAAGGAAGCAACTCCGACCATATAAAAAGTATACATATATGATCAGCATGACTTGGGGAGTCAATTGGGCGATGTCCGTCTGTCCGTCTATCCGTCTATCCGTCTGTATGTCTGTCCGTCTGTCTGTCTGTTGCGACGCGTTTTACTCGGCCAATTTAAAAGCTATGAAGCTGAAATTTTGCATAAATACTTCTTTTTGCTGCAGGCAGTTTGTATGTTTGAATCGGCAAAATCGGACAAGGGAGTCATGGGGCTGCCATACAAACCTAACCCCCCAAATTAGGTTCTTCTAAGAAAAACTTTTTTATTTGTCCACCAATTTCAACTTAATTTCACACAAACGTGTGTCTATTGATGACAGACCCAATCCCCATTTTAGTTCTTCTAAGAAAATTTTTTTTACACCAATTTCACAAAACCTTGAATTAATGTTTCTTAATCAAAGCAACAAAAAAGGTCAAAACAAATGGGATCGTACTATAGGGCCATGCTCCCACATCCTCCAATAAAATTTTCTGAGTAAATATTTTTATTTGTCCACCCACTTATTCCAACCAAACTCCACGCAAATATTGTTTTGTCTACGCAACCGAACTTTTGTGAAGACAGAAGGAAAATAATGGAGAGGTACGCACGAAAAAACTTTTAGCCCGGAGGAGAGCGAAGGGTATCCAAATTTCGGCCGCGCCCGAAATTAGCATCGTTCTCGTTTGATTTTCAGATAATTCAATAGCAAGCTTAAATTTTTTAATTCCAAACAAAATATTTTCAAAGCCTTGCGAAAACTGCGCTGAATTTCTCTAAAAAATCTGAATGAAAGCGAAGTAGGTTTCTACTATGTACTACTAACTGTAGCTCTGTGGGTAGGGTTTCTATTATCTATATATTCTAAAATGTGAATCATTTCGGAGCTACTCGCTGTTACGACGACCAAGAGCTATCTCGCTGGTAAAATACAGAAGGGGCGGTAAATTGTCCACTTGCCCGATGTTTTAACGAATATTTTATGCAATAATTTGAAGACCCAAGAATTTAAATAGATATTTGTAAACGCTGATTACACTGCGTGACAAATTTAAAAAAAAATAACCGTCATCTCCAATTTTGTTTTAATTCTTATCTAATCCTTACTAAAACCTCATATTTACTTTTTCCCTTGACCCCCCAGTTTCAGAGATATGGAAAGATATTGATATTCCCAGAAAATAACACAAAATAAAGTTCCAGTAACAAATCGGTATTTATTTTTTTTTGTAAAACGGGCATAAAACAATATAATAAACATATTTAAATACTTAAAATTATAAACTTAATTGTTAAACACATTTATTTTAAGGGAAAAATAAAAAAATCAACCTTTTCTCTTATGTTTAGAATTGTCTTCTCGCTGTAAGCACCAACAATAATTTCCTAACATCGCTGCATCCCAATGACTTTGAAAACGTTCCTCAAGCCTTTTTATGTCCTGATGAAACCGCTCACCTTATTCATCACTTACGGCTCCAAGGTTCTCAGGAAAGAAAGAGAAGTGGGAGTGAAGAAAATGGATTTTCAAAGACATTCTGCACCCCATCTCTTTATATGCGTCTAACATATTTGTTACTAAAAGTTCTGCGTTTTCGGCTTTGTGATTTCCTAAGAATCCATTGATAACAGCTTTTAATGAAGTCCATGCGCACAGGTCTTGCTCACCTAGTTCTTGATCGAAATTGGAATTCTTCATCAATTGTCGAATTCGAGGGCCAACAAAAATGCCTTCTTTAAGCTTCGCGTCACTTAATTTTGGAAAAGCTGATTTCAAGCATAAAAATCCATTGCCGTCTTTATACATACATTGCCTTCACGAAGTTCTTCATTAGGCCTAGTTTTATATGTAGAGGAGGTAAAATAACGTCTTCAGGATCGATTAACCCTTCTGTCGGCACCTACTACAATATGCATATTATATACCCAATAGGTCTGGCTGGACCTACTGAGAAAAATTTTTTATTTTTTAGAAAAGGTGAAATTTTTATCGGTAGAATCATTCTATCAACTCCTTACTGCCATTTTTAAACAAGAAAAGTATTAAAATCATTTTTTTAGATACACTACCTCGATATTAGTCTGCAGATTTAGGGAAGTAGATGGAAAGAAATAGGGAACTTTCATGCACGAAAATCATTTCATTCTAAATTTTTCGTAAATTTCTTGATCAAATCTATTAAGAAAGACGTTCGTAAGTCTCTCATACTTAGTCCTAACTATTACAAAGGAAAAAAAACTGGTTTGAATTTCCTTGAATCCAGTGGCGTGCAGTGACATTTATCAATGGGGATGCGGCGGAAAGAGAGTAACACAAATGTACATACATATATAAAAATGTCGTAATTTGGAACATAGAAATGGTTACAATGTTACAGTGAGCATAAAACGTTGTTATAACGAACATTTGATTTTAATTAAATAGTTTATCTTACTATATAGCAAAGGATAAAAACTGCTTGCAAGATTCCTTCAATGATCGAATAATCTCTGCTATCTAGCTTCCTTGTTTCTGCGATGTAACCCAATTTGATTACACTGATGAAACAGTATTATGTAGCTGTTTTTTTGAATAATAATTATCATAATTCGTTTTGAGATCGCAAAAGTATAGCATGTTGGAAAATTGGTCCCAACGACTATTTATAAGTAATCGTAAACAGAAATAAATTGCCGTAGAGATCTTTAAATGAATCTTAATTTCATAAATATGGAGGACATTTTCCCATATTGATCGATTTCAACTTAGATTTGTATGGCTCTAAAAAGACACCCCCAAGTAACAATTTTATCCCTATAAAACTTAATAGATTATTCTCTTCTAACAATAATAGGGGCACTTTACAGGCTATAAATGCTGAATAATAGTCCAATGATGGCATTTGGCGCCGTTTTTGATCGATTATTGATTATTGTAGCGCTAAATTACGCGTCGAAAAAGACATACATAATGTGTCTTATGTCATCATTTTCTGTCATTTTTTTCTCGCGTTTGCAAAAAAAAAATAATTCCCGCAGCTAGCATCGAACCCATGTCTATTGGTTGCAAATCCTACACGCTACCACTCAGCTAACCTCACATATGGTCGGCATTGCTCGGAAACACTACAAATGGTTGTTGCTTCTACATATATAAATGCTTGACAATTCTTTATCGAATCTTCTGCAATGCACCCTATGTCAATCAGGTGACTTTGACTAAATCCACACATTTATCAATAAAATACAGTCCGTTTCTGCACAGAAATCATCTTAACTGATTCCGAAAATAACAATGAGTGAGTTTCAGGCGGGATTCTAAAGAATTATATGGATGAAATTAAATATTGCTGCACCTCAAAAGTTTAGATTTTTTTAAAAATCACAAAGTTCATCCTTCTTTAAAACTACGATGAACAATTTATTGAATGACCATACGAATGTCACACTATTAAAATGAAACCGACTGTGCTATAGGAGAATATATGCATGAGTGTGAGTTAATTTAGAGACTATTGCATGTGTGTGCTGTATCATCCAATAAACACAAGAGTGGAGTATTTAAAGGAATATCTTTTTAGGTTAACGCTTAGAGAAATTATTGTCGAAGTCTTATACGAGTACCATCACCTTCAAATTTATTCCATAAGGATGATATAAGCTTTCCGGAAAATGCTTTAAGTATGTTTTATTGGATCAAAATACTTCGTTAAGCGTTGTCACACGATAAACTGATTTCGTTGTACTATATGGTTGCTATAGTGTGAAGTGCTTCTTTAAAGCAAACAAATTTTTACTTGGGCCTTTCGGTACCAAACAAGAAATACATATGACAAACATAGTCAAGTAACTTTAAATTTGGTTTCTATGAAGATGGATATATGTAACTTATAACTGATTATAGTAAGCAATTCTTGAACTTTTTAATTATTCAACCATCAATTAACACAATGAAGCTAAGGTGGAAGAATAAGCTAAAATGATTTCATGTTAGAAAACCACTAAGGTAACGAGTGTATTTCAATGTACATATGTATGTATCTACATTAAAAAAAATAAACATTTAAACAGAGCTCTCTGGAACCAATATTTTCTAAACGCAGTCTTTTTCTGAGATAGCTAAACGTTTTTTTTTTAATTTTAAAAGTTGAATTTTTAATTCAAAATGTTATACTGAAAATATTATATTTGCGAAATAAAATAAGCTCAAAGTCTAACCAAATACTGCTACAGACCTAATTTCCACAGTAAAACGTCCTATTCTAATATTTATCACTGAACCCTGAACGAGAATTAACTGAGGATAACGAAATCACTTACAGATGCGTTCACTCGATTCCAGCACAAACGATTCCCTTCATCATTTTTCTCCTTTTTATTCTTTCATTCTAAACCAACATGTTAGATGAGCTTTGCACGCCAGATTTTCTTTTCTATCTTCTCTCATTCATGCTTGCACAGCTCAGAGAATTTGACTTGGATGCGTTTTGTGTAGGGGACTGGTCTACGCATCCCCAATGGTACGGAGAGTACACAAGCACCATATATCGCCTCAACGGAAATTCGGCTCGAATGGATGCACGACTGTGCGAAGGTTTCTTTCCGCATCCAGTGGAAAAGTGAGTTGAGTACACTGAACGATGTTACTATGGAGCAAGTACATAGTCGTATATTAGTACGTATGTACATATGCATTCAGAATTTCAGGGTTGGAGTTTTATCTTCGATTATTGGGTTGGGTATGTTTATATGTAACATTTGGGTTAAACCTTAGATTCGTGTGTTAGACTATGGCATATATTTTACGACATGTAATTGTAGATACATACATATTATATAGCTGTATAATATTATGTATTATTGATATTATGAATTCAAAATTTTAGGGGATGCGGCGCATCCACCGCATCTTTGAACTGCACGCCACTGCTTGAATCACATCTCAGTTGACTAGGTGATGTTATAAAACGTGATGAAATTAGGCATACTTATTTCCCGAGCTTCACGGTTTTTCAAAGAAAAATCTCAGAGATTTTTATCGTTTATTGTACAAATAGAATTTTAATGACATTCTTACATCATAAATAGGAGAATTTTAGGAGAATTTCATATTTGCACCTTTTACCTCAAGAGAAGAATGGGGGGAAAAACTGTAGGTCTGGCCAGACCTATTGGGTATCAAAAAGCACTATAAATTTAAAATCATCAAAAACCAACTCAAAACTTCAACCGATTTTTTCAAATTTTTGCAAAATGCTTCTAAACATATTATTCTAGGATATCATAAAATATGAAGTCGCTGCGATTTCATCTTCTATACTTTTATGACCAAAATATAGTGCCAAAGGTCTGGCCAGACCTATGTGCCGACAGAAGGGTTAATGGTGAGTATTTTACGTTTGATTCCCCACACACAAATTCTGCTCGTTTTGGCCAATATTTAATTGAATAGGTGTTCTCAGTAGCTCTGCTGTCAAAGAAAGCAGCAATACTTTGTGAATCCACCTTGCAAGCCGAGTAAAATAGCAATCACCTTAAGATCGGCACACACTTTCCATTTGAATTCCGCGTATTTGATGCAATCCAGGATGGATTTTATATTTATGTACGTTTCCTTCAACATTGTCGAGTAGGCAACTGGAACTGATGAATACTTATTGCCATTATGGAGCAAGACAGCCTTCAAACTATAGTCTTGGATCCATCAATGAATAAACGCCATTGTTTTGGCTCGTACGGTACTTGTAACACATCCATTAAACGCACAATGTCGTTACAAAACGACATGTTTCCTTGGTCAGTATAAAACGCAGCCATTTCCCTATTTCTTTTACGCTGAACTGTCACTTTCGTTCCGGGCTTCAATAAATTCCACTCCTGTAACCATGATCCTAACAGCTCCGCCTGCCTTACGGACAAATTCAAGTCCCGTACCAAATCATTCAATTCCTTTTGGCTAATTAGGTGTGGTTTTCGTTGATCGCTTGATGAAGGAGAGGGAAAAACTGGTAAATTTTACCTCGATATTAGTCTGCAGATTTAGGGAAGTAGGTGGAAAGAAATAGGGAATTTTCAAGCGCGAAAATCATTTCATTCTAAATTTTTCCTAAATTTCTTGATCAAATCTATTTAGAAAGATGTTCGTAAGTCGCTCATACTTAGTCCTAACTATTACAAAGGAAATAAAACTGGTTTGAATTTCCTTGAATCAAATCTCATTTGATTAGGTGATGTTATAAACTGTGATGAAATTAGGCATACTTATTTGCCGAACTTCACGGCTTTTCAAAGAAAAATCTGAGAAATTTGTATCGTTTATAGTACAAATTGAATTTTAATGACATTGTTACATCATAAATAGGAGAATTTCAAGAGAATTTCATATTTGCACCATTTAGCTCAAGAGAAGAATGGGGGGAAAAACTGTAGGTCTGGCCAGACCTATTGGGGATCAAAAAGCACTATAAATTGAAAATCATCAAAAACATACTCAAAACTTCAACCGATTTTTTCAAATTTTTGCAAAATGCTTCTAAACATATTCTCCTAGGATATCATGAAATATGAAGTTGCTGCGATTTCATCTTCTCTACATTTTTTTGACCAAAATATAGTGCCAAAAGTCTGGCCAGACCTTTGTGCCGACAGAAGGGTTAAAGCTGCCGATGAATCTACTCCTGGTTGAGAATCCAACGTGAACCAAGAGTTCGGCAACGGCGAAATTGATGCGAGAATGCCAAATCATCATTTGGGATGAATGTACGATGGCGCATAAGCGAGCTGTGGAGGCACTTCACCGAACGATGAAGGACTTACGAGGTGATTCGAGACGATTTGGTGGGGCTCTGATATTATTCTCCGGAGATTTTCGTCAAACGCTTTCCGTCATCCCGAAATCTACTGCTGCGGATGAACTTAATGCATGCCTGAAATTGTCATCTTTGGGGCGGCATGTCAAGAAGTTGAAATTGACTACGAACATGAGAGTCGCATTGCAGAACGACCCATCGACTGCTGAATTTTCAAAAATTCGTAAAAATCCGTTGACACCATGATCGACGAGGATGAAGCGACAAACTATTCGACGGAGTTTTTGAACTCGCTTGATGTGCCAGGAGCCCCGCCGCATATTTTACAGCTGAAGGTGGGATCGATCATATCTGAATCATCCGAAATTGTGCAACGGTTCGCGGTTGTCCGTCAAGAAACTGATGAACAATATGATTAAAGCGACGATCATCAAGGGAAAATTCAAAGGAGAGGAAGAACTTATCCCACGAATTCCGATTATTCCAACTGATCTTACATTCCTATACAAGCGGATTCAGTTCCCCGTTCGATTGACTTTTGCAATGACAATCAACAAATCGCAAGGCCAATCGTTGAAAGTCTGTGGGATTAATCTCTAATTTCCCTGTTTTTTCGCACGGTCAGCTGTATGTTGCCTGTCCGCGTGTTGGCAAACCGTCGTCGTTTTTTTTTTTCGCCAGAAAACAAAACGAAAAACATTGTTTATAATATCACTCTCTACTGATTTTGATTCCGTTCAAATAAATCACACTGAAAATTGAACTATCTGTGTTTTTAGAGTTTTTTTGTAGGCGCTGAATTTGGGCGAGCTGAATATTTATAGGTATAGTTAGGAGTTGGGAGTCAAAATCGCTCATAAATTTAAAGTTGTGTCAAGACAATAAATTCTAGTATAGTTTAATAGAATCCAAATTGTTATATTGCAAAGCAGTATTAAACTTTCTGTGCTTTTTTATTTCAGCCGTAATTCTAGGCTTATAAGTGCAGAGCAGAAGCATTTAAACAACGACTTGCTTCTACAATGTATTCTTGTGACCTTTTACCGCATTGAAAGGGCATTAAAATACATATACCTCCAATTAACCCTTCTGTCGGCACAAAGGTCTGGCTAGTCCTTTGGCACTATATTTTGGTTAAAAAAGTATAGAAGGTGAAATCGCAGCGATTTAATATTTCACGATATCCTAGAATAATATGTTTAGAAGCATTTTGCAAAAATTAGAAAAAATCGGTTGAGGTTGTGGTATGTTTTTGATGATTTTCAATTTATAGTGCTTTTTGGTACCCAATAGGTCTGGCTAGACCTATAGTTTTTCCCCCCATTTTTGTCTTGAGGTAAAAAGTAAAAATATTAAATTCTCTTATTTATTATGTAATAATGTCATTAAAATTCAATTTGTACGATGAACGATAAAATTTTCTGAGATTTTGCTTTAAAAAGCCTGAAGTTCAGAAATTGGATATGCCTAATTTTATCACATCTTTTAACATCACCTAATCAACTGGGATTTGTTTCTAGGAAATTCAAATGAGTTTTATTTCCTTTGTAATAGTAAGAACTAAGTATTAGCGACTTACAAACGTGTTTCTAAATAGGTTGAATTGAGATATTTACGGAAAATTTAAAATGAAATGATTTTTGCGCCTGAAAATTCCCTATTTCTTTCTATCTAATTCCCCAAATCTGCAGACTAATATCGGGGTAAAATATACCAAAAAAGGACCAAATAAAACCCAAAGATATCGGAATCGGAAAATTTGATGAAACTTTCTGTACGGAGAAATATGTTTGTACCAATACCAGCTCAAAATATGTCTACTTAAAAACGCTTCCAGTATTTCTACAAAAACGATTTTAATGCTTTTATTGTTTATAAATGGCTGTAAAGGATGGGTAGAATGATTCTACCGATAAAAATTTCACTTTTTCTAAAAAATAAAAATTTTTTCTCAGTAGGTCCAGCCAGACTTATTGGGTATAGAATATGCATATTGATAGAAGGGTTAATCCTGCCGAGGACTTGAGCTAATTTTTGGTAGGTGGTATAATGGTGCCCTTAAATGGCGATAAATCAAAATTATCCTTCTGCTCCATTTTGGGAAGAGTTATGGACATGACGTTTTATCAAATTCAAATGTAGGTTCTCAATTTACGGCAAAAATTTTCTGCTACTTAAAATAAATGCAAAAACAAAATGTCATGGCTTAACTTGCGTTTTCTCGATAGCTATGGAGCTCTTAAAAAAGGTCCAAAATGAAAATACTCTAATTTATTTTTTAATTCTAGCGACTAATTTTCCCAAAAAAAAGGCCAATTTTATTATAAATCTTTGCAAAGGAAATTTCACGTAGTTTTTTTTTCATTCTCAGAGTATTTTTCTGTATCTTTTGCTGTTTTGGAAATAATCGCTAAAAAATTCTAAAAATACAATCGTCATGAGTATTTTAGTGGCTAATAAAAATGTTCACTACACTTTTTTTCTAAGATCAGTGACCGTTATTAATGTTAAGAAATAAAATTATTCTGAAATAAACATTTTCCACTTCGGACATGATAGACCTTAAAATAAACACAACCTATGACTTTTCATTTTAATATATCGACTAAAGTCACTAAAGTCAATAGTCAGTACATGGCCCTGAATCTAACAAAATGTCAATCATTCATATTGTGCAAGTTACAGCGGCGATAAATACAGAACAAATCCATCATTTTCTATTAAATTAATTCATGGAACACACTTGACGCCTCACACAACTTTCCCGAATGCCAGACGAGTTCGCTTCGCAGACAATATCCTCGCTTTAACCTACAAATTAGGAACAATTAATAATGCATGCAGCATTCGTTCGCCACTCCTGCCCTACACGGAATATCCTCTTCAATTGAATTATAATCCACGACCTAAGAATGTGAAAGAAGGATAAGCCAAGTATTTTTACGGCTGTTGTCCATACAGTATGCTGGTCTACGGTTTGCCATATATTGCTTACGAAAGCATTTGCTTCGATTCAATCTCCTCCGGTCGTCTCATCCTGTTGCTGGCGTCCACCACCTGCATATACGTAGTAAGCAGCTTCCCTTCTATATCGTTATTGTCAAGTGAGCTAAAGTTCTTATGTGGCAAGGCACGCTGGTCTACGGAGGTGTATGTAATGGTGAAGCTACACCATCCGGCGGGACCGAGACGGAAGGAGACACAATGCCACTTGACCGGAAACCTCTCATCTAATAACCAGTTCATAAATAATGTATGCTGATAACCTATGAATATGGGATCCTTTAATCCGCCGCTCCGAGTGGATTATTATATTTTAGTTTTCATCTAGCAACGCATAAATAAAATATCGATTAGACATATTGTTATTATACGCACACATTGTCGGTTATGTCAATTATTTCCTATGGCTGGATTTGATTCGTCAACTAGCCGTGGTGGTTGCATGATGTCCAGTCGATTGACGAAGCATGACTCTCCGGAGTGACGCATAATAAACTTTTCATTTGGATACCGATCGATGGCATGCACCGATTTGAAAACACCTATAGGGAGTTCAACGGTCCCCGGGTGACAAAACCATGTATACCTCTTTTTGGTGTAGAGTCACTCGTTACAACCCTTCGGTATACAGGAAACCCCCGAGCAACCAACACAACCCGCTCGGTTGTCCCTAAGTCCCTACAAAACATTCCACTCAATGAATCCGTGTTCGAGATTAGTGTCACGCAATCATTTTCGATTTTAGGGATGATTTAGAAGCACAACTTGATGTCCACTTCCTTTCTACTTGACCATTCCGTTTTCCGCACTCGGCACTCGGCCAGTTCTGGGTTCTGGTCAGTTCGGCACGAAATTGACCACGTTGCTGCCATCATGCCACAATATGAACTGTCGCAGCCTTTTGAATTCGCACAAAAATTATTACGTGTATTCGTTGATAAAGTGATTTCACGTATCACGTTATGTCGATTGCATGCTGGTAATTTTCGAGCTTATGATTTCACATTTGAATTGGCCACCATAAAACCACATCCATCGCTTCATTCGCTCATTTGTATACTCAGCGTTGCCCTCCTATGTCTATCGGCCGACCTGTATTGCCCAAGGCACGATAGGGTAGATTTCTTGATGGAAATAAGAAATGTCATAGAGTGATTAACAGTTTTCTTTCTATTCGTTAAGTTTCTTTATGGTTAGAGAAAAAGTGCAAAATTTGTGAAAAAAAAATGTCCAGACATGCTAATGATAGGTCACGCAGCCGTTGAAAAAAAGTCAATGCGGATCGGGAATACATAAATTGTTGAATTTTGTGGTTGAGGGAGTTAATTTTTGGAATTTGAATAATGATTGCCGTCATTTTGCGGGAATAGTATGAATGGAATTAATCATAAGGTTGCTTTTGTCCTTTAATAGTATTTCGAAATATTCATTTGCAAAACCTCCATCAGGCATTATACAATAGGAACAATAGAATGGCAAAGGTAGCAAAAATCTAACAATGAGACTAATACAATTAATAAGAATTGGTGGAAGCGTGCCTATATTATGAGCCATGAAGTGGAAATAGATATGTGTCCAAACGTCCAACGTTGTACAACAAGAAGCTAAGCTAAGCTAAGAAATTCAAACTTAAAGAGGATCCAGAATTTTTTCAAAGTACAAGTACAAGTACCTACAGAACTTGATAATTTTATCCTACTCACCCTTAGCCTTTATTCGCAACCATCAATTTTCACAGACGAAAATCAGTTGTATTACCAACCATTCAACCAATGCTCTTTTTTTATTTATTATCGACTAAAAAACTATAACTCATTCAAATAATTTTTTTTATTGTGACTATGCGTAATACAAGCTATGAACGAGGCAAGGCTTCTTTATTCAAATGCCAGTAAGGGGCGCTGCAGATGACGCTGTTGTGGCGGTAACAGAATTGACACCAGAGGCGTTGCCATCGCGAGGATGATGGAATTCGATGACAGCAACGATGACTCTCTCTCTCACTCACCGACAACCAACCAAGTAACACGCACTTTGTAAATTGTTCAGCCATTGTTACAGTGAGACAATAAAAGTATTATTATAACGTTTTACGTCGGGCATTTTGTCTTTTCCTGGCCTTTATAAGAGTAGAGCTTAGTGATCTCCACATTGGTGACCCCGAATATGCCAGACGACGAGCAGTTCTACGAAACGAAGTCCGACGTAGTGATGGCTGTGGCGATGCCGGTCAAGCTGCCGCCATTTTGGCGTGAACAGCCAAAATTATGGCTTTTGCAGGCAGACGCGATTTTCGAGACAGCACGTATCACCAGTCAACAAACGCGATTTAAACATATCGTCTCCAATTTCGAGGCACAGCTGCTGCCCTACATAGCCGACATTATTGAGTCGACGGAAATCGCAGATAAGTACGACGCCTTCAAAAAACGGATCGTGACACTGTTCGAGCCCAAAGATGATACAAAGTTTCAACAACTCCTGGGCGAATCTGTGGAGGACAGACCGATACTCATGCTAGCCCGCATGAGGCATCTCGCTGGTTCATCGTGTTCCGCGGAATTATTGCGACACTTATTCCTGCAGAAACTTCCTCGGCGTACACAGGAGTTGCTAGCCGCCAACGGCGCTGACGATTTGGATAAACTAGCAGAGCAAGCCGAGCGTCTTCACAATGTTGTGAGCAACCATACATCCGTGTCAGCTGTGTCAACCCCGCCATCCGAGACCACACAACCAACGAATCCCGCTCTCGAAGAACGTGTAGCCGCAGTCGAGGCGTCAGTCGACGCGATGTATCATATTTTATAATATTTTATCTGAATTCCCAAACATCACAAAAAGTGATTCCGCACACACACCACAAAACTGCAAACACGATGTCAGACATCATATCATTACGCGAGGACCACCGGTGGCAGAACGTGCGCGGAGGCTGCCTGCAGACAAGCTTCGATTCGCAAAGTTAGAGTTCGATCGTATGATAGAAATGGGAATCTGTCGACCGTCAGACAGTGCATACGCTAGCCCCATGCACATCACACCAAAAAAATCAGGCGATTGGCGAATCTGTGGTGACTACAGGCGATTGAACGCGTCGACCATCCCCGACAGGTCACCACTTCCGCACATGCACGATGTAATGGCTGCGGACGGCGCTACAATCTTCTCAACATTAGACCTGGTACGTGCATACAACCAGATACCAGTGGCGGAAGAAGACATCAAGAAAACCGCCATTATCACGCCATTCGGCCTATTTGAGTTTCTCGTCATGACTTTTGGATTACGCAATGCCAGTCAGTCGTTTCAACGCTTCATGAACAGAGTGCTCAATGGCCTCGATTTCGCTAAATGCTACATCGACGATATTATCATCATGTCCAAGAGCAAAGAGCAGCATCTCCAGCATCTGCGCACCGTGTTTGAGCGACTGACTGCATACGGCCTCGTCATAAACGTATCCAAGTGTCATTTCGGAAAGCCAACTGTGGAATTTCTTGGTCATCTGGTCAGCAAGGATGGAGTTACGCCACTACCCAGCAAAGTCCAAGCTATCACCAAAGTACAGCGTCCAGAAAAAATGTGCGACTTACGAAATTTTCTGGGTATCGTAAATTTTTATCGGCGATTCTTGCCACAAGCAGCAGACATTCAAGCTCCACTTTGTGCTCTTCTTGGTCCAACTCGCAAAGCAGACAAAAGAGCAATAAAATGGACCGACCAAAGCGTTTTGGCTTTTGAAAATTGTAAACGGGCAATTGCGGAAGCAGCGACTTTAGCACACCCACGAGAAGGTGCATCTCTGCGCTTGACGACTGACGCATCCAGCATAGGAATTGGCGGTGTCGTGGAACAACGAGTGGAAAACAAATGGCAGCCTTTAGGGTTTTTCTCAAAGAAGTTACGCGATGCAGAGTGTCGCTATAGCACCTATGATAGGGAACTGTTGGCCATCTTCCTATCCATCAAGCATTTTCAACACCTTCTGGATGGTCGCTTCTTCTACATCCGAACTGATCATAAGCCGCTTGTGTACAGCTTTCATCAGCGTTCCGACCGTGCAGCTCCCAGGCAGGCGCGACAACTGGAATTCATATCCCAATTTACAACAGATTTGCGTCACATAACAGGGAAAGATAATTCCCTAGCGGATATGTTATCGCGTATCGAACAAATTGAATTTCCAACAGCTATCAGTGCACAGGAATTATCAGAAGCACAAGAACAAGACCCAGAGATGCAGTTGCTTGTAAAGACAGACACGGCATTAAAACTCAAACGTGTCCATGTCGACAATTCACCAGCTCTTGTCTATTGCGACTTCTCGGCGGGCGTTCCTCGACCTTATATACCATCGAATTTTCGCAATCAAATTTTCGCTATGATACACAACCCATCTCACCCAATTGGGCGGGTAACAAGCGAGCTAATTCGTCGCAGATTTGTATGGCCCCATATGAAAACGGACATCAAACGCCGGTGCCGAACTTGCATTTCTTGCCAGACCAGCAAAGTCTCTCGACACGTCAGATGCAAAAACGAACAGTTCCCGTTACCATCCCGACGATTTCAACACATCCACTTGGATTTAGTTGGTCCTTTACCAGTATCGGACGGCTACCGGTACCTGCTGACCATGATTGATCGCTACACTCGGTGGCCAGAGGCCATACCATTGCGAAATTGCGAAGCCGACACAGTTGCCACTGCGTTTTTCCAATCTTGGGTTTGCAGATTTGGAGCTCCGGAGACAGTAACTACGGACCAAGGATCACAATTTGAAGCGCGTCTTTTCAAGGCACTTACTCAACTCGTGGGTTGTTCACGGACTCGAACAACAGCTTACCACCCGCAGTCCAACGGCATGGTAGAACGTTGGCATCGAGCGCTAAAATCATCCTTGATGTGTAAAAGTGTCCCGAAATGGACGGACATCTTAGACTCAACGCTACTGGGTCTCCGCACCGCTATCAAGGAAGAACTAGGATGTTCTGCGGCTGATATGGTATACGGTTCCTCGCTACGCATTCCGGGTGAGTTTGTTTACACTGACCTAGATACTCCTGATCCGCATATTTTTGTAGAAAAGTTTCGAGAGCAGATGCGACTTCTACAACCGAATCCAGCGGTTCACCACAGTAAGCCCAACCTCTTCTATTTTAAGGACCTCAACACGTGTTCGCATGTATTCCTGCGCGTGGACACAACAAGAAGGCCCCTCGAACCACCTTATTCTGGCCCGCATCCAGTGGTCAAACGAATCAATCCAGCGGTGTTCATCATCAAGGTAGACGGTCGAGAAACTACGGTATCGGTCGAGCGACTCAAGCCTGCATTCCTAGATCGATCATCAGGCAGTTCAACCCCATCAACCCAACCACGGGTTTATGGCAAGTCAACATCGACAGCACGACAGCATACCGTGTCTGCTGGAACATCTCGCAGACACTTGGGGGGGAGTACTGTGGCGGTAACAGAATTGACACCAGAGGCGTTGCCATCGCGAGGATGATGGAATTCGATGACAGCAACGATGACTCTCTCTCTCACTCACCGACAACCAACCAAGTAACACGCACTTTGTAAATTGTTCAGCCATTGTTACAGTGAGACAATAAAAGTATTATTATAACGTTTTACGTCGGGCATTTTGTCTTTTCCTGGCCTTTATAAGAGTAGAGCTTAGTGATCTCTACACTGTCAATGGTGGAAGGAGAAGATAGATCTCACTCATAAATTTTCTTAATGTTTGACATCTCAATATAGTGATCATCCCTTGACCTTCTATTGGGTAGGTATCATGTTTGGCCGGGTCGTAACACCGCCGGCATATGATGGTCCACATCAGAGTAGTACGCATCATTGCAAGTCAGATCGTGTGGACCACAAACTAAATTTAGTCATTCTCCCCAGATAGCCCTTTCAAGGCTCGGGTTATTCGGAGCCCTCAACTTCGTTTACACACTCGCTTACAGCAACTTTCTAAAATCCACGCTGCGAAACATCAGGAATTGGGGGAGGTCAGTTATGGCGCTCTGTGGCTCACTTGGTTGAGTCGCACTCTACGATGCTTGTAATCTAGAGGTCCGGAGATCGAATATCGGTGTGGTCCAAAATTTCCGTACATATGCGGATGGGATATATGTATGTATATAGTGCGTGCAACATTATATACACTCCGAAACTATATGCAATCTAACGTTGACTCGAAGTAGCCTATAAACGGCTGAGTGAACGCACCATGCCCCACAAGGGATTACAGTACAGAGAAGAAGTTATGGCGAAACCACAATTCCAATGCATCGGGGGCGTCAAAACCGGAATGTTTACGGATCGCAACCCCGTTCAACTCATGTCCTTGGAACTTAAAACAGGTTATTATGGAGCGCTTTTGTTGAAAAAGTCTTGCCGTGATGATGTAGCTATAGTAAGTGCTTTAATGGTTGTCAGAGAAGTAGAGTCTTGACTCGATGATTCGGTTGAATAAGTGCAAGGGTAGTGCGGACTAACGAAGCAACCGGATTAGGCCATTATGGCATATGGCGGATCAACTTGCCAAGAATCCGTTACATAACTCTCTGTCATAATCGACATACAATATATCACCACGACCTGATAGGTAGCATTAATCGTTTTTTAACCAACCGCCTCTTTTTCGGTGAAAACGTTTTTGATGTAACGGTAGCGATAGCGAGCTTATTTTTATTTAGCACTCTGCTACCCAGTTATGTGGAGCTTTATCATTCACCCACCGGCCGACCAACCTGTCGGTATTATTTGGCATGGGGTTGCTTCGACTACTTATAGTCATCATGTGGCGATTTGCTGAGCATAAAAATTAAAGAGAAGTCATTGACGCCTGTTCTTGTGGCGTTCCCCTCCATCACGGGAAGGAATATGAACCCGAACCGATCACAAAATCGGTATTACTGATGTATTTGGAAGTTTGATTTGCTCGAATGACACAAAACATTTGCAAGACTAAAGACTGCATCAAATCTGACCATGGGGTCATGGGGCTGCCACACAAACCTAGCCACCGAAATTAGGTTTTTCTGAGAAAAATTTTTTTATTTGTGCACCAATTTCAACGAAATTTCACACAAATGTAATTAATCGAAAATACGATTAATTGAAAATACAATTATTAGAAAAACACGATTTTCGCTGCTTGGCATAAGATATCTGTCTGGCAGCAGACCGAAATTAAAACTTACGTCTTGCCAAACGAAATTAAAAGGCAATCGAAAGGTGTCAACTCCCTACTAACGATTCCGACATTTTCCCCCTAGTCACTTCGCTTTTCCCGCTGTAACACCACAAAGTGGCTGCTCCGCTGCTTGGCGGGAAATGTCTGGCAGTAGACGGAAACGGAAATGACAATTTTCATGTCGCCGAACGAAATTGGTGGCAAATGAAAGGTCTTGACTCCCTATATTCCGGAGTAGAACCGGACTATGCTGGCGGAGTGGCATCGCGTCGTCAACGATGATGAGAGCGACACAGAAGTATGTATGCATGTCGTGATGACGTAGTCGATACATAGAGCTGTGTGACGTTCTCCTTGTCGTAGCAAGTTTCCACAGGGGAGTCTGTGTCCTTGTGACACAGAGTATATCTGTGTAGGGGACACCGATTTTTGGTAAGTTGTGACACCATGTACCCGAGCAGCGCAGGGAGGCCCCTTGTATGGTTGATACGCCATGGCGTGGATCTGTACAAAGACCATTCGGGCGATGACGCTCCCGTGCTCCCGAGTCATGTACGGGTGGCTCACAGCATGGCTGACTTTTCCCTAGTCCTTCGGAAAGGCATACAAGTGGGACACGACGCGACGCAGTGTTTCCTCGTGGGAAGGAATCCGCTATAAGCGATCGTGTGTAGAGCCTCGGAGCTGGCGGCTTCGCATAACCCGAGCCACGAAGGGGCTTGTTAGGGAGAATAGCATTGGTGGATTGATGATCACACGGCCTGAGTCAAATTGCTGCCTAGTAAGCGGATGGGGCCACTCTGAAGTGAACGGTAGCGCTACAAGTCTGCTTTAAACAGACAAGTAGTCCCAGGCACAACGATCTTGCGGCTGGCAAGCCGAATTCGTTAAGTCTAACCGAAAGGAGGCCAAGGGATGATCACACCTGCTATTGAGAAATCTTTAGCGAATAGTGTACCTCGGAGATGGGCGAGCCCAAGGGACCATGGATCCCTACCCATCTTGGCGTTGGTCTCGAGGGGGTTGTGGTGTTAGACAAGTCGACCATAGATACCATCTACAGGTATACCGTCAGAGGAGCACCTAGCCATTACGGCCTTATCTCCCGGTCCTTCGGACTGTTTGGACCTTTGGTGTTTTACTGACAAGGTCTTATTGTCATATGGGGATTTCTTCATCCGGCGAATGCACTCACCTTCAGAAACCCAACCCCGGGGATGCATCACGTTAAATTCAAATGTGCACATCCCAGGTTCGTTGGACCTGTGACTACTCGTCTGCTTAAAGCAGACTCGTAGCGCTGCTTTTCACTTCCAGGCGGCCCCTTCAGTTTACTAGTCAGCAATGCGATTCGGGCCGTGTGGTCATCAATCCACAAACTAGTTAGATATAGGCGCGTAGGCATCTTCCACCAAGGCCGTTCTCCCTAACTACTCCAATCAATAGAGACGAAATAATAGGGGTAAGCGTGCAAAAATTGGGGACGTCTCAAATTTTTGATATGTTATAACGACAGGTAAGTTAAAATCCAAGTTTGCCTCACTTTCCCCCCTGTGCTCCCGCCGCTATCTTGAAAAACCCATCTAAAATCGGCCCTTTTATCAGTTTTTGGCCTGTAACTTCTTTACAGTTCATTTGAGCACAAAATCTGCCGATACAATTTTGTAGAGGACAAACTTAATCTAAGATGTTGTACTCTACAATCAAAATTAACAGAGTTATAGCGCCAACAAAATGGAGAAAATATCAAAAATCATGCCAATTTCAAATTCACAAAAACGCATTGTATACCAATAACACTCATAGCCTCCTCTGCATTTTAGTATAGAGTTCTCTAAGTATGTTTTGAAATTTATTAGTAATGATTTTTGGAATTTTTAGCATATTCTTTGCGCTATAACTCTGCCAATTTTGATTGTAGAGTAAAACTGGTCATGACAGGTGGGTCAGATGGCATTTTTTTATATGGAGTTCGTCACCTAAAACTATACGGGATGACTAAAAAAAAACTTTTTTTTTGTAGGTTCATTATTGGATATGAAGACTAGTTAGCGAAACAACTTTTGAATATCGATTCGGCGACGTTGCAGTAATTTCGGGTCTCGGTGTCATTAAAAGAGGAATGTTGTAAAAATGTCTATGCTTTTATCGCACTATTGCTATAACATTAAATAGCTGAAGATATTTAAGTATTATAACGAATTTATGCCACAAATGTGGAATAGTTTCGCTGAAATGTCAGTAGGTGAGGCGGAAAAGGCACTTGGAGTTTCGAAAGGTCCACTCCACACGAAGAAAGAAACATGGTGGTGGAACACCGAAACTAAGGAAGCAGTGCAAGCCAAATCGAACGCATTTAAGGCATGGACGAAATGTGAGTCAAGCAGTGAAGCCGAACGGGTTCAACTTCGCGAAAATTATATGCAATGCCGGAAGAAAGTAAAGCGCTTGGTAGCTCAAGCAAAGGCGAAGGCAGCTGAGAAATTCTACCAAGAATTAGAAACTCAGACTGCGACCGAAGGACCGTCTTTGCGCGAGAGACCTAAGCACGACGCCAGGATATTTAGGGTCGCAGCCCAAAGGAGAAGGAACGCTCGGGAAATACAGGCGCCAAAGTACGTGGAGGACTCGCAAGGAATGTTGCTGATTGACGATACGGCAATTTGTAGCAGGATGCGAGAGTATTTTGACGAACTTCTAAATGAAGAATTTCCTCGAGCAGCTTTTCGAGATGTTGAGCCGAATACCACAAATATTGAAGATATCTCAGAGGAAGAGGTGATGGAGGCAATGCATCAGATGAAACGCGGAAAGGCAGTCGGACCGGACAAAATCCCCGCGGAATTTTGGTTGAAAATGGAAAATGTCGGGCTTAGTTGGCTCACAGTTCTCTTCAACAAAATCAAAGGTGGGCAACCGATGCCTGATGCTTTCAGGGAAAGTTTTCTTCTTCCTTTCTATAAGAACAAGGGAGACTCACGCAAACTCAACAACTATAGGGCTATAAAGTTAACACCTCATACACTAAAGATCTACGAGCGAGTTGTCTGCAACCGATTGAGAAAGATTGTGCGGTTGAATGACAATCAATGCGGCTTTGTTGAAGGTCGATCTACAGTCGATGCGATTCAGTGCATTCGTATTGCGATGGAAAAGTATAGAGCAGCACGAAAGGACTTGTACTTTGTGTTCATCGATTTGGAGAAGGCATTCGATAGAGTACCTCGTGATCTGATATGGTTGGCCTTGAGAGCACTTAATGTCCCCGAGGCATACGTCAGGATGATACGAGACATGTATGATGGAGCTACGACTAAGGTTAGATGCACAGCCGGTGAATCAGAAGAATTTCCGGTGAATGTAGGAGTACACCAGGGCAGTGTATTGAGTCCGTTGCTCTTCAACATCATCATGTGCTACTTATTAACACGTGTCTCCGACGGCCTAGAAATATCTCTTCTTTTTGCTGATGATATAGTCCTCAGTAGCCCAAACATCGTTGCCTTGCAAGCTGCGCTTACAAAATGGTGTGACATTCTGGAGGAGCATGGACTGAGGGTAAGTATAACAAAGACTGAGTTCTTATGCTGCCCATTCTCAGACCCAGATGCACCGATACCAGATATGTACGTCAAAGGAGAGCAGCTTAAGTCTTGTACCAAGTTCAAGTACCTTGGCTCGATGGTGAACAGCGGAGCTACATGCGATGATGACATCAAACATCACACAAAGGTTGGGTGGATGAGGTGGAGAGAAAACTCTGGAGTTTTCTGCGATAAGAAAATGCCACTGAAGCTAAAGGGCAAGTTGTACAAAACGGTTGTACGTCCCGCACTCATGTATGGATCAGAATGCTGGACCATGTATGAAGGTTACGCGAAAGAAATGACAGCGACTGAAATGAAAATGTTACGCATGTCAGTTGGTGTAACCAAAAGGGACCACATCAAGAGTAGCTACATCCGAGGCAGCTTGTCCATAGACCAACCAATCACCGAAAAGCTCGAAGACCGACAAATGGATTGGTATTGCCATGTTCAAAGGCGTCCGCCTGAGAACCCCGCAAAGAGAGCGATATCAATGGAAGTTCCACTTGATGGACCCAAGGCCAGAGGCAGACCGAAGAACACCTGGATGTGTCAAATGAAAAAGCAACAACAACGCATTGGTCTCGGCGATGACACGATCCAAGATAGAGCTGCCTGTAGAAATATGCTGAGAAATTATCGCCAAAACGGGCGATGTGCCTACACCGCAGGTCGAGCAACGCGGAACCATGGAGCGGTATAAAGAACGAGGCAAGGAAGAAGAAGAACGAATTTATGCCACAAATCAGTCCAGAGAAAGCTGCTAAAAACTCTAAATGAATTATAAGCTCGGAACGCGTCGATTTGAGCTACTCCGCAGTTAGTGAAGCCTTTTCCTGCCGTGCAAATTGTTATTGTTTCTCCATATGATTTTAACTTAACTTTAAATACATAACTAAAATTTTTTTCTAACAACGATTATCCTGTTAGTATATAAATTAGTATTTGTAATTAGAAGATGAAAAAAAACATAATACCGAACAAATTAAAAAAAAAACTAATACTGAACATTGAACATGCGAGTGACAATCGCACACACGAAACAACTTAAAAATTGTCAAATTTTATACATACATATTCTGCAGCCATTTCCGTTATTTTTCGAATTTCGTATGAAAGCGACAGTAATAATGCTGTCGCTACAAAGTGATCGCCATTGGCGACAGTTATGGGCAATTTTTGTGGAAGAAGTCAAAGCGGAAGTAGAGTCTTTTAAACAGTCTTCCGCCCAAAATTTACGAATGGAGGACGTTATTTCGGAATTGGAGGATCGTAACAAGAGATCGTCGAACCTCATTGTTCGTGGACTTAGTGAATCGGTTGATACACAGGATGCATTGAAAATAGTTGTAGATGTATTAAGTGTTGTTGGTGGGAGCTTGGTTTCTCCAAATAACATCAAGATATCGAGAATTGGACAGTTTAAGGAAGGTTTTAATCGGCCTTTAAAAGTTCTTACAAAAGATAGTGATTTTGTTTTAAACATTTTAAGATCTAAAAACAATTCAGAAAAAAGCTCGTATCTTAAAAGCTTAAATATAAAAATATTGTTATATGACCAAAATCCCGGGTCGAAAAGTATAACATTGTAGCACCTTTGCACTATACGCTAAGACTATGTCTTCTTGGTGGCGTGGTCCGACATGCCTAGATAGCATTGAATAATTGTTTACACAAGTGGTTGATACTGTTTAAGTGCTTGGCCAGTACCAATGTGTTTTGCTTAGGTTCTAATAAAAATGCATTGGTAAGCAATAATTTAATTGCCTGACGGATACGCAATATTTTAATGGTCTAATTGCGTATCGATATCGAGTATGATTTAATGATGACTAAGTGAAGAGCCCTTTTGTAAACAATTGACCAAAATCAACTAGGCATGGGTGATTTAAAAAATCAAAAAGGCAGACTAGACTTGGTCGGACAACGGGCGCGTCACCAAGTTGACGCTCTTAGCTTGGCTTCGAAATTGGTCATAATAATATTCGCAGATTTAACATCAAATCAACGCAACCATTTAGTCAATTTAAGATCGGAGCTAACTAAACAAAAAGAAACAAACCCTAATTTAACCATAAAATACATTAATGGTACCCCAAAAATAATTCCAGTGCGAAATGTAACAAAAAACTATAATGCTAAATATGTATTACCAAAATGTTCGCGGAATCCGTTCGAAACTTATTACACTTCGCGAATCAGTTCTTCTATGTGATTATGATATAATAATATTTACCGAGACCTGGTTGAGCTCCGATATTCATTTTACGAACTATAATGTGTACCGTCGGGATCGAGACATCACATCCTCCTCTAAATCACACGGTGGTGGAGTTTTCATTGCCATTAAGAAAGAAATAACTTGCCAACTGTTAACGCCAATATTTATAAACTTGGAGCAATTGCATTTAATTGTTCGAATTGGTTCCAAGCAGATCATATTATCAGCAATCTATATCCCACCCCACTCTGATGTCAGCATTTATGAACATTTTGTCGAGGAAATATCTAATTACTCAATCATCTTTTCAAACGCAGAAAATGTAATCTGTGGTGATTTTAATTTGCCTCACTCAACATGGGATCATCTAACGTGGACTGCTCCTCAAAACTGCATCGCAAGCAACACATTAATTGAACATTTCACTTATTTAAATTTTATACAACTCAATAATATTGGTAACGTTTCTGGTCGAACTCTCGACTTAATTTTTTCATCTTTATATGATTATAAGCTTTTTAACTGCCTCAATCCAATGCTTCCATTAGATGTCTTATCACCCAGCAATAGAAATTGATTTTTTCATCAAATACTGTTACATTAACGAACATAGATAATACTATTGAACCTTCGCCTAATTTCCAAAAAGCTAATTATATTGCTATCGATAATGAATTACAGAATTATAATTGGATAGAACTACTGTGTAACAAAAATCTCGATGAAGATTTGAATATTTTTTATAGTGTATTACACAATATTATAGATAATTATGTACCTAAATATTCAATAAGTAACCATAATTTTCCTATTTGGTACTCTACAGAGTTAAAATCTTTAATTTATTGGTAAGAAGATAGCTCATAAAACATTCAAATCCACAGGCAATTTCAATGATTATTGTATTTTCCAAAATCTTCGCGACAAATGTCAAAAAAAATTAAGGTTAGATTTAAAACGTTTTGTTTCTAAAACTGAAAGTGAAATCACATCAAATTGTAAACATTTGTGGAAGTTTATAAATTCTTTTAAGCGTGATAATTCATTACCATCAACTATGCATTTTAACGATAAAATTAGTAATATACCTGTTGAAATTGATAATATGTTTGCTGATTATTTGTCGCAAGTTTATACCACAAATGGAAAATTATATAGCAATCCGGAGCCTTATGATACCAACTTATGTCTTTCAAACTTTGTTGTTGATGCTGAATCGCTGACAAAAAAACTATTATCATTAGATATTTAAAAATGTTGTGGGCCAGATCAAGTTCCGCCAATCTTCTTGAGAAATTGCGTAAATAGTTTAAGTTTACCCTTGCTTATCATTTTTAATAAATCCCTTGCTGGCGGATCTTTTCCTGCAATATGGAAAAAGTGTTTTGTAATCCCTATTTTCAAATCCGGAGACAAATCGAACGTTTCTAATTATCGCCCTATTTGTATACAGTCAACAATTCCTAAATTATTTGAATCTCTCCTAACGGATTTTATTTCTCCTTCTATACAACAAATAATCATTCCTCAACAACATGGTTTCTGCAAAGGGAAGTCCACACTGACAAATTCGCTTTTATATCAAAACAAAATTTTGGAGTCTTTTGAAAATTCATTACAAGTTCATTCGATATATACAGATCTTACTAAAGCATTTGATAAAATCAACATTGAACTATTAATTAAAAAACTCTCTGCTTTAGGATTTTGCGGCACTTTATTGAATTGGTTATCGGAATTCCTTCGTGACCGCCAATTTTGTGTTAAAGTCATGAACCAACTCTCTGACCCTGTTTATGTATCTTCTGGTGTACCCCAAGGAACTCATTTGGGTTCATGGCTCTTTGGCTTATTTATTAACGATATTCATAAAATATTTGACGGCGTGGACATCCTTCTATTTGCAGATGACTGCAAAATATTTAAATCAATATCTTGCGTTGATGATATTTATGTCTTACAAAATAATCTTCAGAATTTTGATGATTATTGTTTTAAAAATAATTAGAAGTTAATACAAAAAAAAAGCCTGTTCATATGTTTTAATCGAAGCAGAACATCTTATAATCCATCTTACAGCTTGAATGGAATCTCAATAAAAGATGTAGATTGTGTAAATGACTTAGGGATAAAATTTGAGAGATCATTAAACTTCATATGTCATACAAGGGATATAATCAATGATGCTAGGCGGAGTTTGGGTTTTGTTATGCGAAATTCAAAATGTTTTTACAATGTTATTGCCATAAAAAATTTATATGTTTCGTTAGTTCGTAGTAAACTCGAATACAACTCTTTAGTATGGAATCCGTATTATAAAAACCATTCAGATGACATCGAAAGTATTCAATACAATTTTATTCGTTTTATCGCTTACAAAATGAAAATACATCCACAACATATTGATTTTACTGCACTATTGAATTCTCTAAATTTACAAACGCTTGAAGTCAGACGGTTATCAACAGGGGCACTATTTTTGTATAATATAATTAACGGTCACATTAACTCACCCGAATTATTAGCGGAAATTTCATTTAATATTCCTATTCGTAATACACGTAGCCATCAGCTGTTTTCTCTCTACACATAGAACTAATTACAACCATAATGCACCGTTGGAAAGAATTAAAAGAATTGGTAATGGATTATCACAATTTATTGATTTTTTAAATTCTAATAAGATTTTAATTAAAAACATAATTTTTCAAATACATTCTTTGCCTTAACGCTACAATTTTAGTATTAGTATTAATCAGGGATTTGGAGCGGAGCGACCTTAATTTTCGGAGCGAAAGAGCGGAGCGTGGAGCGGTTTTTTGCAGGCTGGAGCGGAGCGATTTTTGCTTTGAAAGTCGCTCCACTCCTGTCCGCTCCGAAGTAAAAAATAAAAAAAAAAATCCGCGAAAAAAAAAATTAATTTTTCTACGAAATTTTTCATTTTATGGCATGATTTGATAATTTTGGACAATTTAAAGGCGAAGAATTCGTTGAGAGACTTGCAAAAGTTCAGATTATTGTGGAATTTATTGTGATAGAAGAGGTTTTGCGTTTAGTCATAATCATCACTCTTCAATATTAAAAAATGCAAGATCATCCATGACAGAAAAGTCCTTAAAAATAAATAACAGGCGCGACTAAGGCCGCAGGATGTGTTAGTAACATCCTATTTCCAAGATCCTCTCTGCTTTTTGTTGAGGTAATGAGATCAGCATCACGCTCAGCAGTGTTATTTATCCCCATAAACGGGTACTCGTTTAACATCTGAGTGAGATCATAGTCCGTCACAAGCTCGTGAGTTCGAAAAGCACCATGATCCACGGTGAGATTCGAACTCATGACCCTGTGCACCGAAGGTGCGCGCACTAACCGCTAGACCAGCCGGACTACTTTAAACTAAATTAGTTATTAGGCGCGTTTTATTGAATGGAGTACAGGACAGCGCAGCTTCCATAACAATTTTACAGATCTCGTTCTATATGGGATGTCCGGAAATTATCGCATGAAGGAACCCAAGTATCGTGATATTTCCAGCAAAAAGGAGTATAAGAAGGCCCGAATTATTAACTCTTCAGCTACCACATACATTTAAACAATTTTCAAAAATGTAATACTCATACTACCTACATATTTTCTTTCAGTCGTGGGCAACAATTTTCCCTAAGAATAAACCCAATAAAAATCAGATAAGTAGTTTAAGCTGTGTAAAAAACTTTGTGATCTTAAATAAATAAATAATATAATAATAAATTTCTTTTCCGACGGAGGTTTTAGTGGTAGCATTTTTGTAAAATCTTTAAATGCTTTTGGTACCTAAGGAGTTAAGAATTCGGGATATTCCCGATACACCTATTTTGCTGGAAATTACATTAATAATCATATTTCGGTGCGTTTATGCGATAGTTTAGTTTCCGGACACCCTGTCTAGAACATCTGAATTTTATGTTCAAATTTGTACGAAATTGGTGCTATTCTGTTCTGTACTTGATCGAAAAAAACGCACCTATTAAGTCATATTCTTTAATACGTGAGTAGAAATAAGCTGAATTGATGAATTCAGGGAAAGAATAAATATTTACTAAGAACAATGAAATTTTGTTGTATTTTTGTAGAGCGACAAAATTTTAGTCAGAGCGGAGCGCTGGACCGGAGGGGTTTCAAATTGGTCGGAGCGGGAGCGGAGCGGAACGAAAAAAAGTGTCGCTCCAAATCCCTGGTATTAATATTCAGTAACATTTGTCTTTTTTTTTCTTTTTTATATTATCATTGAATTTTTTACCATAAATTAAGGATAAATTTTAAGTTGAACATTGTGTTTATTTGGAATTTTTTGCTCGTATTGCTTATGGGAAATTTTATTTTGTAAATGGACTACCAGTCCGTGAAAATTATAATAAATAAATAAATATTGCTATTTTCGGTGGAGCGCTGAATCGCTAGAGAAAGCGAATCTGGAACGATTTGGTACTTTTTTTCCGCCGACCATTGCGCAATTTTTATGGTCAGCTCAAGTGTTGCGTGGAGGCTTGCAATAAGCGATATCTTCTTTGAAAACGTTTCATCGACTGTTTTTGGATGCATGGAATATTATTTTAATTTGCGTTCTCGAATTTTTCTTTAAATTTGATCTTTCTTAACATAGCTTGAAAATTTTGGACTTATGTACATTCTTCGAGGACGATCGATCGTTCGACGTTGGATTGACGTAAGTTTTTACTATTTCTTTCATTTGCATTTCCTTAATTTATTTTATTTCTTAAAATTTATTTGAATTTGTTTGAATTATTATTGAATTAGTTCCCTTCGCTTATTACTTTTCTATTTTCATTATATTTCTTTTCATTTGATGATCATATTATATTATTTTATAATGATTTGCAAATTCCGCTCTTTCATTGGGTTCTCTTATATCCAGAAGGATGGACACTTTCCTTGCCACTCTCCTTTTTCCCCATTCCTCTTTGTTCATTAGGTGGCTGATCTAGGACCAAGATGCACGGGCACACCAACCCACGACGTAACGCTGGCCTATCCGGGACATAAGCCACCGTGCCAGACTTGCATATTGGTCAGTAAAAAACACGTTGCAGTGACGGGAGCCTGACAAAAGCCGTGGTTCGCAACAGTGCTTTTATTACTAATGAAATATAATTTATAGTAGTCGTAGTCTGACCTCTCCTAATGATGCAATGTTTAAAAGGAGGGCGCACCTGGACCTGAAACCTAGACCAGAATTGGTCAAAAGTGTTGAGTTACCCTATGGGAAGTCTCACGTAACTCTTTTCCATAGTTTTATATCACTACCCTTGAAAATTGCCTAATTGAATACTTAATACTCTCATCCTTCATTCAGTGCAAAGATATTAATCTCCGATATGAAGCGAGAATACAATCTACAAATCCTTCACACGAACATTCTCAACTACTTCTCTGCTAATTAAGAGTTCCGCAATTATAGTCACTTTGGAAGCCACTTACCCCTGTCAGGCCAACGAGTTTCCACTTTTACTATTTCCAACTGTGTGTACAAGAATGTGAGAATAGGAAGAAAAAAGTCGTCTTAAAACGCTCGAGACTGCTTAGTGCTTACAGTTACAGCCTTATTGGTTTCAACCCCAAAATAGACCAACATCGTCGCCACTTTACAACTTTTCCCGTCCCCAGACGCCATTCCACTTGACTACATATATACGAGTATAAAACAGTTCACCTTTGTCAAGGCGCTCTACATACGATACTCGCCAGCTTTACGTGTCCTGTTTGCATGCCTTCAATTCTTACATAGTTTCGAGTAATCAGAGTTGCTTTGAATATTTTTCGTTGTTGTACTGCAGCGTTTGCTTGTGGTGGTGGGAATGGGCGACGTGGACGAGGAGCACCATACTCTTTTATTGTGATAAGGATAGAGTTCATGTCATATAGAGTTCGGGGCAAGAAATTGCTCAAATGCTGAACTGACTTACTACATTCGTGTGCTCGCGCTCCAAACGGAGCGCTGAGGTGGATCAATAATGTAAGGTGTACATGTAACACGGCCTATTATTACCCGATTACGTCATACATTTTGCTACGGTTAACCTGCGAGATAAGGATCAGCATCTAGCGATTTTATGAAACCTTTTAAATTACTTTACCTATGCTAGCCATAGGGGCCATTTCGGGGGCTTTTATAGGAACCGTGGCTTTTTGTATAGTTTGGTTTTTCGTTCCTGATTTTTTTTCGTCTTTTAGACGTCGTCGTCGCGTCGTCGACGTTGGAGCTTGTTTCCTTTTCATGTTCGCGTTGTATACGTCGGGTGGCGCGTATTGTTGTTGAAGGTCCTTGCGACGAGAATGTATCCGAGGACATAATAACGTGTTTTTGTGTCGTCAGGTTTAACACATATTGACTAATATTGTTCGTAATAAAAATTTTAAGAGCTAGTTCATTGGCCTTACGACAGTTAAAAGTTTACGAGTCGAAGTATAAATTTGCAACTGATGATAAGGATCTCTAAGAAACATGCATGGGAGGCGTATGCCTGATTAAAGGCAGGTATTGACTTCTTGAGTTACAAGTTGAAATTAATAGAAAAATGCATTAACATTGTGATCAAAGTATAGAATGCTCGAATGCTTCCGGTAAAAATCACGAAACCCGTATGTCTGTATGAAAAAGAAACGACCGAAGTGTAACCAGATGATGCATCAAATCATAGAGAAAATTCCTAATTCACGTTTATTCCCGAAACTAAAAAGGGGGTTTAAGGAATACTAAACTTTTCTGCTTGGTTCCCTTTCTGGCCATTAGGAGCTTAGACGTTTTCCTCCGGTCAAGTAAGAGCATAATTGGAGGCGAGAGTACTCTAAGCCCTCCACATTAGGGCTGCTCGTGATACACCCATTTCAGTTTTATCGGCCATCTCATTAACATCTATGTTCAAGCTCCCAGAGTATAAAGTAAAAAGAGTATAGAGTAAAAAGGCTAGTTAGCTTTTCCGCAATATCGCTTGATGAGCTTGAAGCCTAGGAAAATCTCCCTAATGGCAGTTTATAACTAGCTTAGTCCTAGTAGCCGATGGCGATATTCTGATTGTTTGGTAGGTAAGCTGCCAAATGCTTACTGCAAACGTTTCGGTCATGAAAAAGCTTCTATGATGGTAAAGACGGTATCAACCACATATTTATTGTGTCTTCTGAAAGTCAATCAATCGATCCCGGATTAATAATAATAAAACACTTAGGACCTAACCAAAGCAAAGCTCCAAACCATTGCAGAGGTTAGTAGGATCCTCGAAGGAGTGATTTATTGAACCTGCCAATGGCTGGATATTTTCACAGTAGGTAAATGAATGAATAGAGAGTTTTAGCATCTCGTTGAAAATATAACGATAGTTCGAATAGGCTTTCACATTTTCTATGAAAAATTCCCTTTCCTGCCGTACGCAAAAGAGTATACCACAATTTTTCATGTCCCATGTAGGCATAGGTGTTTTTACGTGAATTTGACTGTATATAAACAGCTGGAATTGTGGGTTCATGATATATTTTTTAATTTTATTGTCGTGATTATTCGGCTTTGCCTATTTGGAACATGGAAAATTGGGGTATACTGTTTTTCGTACAACAGGGAAGCGATTTTTTCATAGAAAGTGACAAAGCCTATTCGAACTATCGTTATATTTTCATTGGGGTATACTGTTTTTCGTACGACAGGGAAGCTATTTTTTCATAGAAAGTGTCAAAGCCTATTCGAACTATCGTTATATTTTCAGCGATATGCTAAGACTCTCTCATATGAAAGTTTCTTCTTCCTTCAATCCAAGGCAAGTTTATTCGGTGCACTTAACATTCATACATATTTGAAAGCGTAAAAACGCGGACTTGACTTCTGCCATGGCACAACAATTTTCCGTACTACAAACAGTTGACGCCTGTTAGGCAATTTTAGGATTCCTTTAATTTCTCGTCTAGTGTTCTCGTACATTCCGAGACGGAGAAACTAAGAGACCGACCTTAACAGATTGCTACTGAGAATACACTATTGAAGACTAAGATACTAGGGCTTTTTAGGTCAATTTTAAGTGTCATTAGTCGATAACATAATCACCTAGTCTTTCGAAACTAAAACCTTTCCTTAGTGTGATATTGTCCAAGCTCCATTGATGGTTGCAAGAAAATATTCCGCCGTCACAAGTACGCATGCATGTCGTCATAAACGCTATGTGGACAAGCAGGCATTTTCAGTAGCCAAGTCACCATTGTCACCAAGTTTGAAGAAAACACCGTTACCTACTCAGAAACTGGACCCCGTAAACTTAAAAGTTTTTGTACCATTATTTTAATTAGACGGCAATTTACCAGATTTCTTCACAAAAGTAAACAGATGCAATAATTACGAGACCGAGTTCTAATCGTGCGAATAGCACGATGAGTGTATACCCATATGTACAGACCTAGAAGGCACGCAAAACCCAAAATATTCAATTTCATATTTTTTGTGGAGGAGGGAGGGGTAGATGGGTCGGACCTGACACATCTTTAATACCTTGTCAAGGCGTCCAACGGCTACCATTTGATACTAATTTGAAGTTTTTAGTGACATTCCATCAAAAGATATGGCTGAATATAACTTTGTAGGGGAAGTAGGGATAGGGGTAGTCGCACCTACTCCAATTTCCATCAACTCAAAGTATATGTCAGAATGAGACATTTATCAACATTTCAAGTCGATAGCGATATTCTACTGAAAATTATGACCGAATTAAAATATCAAGGAGGGGTAGTTTGTATGGGAGGTAGGGGAACCCGTGGTCCGATTTGGCCCATTTTCAATACCGTTCAAGATTTTAGCAAAACAAACATTTGACCAAAATTTCAAATTGCTAGCTTCATTATTTCGGGAGTTATCGTGCTAACAGACAGACACACGGACAGACATACAGACATGGCTTACTCGATTCAGGGACCGACCCTGTTGCCATACCTCCGGTGGCTCCTTTCCTAAATTTCCTATATTTCCTCAAATATACCCTATACCATCTTATGGGTATAGGGTATAAATATAAACTAATAGCTTCTTGTCACTCATCCCCGAAGGAAATTCCTGACTACGGTCATGAAGTTGAAAAAATGTTGGGCTTGCCCTCCCCGATGCATAAGGCAATGGACCTATTGCAACTGAGATTCTGGTATAAAATAGAAAGACTTCAAAACCCACTCCATGATCAACCCGTACAGCCTTCGCGACACTCTACCCGATCCGGGATGTGAAGGGTGAACTTCCTACCGAAACGGAGTTCCTTGACCTTATATTGGGGTGCCAGGAAGCTATGGCAGGAAGCGTGGTTTACCCCGGATTACCAAATACTGTATTTTATTTAACAAGTTCGTTGTATGTCGATATATTACCAGCTACTCGTGGGAATGGAATGAGCAAACAAGTTAAACGAAACACAAACCTAAAGACCGATCCCAAAGAAGCAGCCTCAGACTCGGCTGAAGGTGAGTAAACCCTTTTAAGAGGAGCTCCAAACTGACAAGGTCCTCCAACAACAACCTCTAGTCTTTGTTACAAAAAAACCTCGTGACGGAAGAGACGTCAGCGCAGTCGAAAGAAAGTTAAGTAAAACGGGCGAACTGATTATCGACGTGATGGAATTATCGTGAAGTCAAACACTAATATACATGGTGCAGTGAACGAGAAGATCTGGAGTATACGCGTCACAACGGAGACAAGCAGCAGATATTCAGTCAAAAATAAAAAAAGTACCAGAAATCCCAAGAAGTTCGAAGAAGAATTCAACAACAGCTCTAAAAGTGCCGTAGTCCGATCTCACCAGACCTCAAAAAGGAAGAAAGCGCAGCCCCCCCCCCCCCCCAAAAAAAGGCAGAGGATCTTGCGCAGAGTTTCTGGAAGGAGTTATGTCCAAACCAGGACTAAAATGAATGTGGGCGATGATGTCCCTCGCTTTCGCAGTACGCGAAATAGGGAACTACTGATCCAAATGAAGACGCGCATAGCAAGAGTTATGAGCCTGTTGAAGCTGAGTCTAGCGATTTATAGGCATTGCGGCAGGGGACGAATGATTGGGATAACTACAAAATTTCTCAACGAGAGAGGTTATCCAACATCGACAGGACTGCCTAAAACTGGCCATGTCTGGACAGCTTGGTCTCCAACGTCACCGGGGCAATAGTGGTATCTTTTGAGGAAAACTGCCCCCTCAGAAGAAAGAAGGACAACAAAGGAGTACCCTGGTGGACTCCAGAGCTATCGATATTAAGGAGGCTCACAAGACGACTCTTTAACAGAGCTAAAATGACAGGCGATTGGGACACGTATCGCTCCCTACTCAATGAGTACAACAAGAAAATCAGGTCTAGCAAATTGAACTCGTGAGGCAAATTCTGTGAAGGTGTTGAGTGCACTAACACAGCTGCTAGACTCCATGGAGTTATGGCTAAAAAGGACACTAAGCACCTAAGCATCATAAAGCACCCTGATGGGCGCCACACGACTGATACCTTGAACGACGAACGAGTTACTCCTTAGCACCCACTTTCCGATGCCACATACTGAGCAGTGGGGGCCTTCAAATAAGGACAGTCTGCAGAGAGCTAATTCTTCAGACTGGAGAATCTGCGCTCGACAGACTTTCAGGAGAGATGGAAAGGACCTTTGAGGCTACAAATACCGCACCTGCTGCTTTCTTGGATATTGATGGGGCATTCGACAATACCACCTTCGGTGCAATTGAAATAGCACTGAGAAATAAGATGGTAGGAATAGGATTAACCCTTCGTTAGGCGCGCACCTATTTGTCACGTGGTTAGTCGCGCGGGCTACAATTGTAGCCCAAATAAAAAATAGTAGAAAAAATATGGTTCAATTTTAATTTTTTTTTCCTGCACGGTCTGCGGTCTGGTGATTGTTGTACAGAATGAAAAATATAAAATCATTAATTTTCCAATAAAATATATGTAATAAAAGAGGGCAAAGTGCCAATTAGTCTTATTTTTAGTGTTTTTTTCATATTAACTTACTTAGGTGGACAAAATAGTTACTTTTTAAAATGAAAATTACAAAAAAGTTTATATTTGCAGAATTCAATAAAAAATCTTCGAAATAGAACATTGAGCGAGAGAATGCAGTTAAAAATGCCCAGTTTGTGGAATTTCAAACTTAGCCTATTTTTGGGTACTCAATATTTACACTTTTTTACACTGGGAGTACAGTTTCTTGCTAGAAAGCTAAATATATTGTAAGTCAAACTGATTGAATTTGTACTTACAATATTCAGATTAACTGTTCTCACAATATTTACGCTACAATTGATAAAAATTTCATCCAGAAACTAAGTTATGTTAGCAACATGTAACAGATGCACGCTGTAAGAAATTTTGACTCCGACTCCAGGTTTTTTGTGGAAATAGTAATCTATTTTTTGTTCATTTATCTTGAAACCGTTTTTTTTATGTTAAACATTTTACTGTTGCTTTTTTCTACAATGTTTTATAATAATATTTTTATTTTAATGGATATCTATGAGTACCAAAAAAGTAACATGAATGGGCGCGCGGGCTACACTTGTAGCCCAGTGGACTTTGATCGCAAAAGAATATTAGTTTCTAGGCTAAAAAAATATTAAAACCATTCTTATTTGATTAAGAAGCAGCATTTTAGCAGCTACTGAGCAGTTCGAATGAATTCGGTTCATATCCTGAAAATGGTTACCATTTAAAAAAGTGTGGGCTACAATTGTAGCCCGCGCGTTCACTGAAGGGTTAATAGACAGCATGCTTTCCTCCAGGAAAGTCGTCTGCCAAATCAACGAGCTAACTATGCTCGCTCAGGTTACTAGAGGCTGCACACAAAGGGGTATACTTTCGTTCGCCCCTCCTGTGGTGCCTGGTTGCTGACAAACTTTTGTGGAAGCTCACATCTAATGGCTTCACAGTGCAGGGATATGCCGACGATGTGGTTATAGTGGTAAAGGATATGTTTGAGGAAACCCTACCTGATTTACTCCAACCAACACTAAAAATAGTTCAAGGATGGTGTGATGAGAATGGGGTCCGAGTAAGCCTATCCAAAGCTATCATCATACCCTTCTCCAGGAAAAGAAATCGGTCTGAAATCAGACGTCGAATAGTTTACAAAACCCATCTAACAATTGGGAATCAAGTCAAATATCTCGGGGTAATCCTTGACAATAACTTCACTGGCAAAAGCATGTCGGAGCGGCGGCTGAAAAAGGCACCAGAACCCTTTGCAAAATTCGTAGGGAAAACTTGGAGTATGAAACCCCCCTTTATGCTCTGGATCTAGAAAGCAATAGTTAGACCTACTCTAAACCTCGGTGCTGTGTTCTGGTGGAAGAGAGCCCTGACAACGGAGAGTAGCTCCGTGCTATGCAAGGTACAGAGACTTGCATGTCTCATTACCACCGGTGCACTCTGATCCTGCCCTAGCAGCCCACTAGAGGTTACTTCACCTACACCCAGTTACATACACCTTGAAACTGAGGTAAAACTAGCACTGG
Source organism: Microchrysa polita (assembly GCA_949715475.1). Classification (NCBI taxonomy): domain Eukaryota; kingdom Metazoa; phylum Arthropoda; class Insecta; order Diptera; family Stratiomyidae; genus Microchrysa; species Microchrysa polita. The sequence continues at coordinate 63,274,080 of OX454421.1, read as the reverse complement.
CACGACTCATCGCGAGCGATGCCAATCTGGAGCTTACTAAGTGGTAGCTAAAATCTCTCAACAACATCATTGTCGCGAACATGCCCTTCGACCACCTTCCAAAGAAGATCTCATGCGGCGGCTAATTTTGCTAGGCTGCACGCACAGACCATAAAATGGTTTACTGACGGTTCTAAAACAACCGAAGATTCAGGAGCAAGTGTGGTTGGCACAGCACACAGGATACCACTGTACCACACACCACTGTATTTCAGGCAGAAGTGCACGCAATAGTAACCTGCGCTGATCTCTGTTTACGTGCCAACGATGTAAATAAAAGAATAGCGATCTTCTCAGACACCCATAAGCGACTTTTAAATCATTCACTAAGTAAACCGTCACGTCAAGGCTTTTCAATGTTGCCTGAATGCACTGAACAAACTAGGCGTAAATAACAGATTAAAACTCTTCTGGGTCGTAGGCCATATAGGCATCACAGGGAACAAACAGGCGGATGAGTTGGCACGTACAGCCGCAGCAACCCACTTTTTCGGACTAGAATCCTTTTGTAGCATCTCGACATGTATAGTAAAAAGACTAATTAAATACCAGGAACAAGAGTCCCGCGACTGCTTTCTGTATACAGACAGATTCGTGTATCAGCCGAATCAGTACGACTATTGTGCTAAACAACTACCCTACCCCAAGCAGCCGTCGCCCGAAGCCTACAAACAAGCAAGTGCACCACGTTCACCATTCGTGCATGCATTATGTACAACAAGAGCCGCGCAGTTTATTCATTGTGGAGCTATTCCGCAAGCGTATATCAACTAAAAACTAGTTTTTATATGCAATGGCCAATGGGCGAGCCGCAGTCGCTAGAGCCGCTGGGGCCGTGCCGAGGAAAACGTACCTTTAGCTCTGTGATGGTTCGAAAAAAACATGATGAAAGATGTTAAGAGTGGTCATAAATAATATTAAATAGAAGACCCAATTGTCTAATCTTACTAAACAAATATTGTCTCTACTTTGTTGCCTCAACGCAAACCTTAACCTGAGTGGAGTATACTGATACTAATACTGATTGACAGTGATACTATATACCCACGGTTTTGGAAATCGAATTTTAAAGGCCCACTTTTATTGAACATCCTGTACACTATCCTGGAGCTCGCTAGGCCGAAAGGAGTGACCATGGCCTGTTTCGCTGACGATTTAACATTCGTGGCTGTCGAAAAGGACCCAGAGCTGGCCGAAACATACACAAGCTAGCCTTTGACTGGAAACCGTTAATGTAGAGCTCGCCAAACAAAAAACTGTTATAGTCCTAATCAGCAAACGCAAAAAGAAGTACTCTATCAAAATTAGGTTCGAAGAGTATGTGGTAATCTCTAAACAGGCTTTAGGTACTTAGGAATTATGACTAACTTGAGACTAAGCTTTGGAGAGCACTTGAAGTAGGCGCAGCTGTCCACACGGATCTAAGGAGAATGATGCCAAACAGAGGTGGTCCTAGAACGAACTTCTGGTGTCGAGGGTGGTAACATCCGCTATGATGACTGGTCGGTTTGGACTAGTGCCCTACGATTCGCTTGTAAAGTAGACCCCACATAAACACAGCTAATCGTAAGTGTGATTTGAGTTTGTTTCTGGCGTAGGTACCGAACTATATCACATGATGCTAACTTTGTAGTAGCTGAAATGACGCCGTTGGTATTGGAGATTGTGGTGGATCAGATCAGCAGACTGTTGAGCGGGTGCCAGGGCGCAAAACACTCAGCCTCAATATTTGCATCGGTTAGACTCGAGAACAGAGGCAGACCAAAGAACACCTGAATGTGTTAAATGAAAAAGCAACAACGCATTGGTCTCGGCGATGAAACGATACAGCTCTATGCTGCCTGGAGAAATAGGCTGAGGCATTATCGCCAGAACGAGCGATGTGTCTTCACCACAGGCCAAGAGACCCGACGCCATGGAGCGGTATAAGGAACCTGGCAAGGAAGAAGAAGAAGTTGGAAGACTTGCTAGGGTGCCTCAGATCCAAGGGAATTGCGAGGAATACTAAACTTGGTTGATACTCGCAGTCAATTGGATGCGGACCTTGGGATACGTCATAAGTCGGTATAAGTCCTAGCTAGCGATCTCTGCTATACAGCTTGGAGTATCTTTATAGAAGATTCCCCACCTCTATACTAAAAAAGCCACTAAATTGTTGGCACGTCTGGATGTGTTACCACCACGATACTCACCTGGTCGTGGCGGTTTCTCCGAAAGAAACACTTCATCAACCCCTGCTGCCCATTGCCTTACAGTCACAATTTACTATGTGATGTCTAATCAAAAGCCCTCCACCGCCTATTCTGTGGAAAATCCTTCATACATCCAACAACTCGTTGACCGCAAAATCAAAACAAAACTAACCAAACCATAGGAATCCATCAACAAGCCATTCTACAAAGACCTGATTGATGCACACCAGGCTATCATGTAACCATCAAATATTACATTACCCCATCATAACTCGCACATATATGTCGTGGCTTGTGGGTCAATTACGGGGCAAATTGAAACTCCCAAGGACTCTTTTAGAAATATTGCAGGCATACAATGCTTCCGGCTAACGACACACTTTACCCTGACATCCCTTTTCCAATTTCAATGCAAATTAAGTGGTTCGCTCGCCTTTTCCGATAGCACGAGTCCCGACGAAGGAAAAATGTCAAGAGCACAATAATACGAACGAAACGATACACACTCGGCTTGACAGAGCGGCGGCAGGCAGCTCGCATACAAGCCATATATCCTACGCAGACGACTATGCCACCTCCCGTAATGGATTACCCAACATCATCAACATTATTACTTTCTCCATTACGAAGTTAATTAACCACAAAAATCCAAATATTAAATCACTCGCTTAGTCAAAGTTTACGGCTGGTGAAAATCGGTCATGTTGGCTCCCTTGCTCCCCAATGCACGAAAAGGACTTGGTGAAATTAAAAAGGCACCCCAAGGGGTGTAGGATTGGATGTACGAGTATACGACTAGGATACGTAACGTATACACTCCCGCGGTTAATGTGTAGAGTTTTGGCAAAAAATTCTGCAGTCAGACAAAAGGCCGCGCGCGGAGGTTTGCAAAAGGGCAAATCCGCACCGCAAAAACCGGAAACACAAGTCAAGTGGAACGCCATGACGACGGTGTGCGGCCGCCTGCCAAAATAAGAGCCCCCATGTGGGTCGCAGCACCTTTTCGATGCCGACCAAACAAATTTCTTAATGCTGTATCACCCCCACTTCCGCTTTTTCGCTCGCTCACTCCCTGCAGGTTTTGCCAACGATCCGAAATGAAGTCGCCTGTCATTATGCACGGCTGTTGTGTCCTAGTCCTGTTTTTGCTACTTTTTTTGTTCATGTCACCCTTTTCGGCCTTCAGCCTGTTGCAAAAGGTTTTTGTGTTGTGTGCGCGGCTAAAGGAGCCGCGGGACCGAAAAAGCTCCTTCAGCTCAAAAAAAGAGACTTGAACACATGAAATTTTCCACTTCGCAAAATTTGAAAAGAATTTCGGATATTCCGAATAATAAATGTATTGTGGCTGTGTACCGGGGAGTATGGCCGCGCGGTATCATCATGTCGAAACGCTGTTGCTCACAGGGGGATGAGCGTTTCAACAAATCTCGCCTCCCGCGTATATTCCGTTATGTCGCAGTTATTAAAAATTCCAAAACGAAAATGAATATGATTGCCCTTAATTAGGATCCACTTTATTGAAGATGTGGAGCATCCATGCAAAATAACTTTGCCTGGTAAGGATACTATGTGTATTTAATGAAACTGAATATTCCCCAAGGAAAAAGGATAAAACAACAACAACAGCAACATCGGCAACGACACGGATACCACGAAAAGTCGATGACGAGGCGGGCGTGCGAGGTTTCTTTTTATTTTTAATGCCATCCGAATTGTGTAATAAAAGCCAACATTTGTCGTGGGGAACCGAGATAAAGCTGGGATCATAAATTAACCACTACATTCTCATTAATGTCCTAATTATTTCATAATTTTTCGTATACCCTTATGTTGCTCGAGCGCGACGATATGAAAGTGAAAGCACAGGAGCCATACCGAGACGTGTTGAGGAGCGAGAAGCTGTTGCTTTTAATGATTGCCGCTACTACAAATGTTTCCTTACTCAAGGAGCCATGAAATTTGGTGTGATTTTTGCTGGAAAAGTGACAGTTAAATAAATGGTGAAGGTGTTGTAGAGTAAGGAGGCCACTTTGAATAGGGTCAGTTAAGTTCTGATTTGTAATTCATTTGATTTCGAGGACGCAGATGAGATTGAAGTTTTTGTAGTTCTGATTTGGCTTTTTTTTCTTGTTTCTTAAAATCAGCGGTGCTGACTAAATCAGCATACTATTTTATTAAGTTTTACCTCGGCAGGAGTCTTTGAGATATACTGCATTGTGCACTTTCTATATTACTTCGCGGGAACGACTTACTTATTTAGCCGTCCTTAGACCGTTTGTAGAATCGTCGTGCTTCTTCTCGTCTCAGCAAAAAACCTCAAAGTTTCTTTCTTTCATTTCAACAAAGTCTGTCTTGAGACTATGTATGTACCAAAGTCCTCCATTAGAAGTTGAATTAAACCCACTTAGCAGTACAAGAGATGAAATAGTATTTCATTGCCCAGTTAAGGCCTTACGACTGTTTGTCACAACAACCGGGACATACTCACTGGGTTGATTCTAGCAACAACTTGGCCAAACTTTTAGACCATACAGTAGTCAACAGTCTCCCACTTGATCTGGGGGCACCTAAATAAGCTACTGTGACGACTCTGAAATTCAGGAAGCAACGACGAGAGCAGCTTCTGTTTTTTTCAGTGAGTTTAACACCAAGCATTTTCAATCAGAGCCCTAAGGTGCTCGTAGAGACGACTCATGTGATGATCGCACAGCGATTGAAGTTGAACCACTGGTTTTGAGCACTATATGCGTATATTTTCTATACAGCCATGTTCCTTTTGGTCATAGTCGATACAAGGAATGTAGTCAAATTCAAAAAATATGCTAATAGGGCTCGGAAAGCTACACTACAATCGCTGAGCGATCATGACATGAGTCGTGTCTACGAGCATGGGCGTAGCCAGGGGGGGAGGGCAGGGAGGGGCGGTCGCCCCCCTGGTCGATGAAGATGGTAAAAAAATCCTTATCGATGTAGCAAAAAAATCGCTGCACTATACAACATTTTCAAAACGCCTTTTTCACCACTCAAAATGCTGCCGAAGAAGCCATGATCGGGACAGTTTGCAGTCAGGAGGTGCATACAAATAGATGGCAGCGAGTGGCCTCTCGTAACTGACGGAGGCTGCGTACCAGCAAACACATTTAACTTATGAGTGTGCTAATGTGGCTGCGTGGATCCGATATTTCCTGTTCCATTTCATGGCTTCTGAGCTGGAGTACACAATTTTAACCGTTAGGTCCCTTCGGGAAGTTAGTGGAATTCAACTTATTTTCATCTAAAAGAGTTACAAATGATATACAGCTTTGCTTGTAAAGAACGGGTCTCATATTTCAGTGTCTTTCAAGTTTTTCTTCTTCTTATCGGTACCGTATAGCCGCATGTGAGGCCATGGTGCGTTAACTCAGGCGTTTATAGGCAATTTCGAGTCAACGTTACATTGCATATCATTTCGGAATGTATATAATGTTGCAAGCGCTATATATTTCCGATCCGCACATGTACGGAAATTTTGGACCACGCCGAGACTCGATCTCCGGACCTCTAGATTACTAGCATCGTAGATTGCAACCCAACCAAGTGAGCCACTAAATAACTCGCGAACAGCTCAACCGATCGCCATGAAATGTGGTAGGAATGTGTTGAATGATAACTGTCTTTGGCACGAAATACTTAAAAGTTGGTATGGCAAAGATAGCAGGGTATCCCGGACATTTGAAAATTTGTTCACTAAATAACTCGCGAACGACTTAACCGATCGTCATGAAATTTGGTAGGAATCTGTAGAATGGCAACAGTCTTTGGGACGAAATACTTAGAAGTTGGTACGGCAAAGATAACAGGGTGTCCCTGAGATTTGACTTTTTCGTTTTTATCGGAAATGGACGTGTGGGTACTCAGGTCAAGGAACTCGATGGGTACATTTCATATCAGTTGCTTTTTTTCAGTTTGGAGTAATGGTAAAAGAGTTATGAGCGTTTCAAGCGAAGCTTTCTTTTTCACCTCCATTTTTCTAAACCGCTATAAGTACCGATATGGAGCTTTGCACAAATATTGGTTAGCATTAGCTTATATACGTCAATGCCTTTATAATAAAAGTATACGTTAATTACTAAGACAGTTGACTTTTGCTAAACAAAAGGAAAAACAGCTAATAAATTCAGTTAATATGTGTGGCAATGATACTACATAGTAAATATGTTTCCTTGTGTTGTCGGCTCCTGTGCATCGACCAAATTCAGTTTTAAGTTAAAAGACTTGTATTTCCTAATTGTCGATGAAGATGATTTATTTACCATACGTATTTCGGCAGTTATTTGCTGTCATCTTCAGTGGATTAATGCTTAAGTCTACAATTTTCCATATATTTATATTATCCTAACTTATACAATATTCTTATTACTAATTACCTTGCTGCGGGTATAGCCGCGAGGGAGCTGTGCGCGCAGAAGTGGAAACAGCTGTATCGCAGGTTGGTGTGTGTCATTCCAGTTACGCTCGCGCTCTCCATATGGATGGCTCGGATGGAGGGATGCACAGGACGCCGGCAGGGTATTTAGTTGGACTCAAATTTTCAATTCAATTGTCTTTTATTTTCAGCCATGAGTAGAAGTTGTGACGAATTGGGCACATCTTCTGAGGATGAACTGCTTGTCTCCAGTCAGGAGACAACAGTCATCCAAAGGGAGACAGCGGGTAACAGACACAGTACCCCTGTCACCGAACATACATCAACAACATCGAAGGCTGTGAGTACCAGTCGTAGCACTCCAGCCTTTGACAGAATCAAACCAATGGCATCAGGTGATCCAGCGAGAATCATCAAGCAAGATGCCAGCACACCCACAGACAGGAAACAAAAGCAACTGAAATCGCATTACAGTAAGGCATTATTCATTCTTGGCAAGATCGCTAAGAATGAGGAGGCAGGTACTGTGCATAGTAGGGACGCGGAAGACAAGTTAAAATACCAGGCGGTAGTCGACGAATATAATAAACACCAAAAAACAAAGGAGCCCAGCAATTCCAAGCGGAATAGGTCCCGAGATCAGGACGCTCCAGCCGCTAAGAGAATTAGGGCGAACCAGGGTTCTACTTCCACCAAACAGCCCGTCAGCTCTGGGAGTAAGTCGGTCAAACCGTACAGTGAGGTGGCAAGGGATCACCTCCAGGTCGCGCTGGTGGACAGGCGCTCCACCTCCGGAAAAATCGCGACAGAGGTATGGATTGAGATCGAAGCGAAGCTCTCAGAAATGACGGTGGAACATATCATCAACCCTCCTTCGATTCGTCGGCGATGCTAAGAGGCTTCAGAGTTATCACGTGCGAGGACGGGTTCTCTAAGGATTTCATTGGTACGTGCGTCGCTAAGATTAGCGACAACTGGGAAGGTTCTAAGATTGAACTGATTCCCACTAAGGAGATTCCTAAGAGGCCCAAGGCACGGATCTGGTTGCCAATTATGAAGATTGAAGGGCCGAAGCTCCTTCTAGCTCTACGTTTTCAGAACCCAAATATCCCGATGGACGATTGGGTTATACTAAAAGCTGAAGAACCGCAAGGTCAAAGTCAGTCCTATATGCTCCTCATCAACGATGAGTGTCTACCATCTCTCGAGGAGGCTGACTTTCAGTTACACCTTGGTATAAGGAATGCCAAGATAAAAGTTTTTCGGTCTAATTCCGAGGAGGAACAGGATCCGGTGGACGGAGCCAATGAGGCACTGGAAGAAATGTGCATTGGTGGAACGGAGGCCGAAAACCAAGATGAAGATAGTGCAAATTAATCTTCAGCACTCCAAATTTGCCTCGGATAATCTACTTATCTTCCTAAAGGAGGAAGATATCGACATAGGACTTGTTCAGGAGCCCTGGGTTCGAGATGAATCCATCAAAGGACTCGTGGATAAGCAATACCTTCTATTCTACAACAATAGCAACTTAGACCAAGGTAAACCAAGAACTTGCATCTTAGCAAAAAACTGCATTAACGCCTTTCTATGTCCGCAATTTAGCTCGTCGGATCTAACAGTGGTTAGAATAGAGGTTCAAGGGATGGGAGAGCTGTACATCTCTACCGCTTACATGGCCCATGGAAGGTCGGCGCCTCCCGACGAGCTGAAGCTGCTGACGACATTCATCACATCAAAGAACTCAACTCTTCTGGTAGGGTGCGACGCAAACGCAAGACATACCTTGTGGGGAAGCACTGAGATCAATGAAAGAGGTGACGATCTGTTTGATTTTATCCTAAGTACTAACCTTACAGTGTGTAATACGGCAACCTGTCCAACCTTCGTTTTTCCAAGCTCGGAAAATAACGCTGGGTGGGAGGAGGTCTTGGACGTCACACTACTGTCGGACAATGATAAATTTAAGGTTGAACAATGGAGAGTATCCGATCTGAAATCTTTTTCAGATCATAATTGGATTCTTTTCAATTTAAATGTCTCCAGGGAGTCTACAAATCCTTACAGGAACCCAAAGAATATAAATTGGAAAAAGTTCAGACAGGTCATTAAAAACAAATTCCCAGGTTCCGTAAATAACTCGATAAGTTCCCTGGAGGAGCTGGAACAGAGAGCTGAAGCGTTAGAGAAAGCTATGGAAGTAGCCTTCAAAAGTTCATGTCCGGTTAAGCGAAGTAAGAAGACACTCCCACCATGGTGGAACGGTGATCTGTCCAAGCTTAGGAAGCTTACTCGGGACATCCTCAACATCTGCAATAAACACAAGTTTTGGCTGAGACTGTTTGAACATCTATAAAAAAGCCATTAGGGAAGCAAAAGCCCAAGCCTGGGACGAATTCTGCCAATCCCTGGATCACGTCGAGGACTCGGCCAGGATTAGCAAAATTCTGTCAAAAGCACATTCATGCCCGTCCCTGATAAAAAAGGAGGACGGAACCTTTACTGAATCCACTGGAGAATCTCTCGAGATCCTCTTGAACACGCACTTCCCTGGGTGCGAAAGCACGTCCGTACCCAGACCGGCACTACATAGTGCAGACTACCGCTGGAGAGATATTGCTGTCTCCGTCATTACGGAGGAGAAGATTTCCTGGGCAATCAACAGCTTCTCTCCATATAAATCTCCTGGACCAGATGGCATTCTACCGATAATGCTACAGGAAATGTTATCACTTTTCAGGAGCCTTCTGACTTTCAACTATGTTCCCAAATCCTGGCGACGAGTGCGAGTAGTGTTCATACCGAAGGTAGGCAAACGAGGGCATGAAAACGCGAAGGACTTCAGACCCATTAGCTAATCCTCCTTCGTATTAAAAACACTGGAGCGGATTATCGATATCCACATCCGACAAAACTTGGAAAGCTCAATACTTTCTAGGTTGCAACACGCATATGTTAAGGGTAGATCTACAGAAACCGCTTTACACGAGGTAGTGCGAAGCATTGAGTACAGTCGTCAATATAAACAATATACGCTAGCCGCTTTCCTTGACATAGAGGGGACTTTCAATAATGTCCGAATAGAACCTATCCACGGAGCCCTGGCGGATTCGGGAGTAGCGGCAGGGCTCGGTGAATGGATAGTGACTCTACTCAGGAGTAGAGTAATTTATGCGGACTTAGGATACAGCCAGCTAACTAAATACGTCTGCAGAGGGACACCTCAGGGTGGTGTCATCTCCCCGTTATTGTGGCTGGTAGTTATCAATAAAATTTTAACTAGACTCGACGAAGAGGGTATAAAAGTGGTAGCTTACGCGGACGATGTAGCGATCTTAGTATCAGGAATGTGTCTCTCGGTGATCAGTCAGATCATGGGAAGAGCCCTTGGGTTGATCAGTAACTGGGCCACAAGTTGTGGCCTTGGCGTAAACCCAAGTAAAACAAAACTGATGTTGTTCACTACAAAAACCAAGATACCACTTTTCTCCCTTCCAAAACTAAACGGACAGCAGCTAACACTATCGCCCAGTGCAAAGTATTTGGGAGTAATTCTTGACCCCAAGCTTAACTGGAAGCTAAACATTGAAGAGCGCGTAAAGAAAGCCTGTGTAGTTTTCTACGCATGTAAGACAGTTCTCAATAGAAGGTGGGGTCTTAAGCCGAAGGTGATACTTTGGCTTTATACAACAATCGTACGCCCAATCCTGACGTATGGGGCACTAGTCTGGTGGCCGGCGCTCAGTAGGGCGTACAATATAACAAAACTGGGTAGAGTGCAAAGATCGGCATGTCTTGGTATCACAGGGGGTATGCGAACATGCCCGAGGGATGCGTTGAATGTAATCTTGCACCTCTTACCTATCGACATTTTTATCAATCAACTTGCGGCATGTAGTGCGGTCAGGCTTAAAGAGTCCGGTTGCTGGACTTCTAAGCCGTATGGCCACTCTAATATTCTCAACCAGCTGCCACTGGCTGGGATCAATGCTGCAACAGACTTTGCAGTGACTACACTAAGCTTTGGGAAAAACTTAACTGTAAGATTTCCGACCAGGTGTGAATGGAGAGGGTGTGAAATAGTAGGAGATTACGATATCTCGTTTTTCACAAATGGATCTAAGATGGACTGTGGAGTAGGTGCGGGTATCTTCTGTGAATCACTAAAAATCTCTGAATCATACCGTCTCCCTGACCATGCCAGTATATTCCAGGCCGAACTACATGCAATCACGAAGGCCTGCAACGCACTCGGAAATCTTCGTGGCAGCCAAAACATAGCCATCTGCTCAGATAGCCAGGCAGCTATCAAGGCATTGAACTCTGTGGAGATATCCTCCAAACTTGTCAAGTGTTGCGAGGAGACGCTGAACAACCTTGGAAGGAAGCACTCAATCACCCTAATTTGGGTGCCGGGACATAGGAATATAAAGGGAAATGAACTGGCAGATGAGTTGGCGAAAATGGGGGCCGTTTTGGAGAACTCCCAAGTGGAGCGCGTATTCACTCCGATGGCAGTTGTCAAGAGACAAATTTCCCTACATTATCTCACGATTGCAACTGGCTATTGGCGGATCATAAAAACCTGTGTCATATCAAGGAAGCTATGGCCGTCATATGACTTGAATAGGACATCTGAGGTTCTGAGTAGGCCACGGAAAGATATCGCTAGACTTATATCGGTTATTACGGGCCATTGGCCAATAGGAGACCATGCAGCCAGATTGGGTATCCCCCACAACTCGCACTGTCGCAGCTGCGATGCTGCAGATGAGAGGGAAACTGTAACTCATTTCCTCTGCAAATGCCCAGGTCTCGCAAGATCCCGGTATCGCACGTTTGGTAGTGCGTTTTTTGGTATCCTAGAGGATGCGTCGAAGGCAAAAATAGGGCAGCTACTTCACTTCCTGAATTGTACTGCGTGGGTTTAGGCGACCCTCTACTCTTGAAATTAAACTTTTTGTAACCTCCAATCTCTAAATCGATCAACTTTTTTCTTTTTTTTTTTTTATGTGGTATCAAAACGGCGCCTCTTGCGCTAATTGTGCTTTGGGCCGTATCTGGCCTAAGCAACCACTTTTACCTACCTACCAAATACCTTTTGACTTTTAAGCTAATTACAAACTACCTGCTCCAGGTATCAGCCGGAATAGCTCAGTGTATCCGTTCCCTAGGTCGGTGTTCAACCTCGTCTCTGGTTTTTCCTTGCTTATGTAATAGCTCTCGTAAGCGTCTAGTTTATGTGCCTTGACTTCCTTGATTATTTCGAATTTCGTCATAGTGTGCCCCTCTTCGACAATATGCTTCGTGACTGCTGGTTTGATATCCATCCTTTTATGTTTCTTGGCCAATTCCGCCTCTCTGAGGTGTTCCTTTATTCTCGTGTTTACAAGGCGTTTTGTCTGGCCTATATACGTTTTCGGGCAATTGTCACATATTAATTTGTAAATGCCGCTTTTTTCGTGGGGTTTCTTGGGGTCCTTCTCTGACTTGAGTATCGATTTCAATGTAGTTCTCCTACTCGATGCTACCACCTCGATGTCGTGCTTGCCCATCACTTTTTTTATTGGAGCGTTAAGCTCCTTAGTAAATATATTTTTAGACCAATCCAAAAATAGATTTCCAAGAAGCATTTCATTAATATTGTGGCCTCTTTAAAATTTGACTCTAAAATTAGCAAAAGAAATAACATGCGTGGCAGTCCACTAGTAAACTAGGGCCGCAGATGTGTGAGTGACATCCAATTTCCAAAATCTAAACTGCTGCTTTGTTGAGGTGCTGAGATCAACAGCACGCCCAGCAATGTTATTTATCCCCATAAATGTATACTTGTTTACAATATGAGCGACGTCATAGTCCGTCACGTAGGCCGTGAGTTCGAAAAACACCATAAAATGAATTCGTTCACGGTGAGTCTGAAATCCATGACCCTGTGCACTAATCCAACCACAAGCCAGGCTACTCTAGAATTTACTAACAATATTTCTGTGACCCGAAATTTCAACTCCTAAGAAAATCATGATGTTGAAAAAATGTTGGGCTTGCTCCCCCCTGACCGAAATCCTGGCTACGCCCATGTCTACGAGCACAAATTTTTATTTTTGTGATCGCCTAAGTAAATCTCAATACATCCGAGATTGTTTGATACAACCAAAGCCAGGCTACCGCTGAACCTATTGGTTTGGTGTGGAGCTCCCGCTGTAATCCTTTATGTACGTCGGTAGTTTCGTATTGCAGAACAGAATCGGAAGGCGTCTAATCTATCGATGAAAAATTTTTAGTCAGGGACTTACATATTTCCAAAGCGGCGTGAATGGAACGTCAGTTTGCGAAATTAAAAATATTCTTGAAATGGCATTTGTTGTTTCTTTAGACATAATTGCATCTACTCAAGATCGCTGATATCCCAAAACGTACCATAGGGAGCTGGGTAATCGCGTCAAGAAACACACGCCCACGATTATTATTTATTCTCGAACTCTCCCATTTGTTATCCCATTCACATCAGATCTCCCGGCGCAATGTTTTCGTTTTCCAGTCGGTCTTTCAAATCGTTTAAATTTAGCATCGCTCTACCGCAATTGAGGCCTTCTTCATAAAAAATTAATCATTTTTGGGCCAATAAACCGTACATTTTATTCTAGTGCCCGTCCGTCGGCTGGTTAGTATTATAGTATAGCCAAGACGCACGCCATTTTCCGAAAGCTTGTACATTGTATTGAATTGAATGTTTGTTGTCTTTGCCACTATGAAAAGCAAACAAACATTCAATTCAATACAATGTACAATCTTTAGAAAAATGGTGTGCGTCTTGTCTATACGATAAGACTACCCAGCCGACAGCTAAGAAACGTACGGCGATAGCTTTTATAGTGGCCGGCAGACAAGCATTGTGCATTTCACATTGTGAAAAGGCATCGTACGAATCGAACGGACGATTATCCATGCTGTTTGTTGTTGCAAAGTTTTGTCGTACGGTCGTTTTCGTCTAGTCTGTAATGGCCCAATAAGATGTACGAATCGGACATTCAAAAAAAGAGTAAAATTTGGATGTCAAATTATTTGATACATTGTTATACGTAGTAAATAGTTACACTAAATTGCGCATCGGGTTAAGGGTGAACTGCGTGGCAAGGGGTGAAAATTCGGTTTTGTGTATGATGTACATATATACATATATTGGAAAATTATGAGCCTTACCGCAAAATGTCCTAAGGATATGTAACAGTGGTCTTCGTTCCAAAAATACAAAAGCGGCCCAAGGAGGATCCCAAATCATATAGACCAATTATACTTACTTCATTCATGCTCACATCAATTGACAAATATCTTAGAAAAACTGAACTGATAAGAAACCCACTACACAAAAGGCAGTTCGCTTACCAACCAGGCAAATCAACTGAATCTGCGCTTTGCTGCCTTCCAGGAGAAATCGAAAAGACCTTTGAGACCAAAAATACGGCTCTTGCTCCTTTCCTTGAAATTGAACGAGCATTGGACAATACTGCCTTCTATGCAATTGAAACGGCACTTATCACCGAGAAAAATAACGTCCCTTAAAATTAACTCGATATCCTTTTGAAATCGCATTACATTCCTATTAAATATAATCCTTTCCTTTTAAATATATGTAGGTATATCGCTTTAATTCAAATTCATTCTTTTTAAATTAATGGGAAATCCTTTAAATCCAAATTTATTTACACTCGCAGTTGGTCGCCAGTGAGGTAGAGCGATGTCACAATGTATGGTGTAAATTATAAACGTCGTCCCGTATAGTATGTGTGGTGTAGTAGGTAGGGGCGTTAGTCTTCAAATCATAGGATCGCGGGATCGAATCCCACTGTAGGTAGGTAATTTATTATGCATTTTAGAGCATAAAGAGGTAAATAAAATGTCGCCAACACCTATAGCGAGGTCAGTTCTACAAAACTCATTTATGAGTAATTTTCACGGGGAAAGAACTCTCTGTGAAAATTACTCCTTTTGGTGTAATTTAAAGTATTCTTTTGAGTTCATGCATTTGGATAAATAATGAGAAACATCCTTTAATTTTAAATAAAATGATATCCCTTTAAAACAAAGTCCATCCTTTTAAATTAAAAGGAAATCCTTTCGATTTATGGTTGTGACCTGATTAAAATGACACTGTATCACTTTAATTTAAAGTGATTATAGATAGACTTTCAAAAGGAATATCTTATTAGTTCAAAGGGAAATCCGTTTGAAATAAAGTCATTATAAAATGATTCAAAGGGAAACAAATATGAAGCAAAATCATATTTGAATCTCTTTGAATCATATGCGTATTTATTGAATTTACAGGATTTTTTTTCTCAGTGTAGAAATAAGGTGATAGAAAAAACTACTACCGGATGGATATGCAGTATGCATATCCCGAAAAGTCGTGTACCCGATTAACGAACAAACTCTGCCCACAAGTCGGGAGGGGGGGGGGGGGGATCTTTCGATTCTCCTATGATGCCTGCTTGCTGACAGCCTTTTTGTGGAAGCTCACGTCAAATGGTTTTACCATACAGGGATATGCTGACGATGCGGTTTTAATAGTCAAGGGTTTCTTCGAAGAAATATTCCCAGGTATACTCGAACCAGCAGTAAAAATAGTACGAGAAGGGTGTGAAGAGAACGGGTTTCAAGTTAACCACATCCAAACCGATCATCACCATCTCCAGGAATAGAGGTCTGGCTGAACTCAGACGCCCGATAATATACAACTCTCATCTACCAGTTGAGAGTCAATTCAAATACCTTGGTGTCATTCTTGACAATAAACTTCACTGCCAAAAACATGTCGAAGCGGCGCACGTTCGAAAAGGCCACCAAAGCTCTTTGTATATGCAAAAAGTTCGTAGAGAAAACCCTTCATCATGCTCTGGTTATAAAAAGCAATAGTTAGGCCCACCCTTAACACACCCTTACAGTGCTGTTTTCTGGTGGAAGAGAGCCCTGACAACGGCGGGCAAACCTGTTCTAGGGAAGGAGATTAGCATGTCACATTACTACCGGTGTACTTTGATATTGTTCTAGCAGCGCTCTAGAGCTGTTACTAGACCTACATACAATTGAAATTCACAAAGCTAACACTGGCCCGACTCATTGCAAATGGTGCCAATCTAGAGCTAACTAAGGGGCAGTTAACAACATTAATGTCACAAAAATGCCCTCCGACTACCTTGCAAAGGAGCTCTCATGCGGATGCTGAAATATGGAGCAAAGAAGAGTCGCACTCTAATTTCGCTAAGCTAGACCCGCAGACCATTATTCCCTTGGTTTACTGACCGCTCTAAATCAACTGAGGGTTCAGAAGCAGGTGTGTGGGTCCAGCATATAGGGTATCTCTACCGATGGGTCACCACACCAATGTATTTCAGCGACCATCTCAGGCAGCCAAGCAGCTTTTAAGTCACTCACTAAGTACGTCAAGTTAAGACTTGTTGAGTGCTGCCTGAAGATGATAAATTTACTGGGCTCCAATAACAGAGCAAAAGCGTTCCAGGTCACATGGGCATCACATGGGCATCACAGGGGACGAACAGGCTGACGAGCTGACACGCATAGCCACAGCATCCAATTTCTGTGGATCAGAACCCTTTCGCAGTTTCTGTGCCTGCATAGGAAAGAGGCAAATCAAAGACCAGGAACCACTCAAGGCATCTGACCACTGGCATAACTTACCTCGGCTCAGGCACTCAAAACTAAAATCAAAACATAGCGCAATACTCCCATAAAAATCGCCCGAGCTCCTTCAACTAAGCAGAAGTAAGGTACGAACCATTTGTGGGATTCTTACAGGCCTGAGGCACCGCCGTTAAGGCCGCAATGTAGACTCGTAAACGTCAAATCCGCAGTTGAAATTGCATTGCATTGTTGTTGCCTCTTATGACATTGTTGTTGTTTGCCCGTGTTCGACGAACAATTCAATACGGATCCATGACGTCATTGTACAGCTGAGTTGCGGCTATGATATATCTAGATGGCGTTGCCTGAGGTCACATCTGCGCACAATGAGACTTAGACAAGACGCGAGCTGTCAATTCTGCTGAGAAGACGATGAGACTTCAACCCACGTCCTGTGCAAGTGCGATGCTCTAGCCCAACGCCGCTGAACACAACACAGAGTGGCCTATGTAGACATGAACGACATTGCTTCGGTTTCAATTGGCAAACTCAACTCCTTTCTTAGCACAATCGACCTGATCGGCAGGCATAAATCTAGGATTTAGTAAATCTTTTCGAAAGTCTGAATCCCTTATAGAACAGTTACTTGTAGTCTTCTGAATGTATGTTTAAAAGCCAAAACGTATACTCGTATATCGACAAATGGGTTTTAAAAGTATATATTGAAGCCAATGCACGTTAAAATCCTCTTTATTTCATACAATTTATACGAGTGGCTTTCCAAAGATATTCCAGGTCCTTGTCCTAATGTGGTGTGTGTATTAACTATTCTTACGAAGCCGGAAATATGAGCGAGCTTTTGTAGATTTGTAGCTTAAAGCTCCAAGGTGGTGAAAATGAGGAGTTAAGTTGAAATGTCCTAATCTCCCTGTGTATACGGTGTGTCTTAGCTATGATAGCCCGGAAGTATCCTTGTAATGAGCTTTTGTAAGTACAAGAAAGCTTCCAAGTTCTGAGCGTAAAAAAGCACTAGTGTATGTATCGAATAAGAACCTATACAGGGTTACTGGTAACTCAACGTATTCCTCGAAACACGTTATACAGGTGTAAAAATGCAACAAAACACAAGTATAAATAAATGTTTCGGAGTTATTTTCAGTGACGTTTAAGATATTTTAATTTGTTTTTTTTTCTGTGCTACAAATCGTATATTTCTAATGTCGAAGATAGAAATATACATTGTGCAAAATATACTTGGTGAATTTATTTTAGCCAACAGTAGGACCGATATTTCGCATTCATTCGAAATTTTAAAAAAACTTCGAAAGTATTTTTTTTTTAATTTAACAGTAAAAAAATTGATTTAATCAATTTATTATAATTATTTTTTACCCACTATTACTTGAAAATTTAGATACTACTCGAGCGTTTATTTAAAACGCTACATTTTTGTTTAGACATTAATCGAGAATTTTGTCAATAAATAATTTTAATAAATAATATCTAATTGATTAATTTATTAATGAATAATTTCTTTTTGTATGCAGATTGGCAGATAATTTTCAGTCATTCTCCTTAAAAAAAAACGAAACCGGTCAGTAAAACATTACAGGGCGAATCATTTACTTAATTTTTTTCTTCAACAAATCAAATAAGACTCCCTTCATAAAAGTCGGCATACATTATTCAATCGATTGTACAATAAAGTTAATTTTTTTAGGTTCCACTACCCACTTTGCTGAAGAAAATGAGCTTTCTCAACAGAAAATTAAAATGAAAATTATTGTAGAATAGATTGGATAATGTATTCCGACTCTAATGATTCTACTGTATATACTTCTTCTTCTTCTCAGTACCGCATAGCCCCCATGTGGGACCATGGTGCGTTAACTCAGCCGTTTATAGGCAATTTCGAGTCAACGTTACATTGCATATAATTTCGGAGTGTACATAATGTTGCAAACACATATACATATTTCCTCTCCGCACATGTGCGGAAATTTGAGACCACGCCGAGATTCGATCTCCGGACCTCTAGATGACAAGCATCTTAGAGTGCGACTCAACCAAGTGAGCCACAGAGCGTGGCTATATATACAAACTAGACAAAATCATATTGTGCGTCTTGTCTATACGATAAGAGTAACTATCCAATAAGATGTATGAGTAATCGACCCTAAATCTAGAAGGAAGTTAATCAAAAAACCCGTTTTTATTCATTTTTAAAGCGTTATCTTTTCAGCAACAATTCCATTTTATGCTAGGATAAAATTATTATTATCGGGTTTTCTGGAGTGAACAACTTCAGATTTTAAAAATGATGTTGTTCAAATGCACGTTAAATTCCTCTTCCTAACACTAAACAGGGTGCCCGGAAACTGCCACATAAACGCAATAGATTATGATTTCTCATGTGATTTCCAGCAAAAAAGTTGTACGAAACATACCCCCAATTCTTAACCCTTTAGCTGCCACACGATTGAATAATGGAGATGAACAGCAGAGTGACTTCGTTTTCTCCATGATTACTGAGAAGAAGATTACCTGGGCAATCAACAGCTTGTCCCCTTATAAATCGCCAGGTCCAGATGGCATACTACCGATTATGCTACAGAAAACGCAGGATCTGGTAGTTCCACGGCTGCTGATACTTTTCAGAAGCCTTCTGCTACTCAACCACGTCCCCTAGTCGTGGCGACAGGTTCGAGTTGATTTCATACCGAAGGTAGGCAAACGAGGGCATGAGACCGCGAAAGATTTCAGGCCGATTAGTTTATCCTCCTTCGTACTCAAAACGTTTAATAGACTTACACATCTGACAAAGTCTTGAGAACTCAGCACTTTCGACGTCCCAGCACGCATACGTGAAGGGAAAGTCCACAGAAAGGCCTCTCCACGAAGTGGTCCGTATCATCGAACACAGACTCGAGTACAAACAATACACGTTATCCGCTTTCTTAGACATAGAGGGTGCATTCAATAATGTTCGTATTGAATCTATTCATGAGGCCCTCTCAGACTTAGGAGTTGAGCCATGCTTGGGTTGTGGATAGTGACACTACTAACGACCAGAGTAATCCATGGTGACTTAGGAAGTAGTCATCTGACTAAATTCGTGTGCAGAGGAACACCTCAGGGTGGTGTCATCTCTCCACTACTGCAGTAGTGGAGATAGAGTAGTGGGGATAGTAGTTATTACCAAGATCCTAGCAAGGCTTGACAGGGAGATGATTAAGGTGGTTGCATATGCGGATGATGTAGCGATTATAGTATCAGGAATGTGTCTTTCCGTGATTAGTCAGATCATGGTTTGGTCAGTAAATGGGCCACAAGCTGTGGCCTGGGCGTAAACCCGGGGAAGACACAACTGATGCGCTTTACTAACAAACAAAAATACCGCCTTTCTCACTCCCAAAACTAAATGGACATCAACTGCAACTATCGCCCAGCTCGAAGTATTTGGGCGTTATTCTGGACTCAAAGCTCAACTGGAAGTTGAACATTGAGGAGCGCGTTAAAAAAGCCTGTATCGCTTTTTACGCCTGCAAGACAGTATTTAGCAAGAAATGGGGTCTCAAGCCAAGCATGGTACTCTGGGTGTACACGGCGATGGTACGACCCATCCTAACATATGGGTCACTCGTCTGGTGGCCAGCGCTCAGTAAAGGCTACAATGTAACAAAACTCGGTAGAGTGCAGAGATCGGCTTGCCTTAGCATGCGAACATGCCCGAGGAATGCGCTGAATGTCATCCTGCATCTTCTAACCATCGAAATGTTTATTAACCAACTGGCAGCATGTAGTGCAGTCAGACTCAAAGCGTTAAGTTACTGGAGTGCTAGGCCATACGACCACAGCAATATTCTAAACCAGCTACCACAGGACGTACGAAACGCTGTAACGGATCTCAAAGTGCCCAAACTAAGTTTTGGGAAGAACTTTGATGTCAGATTCCCAACTAGAGGTGAATGGCAAAAGAGTGAGGTGGTCAAGGATTTTGACATCACACTCTTCATCGATGGGTCTAAAATGGATTGTGGCGTGGGTGCTGGAATCTTCTGCAGATCACTAAGTATTTCTGAATATTACCGTCTTCCTGATCATGCCAGCATTTTTCAAGCAGAAATGCTTGCAATCATGAAGGCATGTCATGCTCTCAGGGACATACAAAACAACCAGAATATCGCCATCTGCTCAGATAGCCAGGCTGCTATCATGGCTTTACAATAGGTGAAGACGATATCCAAGGTTGTTGAAGCATGTGGGGAAGCATAAACTAGCCTTGGCACACGACAAAGAATCACCCTACTCTGGGTACCCGGACACAGGAACATATAGGGTAACGAGATGGCTGAAGAACTAGCCAAAATGGGTGCCACCTTTGACAGCTCTCATGCAGAACGTTTTTGCGTCCCGATGGCAGCTGGTAAGAGTAAGATCTCCACCCACTATTTAAGGGCTGCTAATTCCAACTGGCGAAATCTGAGGACTTGCGTTATATCAAGGAAGATGTGGCCCTCCTACGACGGGAAAAGAACTTCTGAGATTCTGACTAAACCGCGTAGAGATATCGCCAAGCTTACTGCTGTTATCACGGGGCACTGGCCAACGGGGCTCCACGCAGCCAAGCTGGGCATACCCTACAACGCCCATTGCCGCAGCTGCGGTAATGTAAATGAGAAGGAAACCCTGTTTCATTTTCTGTGTGAATGCCCGGGTCTTGCCAGAACCAGGTATAGGACACTCGGTAGGGATTTTCTGGGAAGCTTGGAGGATGCAGCTAATGTGAAATTAGGGGAACTGCTGTATTTCCTAAATAACACTGGCTGGTTCAAAGCACCTCCCCACTCCGAAACTCATTACCTAACCTTCAACATATAGGTACACTAGTTAAACCCTTTGAACATATTCATTACCTTACAACAGGATGACAAAGTTGGCATCTAATAGATGCATTGCGTCTATTCGTGTTACATTCTTATTGCGACTAACGGAAGGTTAAGTCGTACAAGAAAATTATTTTTTCAAAAATTGGTAAATGCCTGTGACAGCTAGGTAGGTAGGTAGGTAAAAGTGGCGGCTTAGGCAGAGGCTAGCCAAAAGTCCAATTAGCGCATAAAGGGCCGTTTTGAAACCACATACTCCGTGGACTTTTGGCTAGCCTCTGCCTAAGCCGCCACTTTTACCTACCTACCTACCTAGCTGTCACAGGCATTTACCAATTTTTGAAAAAATTATTTTCTTGTACGACTTAACCTTCCGTTAGTCGCAATAAGAATGTAACACGAATAGACGCAATGCATCTATTAGATGCCAACTTTGTCATCCTGTTGTAAGGTAATGAATATGTTCAAATGGATTTTTTCTTCATTATCTGAATATTTGAAGCATTGTCATACTAATAGTCAATATAAAAAAAAAGAAAATCTGGTCTGTTAATAATAGTTTTTTTGTTAAGAAAAAGTCTTAAAAAAATGAGATTTTTTGGAATTGTCTTACATAATTGCAGTTTTACAGCTTTCTGAGCATAACTAAATTTTAAAATAGTCTTCAATGGTAAAACAAAGGTGTAATAGTGTAACTCTAAAAGTATTGCACTTGTAGTAAATATTTTTTTTATAGTATACTGCTGCGCCTATGTCAATTACATGTTCAAATCACTTGCACGAGTGCCGCAATGCATCTAATAGATACCCGAGCCTCCTATGTAAAGCCAAAGAACCCCATATTGTTCACTATCAGACTAAAATGATTTCGTACTCGGTATACGAAGCTACTCTGAGTTACAAAGTGGAACTCGCAATAGAAAAGAAGTTATGATAAAAAAAACAATGCGAGGCATCTGTCAGATGCATTGCGTCTAACGGACGCCAAAATACCGAAGTAAGACGAAAACCAACAAATTTACCTAAACAATAAAACTAACGACACTAAAATCGAATAAGAGGTTTGGTTTTAACAGAGCTTCAAAGTCAAATTTGTGTGATTTGACCCAAAAACAATATATTTTTCCTTCTCACTTTTCTCTAGCTCCATTATTTTAGTTTTATTTTGTAGGTAAATTTGTTGACTGTACTAATCATCTTATTTCACTTTTCTACATAGTCTTGCTTTGGAGATATTGAGCTTTAAGTCGTGCAAGAAAATTATTTTTTCAAAAATCTTCAAATGCCTGTAGTAGCTAAAGGGTTAAGAAATGAGGGTATGTTCCGTACAACTTTTTTGCTACAAATTACATGGGGAATTACATTCCAGTGCGTTTATGCGGCAGTTTCTGGACACCCTGTATAGGAGTGGCTTCCAAGGATATTCCGGGTCCTTGCCCTAATGTGGTGTGTGTTTTAACTATGCTTACGAAGCCGGAAATATGGGCGAGCTTTTGTATATATTGTAGCTTAAAGCTCCAAGGTGGTGAAAATGCTGGTGTTTGTATTGAACAAGGACGAATATTTTGCCATAATAAAGCTAGTCAGCTGACAAATAGCTTTATTGTATGAAGCTTTTATGTCTCAACTGAACGCCTTATAGATTATAGCAAATATAGGTACGAGTCTTAAATAAGGGGTTTTGTCTCAACTTCAAAACAAAGTATCTTTATATAAAAACGAGACCGAGGCTAATTTCGGGCGCGGCCGAAATTTGAATACCCTTCACTCTCCTCGGGCTAAAAGTTTTTTGGGGCAAACCTATGACTTGTATTTAATCCTTCCCCATTCTTTTCCTTCTGTTTTCGCATAATATTGACAAATCCTGTGGCGTCGATAAAACAATATTTATGTGAGGTTTGGTTGGAATAAGTGGTAAAATAAAAAAAAATATCTCAGAAAACTTTATTGGGGGGATGCGGGAGCATGGCCCCATAGTACGATTCCATTTGTTTTACTTTTTTTTTATAAAGACGCATTGAGTTTTTTTTTAAATTGGTGTAGAAAAAATGTTTCTTAGAAGATCCAAAATGGGGAGGTTGGGCTTGTATGGTAGCCCCATGGCTCCATAGTCCGATTATTTATGGCATCAATTGAAGTGCACTCTTACGAGTTTTGGTTGAAAGTGGTGCACAAATAAAAAAGTTGTTCGTTGAAGAACTCAATTTAGGGGGATGGCTTTGTATGATAGCCCCATGACCCCATCGTCCGATTCCATTCATTTTTACACATGTTTTGTGGCATCAAATGAAATGCACTTTTATGAGGTTTGATTGAAATTGGTGGACAAATAAAAAAGTTTTTCTTAGAAAAACTCAATTTGGGGGCTGGGTTTGTATGACAGCCCCATGACCCCACAGTCTGATTCCATTTATTCTTACATATATTTTGTGGCATCAATAGAAACACATTTGTGTGAAATTTAGTTCAAATTGGTGCACAAATGAAAAAGTTTTTCTTAGAAGAACCTAATTTGGGGGGTTAGGTTTGTATGGCAGCCCCATGACCCCATGGTCCGATTTGATCCATTCTTACATATGTTTTGTGTTATCAATAGAAACACATTTGTGTGAAATTTCGTTGAAATTAGTAAACACATGAAAAAGTTTTTCTTAGAAAAAACCAAATTGGCGGGGTTAGGTTTGTATGGCAGGCCCATGACCCCATGGTCCGATTTTAGCGATTCAAACATACAAACTGCCTGCAATAAAAAGAAACATGTGCGCAAAATTTCAGCTCGATAGCTTTTAACCCTAGAAATATAACCTACGTCTCAGAGGCGCATAAGAAAAATTTAAATTGTTGTCACTTCTCATCCGACAATTGTATTAAGTTGTGTTTCACGGCCAACTCTGACGTCAAATAATACTTTACCTTGGCAACTTTGTTAAGTTGGTAGGTATCATAGTTTCGCTGTTATAGAGGGGTCATGCGCTCCGGAGACGTATGGTTATCTTTTGTGTCACTTTTAGTGTTGGACAATTATTTTTATTTTTTAGATTAAATAACTGTATTCGATGCTATTTTCTTCTGTGACGAAGAAGGTCTGGAAAAACCATCAAATGGTCAGCCTGGAACTATAATGTTTTATAATCAGACCAGAGGAGGGGTTGATACCTTTGACAAAATATGTTAGTCTATGTCATGTTCTCCGAAAGCAACAGATGGTCTGTGACTATGATTCTCGGTATGCTGAACATGGCATATGTTAACCCTTATATATAAATTTATTGGATAAGGCAGAGATTGGAGGTAACAACTACACCCACAGACATCTGGGATAAAATTCCGAAAATTCTTCCTAAGCCTAGCAACGAGGTTTATGAAGATAAAAAATCTGCTGATAGCGATGATCGGCCCGTTACCAAAAATGAACGAGACCGAGTTCTAATCGTGCGAATAGCACGATGAGTGTATACCCTATACCCATGTACAGACCTAGAATGAGCATAGAAAAAAATATAAAAATATTCAATTTAATTTTTTTTTAAGGGGGGAGGAGTAGATGGGCTGAATCTCGCACATCTTTAATATCTTATAACGGCATCCAGCAGCTATCATTTGCGATAAATTTCAAGTTTTTCGGGACATTCTATCAAAAGATATGGCGGAATATTGCTTTGTAGGAGATGTAGGGGTAGGGGAAGGCAGACCTTCTCCACTTTCCACTAACTTCCAGCATAAGCCACAATTAGGCATTGATGAAAATTTCAGGTCCCTAGCGACATTCTGTCCAAAAATATCGCCGAATTACACTATCACGGAGGGGTCATTTGTATGGGAGGTAGGGGAACCCTTGGTCCGATTTGGCCCATTTTCAATACCATCCAAGCTTTTATCAAAGCAATCACCTGACCGAAATTTCAAAACGCTAGCTCCATTATTTCGGGAGTTATCGTGCGAACTGACAGACACACGGACGGACAGACAGACAGACAGACAGACAGACGGACAGACGGACATGGCTTATTCGAATCAGGGACCGACCCTGATCATTTATATATATACTTTGCCATACCTCAGGTGGCTCCTTTGAGGTGTTACATAAATCGTCGTAACAAAAACAATATACCCTATACCATCTTATGGGTATAGGGTATAAATATTGCAGCTTCTGTGCATAAAAAAATGCCTAAGATGTAATACTCGTAATACTAAGAAACAATGCCTGACATGTAATAAGTGCCAAAACCCCGTCTGTGGAGAAAGTAATGTTGAAATTTGTTGAGAATATACATACATATGTATATGTAATATATATACATTTTCATATTTATTCTGTTTTTATTATTATAAAAAAGTAGTAGTAGTAAGTAGTAATACCAACAACAATATTAGACAATAATTTAATGTAAATTGAAGTTTTGAACTTATGATTATTTACTGATTATTTTTTATTATTGTTTTACTGTTTTTTGGTCCCACGAAAATGATGATTGTTTCTAATGCATCTAGATCGTAGTATTTTCATGAGTAATATTTTTTCCCTAGTCACTATACAACACTTGAATAGTATATAACAAAAAAATCAATTTTTGTTAATTTTTTTACGAAAAAAATCCTTAAAACTGAAGTATGTTTGTTTTTGTCTGTTTTTAAAGGTTATTTTTGCTTTTAGATCTATAAATCACAAATATTAACGAAATGAGCTTACAATTGTGGTTAACTTCTTAAAAACACATCAAACTTTCAAAATTTATTGATATATGTAAGTAAAATATAGTAGGAATGGAGAAAACCGGTTATAAAGAGGATGCGCCTCGGAGACGTATGTTTATATTTTACGTTACTCGCAATATGGTTATCTTTCTAGGGTTAAACTGGCCGAGTAAAACGCGTAGCAACAGACGGACAGACGGACAGACAGACAGACGGACATCGCCCAATCGACTCAGCTCGTCATGCTGATCATATATATACATATTTTATATGGTCGGAGATGCTTCCTTCAATGCGTTACAAACTTCATGACCCAGCAAAAAACGTGTATTAAGACCAATGAAGTTTTGACTTTACTTCTAGTAAACAGAAAATTTCTTTAAACGTATGAAGTTTGAATATAATTAATTAAAAATGCCATTGGATCAAATACACTTTCATAGAATTTAAAATTTCAGTAGTAATAGAATTAAAGCAAGCCGACATACAACTAATGCAACAAATTACTTAGAATCTAGTAAATCAACTTCATGGGAACTATGATTTTTTTACATAGCCCTCTATGTATAAACATTTTAGTTTTGTATTGCACCGCGTATCAAGTTAGTTACGATTTTAGAAACGTTGACAACATTCCACATCTAGTCTCATGGCAATGTGAACGGACTGGCACGCAGGCGGACCGGGTTCGAATCCAAGTTTCGGCATAAGGTTTTTTATGAATAAAAAAAAAATATAAAAATTTGAAATAAATAGAAAAAAATAAAAATAAAACTAAAAAAAATAAAAGAATTAAAAAAAAAATAAAAAAAAATAAAAAATATTCTTATCTATTTTTTTTTCTTTAAATAAAATCCAATGAAATTTTTACATAGAATCGATGAACAATCTCATTGTTATAATCGAATTTTCACTTTATATTTTCAATGATATTTCTATCATTGTCCCAAAAAGGCTATTTCATAGGCTCCAAATCATAGCCGAAATTTCATAGGTTCTATGTAATTTTTCTTTAATAAAAGTAATTTTTTTTCTGGGTGTACCCTTTACTCTACGAGTGAAGGGTATAAACATGCATCTAATTGGTACCAACCTCAGCCGAAACGGCTTGACCGATTTTTATGAAATGTGTTGTGTATACTTGCTGGGTCGCGAATAGGTCGTAAAGTGTATGTCATACTCGGAATCGTGAATTTAGTAGTTTTAAATAATTTAACCGCTGTTTGTAGATTTTAATGCGCGCTCATAGAGCATAACATACAGCTTATAGTTTTAATCAAAATAGCTTGTATCAACGATTATGTATCGAAAGTTTACTTACCAAAAAACAAAAGGGTTGTCAACAGTCGAAACATGTTTCTTGAAACACAATCTGGAAAAAAAATAATAAAAATCATGATGAATTTTTGGGAAATCAATTTTAAAGTACCTAAGTAATTCTAATATTTCCCAAATTCTAATGCTTAATGAAGAAAATTTAATCAAATTTCGATTTTCTGTAAAAAACAAACTGCCAAAAACACAACTGCACAAATGCACATTTTTTTTTATTTTTATACCCTTCACTTTATAAGTGTTCCTTTGTCGTTAAGTTTGTGACGATTGAAAGAAGCGTCGCCGACTATATAAAATATATACAGGGTGTCCCGCATTGGGTGGTCAATACTGTAAGGGTTGATAGCGCAATTTGTTTCAGGAAGAAAATTAGCAATACCATCGGAAATTTTTTTACCGTTACCTTGTTATCACTCTTTTTGTGAAAGTCATCGAAAATCGTGACTTGTCATGCAAAATCATAATTTGCAGCCCTCCTGATGACTTAATCCAAGATTTGATTTTAGTTTCAGAAACAACATAAAATTTCACAAAAACAGAAGTTTTTCCTGTCCCCAACATTATCGCGACTTCCAAGATACAGTTACTCAAACGTAATAGAAATTTTAAAATAGATTTTTCATCGAAAATTTAAACAGTAATTTCATAACGGTGCTTTATACGTACAACTCTGCAAAGTTGATAAAAGTTGCTTCAATATGTTGGCTTTGCAACGGTATATCACTTTTTATATTTACATTGCATAATTTTAGGGAAACACTCATTGAATGGTAAAAAACAAGGCTTCGGTGGAATCGCTAACAATTTTCCCTTTACTCGAAAAAAGACAAACAAAGGCTATCATAATTCGGGATATTATCTCGCTACATTATTTTTCCCGGAACTGTAAGATATTTGAAATTTTTTACATGTTTTGGCAAATGCAACGGTACTTATAACAGTTAAAATTTAATCTTTGCTATTTATGGCAGATAGAGGGGTGCCTCGCTCATAATGCGAGATCTATCAAAGAATATTTGGAATACGAATTTCCCGGAAAGTGGATTGGCAGATTTGGGACAGTTGCGTGGCCTGCGAGAAGTCCCGACTTTATTCGCCTATATTTTTATTTATGGGGTAACTTGAAAAAAAATAATATCTATTCCGAGCCGATTACCTCCCGGGAACAGCTGCTGCAGCGAATTAATGACGCTTGTGACAACATAAAGGAAACCCCTCCTGAAATCCTTCGGAACGTTTCATCCATGCGCCGAAGGTGTCGAGTCTGCATACAAAATGGAGGAGGCCGATTCCAGCAGCATTATTCAAATTCATCACACATTTAATCATTAGTTAATATTGTTAGTTAATTGGTTCTTTCTCATATTTAAAACTTTATTTTCATTTTTATTTAACAAATTTTCCAAATTGCAATAGTAAAATATAAAAAATAAATTAATAAAAAATCAGTCTGAATAATCCGACAAGAAAATAATTAGCTTTTTTTTACATCCAATATGTGTAATTCCAAAATGCCGCAATGTAAACATGAAAAGTGATATACCGTTGGAAAGCCAACATGTTGAAGCAACTTTTATCAACTTTGCAGAGTTGTACGTATAAAGCACCGTTATGAAATTACCGTTTGAATTTTTGATGAAAAATCTATTTTAAAATTTCAAAGTTTGAGTAACTGTATCTTGGAAGTCGCGATAATGTTGGCAACAGGAAAAACTTGAGTTTTTGTGAAATTTTATGTAGTTTCTGAAACTGAAATCAAATCTTGGGTTAAGTCATCAGGAGGGCTGCAAATTATAATTTTGCATGACAAGTCATGATTTTCGATGACTTTCACAAAAAGAGCGATAACAAGCTAACGGTAAAAAAAATTCCGATTGTATTGCTAATTTTCTTCCTGAAACAAATTGCGCTATCAACCCTTACAGTATTGACCACCCAATGCGGGACACCCTGTATACATATACTGTTGAATCGTGTGATGAGAGCAGTCGATTGGGCGATGTCTATATGTCTGTCCGTTCAGCTGTTGCGAGGATGCCGTTTACGGAGTTAGTTTTAAAGTTATCGGCTGATATTTTGGACACGTGCTTATTTCTCTTGCATGTTTTTGTGTGTTTGAATCATCGAAACCAGAGGATGGGGTCATGGGGTTTCCATACAAACCCCACCCCAATAGTAGCATCCTCTAACCAGTGGCGGAACAACTTCACTCGGGGCCGTCCCGTCTACACTGAGAGAAAAGCAAAGCTCAATCAATCGAAAACACGCTCAAAAACCTGATTTTGACGTTACAGTGTTTCTACTAAAATGAAGAACGTCGTACTGAAAATTACTTTGCTAACAGTTATTTTGACTCTTTGCATTCTTATATTGAGAATGGCGTTCTTGTTATAACGGCGTTTAGGAGTAACGTTTAGTACCTAGTATTGTTGTACTATTGATTACAGACAGTGGTGAAAATTACGTCAAACGCAATCTAACTATCCATACAAATATCATGCAATGATTTTTGTTATTACACTGCAACCATTTTTACAATAGGCAAACACCAGTAAAAATAACTAAATTGTAATCAATTTCACTAGATTTTAATAATTTTCACTACAAATTTATTGACATTGCATGTTGTGAATTTCATTGTATAATTTTTGTTGAATTCATTGCACATTTTCTCTCCGTGTGTGCTCTAATTTAAAATAATATTATTATTATTTTTATTTTAAAAATAACAGGCGCGACAATCCAACATTGGACTAAGGCCGCAGGATGTGTTAGTGACATCCTATTTCCAAGATCTTATCTGCTTTTTTGTTGAGGTAATGAGATCAGCTTCACGCTGAGCAGTGTTTTTTATCCCCATAAATGGGTACTCGTTTGAAATCTGAGAGACCAGCCAGAATACCGCAAATCCGCAAATAAAATAAAATATTTAAGTCTTTAACGCCATAAACAGGCCGTAATAACTAGTTTGAACTAAGTTTAGTACCATTATCTAACTATTTTGTTTGTTTTGTTTGTTTGACAGTTCATGACAAAGTGGACTGGAATTTAGTCCGGTATAAACAGCTTTATCTAAGGGACCTGGTGAAAAAGAAACAATGAATTTAGTATTTGTTTTGACTTCTATATCTCTTCTTGTCTACAAAAAAAACTTCTTCTGTATAAAAAAACATCTACGTCGGAATATTGTTTTCCCCAGTCGTGCTTTTTTCATGGTTCGACAAATTTTCATGTGGCTTGTGGCCCCTAAATTTCGTGAGCCACCCGGCAACGCGGACTCTGCAAGCCGTTATTTAATTTCCCTTCCCCTCTTAACCCACCGTCCGGACCCCACCGGTCAGAATTTATTTTCATTGATTTAGTGCATGATATTTAACAAAATTCGGCCAACTTAAAAAAAAGCATATGGATTTTTACCGTCGATTGTCAGTTGTTTTTATATTTTCCTTAGGGCTCTATTAAGCCGGCCCCACACCAACCGGAGTGTGCCAAACACCGCACAAAAGATTGATACGAAAAATCGTGCAGCAGTTGGTTGGGCGACTCCAAGGTATCATTCTTGGAAACGTTGAAACGTTTTTTTGTGCGATGTGTGCCACACTCCTGTCGGTCTGGGGCCGGCTTTACACAGTCATATATAATGATAATAGATATCTATTAGTGTAAAAATTTAAGCCGAATGAATCGAGTAGGCTTAATGATATGACTAGAAATGTGAATAGAAATATGACTGTGTCATGTAGCCCTTAGCTGTTAGTTTCCATTGGGAGATCCATTATATTTGATTTCGTGGCTATACGCTTTGCGTCATTTGGACGTCTATTACGTTAAGCTGACCAGATGTACAGCATTTTGCTGTACAGTACAGCATTAGTCAATGTACAGCAAAATGTACAGCATTCCCAATACCGCACAAAAGAAACCTAAATCACGATATAATAAGCTACTTGGTGAGGCCTGTAGTCAGTATTGTCTATTTTAAAGATGTTTTTAGAAGAAAATCGAAACTTAGCACACTTAAAGCTACACGGAGAGAAAAATGTGCAATGAATTCAACAAAATCATACAATGAAATTCACAACATACAATTTGACTAAATTTGTAGTGAAAGTTATTAAAATGTAGTGAAATTGATTACAATTCAGTTGTTTTTACTGGTGCTGGCTTATTGTAAAAATGATTGCAGTGTAATGACAAAAATCATTGCATGATATTTGTATGGATAGTAACATTTATTGTGTTTATGGTAATTTTAACCACTGTCTGTAATAATAATTATTGCATGGTGTAATAGTTTTCATCCTTTCGTACATGAAATTAACAAGAGCGCGTAATAATTATGAAGCTGTCAAAAAATAAGACGACTAATTTATTCGCATAACTTATAATCTTAGATAGCTTAGGTGTAGGACGTAGGACTACGAAACGATAGGTCCCCGGTTCAATTCCCAGTAGAAGCAAATTGTAAAAAGGTAAAGTAAAATAGGCAAAAAGAAGTTAAGGATAAAATAGAAGTAAGAAATAACAAAAAAAAAGGTAAAAATAAAAAAAGGAAAAAATAAAATAATCACTTTTTGTATTTTTTTTTCTATTATCGCCAAATTATCTTCCTGGCAAATTTTATTACCAACCAATTGTTAATTTTTTTACAGCGCAATGACATTTTTTATTACAGATGTAATAACTTTTACATCAGTTGCAATAGGGTCAAAAATCATTACAAATGCAATAGTTTTTATTACAGTTTTAATACCTTTCACTACATTTTTCTCCGTGTACTTTCCTTCATATTTGAAGGTCCTACCTATCCGCGTTTGACAGTTACAGCTGCCTTAATCGCACTTTTGTTTATTCTAATCGAAAATCGTCCATGAAATTTGTCCAATAAATTTGCGATTTGGTAGATTTGTGGACCACGGAATGTGCATATTTAGTGAACATTAGGCACTTTTTTTTATATTTGGCAATCGTTTGTTTTCGTAATTCGGGAACATCGACCTTTCTGAATTGGAACACTTACGGTTTGTAACTGACTCTGTGACTGTGAAATTTCCTATCCGCGTTCTGGAGTTACAGCTACTCAAATCGCACTTTTGTGTTTTTCAAATCAGAAAATTCATTAACTCGGAAATTTTTGAGCGGAAAATTTTGAAATTTGTCAGACTTGTATAGAGCACCGCACTGCCCAAGGTAGAGAGTTCAAGCATGTAGAGCTGCTAAGATCCAGTAGTAACAGCGATGGAAGGATTATTTATTATTATTTATTTTTCCACAAAACGATTCACCTTTCAATCATTATAGGAGAAGTCATACTACAGGACTCTGCCAGGCTTTCCAGATAAAGTTGTTTTTTCCCATAATATGTCCATCAAATCCAGTAAGAACCCAGGAGACCGGCATGGCATCACTAATATAACCATGGAGGAATGCATACTCTCCCTCCCCATGGACATGGGACATCGCAACCAAGATAATCCATCCTTCCATCGGTCATGAGGCTCTCCACGGACTCCACTCCGTAGATGTGTCAGGAAACCCGCCAACCGCTTAAAAATTCTCTGCCCAATGAGGTATCACTTTATCTACTGCAATAAACGAAATCAGGTACAAAGAAAATGGTGCTCGAACACCTACACCCCATTGCCGTTTATCACGGTGTCTATAAAAAAAACTCTGTACTACGATATTAGAGAGCGTGAAAATGCGGATTCGACTCCAAGCAGGGAACAAAAATTTCCGTACTTCAAATAAACAACTACATGATTTCTGTCTTGGGGTCTCGGATATTCAGAGACAGGGAAAGAATTATTATCATCCGCACAAAGCTGCTGAGTCTCGAACACTGAAATTCAAAAGTTGAAAAGCACTGAGTATCGACTGTCTAAAAATCGTATCATTTATCGTTATAACATAACAAATGTCATTCTCAATTGTCCTTTTTTTAAATATTCTGTTAAAATTTGTAACATCTCTCTAACAACGTGGGACCGCCAATTTAAAATGACACAGTCTTAATTTTTGTCGTAGATTTGACTTACATACCTACACTAACTTCCTAAGAAAATTCAGGGTCCATGGTCTTAAAAATTTAAAAATGTGGGGCTTTGCGTGTAACAACTTACATTTTGTAATTCACATGCTGATGATGTTTCGTAAATGAGAACATTGAGAACATCAAGACTCCTTTATGGATCCTGTTTAGTATCAATAGAACCTTGCTTTCTCAAGTTTCACCACCAGAAATAGTATGATTGAGGGTTTGTCTGAAAACCGAATTCCGCAGCGTGTACAGCATTGGACCTTCGGGAGTCTGGTCACCTTGTACTTTATAACTTTACCTTGTACAAATAGTGTAAAGATATGTTAAAATAATATAATCATAGTCAAACAAGGAGGTTATTTTAATAAAAAATGTCAGTTATTAGGTTTTGTAAGTAATTGAGCAAATCAGATTAATGTCATAACTTTAAGATCTATAATTTTTAAACGCATTACTAAATTTTAAATTCATTTCCTCCAAATAACAGGTATAGTCTAAGAAAAATGGCATATTTGGTCGGCAAAAATCCTACATCGGAAATTTTTTTAGATTATGGTTGGGAATGGTCTTCAGATTCTGGCAGTAAAAGTCCCAACCGATCGGAGGTCCGCAACCTTAAAAAAAGGGGGAAAAGGGGGGCATTTTTTCGGTTTTTTTGCAATTATTTCAAAAACGACAAGAGATACAGAAAAATGGTCTGAGGACGAAAAAAACATAAAATTACCTTTGCAATGATGTATAACACATTAGAGTTTAATTGAATATTTCGGCGTTAGACTAGAAAATAAATTAGCATATTTTCATTTTAGACCTTTTTAAAAAGCTCCATAACTTTTGAAAGAATGCTAGTTCAGCTGTTAAATTTCGTATAAGCATTCACAATAAGTTGAAGATCATTTTAACCCGGGAACACTAATGTGAGTCATTTTGACTCACATATAGAAGTTTTTCACTTGCCCTTGAAAGGGCCGTACGCACACCACGTTGCGCTACTTATGTATTCCTCGAGAAACTAGTTTTGTACCGAATTTCATTGTGAGTGGTCGATTTTGTTTTCGTGGTGAGTAGATATAAGTGTTTTCCTGCAAGCCAGTGAGTCAGATTGGCTTACTGTCGATCCTGAAATTACAAAATAAGAAGGAAGACAAACACATTT
This sequence comes from Microchrysa polita, assembly GCA_949715475.1. NCBI lineage: Eukaryota > Metazoa > Arthropoda > Insecta > Diptera > Stratiomyidae > Microchrysa > Microchrysa polita. The sequence continues at coordinate 63,239,690 of OX454421.1, read as the reverse complement.
TTGTGCTAAAAGCAGTGTTCTTGTATGCGGTGAACATACAAAAAAAATATGTTTCCAGTGCAATCAATGGGAATCGTAAATGTATAGCATTATGATCGTTCATTTGTTGAGGCTGTTCAAATCACAGAGCTCTTTTTATGGCTGTGAAAGTCAATGATTTCTTATTTTTATTTTTGGTTAATAAAGAATTTTCTATGAATTAAATTATTCTTAATTGTTTTCCTTTGCTGTCTATGATTTTTATTCACACTCTCCCATTTTAAGTAACGAAAATCTCATAGTGAGTCAAAATGACTCATGGTTAGTAACAAGCGCCTAAAATTAAGGTTAGTGTTCCCGAGTTAAAGTAAATATTGAGTCGCTCCGGCCAAGGACCCCCATTATCCCCTCATTTCAATTTGTCAAAATGGCATGACCATAACTCCCCCCAAAATTAGAGCAGAGTGCTAAATTTTGGTTTGTTGCGATTGTAGGTCATAGTGACCCCACTCACCAAAAATCAGTTCATTCGAATAAAAACTAAGGGTACCTCCCATACAAAGTGACGCATGACAACTTTGTTCTACAGTTTATAAAATGATTAGTACGTAGAACAAACTCCTCCTCGTATGCAAACTCCTGATGGTCACTTTGTATGGGAGATACCCTTAGTTTTTTTCCGAATGAGCTGATTTTTGGTGGGTGGGGTGACTATGACCTACAATCCCAACAAACCAAAATTTAGCACTCTGCTCCAATTTTGGGGGGAGTTATGAACATGCCATTTTGACAAATTGAAATGGGGGGATAATGGGGGTCCTTGGCCGGAGCGACTCAGTGTTTACGTTAAAATTATCTTAAACTTGTTGTGAATACTTATACAAAATTTTACGGCTGAACTAGCGTTCTTTCAAAAGTTATGGAGCTTTTAAAAAAGGTCTAAAATGAAAATATTCTAATTTATGTTCTATTCTAACGCCGAAATATTCAAACAAACTCTAATGTGTTATATATCATTGCAAAGATAATGTAGTTTTTTTCGTCCTCAGACCATTTATCTGTATCTCTTACCGTTTTTGAAATAATCGCAGAAAACCGAAGAAATTGCCCCCCTTCCCCCCTTTTCTTAAGGTTGCGGACCCCCGATCGGTTGGGACTTTTAATGCCATTTTTTTTTGGTTTTTGGTTGGAACCATTCCCAACCATAATCCAAAAAAATTTCCGATGTAGGATTTTTGCCAACCAATAAATATGCCATTTTTCTTAGACTATATATTTCACCTCAGAAGATAAGCTTCGCTGGAACGACATTATCCCGACTTTGTTCCAGATTTTTGTGTGTGCCTAAATTCCTATTTTTCTAGTGTAGCACCGGGCATTCACAAATTTTGCTTTAATTGCGGTGAATCATTTGTTTCAAAGGGAAGGTGCCCCTTTGACGTACTTGCAAAACTAAATGATGACAACAATTCTTAGCCGAAACCGCAAAAACCTTTTGTACCAACAACTTAGGAAGAACCCAACGAAAATTTAGCCGAACTTGTAGATACCAATACAATTTGATTAGATTCAACGATATATTTCTGTTATGTAAGTTCACCAATTGCAATTCTGGTAAGGGCCCTTCTACACGATGCAACGGTTGTACCGATCATGCTAATACATACAATAAGAATTTACTATGTATGTTGAATTTCAGAGTTCAAACAGTAATTGGTACGTTTTAACTACAGTGGATATCGTTTATAGCGACATCGGGTATAACGACGCATCGGCTAGAACGACGAAAATCCCAGGTCCCGAGACCTAAAGAGCCTCGTCCGGTGCAATTTTTTATGGATATAGCGACCATCGCTATAACGACCGAGCGGTTATAATGACTGAATTTTTCCAGTCCGAGAGGCAAAATGATCGGATATAACGACGAACGGTCGTCACATGTTTTTTTTTATGTGAAATGATAGCTTTGCCGGGATGCAAAGATCAAGTTTGAGTTGAAAATAAATGCAATGCGGAATATGAGCGAACATATGCAAAAAAAAAGTTCCATAATTTTTATTTTTGGCAGGCCGGTTTGACACGATATCGCAATCGCACTTGACATGAAGGTTGTTGAAACGTGCGTCGTAAGAAATGGAATGTTACGAAATTTTATTTGCAATACTATAATCAGCACAGCAGACGATTTCAGACAACACCCGTATGAAAAAAAAATCCTGCCCGGTTTCATCACTAAATAAATATCGCTTTCGGAATCTGCCCTAAGCTTAGCGAATCCACATCAATTCAATACCAACGATCGTCCAAGATAGGGGAGCAGTTAGATAGCATTCCATACTATTAGCGCCTCATAATTAGTTTTGTGCAAATGGCTTTCCGACAGGGACATATCGAGATACAAGATTCAACTACGCTCCAGTCGGTTTCCTGATTCACTAGGTCGGACTTTATTCTTTTAGGCCCTTGAAATCAAGCATTTATGAGAATAAACCACGCACGTTGAAATAAATAAGGAATCAACCGTGTGAAAAGTGAAGTTGCCGAAAATTACTCGAAAAGTTTAATGATGAAAAGTAAACAATTTGTTGGCTTGCTTAATAAAATATTTTGAGACTTAAATTTGTTTAATTTTTACAACATTTTAAGAATCGTCTGGCTCCCGGGTGCAACCCTGTAGAGATTACAAGAAATACAGGCGCTGCTTCAGGTTTTATCGACGAGCAAATCAAATCCTAGTTGACAATTTGTTGATTTGTTCAAAACGATGATTAACTCATTGCCGGACACAACGCCAAAATTTGACACGATTTGTATGTCAAATGCTCAAAATTGGACGTCTATAGACGTTCTGTCCGGGAAAGGGTTTAGGATGGGTCTAATAAAAGTTCCCGCAATTGGGTTGGAAGCCACAATTTGGCAATTGCTAACTTCTCCATTTATGCCCTCATTGGTGTTTATAATGTTCTCCTGTATTTTTTATTTCCCAAAAATAATTTAAACAACATACTAAAAATGCAGAATATAAGCCTATACGAGTAGTATTTTTTTTCCAATGTTTGAAAATGCAACAAAGTATTCAAAGCCTACAGATTGGACCATTTTCGCGAACAAAATGCAGCTTTTCCTAATTTTAAATAAAAAGGCCCGCTGTTCCATTTATTCTTATTTTAAGAATAAGAAGCCTTTCCATTCATTTCTGTGTCACATAACGGTGTATACCCTTGTCGGCAAACTTATCCATACACTTAAAAAGAGGACCACCGAAAGTTCGTGGTCTGACTTTATATTGCTATGATAGCTTATTACAACGACACGACACTATAAACAATATGATCGTATATAACGACGGCGGTCGTTATAAACAATATGAGCGGATATAACGACGATCGGCTATAACAACGTAAATTAGTCGGTCCCTTCGATGTCGTTATAAACGATATCTACTGTATACCAGTATGGCATTACACTCGCATTCTAATGGCCGTAAGCTACCAAAAAATGTACACCGAAAATAGGATGGCTGTAATGATAGCTCAAAACATCACCGTATAGATTCATTAAAAAAAAAATAACACCATAAACCAACTTGTAGAAGAAAACTAAAATTTTCACTAATATGGATGGCCATAGCCCTCTCCACGGTAATTGCAATTAAATAGTACAGTGAAACACAGCTTCTTACCTATCCTAAATATGTATGTTTTCCTGGAAAATTTCTATGGTATAAACATGTAGCTGCCATTGATAACTATTATTCCGTTCCATAACAATTAAATAGTTTTGCAAGTACACTTACAGAAACTGGTAACATCTTTATCTCAGGATAGCACTTCTGTTTCGGAAGTGTGGTGAAATTTCAACTCCATTATCTTCGGCGGTGAACCATGAACTTATTTAACCCTAGAGAGATAATCTACGTCGAATCGACGTACAGAAATTTTTCTTTTTATTATATCTCATAAGTGAAGCTTTATAATTTGTTGGTTCTAAGATTTAACTCAATTCATGTCTGTAGGCGTAATTACGTGGCAAAATTATTGGCTTGGGTGCCACACAGCCTAAGATATTGGGGGGTCATAAGTCAAATATACGTCGAATCGACGTATGATTATCTTTAATGTCAGTAAAAACTGTAGAACAAATTTGTACTGAAAAATATTTTAATTGCCCCGAATTGACATTTTTATAAATCTTCATAATGTGGATGTGTATTTACTTGGAGATAACCACTAAGAGCCTGTTTCGATAAAGATATCCTTTATTTTAATCCATTGAAAGGACAGCCCACTTTCTCCTAGAACCACTTTTTTAAAATTAATATTATATAAACAAGCAAATGATAGTTTTCCAAAACCATGAGTTTAACAGATTAATATTAAATACAAATGATTATATATCTACCTTTTAACAACATGTTACAAGGATGTTAACTAGCAACACGTCGAATCGACGTATGATTATCTTTTCAGGGGTAAAAAATATGATTATCTCTCTAGGGTTAAATGTGTTCCGTCCGCAATTCCTGCCACAATAATAATTCAAGATACAACCTCGTGACATTTGAATAGTTGAAAACTCTCAAAGTGAATAGCCTCTGGAAATTTGGCTTGAACGATTGCGAGGCTGCCGACAACCGACATTTTGCTTGGCGCTTAAAATGTTCACTGCTCTGTTAATAATTATGTACGCCCGTACCACCGATACGTGTGTGTTTATATGTAGTTTACATCGATTTTGGAGAAACAAAACTTTGCCCTAGCGCAACTTGTATCGTTCGACGTTGGAGTGTTTCAGATTTGTAAAGTTTTTGAAATAGGTAGGTACTCGTGAAGTTTATCAAACATTCGAAGGTGTTGTAGAAGCAGTTTGCCTTTGAGGAAATCACTCAATTGGAAAATAGATGATTGTTAAGGTATCCTTATTGTGTATAGAATAAGAGTTCTCTTTTCATACCCTGCTATACCCATAAGATGGTATAGGGTATATTGTTTTTGTAACACCTCAAAAGAGCCACCGGAGGTATGGCAAAGTATATAAATGATCAGGGTCGGTCCCTGAATCGAATAAGCCATATTTGTCTGTCTGTCCCTGTGTCTGTCTTTTCGCACGATAACTCCTAGCTAGTGGTTTGAAATTTTGGAAAAATGTTTGCGTTGCTAAAATCTTCGACGGTATTTAAACTGGGCCAAATCGGACCACGGGTTCCCCTACCTCCCATACAAACTACCCCTCATTGATATTTTAGTTCGGCCATAACTATCGGTAGAATATCGCCATCGACTTGAAATTTTGATCAATGTCTCATTCTGACATATACTTTGAGTTTATGGAAAGTGGAGTAGGTCCGACTACCCCTGCCCCTACCTCCCCTACAAAGTTATATTCAGCCATATCTTTTGATAGAATGTCGCGAAAAACTTCAAATTAATATCAAATAGTAGCCGTTGGATGCCTTGACAAGATAATAAATGTGCCAGGTCTCAACCATCTACCCCTCCCTCCCCTACAAAAAAGATGAAATTGATTTTCTGGGTTTTGCGTGCCTTCTAGGTCTGTACATGGGTATAGGGGTATACACTCATCGTGCTATTCGCACGATTAGAACTCGGTCTCGTTTATAATTAAATTTAAATATATGTACATTGTTACACTGGTGAAAAAATGAATTAGAAAAAGCATTTCGTTTAAGCTCACCAGACGTGGTTAGAATTATTTTTTCAGCACAGGGGAAAAGCCAGTGGCGTAACGTACGTTGTTACATGTGTTCGGTCGAACAGGGGTCCCAACCAGCAGGGGCCCCCGAGTAGTGGGAGATTTTGGACTATGATAATAAAAACTTTCTGTAGATGTATAGATAATTGGAATATTGATGCTAGAATTAAAGTCGATGAACAACTAGTGCTCTTCAGCGAAACGTTTTTATTTGAGCAGTTTGAAGCGAGACCTTCGAGGGACATTTTACTTGATTAGTGTGATGCGTTCAATACATTTATTGATCGCAGAAAGTCAAAATTTTTTAATTAATTAAAGGCAGAGTTTATTAACTCAAAAGAGTGTTTTTAACCTTCCGGCGGGAGCAATACTAATCCTAACAAGATCTGGCGCAAAGCATCTGACAGATTAAGTGCACAAAAAAGGATGAAACTAAGTTTCTGTATATTTTAGACTCTTATTTATTGTTGCATTGTCTTTTTGAAACAGTTCTACGAAATTTTAAAAACAAAAACTGGATCACCAAGTTTGATACCCTTCACATTTCAATTTTCTACGAATATTCTGCTTTCAATCGCTTCAATATTTAAAAAACCTCCAACACCTCGACCGCTTAAAAAATGTGAGCTTATTTTACTAAAAACACAATATTTAACGCGGTTGAAATTGTTAACACATAAGAAGCTTAAATTGCATTCAAATGTGACGGGTATCCAAATTTCGGCCGCGCCCGAAATTAGCCTCGGTCTCGTTTTTTATTTAAAGAATAGCAAGAGCTAAAGGATAATCTTATAATTTTGAAAAATACATACATCTAGCCATATGTATGTATTTTTCAAAATTATAAGATTAGCCTTTAGTTCTTAGCATGTTAGCTCGCCTACCATGGTCTTCTAAAAACCCTTTCTTGACGTCTTGCGTATTGGATTAAATAAAAATATTAATTTTATTTTTGTTGTTATATATGGTTTTCCACTTCCTAAAATACTGTTACGCCGCACACATACGGTCAATCCGAATCCATTTTTTTTTTTGGTTTTTTGTTCTGTCAAAATCGAAGAAAATGTATGAATTTGACAAAACGAAGAATCCAAAAAATTGATTCGGATGCTTCGTGTGTGGGCGGCATTACAAATATGCGTTGGAAATTTTAATATTATTAATGTGAATAGGAGAAATTAATTCGCCCATTAACCAAAGAAATGGTTCCACTCATTAGCCAATAGCTATCCTAAAAATCAAACACCAATTTTTCATATGATTTTCAACGGTTTCAAAACGCGGTTTAAACCAAAATCCCAAATCAAACCTATACAAAATCGGGTACGTTACGCTTTCTGGTCCCCAAGCGAAATTTTTGATGTTTCCGATAATGTCCGCTATGTGCCCGCTATATGGCGGACGGTAAGATAAGTGTCGCTAGTGTCGATAAGAACAAGAAAAATTTCCCTAGGGGACCTCAAAGCGTTGTAAAATGAAAGCGAACTCCGCCTGAGTGTATGCAACACACATCTATGAAAATTTACAGTACATAGAGGCAGTCTTGCCCCAATTGGCTTATCCTTTCTGTCCACATTCCAAGTGTGTGATCTTTTCGTTATTTTACGAACTCAAATTTTTGGCGTATATGTATTTTCTTGGGTAAGTTGGATAGCAGTTCTGCTTGAAAAAAAAGGTTTTAAGTCATGCATCAAATGGTCAGAGTGGAAATTTAGTTCAAATTTCAAAATGTATCCAAATATACTACAGCGGGAAAATATAATGGTTTCAAAAATATAGTTAATTATTATTATTAAATACATTGTGTGGGGTGGCTCCATTGCGATCTCCAACAAAAGATATTTTAGAAATGTCACGCCACTGGGAAAAGCATTAAATTGATGAGTTCTAAATGAGGAATTTAAGGAATAGTCACCACCATCTTGTTTCTATGCTCGAACCGAACAAAACTTATCTTTAGTTGTTTGAGGTCTGTTGACGAGATCGTAAAATAGGCTGTCGGCTCGTGGCCCTAGAGATCAGATGTTTCATAATCCCCACCCCAATTGAAGTTGGAAGAAGAACGTAAAGACGTTAAGGCCGCCCGTATGAAGTAATACCGAAAAATGGCCAGCCGATGAGTGAACGAGATGGTCGTGATTTTATTCGAGAAAAATCCTACATACCTGCATACCGCGTAGCATGATGCAGTATTGCTCAAGCAAGTTAGTACAGCATGTGCCGTAATGCCGCAGAATTATAACCATCTTGCTTCACTATCAGTGTTGCCAATTTAGCCGTTTTCCGGCCAAATTTAGCCGGAAACCGTGCTGTTTAGCCGGAAGAAATTTATAATTCCGGCCGGCCGGATTTTTAGCCGGAATTGATTTTCTTCGACCGTTTTTCCGGCAAAAATTATTTGATGATTTTTTTTTGAATCTAGAATCAATTTTTCAATATTCACAAACAAAATAATTAATTGCCGTGAAATTATTTCTACAAACACTTATTGTCGTGTATTAGGGTAAGTACCTACTATGTCCACCTAGAGGAAAACTTGCATTTACATATGTCTCCTGGGAAAAATTGCCGCGGAGACTTGCCTTTTTTCAATAAATTTAGGGTAATGGGTTTCACGTAAACTGACGATATTAGTACCTAGTCTATAAGCATGTAATTTACTAACCACCAATATGCTGAATAATTTGCAAAATTGAAGATAATTTCTTAGATAAACTTCTTTACTGAGCAATTCTTGGATCATGCGGGTACCTGAACATTTTTCCGTTTTTGAAAGTGTCAATTCTTTACCACAGATAACGTAATCATGCCAGATTAAGTACAAGGGTGAAAACCTTTTAGCGCGATTCATAGATATTGATAATATCGCCGGAACTTTGTAGTGTTCTACACTAACGTTGTGCAAGTAGTTTGCCCAGTAAACTACCAAAAATAGATTTCTTCTTCCCTGTACCGTATAGACCCATGTGGGGCCATGGTGCGTTAACCCAGCCGTTTATAGGCAATTTCGAGTCAACGTTACATTGCATATCATTTTGGAGTGTATATAATGTTGCAAGCACTATATATTTCCTATCCGCACATGTACGGAAATTTTTGGACCACGCCGAGATTCGATCTCAGGACCTCTAGATTACTAGCATCGTAGAGTGCGACTTAACCAAGTGAGCCACAGAGCGTGATAAATAGATTTAAGTGAGTCTATATTTCGGGGGCAACTTACCCCCTTTTTTAGCACAAAAGCTAAGTGGTGAAGAAGAAGGTAAGTTGCCCCCCCCCAAATATATACTCACTTGAATCTAATTTTTGTAGTTAACTGGTCAAGCTATTTGCACAACTTCTGACGATTCGTAGAAACTACACATTTTCGTAGATGCAGTACATTTTGTTGTGGGGTTTGTAGCAACAAATTTATCAAAAATCTATACCATTTTCCGGCCAAGCTCATAATTTTGGAACATCAATTTCGTATCTTTGGAGCATCAAATTCGTAATTGCGGAATATCAACAATGGAACATCAATTTCGTAACTAAGGACAATAAAATAAAATTTGGAGGGTTCAAATTCGAAAATGAATAACAAGCTTGACATACATATTTTTGAATGACGCAAATTTATCATCATTAGCTTAGCACGAGTTCCAAATTAGGCATTTGGACCATCATTTGGTCAATAATGACTTTACACATTTATATTCAAATTCTTTAAGAAAAGTTTGTCCTCAAATTATTGAACTGAATATTCATTAAAATATCGCAATTGTGAGGGACATTTTCACCATTTACACAAACGTGAAAAGTAAATGACGAATTCTAATGACGAAAGTGTATCACAATTTCGAGATTTCATCATCATGATGGATTATTCGTCATGATGATTTGGATATGTGTCTTGGTTAAATTAATGGTTAAATTTTAATCAAAATATAAAATTATTCAGGTGCGATGATGGTGAGATATCCATACATAAATGCGGTTGCCCTTGTCCATAGTTACGCATTGGACGTTCCTTTTACGAATTGTATGTTCTACAATTTCGAACCTAATGTGGCTATGGACTTGACCGAGTAATTGTACCTGTATACAAACATTTTGACTAGTTGATCTATCTAACTCCGAACAAAAGTAAATTTTGACTGTAATGCCAGCAATTGGAACATATATGTAATAAAACTAAGAAATCTGCCTAAAGCATACACGGTTTTAAATTTTTACAGCTTTCAGAGTAGGCAATTGGATGCCAACTTTCAGAGTTGTAAATTTACAGCACGAAATTTAACATAAATAAAGCATTTAAAATTACATCAATATATTTAACCCATTTCCATCAAAGATTTAATTTTAAATTCTTAGAGGGAAACAAGTCCCATATTCATGTGTAAAATTAAATTTTTTATTTAAAATGAACTTAACGTTAACTCAGCCGTTTATAGGCAATTTCGAGCCAACGTTACAATGCATATAATTTCGGAGTGTATATAATGTTGCAAGCACTATATATTTCCTATTCTCACATGTACGAAAATTTTGGACCACGCCGAGATTCGATCTACGGACCTCTAGATTACTAGCATCGTAGAGTGGCGACTCTACCAAGTGAGCCACAGAGCGTGCCAGAATACTGTCGACAAGACTTACGAAATGTAAAAATGAAATGATGAAAAATTACATTCATTTGATTTAATTTTACATTAAATGATGAAAAATCACATTCACTTGATTTAATTTTACATTTTTTGTTTGTAAAATTACAGTAGCAATGTGATTTCACAATATTTTATTTAAAATTTAATAGTTGTCATTTATTTTAACCTTTTGCTAAAGAAATGTGTAAGATTAAATTTCAAATTTTTTTTTAGCTTTTTTTTGTAGTAATTTTTACTACACTTTGTGTGGGAAATTCAATAAACTTTTTACTGTGTAGTTTACGGGTAGTACTCCAGAAAAGAAATAAAATCAGTTTTTTACTATATTTTTCCGTAATGTGACTGTTTTGTATGATTTAGCCGATTTGTTGGCCGTTTTTCTGGCTGAAATTTATTTAGCCGGATTTATAACCGTTTTTGAAAAAAATATAGCCGGTTTTCCGGCTAAATTTAGCCGTTTTCTGAATTTCCAGTTGGCAACACTGTTCACTATATTATCTAACAATATTAATTTTCGCTATAATGTAAAATTATCTTAGTAAATTCCAGCTGATCTCTTATTTGTGGGAGTCACATTTTCTGAAAAACAGCACTTGAAGAAATCCAAATCTCATGTACGCCAAATTGTCGAAATTCTTGCCAAGGCAGTAACATTATGCATATTGAAAATACTGTAAAAAGGATTAATTCGGAAATTCTCCTGTGGATCACATTTTGTAGATATTATTACGAAATATATCCAATTAATAGCAAAGAACTAAATCTTTATAATTTAGTTTGAAATATGTGCGACCTGGAGAATCAATCCCCTTGATCCCTCTTATCTATGCCACTGAGGAGTGGGATCCCTGTTTGTTTAGTATCCGAACCTTGCCTTCCCAAGGTTGACCACATATTTCCCTCGTGAGCAGTGGCGCAAACACGGGAGGGGCTAAGGGGGCTAATGCCCCTCCCAGACCTAAAAATTGGGATTTCGAACTGTGATTTTGGCGGCTCTTGGTCGTTGTGACAGATCGGTTCCACGATGACTGCCGTAGAATCACATATCAACACAAAAATGCATAGTCAGAGTGGGTTTCGAACCAACGCTAAGTAATTCAGAGAATATAATGTTTACCCACTGATAAAGCCCAAATAGTCTCGTATGTATTAGAAACCTGTTCCGCCATAATTCATGCTCTTAAGCGCAATTCACCTCAGTTTAGCAACGCCTTCTAGGGAGTTTATTTGAAATCGCAAAATTAAAGCTAAGTATTAAATTTACCGTGCCACATATTATTCACCACCTGTAAAAAAAATACAGTTGTCATACGGAAACCTGGCGGAATTTAGAATGACGTAAGAGATTGAAAATTAATGCGAACATTTGTTTTCCACAAAAACACTCAATACATTTTAGAAAACTCCGCTCTCGTAAATGGTATGAAAAACAAATTTTTCTTCAGTGGTTTAAACTTGGGTTGCTTATTTTCATAATTGCATCATTTCGCGGGTTGTTATAGAGAATAAGGCTAGAGCTAGTTAAATCTGCGGAGCCTGGTTAAATCCCGATATTACTAGTCTGTCTGGAAACATATTAGGGAGGACTGCTATTGCGGCTCTTGCAATGTGTACAGTGTTTCCATTTCCAAATCCAAATTACACCTTGTCCGGAATTTGCCCATTCAATGCTAGATGAATCAATAAATGGGGAGATCTTGCAAATTGAAGTTGGATTGCTGCTAAATGTGGATAGATGTTTTCTAAAATGGCTGAAACGAAATTGTGTTGAAAATGATGCACTTGGGCAAGAAATTTCTCATATATTTTTTAATGCTTTTATGTGCTGAGTGTTTTTGCACAACTTATTTCTTGTGGTTTCAATATTTACTTAGTGGACGTGATCTCCTATGACTCAACAGACTGAACAAAAATATTAGGCCGCAACCACACTAATTGGGGTTTGCAAAGCCGCGCACAAAACATCCAAGTTGTGGACAACACACGCATGGGAGGGACAGACAATTTTGTCATTTGTTCGGTTCGGTTAACTGCTAGCAGTGTGGTTGGAGGAATCAAATCCGATCTTGGACCGATCTTTGGAACATTTCGCTATTAGCTCTAGAAAGAAGAATTTTCTTTCTTTTTATCGCCACCAGCGACACTTTCTGCACCATCCGTATAACGAATATGTAGTGGAAAATATCAGAAACACAAAAGTTCTCCTTATGACAATGGATACCAGATCAAGCTACCGCCCAGCTTGCCCCCCCCCCTTCCCTTAGAGCGGGCGCTGGTCCTTAGCCCCCTCCAGGATAAGATCCTGGTTGCGCCACTGCTCGTGAATATTATTCTTTCTTCCAATCGGCGTGAAGGGGGGTTGATGGAGGGTAGTATGGCTGAGGATTTGCTTGCTACCGGAATTCTGCGAGTATGTGTACAGCATTGGGTCTTTTGGAGTCTGATCACCTTAATCTAGTTGGTATGTATTTTGATCAGTTGATTTATTAACTCAGTTTAATAAATTTAAATTAAATGATTGCTTTCGGAATACGGGAATCGTATTATAAAGAAACCTTACAATTTTTTATTTATTTAGCAATTGCGCTAATTTTGTCATTAATTGATAAAGACCTAAAATTCTTCAATATAGAGCGTTCGAATTCGGAATTCCAATTATACACTGCGCGACAAATGCTTAGGTTCATGGATATTTTCCTTTAAAACTATATAATTTCTATGTACTCTGATCGGAAATAATTTTTAAATAATGCCCTCTCAACTAACGGTTATTTTAATAAATATTACATTTCTATTAAGCAACTGGCATAGCTAACGGAATTTTTTAAAATGAAAATCGCAATTTCCACTGCGACAATTGTATAGGTTCACTTACTTTAAAGAGTTATTTCGTCCTGGTGAGAAGTGTTTTTGGAAACATTTTTTTCGCGTTATACTCTGTGAGTCGTATAGTAGATAATGTCAAAAGGAAATCAATTTTCTGCCGAGGAAAAGGCGACAATTTCCATACTAAAGCAAGAAGGATATTCAAACCGACAAATTGCAATACGGATTCAGCGGAGCTTGAACCTTGTTAATAATTTTATACGAGATAGTGGAAATTATGGCCGACGATACGCAGGAGGCAGAAAAGAAGCGATTTCCGGTGCATCAAGGCGAAGTCTCTTAAGAGAAGCCTCGAACTCGCCCTTTACTGCGCGTAAGCTTGGGGAGATTTTGGTGTTATCAGCAAGTGTAAGGACCATCCAACGAGTTCTTAGATCTTCATCTTGCTTAAAGCTTTTACGATTAAAGAAAAAAATAGCCTTAACCCCGCAACATCGCCTACAGCGCCTGGAATTCGCCTCAAGATTCATGAACTGGACATCACAATGGAGGCAGGTAATATTTACGGATGGAAAACGGCTTTGTGTCGACGGTCCAGATGGGTTCTCCTACTATCATGATTATATAGGAAGGACCCTATGTACCTGTCACGCCATCACTTCCGAATAGGTTCCGTTATTGTATGGGGAGCCATTTCATATCATGGAACTATCGACTTGGTCATTCTACGAGGTTACCAAACCAGTTCATCTTATAAACAGCTCTTAGAAGAGGAAATCCCTATGATAAATGTCATGTACGGAGGCGATCCTTGGATATTGCAACATGATCTTGCCCAATTCATACAGAGAGGGTGGTTAAATCGCTTATTGAGGATAAAAATGTGGCTTTGTTAGACTGGGTGCCTATCTCCCCTGGCATTAAACATTTGGGGGTGGCTTGTTCGGGAGGTTTACAGTAGTGGTAAACAATACGACTCTAAAGAAGAGTTAATTCATGCACCCAGAGAAAAACATCCCATAACCTGTTAATGGGACTCCTATTAACTTTTCGCCTCGGCTATTTTAAACAAGTTAATAGTTCTATCCTATTAGTTTAATGAGATTATAAACCATTGAATTTCTAATAGGACGTACATTTTAGACTAATGGGATTATCTAATAAGATTGATTCAGATTGACATTGTTAGTTGCCAATATTTTAAAACGTATGCTTATGCATATTTCGCAAAAAAATGAAATTTCGCATAAAAAATTTCTGAATACATATTGGGAAATTTGGCAAAAATTTAATTCAAATTCAAAAATCAATCTGAGATGGAAAAATATTTTCTCTTATCAGTCTTAACTGATTTTTTGAAAAAAATTAACTTTTTCGTGGAAAAAGTACATATGAGTGGATTTCGCATTTATTTTTTAAAACAGCAATTTTCGCTGATGATGATGATGTGTATTTATATACAATGTTATATGTACAGTGATGGAAAAAAATATTGGTCACCTAAATTTTATTTCAAAAGACCGCGTATACTATTTTAAAATGGCGTAAGATTTTGTTTAACTGGTTTATTAGTTCAATTCACACATGTAGTGATTTTTTTTATTTTTTTATTTAATAATGGTCCATTTTTTAATACTGGATTCCAACTTGTTTTTACTAACGTTCAACCTTTTCCAATTTAAACCCATTTCTTCACTGAAATGAATAATCAACATCTCTCCTGTCCTGTTATTGAGGTAACGGTATTTTCAAAGGGACATCCTATAAAAATTATAGGAAATAACTATTGTCGCAATAAGAAAAAAATATTACATATTTTAATAGGGTGCCCCATTATCGATATTAAAGGATAAACTATAATTTCAATGGGAAAATCATATTAATTTAATGGGATGTCCTTTTATTGAGGCAATATGATAACATGATTGCATTAATAGGATATCGTATAACAGTAATAGTATAATATCACATTGGTTTAATAGTTCGATCTAATTATTTTAATGATGTTCCATCCCATTGAATTAATGGTATCCTATTAACCCAATAATGGGATTTTCCCATTGACTAAATCTAATGGGATAAAATGGCCAATTCCTATTGGTTTAATGGGATTTTTTTTTCTCAGTGTGGAAATGGAATTAAGACAGCTTGGTCTAAAATACCGATATCTGTGCTGCATTCTTTATACGATTACCTGCCTCGAAGGCTTTATGAAATTATGAATAAAAATGGCGAAAGTACACACTATTAAATTACAAAAAAATGCTTTTTCGTATTTATCCTCATTCATACTTTTCTGAAATATTTTTCAGCGAAAACATTATGTAAAACGGTAAAATCGTCCCTGAACCTAAGCAATTGTCGCACTGGAAATTGCCTCTTTGAATTAAATCAATTACTGTAATTAAGGAAAATGTCCTGTGGGGATTCTGTCCATTCATTTTGTTTGTGATATTTAATACTTCCAAAAATAACATTTCTTGAACCGGTAAGGTTTTATTTTACCGCTTCATGGAAGGAAATATGAGTGAACCCATATGAGTCCCAGAAAAGCTTGGACTTAAGGTATTAATTCGAATTTCTAAACGTTAAAATTAATTACGGAATACCAAATTAAAAGCAATAACCGTAAACCCCAACATTTTCCTGACATATTCTACTAAACTATGATTATCCTTAAAGGCATATCTATTTCTTTAAACGACATTGTTTATGTCCTTTTACAACTTTAAAAGATTCTGATGAGCCTTTTGTTTCCTTTCCAGGCCATTTTCCACTTTCATGTACATATACGTTCAGTAGGTATCTTCAAAGCACTCGTTTTAAACAGATGCATGCCTCAATGCATATCACACATTTGTCGTAAGCACAAGCCCCGGCAGCGATGCAACTATTAAACGGTTTAGCTATGACAATGAAAAACGGTTGAGCTCTGCACACAGAAAAAGGATTAAAAAGCAAAACTATTCACCATAGAACTAGACGATCCCTGGGTGTGTTGTGTGTGTTATGATGTCATTGGATCCTTTGTTGCAAAGAGGCAACTTAAAACGTTCCTTTCATTAGAGCCTACCTCCTATAATGCCCGCGACTCATCCCTCTCGTATGTATGGATCCCTGTAGACAGTGTACTATATGCTTTTTTTTAATGAATAGGAGTTTTACTGCCAAAGTTTTTGTGTTACTTTGTAATACATGGTACACGGCGTGTATGTTATATTACAAAACACGTCATCCGAGCAACAATTTGTCTGTTTAATGGGGAATTTTTTTAATGTCCTGTGGAGGTGGATAGAGAAGGCATTGCACAAATGAGAGTTGCTTTTGGTAGCCGAACATTGTGTGTTAATGTTTTGCCATACAAAGGCAGAGTAATTGCCATATCGTCGTTGGGGATACAAAGGAAAGAACTATGGTTTACTACGGAAGCTGTAGAGGTAACAATTAGGAACCGAAGGAGCTTAAGAGTATAAATCACCATGCAAAAGGAGGTTAAGGGCAATAAAAATGTACTGTGAAAGTTTTTTACGTTAAGATGACGTGGAAGTTACCTCTATACATAGTTTCAGTTTATTTTGTATTTCTTTGCTTTAGCAAGGAAGAACCACTAAAATTTGAACAAAAAGTAGTTTGATACGTAAAACTGGTCACTTGACTTACCGAAATCTAGCCGCCATCGGTGACTTAAGGGGCAGTTCCGGGCATGCTTTGCATCGAAATATAAATAAATAATTTACAAGTGAGGAGTATAGAATCAAAACCGTTGATCTCCTTTTGATGATGTAGTTTAATTAATTAATATTAGTGCAATACAGTAATCATAGGTATTATACACGAACACGTAAATATGGTACGATTTTTTCTTTTTCTTTTTTTTGAAAATACAATTGACCGAAAAAATGTATTGATCAGGTATTTCCAATTGGTTCTACACTGCGCTTTCCTTTTCGGGTTGTATTACTTTTGTACCATTCCTCTGAATCTAATGAGGCATTCAAAGATTTCCTTTATAATATTGGAATCTGAAATTAACTTGAAGAATGTGTTAAATAGATGAAAAAAAAAACCATTTAAAAATGGTGAAAGTTTTTAAATTAATTTGCATTTTGACTTTATTGAAGCTAATGTGCCCATAGATTCGCAAAAGGATACTATCTTCAGTTTTAGGGCATCTATAGTGATGGCAGCGCATTTGCTTCAATATCTGAATTCCATATAGTATCGATTTCTCCGAATTTTGTTGTCAGCGGTATTTTGGATTTAAATAAAACCGAAAATTAAAATCAAATCAAAGTTTCAATAAATGAAATGGATTCAAACCCGGAGCAAATGACGAAAGGCTACTTGCTCCAGATATTGAATATTTTGGTTAACACAATGCATTTAATGAGAAAAAGCGCAGTCTACGGTTCTGTTGAATTATTAAAAATTTAAAAACCCCGATTTTACTCTAGCCTAGATTGTTTGTTTTTATGAGCATATTCGGCAAGAAATAGGTTGATTATGGTGCATGTTGCCAAATTTTGACTCTAAAAAACTGTGTGAACTTCGCGGTTATGCTTCGGGCTAAGCAGTTGATCACAACAAAGGTCCTGTGACTATAGTTAGGAGATTCTATAGGTAACCAGCCCCTGAACCGAAAATGTGGACAAGCGAAGGGTTTCAAGACTGGATATTCACCGGCGCGGCGGGGCGGTTGCACAAAAGTCACAAAAAAACAGATCCTGTATACGAGTTTCTGGATATGACACTCATCACTTTGCAGAATGCTTTAAAATAGCACTGTGATCACCCTCACTGGGAAACCAATTGTAACGAATGTCTGTCTCTGCGAGCCCTCAAAATCCTCCGAGGATGTGCGGTAATAAAAGTATTGATCTGTTATTCCCTGATTTTCTCGGTTTACTATGTATATCTCTGTTTGCAGGATAGCACAGTACAATGAAGCTAAACTCTTACATTTTTATCAAATATTTCCGTATTCGTACATCATCTAATAGTATGGCAACTAAGCCGAATCGTTCTGCAGTCACCCTACTTATTCTAAAAAGGACTGCTTATTATAAGAAGAATTTTAAAAAGGTCTCCGAATGCTTCAACAAAAACTAATACACACGTACAATACAACGCACACTATCTGTCTGCCTGTCCTGTTGCAACGCAAACTAGTCCCTCAGTTTTGAAGCTATCGGGCTGAAATTGTGTAGACAAGTTTCATTTTAGTGTACTCTGTATTTATGTCGGAACGAATGGAATCGGACCATGGCGTCATGGGGGTTTCTATGGCAGCCCCAACACCTGAAAATTAGGTTCTTCCTAAAAACTTTTATCATTATGTACCAATCTTAACCAAACTTCACTCAAGTGTGTTCCTAGTAAAGCCTTAAAAAACGTACCTAGCAACAGATGGGATCGGAACCTTACGGGACTGCCATACAAATAAACCTCTGAAAATTAAGTTCTTTTTAATCGGACCTAAACCAAACTTTACCGAAGTGTGTTCGTAGTAAAGCCTCAAAACATATATAGGAACAGATGAAATCGGAACACTACGTCATAGGGCTGTCATACAAACCAACCCCTGGAAATTATGTAGGTTCTTCTAAGCAAAACTTTTTTCTTAATGAACGAATCTTAACCAAACTTGACTCAAGTTTGTTCATAGTAAAGCCTCAAAACATATCCAGGAACGGAACACGTCATAGTGCTGCGGTAGAAATTATTTACACAAAAAAAAGCTTAAGTTTCATTCAAATGTGACGGGTATTAAAATTTCGGCCGAGCCCGAAATTAGCCTAGGTCTTGTTTCAATTCTCACTGCCTTCTAGTGGCAAAGAGTGTAAGCAGAAATGCTCAGTTCGACGTGAATAAACTCAATGTTCCCATTTCGCAACATCGAGAATAATTATTCCGGTTCTGCTGTTTTATTTTTTTGATGGCTGAAAGCCAAGACGGAAAATTTGGAGCCTATAATATTATCTATATATATAAAAGAAAGTTGTGTTAGTTACACCATTTATAACTCACACTGAAAAAAAAACATTTGCTAAAATCAAGAAAAAAATACAACAAAAACAGCCAAGGAATAATTTTTCCTGATTTAGGATGTATTTTCTGGTTCCAAGAAAAGTCTTTGCTTGAAATAATGCTTATTTATTTATTTTAAGCAAAGGCTTTTCTTGAAACAAGAAAATCATTAAAAATTATTCCTTGGCTGTTTTTTGTTGTATTTTTTAGTGTTTTTAGCAAATGATTTTTTCAGTGCAAGAACGGCTGGACCGAATTGCATGATTTTGGGTTTATTGGATTAGGCTCTGGCCGAATAGCAGAGAAACTATTGAAATACGCGAAAAATTCACAATGAGCAAAAATCCACAATGGGTTCTTTTTCGCCTATTTCTGTGTGTATTTCTTTAACATATCAGCGGATTTCAGTAAATTTGTTCTACAGGATTGATTTCCACGCAAAGTAACAGGACAACTATTGAGAAATATGAAAAATTCACAGTGGGCACAAATATAAAGACATTTCTTTTTCACATATGTATTTATTATTTATGAATTTCAAAATTACCTGATTTCAGTAATTTGGGGGTTTGGTCTACACAAGGCTTCAGCCGGAATAGCAGTACAGTCATTCAAATAGGAAGAAAAATCACGATGAGCAACAATTCACAATGACAATTTTTTTTGCCATACCTACTTTTGCCATACTTTAGCCTATATTTTTTGAACGTCTAACCAGGGCCGGATTTAGCCACTATGGCGCCCCTGGGCAGTAACGAATTTGCCGCCCTCCACCACTAGATAAGCTTGAAGGTAGCAGTTTGTCACCTCACAAAGGAAATGTAGGCAAAACGTTAGCGGGCGTATGTGAAAAGTTGAAAATTTCATATTTTTTTACCAGTAAGCGTATTTTGTTTGCTTGAACATTTTTTATGTTGCTTCCCAGGGGAGGAATCCAGGTCTTCTGTGCACCTCCCAAAATTGTTTTAAGAATGATGCAACTCCAATGATACCATAGAAAGCTGTACAATTCTTATTACATTCGGCTTTTCACTTTCATGTTTTCTACATTTTTTCTTTGTCGATCGTTTTGGAAATAATTTGCGGAAACAAATAAAATTTCCTTACCGAAAAAAACCCAAAATTAAGAAAGCTCGCGGTAAATTTAACACACCTAGACCTAATTTGTTTTCGGTGATAAAGATAACGAAAACGAATTGGAAAAGGACTTACTGATGTTATTCAGCAAAAATCATTCGGTGCCTAAAAAGTTATAGATTTTACGGGAACCATACGAAATCCCCAATCACAAAATCCCCAAACGTAGAAAAATCCCCAAAATCAAAATCCCCATATTCAAAATCCCCATAATCATAATACCCATTTACAAAATCCCCATAATCATAATACCCATATACAAAATCCCCAATCATAAAATCCCCAAGCACCCGAAATATGCTGGTAAATGGTAGATGAATGGTAGTAAAAAATGGTAGATGGCTGGTAGATGGTAAATGGTTGATGAAAAACTGTAAATTGTTGATGGTTGATGGTAGATGGAAATTTTTGTAAATATTGTAATAGAAGAAATTGGAATAAATTGAAAATTGAAAATTGAAATTGTTAAATGGTAGATGGTAAATGGCACTAGGAGGATCGTAAATCGATACTAACTTTTTTTTTATTAGCACAAACAAAATGTTCGAGTACATTATATTGAATAAACGTTTGCATATATCGTTCTAAACATATTAGGTTTTCTTCAACATCGTCGAGACATGTCCTCATCCGAACGAATATTCGCGGAAAACTTGGTTGGCTTATTGTTGGAACCGATTCGCCTGCACATTATCTGATTTTGTTCTGTGTCACTTCAAAGAGTTTGCCGTTGATTAGCATATATGTATATCAGTCCACGACGGTGATTTTTTTTATTGCATAGTAGGACTATTACAATTATAATAGTCTAAATCACCTACCATTTACCATCTACTATTTGCTATTTACCATCCACCATTTGCAATTTACAATCTACCATTTACCATCTGCCATCAACCATTTACAAGCTACCCTCCGTCTACCATTAACCACCTACCATCTACCATTTATCATCTGCCATTTAACATCTATCATTTACCATCTACAATAGCCTGAAGAAATTCCCCATTCCCCATTTGAGGTGTGATCTTAGAACGCGCGCGCGTTCTTAGATTACACCTCAAATGGGGAATGGGGAACTTCGTTTGGGGATTTTGGTTTTGGGTATTTTGATTTCGGGGATTTTAATTTCGGGGATTTTGATTTCGGGGATTTTAATTTCGAGGATTTTGATTACGGGGATTTTGTTTTGGGGATTTTGGTTTGGGGATTTTGGTTTGGGGATTTTGTGACTGGGGATATCGTATCCAACCCTATTTTACTGATTTCAACTATTATAAAATTCGAAAATTAAAGCGTAAATATTCTTAAAAATTTAGTTAAATCTATTCACCCGATAGAAACTTAAAAATTTGATAGCCAATGCCGCATTTCTAATATCGAAACTTGGACCTCTCCCGAAACCAAATCCTTGGTTCCCAGCGAATTTGATGTGGGGGCAAATTTAAGAAGTAATTGAACACACGAAAATGTGTGGTTAGATGAGTTACTTGCTTGGGGGCGTTTTGAACTTTCCAAAAGATCGCTATTAGCAAAAATATTTTTCGTTTTTTTCCTTCAAGTCTTGGGCAATTTTAGAGGCTTGAAAACAGGAGCTGGCAGCCAAGCACTCGCGTATTTATATCATTTGATGTGGCTTCAGGCAAAATGTTAAAAGTGAAGCCAAAGATTATTATACTCCGGATCTAATTGAAATAAAGGCCGCCACGCCATTCAAAGCGAATAAGTGTATGCTTCAAGCAAAATTTTTGCGTAGTCCCAATTTTTCAAGGCGCAATCACATTAAAATTTGAGCTGAGGTTGCGACTAGGTGCTTTGGATTAAGACGAATATGTACATCTAACTAGAATAAATTAAAAAAGCAAATTATTTTCTGCAATTATGCTTGAGTTTTCAAGATCCATCTTTCCCATAATTTTAGACCAATGATAAAATTTAATAATTTGCCGCCCCTCAAATTCTGCCGCCGCGGGCAGTAGCCTAGGTTGCCCATATGGGAAATCCGGCCCTGCGTCTAACGGATTATTGAAAAAAATTTCCGACAAATTGATCTCCATTAATAGAAAATTAACTATTGACACACGCAAAAAAATTCACAATGAGCAAAATTAAAAGAACATTTCTCTTTCACATATTTCTTTCTGTATGTGCTGAATGATTTGCCGGATTGCACCAAATTGATTCCACCGAATTGGTCTACAACCAGAATAAACATTGCTTTCCTGATCCTTTGGCCAACATTTTTGGTATGGTTTAGTGAATTTCGGTAAATTTCCACCATCGGATTGGTGTAAACTTGCAAAAAAAAATTAAAATGAGCAAACTTTGAAGGAAGCTATTTTCCTGGTAAGAAAATTTTTAAAAAAGTAATTTTTTCTCTATTTCACATTTTTTTAATTAAAAATAAATAACAGGCGCGACAATCCAACATTGGACTAAAGCCGCAGGATGTATTAGTGACATCCTATTTCCAAGATCTTATCTGCTTTTTGTCGAGGTAATGAGATCAGCATCACGCTCAGCAGTGTTATTTATCCCCATAAATGGGTACTCGTTTAACATCTGAGTGAGATCATTGTCCGCCACAAGCTCGTGAGTTCGAAAAACACCATGAACCACGGTGAGATTCGAACTCATGACCCTGTGCACCGAAGGTGCGCGCACTAACCGCTAGACCAGCCAGACTACACATTTTTTTATTAATTCCCTTATATTACCTACTGTAGTAACAGTGGTCGTTAAAGGGTTAATATATATATATAAAAGAAGAAGAAGAAGCGTGAAATGTCAAACATTGCTCTTCACCGTCCTTTAAATTTCTATTAGTAAATAACTATATTTTGCATATAAAAACTTTAATTTGAAATCTTTCGCAATTTCAACCAGTCCGCGTGATAAGCCAAATAAATTTTTTTATTGGCCTCGGTCGTGTTTGTCGATTGTGGAAAATTTAGTTAATGCCGCCACAATGTCCAGCTTGTAAGCAGTCAGTGTCAGCTGTCATAGTCCCAAATTGGAACAGTCATTGTCTTTAGTCGCCGGCGCCGTATCAAACTGAGTTATAGTAATTTTCGAATATTGGGAATATATGATGGAATTCAAACAACTAAACCAGGACAAGACAATCGAGGAGCCGCCTTCAACATCAGCAAGCAGCCCAACAAAAAGTGATTTGATGAAATTTTTAGAGTCGATGAACAACAATCTTTTGGCTAATTCTCAAGGTCTAGTAGTGCTAAAGGAGACAGTTGAGTCAAAATTTGGCATAGTTGATGAACGAATCACAGCTAATGAGATATCAGTTGCTGCTTTAGATAGTCGCATAAGCCGCATTGAGCAAAATTATGGTAAAATACAATATAACATCGAATTGTCAAATCAACGATTGCTCAGAAACAATGTTAGCATCATAGGCTTACCGCAAACTCCTGATGAAGACACTAGTGACTTGGCCATTAGAGTCTTTGCAGCACTTGGTTCCAAAATTATATCTAATCAAATCACATCGGTTTACCGAACCAGTTCAAAAAGCGATAAACAAGGAATTTTGATCGTGAAGCTTGTCGATTATAACCTCAAAATGACCATACTCACTGCGAAAGCGAAAAAATCAATAAAGGTGAAAGATGTGTTGAAGGTAAAGGAGCCGCTGGCAACTAAAGAATTTTTATTAACAGTCAGATCACACCTTTTTTTGGTAAACTTTTGTTCGATGGCCGTCAAGCCGTTAAAAACGGAGATGCGTTTTCATGTTGGCTGACTTCAGCTGGGTGCAACATTAAATTTCTTGAGAATGGTAAATCGTACATTTACCGTGACTTGACTGAACTTTCATCAATTATTCAGAGGAATAAATATAATAATAATACAATAATATAATAAATAATATAAAGGATTGACGACCTAACAAAATTCAAAATCAGCAAAATTATGTAGACAGTTGTTTTCTTTTCTGGACATTTCTTAAACGAGTTACCGAGTTTCAGTAGAAGGTAGAATGCAACCCAAGCCTACACATCGAACCATGTGAAAAATTAAAATTTAGCAGAATTAGTAAAACAGTTTTTCTTCATATAGTTTTGTCTTTATTTTCTGAACACCTAAGTGGATTTCACCGTGTTGATCTCTAACCCGAACAGCAGAACAGATAAGCGGATTCGAATTCCATCTGCCGCCTAATTTATTTCTGCCTTCATCAGCATGACATCCACGCCCAACAGCGCAATATCTTCTGGAGCATCTGTAGCATTGACTAGGAGAAAAATTGTGAAGGCAGTTTGATGAACTTCAGTAAATTATCTGAACCTACCCTCCATTCGCACTCACTCATTCAATGAACACCGCCTTGAATCGCTCATGAAACATTTGAAAAATTGTCCGGGAAAAATGTTAAGGTAGCTAATTTTCCCCAGCTTTTGTCAATATCTTTTGATCGACTTAACATATTTCACTAAATTCCTTCCCGGCCCCTTATCTTGAAGGACTTGCACCTATAGAATTGATAGAATATTGTACAAGATAATATTTTCAAGGCAGATAATTTTCTCTCTCACCATGAGAAACATTACGATGGCAATTCAGTTGCGCCTACTTTTGCCAATATCTCTTGATCATATTAACGTAGATCAGTAAACTGAACCTCCTAATGGATTCGTTGTTACTTGAAAAGCTGGAAATCGACGAACTTTTTCCTCACAAATCTTTGTCTATATCTGACCGGATAAGCGGATTTCAATAAATTTGTCCTTACAGATTGGTCTATAGCAGAACAATTATTAAAACTTGAGGAAAATTTAGAAAGGAGCTCTTTTGCTAATCCTCCGGATACTCTTCCTCTGAAAATGATTAGCGGGTTAACGAAGATCAGAAGAAGGATACGGAAAATTTAAAGTGAGCAAAATTTTGAAGGCAGCTACCATTTTTTTTGTGACTTATCTTCAACGGAAAAGCAGATTATGAGGACAATTGCTTCTCACATTCTTTTGCCAATTTCTCTATTTCTGCTAAACAGTTTAGCAGATTTTGGTATATTTCGTGATCGGATTACCGTATTCAAATTAATTTAAATTACACTGTTGCCTATATTCCCGGAACGGATTGCAGAGACCTCTCTTAATGGCTTACACCCACAATAACAAAGTAGCTCTTGGCCTTTTGCCGGATTAGCGAATTTCTATAAATTGTACAACCACCCATCTGAATTAGTTATACACCCAATAAAAGAGACTCATCGAGACATTTGATTAGGAGTCAAATTATGAAGGCAGCTTATTTTCTCAAGTTTTTGTCTATTCTTCCAGAATTTCCATTTACCGCATTTCTCAAAATTCTCAATTTATCCTGTTTTTACCTATATACCTTGAATGGAACGCCCCTCCTTACCGGAATTGATCTCCACACTCAATCATCAATGTGGCACGATAGCCCCACGTCGGGCCTTGGTCGGCTGAATAGTTGACTTCCAATTGTCGCAGTTACGTGACCTTGTCCTCCAGTTTCGGAAACCCAGCAGATGGTGGGCGTCTTCACCTACGAAGTTCTCCCAGCGAACTCTCGATCGTCCACGCAACCTCGCTCCGTAAATTCCTTGTGCGTTCATCATTTTCTTTGGCATGCGATTATCGTCCATCCGTTGAACATGCCCCGACCATTGCAAACGTTGAAGCTTCACGATTTTCGATACTTCCAGCTCATCGTACAATTGATACAACTCATGGTTGTACCGGATACGCTATTGATCTCGCTCACGAACGGCCCCGAAAATTCGCCGAAGGGCCTTTCGCTCGAATCTGTCTAGCAAAATTTCGGAGACTTGGGTAAGGGTCCATGTTGCGCAGCCATAACATAGCACGGGTCGGATGATCGTTTTTCACACGCGGAGCTTCGTGTTCCTGTGCGCAAGTTTCGAATTAATTATAGGGAGGACCGGGAAATACGTCTTATTGGCTAGTTGTTCCGTCGCTTAATTTCGTCGGTTTCGTTGGCGTCCTTTGATAAATTACAACCCAGATAGTTGAAGCTGTCTACATACTCGATATTGAGGTCCCCCACTGTGATGCTCACCCTCAATAGCACAACAAATCTGGCCAGCAGACTGCAATTGAAGCCATCCCCTTCAACGGAATAGCGTATTCCCGCAGTAAAGTTTCAACCACAACTGAAAGACTTCACCCTGCACCCTGGTTTCCAACCATAGCAATAAGAATAACTCTTGACGCATCTGAAAAATGGCCAGCCACCAATTTATAAGTAATCTCTTAAAAGGATAAGTGTATTTCAGTAAACTTCTCCATCTGCAAAATCGGCCACGAAAAATCATCAAGGCAGCTCATTTTCTGATGCTTTGAAAAAATTTGTGGATTTCAGCAGTCTTGCCCCACCCGCAAAAGATCTCTCTTGTTTGTTCATCGCGCTCGCGCTGTTCATCCAGAGGATTGGTTTGCTGCTCCAGGACCCTAGAAATATGTAGACCTGGGATCAATAATAATCGTCAAAGTGATGCGAGTTTTGATACTTCCAGCTCAGTTTCATATGTAAAACATAATTTCTGAGATTAAGGTTAGGGTGTATTGTATAGTAGATGCGTCTACGCCAATCTTCTGAAAGAACCTTGTTTAATAATAGGAACAATAAGTACCCACGCCAGCATTCTGTAGCAGGTAAGCGCGTCTAGCGCTTTATTTCATAATAGTGACCACATGGCAAGTTAAGTTTTCAATTTTTGGTGTTGGTTCGAAAGGCCCAGTTAAGTTACTTGCTTCAGAGATTCTTGTCCGACAGTAGAATTGAGAAGCCCATTGTTTATTTGTGCTGCGAATGTCGCTGCCACCTTCATCATCAATGTGGCACGACAGCCCGACGTCGGGCCTTGGCCGCCTGAATCGTTGACCTCCAATTGTCGCGGTTACGTGACCTCGTCCTCCAGTTTCGGAAGCCCAGCAGCTGGTGGGCGTCTTCACCTACGGAGTTCTCCCAGCGATACTCTCGGTCGTCCACGCAACCTCGCTCCGTCAATTCGCTGCCACCTTAGTTCTTATATAATTTCGAACTGAATAGCTATCATCTCTTTACTCATATTTTTTTGTAAACATAGTGTTTTTACTAGCTAAAAGCTAGTATCGCATTAACCAAAGTGCTGTAACTCTTCGTCAAGGAATACGTTTCGTCATAGGGATCCTTCTTTGACAACCTAAAATTCCGACGTAGTTATTTTTACTCTTTTTCTCTCTACTCTCAAGCACAACTATTTAATGAGTCTTTTTAAGGTGGAAAATCCGTTATTTTCCTTTAGGTATATCCGTTTAACAAATTATCCTACCTCTAGCCCCTAAACTCGTAAAGTTATTTATTAATAACTCTATTCTTGCTGCCATTTCTCAACACTTTCTAAAGGAGAAAGCAAACACGACATCCTAAGTAAACCTTCACTATTGTGTGCTTAGGATTTGAGAGATTTTCGTTCCGAGATTGAACCCTTGTGCTATGGATAGTTCGTTGACTGCATGCAGTCGCCTGTCGAGTCAAACCCCACTCTTTTCAAATAGTCACTTCTGTAACTCTAATAATAATATAAATCTTTCGCCAAATGTTGAAGCATTATATGATTGTACAGAGCTCTAAATACCTTTCCTAAATGCTTGACTACATAAGCTCCCGGTACCTACTGCAAGTTAATATTTATGAAGCGCGAGAATGTGGGTATACAATAAGAACGTTATTTCACCCAAGATGCATACAAGGACTGCATGCTACTCCCGAGCCAGCAAGTATTTCGCTATACGCCAATGCACTAGAATGTATGCACAATTCATATAGCATCTGTCTACCCTAATATAAATCATGCTGCCACTCAGCTTCCTTAAATGTTTCAAAATTGTAGGTCATGTCACATTTTCATTAATTTCTGCAATTGAAACTCATTTTGTCCTTGAGTTGCTCAATGGAGCCATTATGCAGGACCGGGAACTGATATACACGAAAAGGAAAAAGGGGTTACAGAAACACCACTTCAAATATCGTCGGTACAATGCCAAAATCGCCAATGTGCAAATATTCAGTTTTGAGAAAATGAGGTTTTTAACATTTCAAGCAATTGATAAAATTAGTGATGCAATTTTCAAAAATATTAACAATGTATTTTTTCTCTTGGCAACCAATACATTTTTATCATAAAACGTATGTGTTTTTTTGCTTTTTACTTTTCGAAAAAAAAAACACTTTGGCGTTCTTGGCATTGCAAAATATTTTGAAAATTCGTATTCGTTAAAATGAAAAAAAAAACTTTTTGATATAATTCTTTGTATTACGTAATTAAACACTGGGGAAATTATTATAATTGTGAAAGTAAACATCATTCTAGAAAACTATGATTAAAGAATTACGAAATAAATTCCAAGATGGGTCTTTTAGTTCATTCGTTATCAATCTCTGTGTCCTCCTTTGTGTCAGGCTCAGGCAAATTATCACTAATTTCCCGGTTTGTTTTTAAAGAGTTGTACAAATTATGATAAGCCTCAGGTATCGTCAAATCTTTACACATTTTTAACAAATATTTTTTCTCTGCATCACTAATGGATAATTCTGTGGAATAAGCCTTATTTACTAAACCAACAAATTTTTGACCAGGGAATTCGAATTTTAAAATCATCACCAGAAAGTCGAAAAAATCGAAAGCAAAAAACCTGCTTTACTACTTTGTAGGGCTAGGGTGAAATACGAGCATCCCGAATTAATTATGCCCAACTATTAGGAAAGTAAACGAATGAATTGAATCACACTCCATTTCAGTGTGACCAGTCTCAAAAAATCGGTGATCAATTATGTGCAATGACTTATGATTTGTAAGAATATGTAGGCCCGATTTCTCCAAATTCTTGTCGAATTGTTAGTCTTATCGTATAGAGAAGACGCAAACAATTTTCAGGAAGCCTTCTTCTTATATTGAATCCATTTTTTGTTTATTTCGCAAAGTTATGCCATGTTTTGCTTGGTTATGCCATTGTATGAAATTCCGTAATGATTTTTCCAATTTTAGATAATACCGTAACCAGCAAAATATGGTATAACTACGCGAAATAAACAAAAAACCGATTCAATATAAAGAGAAAGCTTTGTTAAAATTGTGTGCGTCTTCTCTATACGATAAGACTAACCATTCGATAAAAGTTTTGAGAGACCGGCCCAAAAACACACAGAAGCAAATACAGAATTCTTTTGCTGGCCGCCCTGATTTTATTATGTCCCATACTGAAATTACAACTGTACGTATAACAGTTGTAATTTCAGTATGGGTTATAAAAAAATCCTTCCCACAACTCGCAATTTCATTTGATCCTCGTTTGCCCTGTGATTCATCCCAAAGATAGCATTTTACTTGTTGATTAGCCAAATTGTTTATTGTGAGATTGTATACTGCAAGTTTTCACAAGTAGAAAATTTAGCCCGAAGATCCTTTCGGGATGTTAAGGACTGCTTGAAGATCAAAGTTAAAAGCTAAAGCTTGTGGATTTTCTTTTGCAAAAGCTTTGTCTTCATCACGGGCTACTGTAGCAGAATTTTACAATCATCACTCATCAATAAGACGAAGGTTTGCTACTAACTACTTACTAAATATAGCTTTCATACACCAATATGGCACATTGGCTCTTTTGGCATTGAAACAATATTCATATCGTCACATTCGCGGAATTGATACTGTGTATTATAACGACATACGTCTCGCCTGGCACATTCATTACTTTGGCATTGACAACTTTGAAGGTTAATACGTCTGTCGTTGTACTTAAGTGAAAACTGTTAAGTTTGCACATTGGCGGTTTTGGCATTGCACCGACGATATATACAGTAGCCAAGTAGGCTATTGAGGTTTTCAACAAGGACATGAAAACACAGCATTGGATATTACTCCTCTCCACTCATCTCGTCCAACATGCTTGCTATAAAAATACCCCATTTCCTGTGATCTATCGAATTTCCACACATACTTCAGTTCGTGTGAAAATCAATAGGCGAGAAACACGCCGCAATATCGTATCAATCAGGATACCATAAACAAAGTGTGAAAACGACAATTAATTGAGAGAGAGAAACTTCCATGAGCCCACTTGGATATGGTGTCTTACAAGCAGCGTACACATGTTCAGAATGGAAATAAATCTACTCCACTCGAGCGTAAATGTGTGTCGTATTTCGCTTAGACATCAAACTCCCAGCTCCCTGTCAGCTTGTGTGTCCTTTGAGGCTGTGGAGGGCTGTATAGCTGTATATATACAGATAGGTGCGCGCGTGGAGTACGAGCGAACCTCATGTTGAAATGGTTGTTGTGCACTTCATTGTTGTTTTCACTCGTGTCCTCCTTAAGAAAGAGCAATGAAATGTGCTGGTATGTACCAAAAGATTCATTTTAGTAGTCCATATGCTTGCAGCCGAAAGAAACCATGGAGACACATGGAGCAAGTTTTTTCTAGATATATATGTACTGTACATGCCTGCAGGAGGACTTGTTTGACTTTCATTAAACTTTAAACTGCCTGCTCGGTTACAATCCTACAATCAAGTAAACGTTCAGAAGTCACTCGCCAATCAGCACGATTCCTTTTCATAATACATATACTCTTAAAAATTCCTTACGTGAAAAGAGCCGCGAGAAATCTCACTGTTCTCTTTAACACGCCACTTGCGAGAACACAAGTTTTGGTTCAGGACACCACTAATTCGACCCAAAAGCTCACTAAAGCTTCAAATTGAATCTGAAGACCGTATGCAAAATATATCACCAGGATGCACTTCTTGCTTACAATCAGTCCCTCCTCTTCCTCGTCGGGCCGCACCGTTTCGTCCTAGCGCCATGCTAAATAATTTATTGATAGGGTTAAGGTGCTTTATGGAGAGAACATGTTTATAGGATATTTACCACAAAACAGACCCGACAACAAGTCAAATTGCGCGTTCTAACAAAATTAAAGCCAAAATAAAGTTAGCGATCGTATTAGTCGACGATTAGTTTTTGTTTTTGCTATATTTGCACCCTTGCCTCAAGGAGAGACAGTCACGAGGTGTGAGTGCGACAAATACAGCGAAGGATTATTTTGTTGGGTTGCGATTGCCACGACGCGACGGAGAGAGGGCAAGGATTCACTTGATTTTGATGCGATACAGCTGATATGCAAATTTTGTGAAAATGAAATGATGGCAGTCATGGCGTAAATTGTTTTAGTAGATTAAAATCGGATTGGGAAGGAGCATGCGGATGTGAGCGAAAATTTATATAGAATCGATGCAGGAAGAGAGATGGAAATGCTTGAAAAGTCAATTAGAAGATTATGAATATTTGCGTTGATTTACTGTTGTGGACTGTTTATTCAACCGGAGAACGAAATTAAGTCTTTAATTAGACGAAATCATTTGATTTTGAGGGAGGGAAGTTGAAATTAAGAAAAGAGGTTGGAGACCCCTATTATTACAACTTTTATACCGACACACCGTTGTTTGGGTGATAACAATACTTTCCATATTATATTACAATACTTTCCATATTATATTACATATTGTCTACGAAGAAACAGAGAAGTATTCCTTGGCCACCAAACTTTCTAATGCTTAGTGTTCGGTGAAAATTTTTAGTGGCTGGCGACCTAGGCGCTCATCAGTTCGAATGGCGAATTTCCGTCCAATGTGACGCACGAGGCAAATTGTAATGAATAGTTCTTAACTTTTCGTCCACGTTGCCATCCACTCCCAGTATCAGCAAGCTTTCCTCCAAAATATTTCCCTAGCTTTTACGCGCTCACTTTTTTGCAAATCCTCTGGGTGATCGTTCTTTATTATGTCCTCCAAACGAAAATCGGGTAAAATAGCTAGCCAATTACCGAAAAACAAGCGATTTCCAATAACATATTTTATGAAGGTCCTTATCAAGGTTATAGTAGCTCCTTCGTGCTGACAGATTTCTGTGCTGACAACGTCCGCTGTAACAGCCCTTGTGTGTGTGTCTGGGTTCGAGGTCAGCATAGGCGTAGTGTGCATATTGTCCACGAATTTAATTTGAAAATCCAGTAATGTTAGAGGGTAGCATCGGAAGCGATTCTCTATGTAAACAGAAATTCCAGATTTGCTCTAGATGGTATAACCATAAGCTTGTGGTCGGTATGAAGCTCGAAGTTTTGGCCATGTGGGAGTTTTTTTTACCGGCGAATACTGGAGCCATTGCTTCCTGTCCATATGGGCATAGCTACTATACTATCTGCTTCATTGATTGATGTCGAAAGAGAATACATACCTGACAAGCCTTCAATTCATATTCTTCTCGAACACTAAATCAAAAGCTTCCTAGCTGAATTACAATACTTTTTTGTGACTGAGCAGATTCTCTACTTATGCGCACAGTTCCAGTTTTACTGTTAAATGACACAAAGATGACTAATGACACTTCGGTATACAGATCCCTCATAACTATTTCCTGTTGCCTGGCCACAGCCAGGAGGGTGGACAAGTTTAATGAGGTCGACACTGATCATTAATTTTTTATCTGGCGTTTTGTCAAGTTCACAAAAAAAGTTTCAGGAGTTACTAGACCGTTTCGGTCTCTTTCGTCAAGAGCCTGATTTTCGAGTTGAAAAATCGTTGTCCTCATTCGTTTGAAAACGCTATGTTTTTACATGAACTTGCCTCTGTTCTTTCCACAGAATGACGGAGCTCAGTAGCATCAAAGTCTCCTTTAACGTAAGGTATCTACAAGCTTTCGTGGTGTGTAACCGAAAACTTACTATGGACGATTGCTGTGTTATGGTCTGTCATCAGACGCATGCTATTTTCGGAGGCAAAAACATCCTGAAATCGGATAAGCCAGTGCCGGATTAAGCAAGCGCGGGGCCTATGGAACTTCGATTAACCAAACTAATAAAGTGGTTCTTAAATTAATATTTCGGTTTTATTGGTCCTTTGTCAAGAGTTTTGGAAAGCGGCTAGCAGCTACCAAATAGCAGCATTACAGCCTTGCAATACACAACGGATGTGCAAATAAGAGAATTGTTATTACAGTCCTGACTCGGGTAATCAGAATCACCTTTAATCCGGATATCACGCTAATGCGGACCACTATATATTATATAGTCCGGATTTCGGTAGCATTGTTGACTCTATAATCCGGATATTTCCAGCGTGCAATGGCAGATTTGGTCTCCTACTTACTTACGTGACGCTTTTGAAAATGATATGTTGCTGACTAATTTGAAAGGAAAATTAAATTTAACGGCTTTTGTTCCTCTTTTCTATTTATTTGGACTGTTTTTCTTCAGAAAAAAAATGGTAAGCCATTGTGCTCGGGATTCTGTGAACTCTGCAAATTAGTTCTCATTAATGGAAAACTAAAAACAAAATCTAAAATGAAGAAGATAATGATCACCTTGTTTGAAAAATTAACATTTTCGTGTAAAAAGTTAAAATATTTCGTAAAAATGATAAATTTACGCCGAGAGTCGCATTATTTCATACAATCGAAATTTTCCTACTTCTAATGACGATGTGTTAGGTACTCCGATCGGTATTACTGAAAGCCAAGACGCTTTGAGACAGATACAGGACTCATAGTGGTTCAGATTCACATCCTAGCGGGACAAAAATCAAAAGAGTGAGTATGCGATTACTGATTATTTTGATGAGCTATAAATTTACACATATCAATAGAATATGGAAATAACAATTATATCCCTCACGCACAGTGGCGTACTTCTTCTCAAAGCATTATGAAAATAGGGAATACATACAATACAACAAAATCATCTGTTTTGAAAATGATTCAAAATTGTTTCATAAAATGTTTTTCATTGACTTGTGTAAGTTTGCCAAGGTTTTTTTTATTTTAATTAATAAAACCGTAAACTTTTGTAGACAATTTATATTTACCCGCCAAAGAAGAATTTATTATTCAAGTCGGGGCACTTCTGAAAATTAAAAAAATCGACATTTTCCGAAAAGTGATAAAATATGGGAAAATTGAAAAGTGTTGCCTATTAATATAAATTTCAATTAAATTGTCCCTTTTCAGGGTTACTCAGGTTTACAAAAGGTTACAACCAAACGTCTAGCTAAAGAAGGCCCATAATAAAGATACTAACGTAGCGCATACCATCAAGCCAAATTTACGTTAACACCTTCTACATTAGTCGGTTTTACTAATTCAAATAAAAGATATTGGAACAAAAATAAAATTTTTGTGAAACAATTTCGGATCACTTTTTAACAGGTAATTTGGCCCCACTTTTCATAGCGTTTAAAGCGGTACGCCACTGCGAATGAGAGATATAATTGTCATTTCAAAATTTGATGGATGTGTGCAAATACATTTCCCAATATAAATCTTATGTCCCGTTAGAATGTGAATTTGAAACACTGTGGACGTGGGTGTACGAGAATCACTGATTCTAATTTGCTAAAAACAAGACAAAAATATAACAGAAAACAGCCAAGGAATAATTTTCCTGATTGAAGATGTATTTTCTTGTTTGCTTAAAATAAATAAATAAGCATTATTTTAAGCAAAACTTTTCTTGGAACAAGAAAATACATCTTAACCTTCCGGCAGGCGCAATACTAATCCTAACACGATCGGGCGCAATGAAACAAGTTTCTGTATATTTTAGACTCTTATTTTAGACTCTTATTTATTGTTGCATTGTCTTTTTGAAACAGTTCTACGAAATTTTAGAAACAAAAACTGGCTCACACAGTTTGATACCCTTCACATTTCCAATTTTCTAAGAATATTCCGCTTTCAATATTTTACTAAAAACACACTATTGAACGATTTGGTGAACCTAAAAGTCAACACAACGTTATTACGCAATGTGAAGAGTAAACATTTGGAAATTTTCATAGGACAGAAGAAAATAACACATTCGGGCGCAATACATCTGAGAGATTATTTCATCCCCTCCCGCCCCTCAGACATATGGTAGATAGAAACTGAAAACGGCTTTGGGTAGTTGATCGATAAATATTAAGCTACTGTGAGTTTCAGATCTCTCCCTTTTCATATCGCTGATTGGCGCAACAAAAACTGGTCACTTAATCTGTCAGATGCATTGCGCCCGCCCGAAGGTTAAACCAGGAAAATTTCTTGGAAAAAGAAAATATATCTTAAATCAGGAAAAATTATTCCTTGGCTGTTTTTTCATGTATTTTTTTCTTGTTTTTAGCAAATGATTTTTTCAGTGTGCCATCATGAATTAGAAAGAAATATTTCTGTATTTTTTATGAAATATTAACTTTGCTATAATCTTGGAAGTCTGGCTGGTCTAGCGGTTACTGCGCGCACCTTCGGTGCACAGGGTCATGAGTTCGAATCTCACCGTGGATCATGGTGTTTTTCGAACTCACGAGCTTGTGACGGACTATGATCTCACTCAGATGTTAAACGAGTACCCATTTATGGGGATAAATAACACTGCTGAGAGTGATGCTGATCTTATTACCTCAACAAAAAGCAGATAAGATCTTGGAAATAGGATGTCACTAACACATCCTGCGGCCTTAGTCCAATGCTGGATTGTCGCGCCTGTTATTTTTTATTTATTTATAATTTTGGAACACCCTGGCGTAAATTGTACAACGATAACGGGTTATAAAAATTTAGAAGGAACTGGCTTTGGTTGTTATTATTTTTATTTGAAGCGCGGGACCCCTTAAAGCGCGGGGCCGGTGATATTTGCCACCTTCTGCCACGTGGTTAATCCGGCACTGGGATAAGCCACGTATTCTGTTTAGCAATCAGACAAATACTATTAATATTGTGAAAGAACACAGTTTCTGCTCTTTCTCTTTTACCCAATAGGTTATGGGTCAAAAACTATGGGCTCAAGTGCTGCGCGGTAAATATCGTGGAACAAACTGTTTTTGCAATGGCAATTTTATGGTCATTTTAAAATCTAAATGGACTCTGGAAATCTAGATGGACATCGTGGATAAACCGAAACCTAAACCGGAAATCGTCAATGGGAAAGCAGCTGCATAAGAAGCAGGGATCAACGCTGAAAAAAGGGCGCAAAGAATAAGAAAGAATAAACAGAACTTCGATAAGTGACACGCATTTTCAGACAGCAGGTACATCGGAGCTATGTGGTTGAAATTAGAAATTGTTGGTCAGCGAAGCGAAGACAATGGTTATTACGATTTTTTTTTTATGCTGCGAAGAAAGAATATTTGACGAGCTCGAGTGGAGACATGCAACACAAACTCAAGGCTTGTGGAAGTAATTTGTCAAAGAATCGAATATGTTTCCAAGCTACCTGTTGGATCCTCTACTTCGTCCTGTGCCAGTTCTGAAATGCCCCTCCGGTATGAAAAAATGATTTCCGCGATTATTGCTCTTGTTGTATATATTTTCCAAATTTTCGGAACGATAGACGTAAATCTTCAGTTCCTGTAGGCTTCGTATGGGAAAGTGATTAAGTTCCCTTCTAATTTCAATACGGAGATTACATTTCAAAATGTCCACAAGTTCTCACTCAGAAATTCCTCGTTCTAACCAATCGACTAGTAAAAGTCATCTTGGCTATCTATGTGAATGATGGGTTGCAGATCCAAAGGAGGATACCCATGCAGCTTGTCATCAAACATCTGCGCGAAATTCGATGTGAAAGCTACGAAGGCTGCTGTATTCCTGGGCATCGAACTCAACAGACAGAACCTTGCGTTAGTTACGCAAGCAGTATATCTGAATAGGGTTCTGTCCAGATTTGGCATGGTGCAGAGTAAAACGGTTACGACGATATTGGGCAACAATCAAATGACGGCAGCATTTGGTGACTCAGAAGACGATCAAGCTGTGGACAGTGTGAATCTAATTGAACATCTGCATCTGGCCATTGGAACTCGGCCGGGTATCAAATTAGCCGTCATAGTAGTATTGAAAAACCCTGCAACGGACACGTCAACATCGTAGAACGAATCATGAGATATAGCGATGAACTATTAAATTTTCTATTGAAAAGAAACGCTTCTTAGTCGTGTACAGCTATGGTGACTACGCAGATTATCTATCAACAACAAAAAATCGACATCGGGCAACGGTTTTCTATTTAGCAATGGACCGATAAACAGCTTTTCCGAGAGGCAATGTTCGGAGGTACTATCAACGACAGAATCTGAATGTATAACAGCATACGATGCAGTGAAGGAACTGGTCTGGCTAAGAAAGTGAACGCGAATTGGATGGAGAGACGATTAAAGTGAAATTCTACATGAACAATCAAAGCGTCATCAGGTTGGTTAAGCACCCAGAATTTCATAAGCGCAACAAATACATCGACGTGCACTAACACTTCGCATCAAGATATGAAAACCGAGCACTTTATTTTGGAATTACATATATCACTTTCAAGACAAGTTCAATTTTTTTTTAACATCAGGCGTTCTGTCAAGTTAACAAAATCGGTTACACCCCTACAAAAGATCTTTTAGCCTTTATTAGGTTGGGAGAAAGTCTTTAGGATTAAGCAAGGCTCTGCCAAAATAGATCTTATTGTCGCGGTGCTTATACCTTTGGGTTACTTAGCCGGATGAAATAATATTAATAAAAATAATAGTAATTTGCTACAGCTGAGTGAGCAAAAGCCGAAACTTACTCGGGACGAAAAGGTACGTAAGGTACGCTGAAAAATTATCAAAATTGATGCCGAATGTGAGTAATATTCCCCATTTTGGTTTGCACTGCACCCATTTGGCTCAAAGCCCTTAAAGAGGACTGATAAATCGAATTTACTGCAAAAGTGCGTTACCGTTCGTTCAGTGACAAAGAACAGAAATTAAGCACAAGAAAAGAGAGGTATCATGGCTGAACTCCAGCAGAGAAGAAGTTGAACAAAAGCATAAACAAGTGAGTAAGCCGTAAATACAATAAGTTAAATCTCTTTTTGACTCAGAACCTCTTTGAGCACATGGTGTAATTAAAGAACTTAGAGCCCGTTGAGACACGCTATTAGCAAATATATCCAAAGAGAGGGAAAAACGTAAAAATCCGAATAACGGGCAATTTCAAATCCTTACTCGTAAGTAGATGATTCAGTTCTCCGTTCTTTCTGATGATAGAGCTAATACACTGCCCGGTTGAGGGTTAAGGCTCCACTATCACTCCGTCCACGTTGCCACATTAGTAGGTTGTACTCGATTTGTTGGCTCGTTTCACGTTTGACTGAATTTGCTACGGTTTCGTCCACACCCTATTTGGATCATTTAAACTTCGATATA
Source organism: Microchrysa polita (assembly GCA_949715475.1). Classification (NCBI taxonomy): domain Eukaryota; kingdom Metazoa; phylum Arthropoda; class Insecta; order Diptera; family Stratiomyidae; genus Microchrysa; species Microchrysa polita. The sequence continues at coordinate 63,201,120 of OX454421.1, read as the reverse complement.
GGAAACTTTTTTTTAGCGTACTTCATTATATGTTTATTTTGTACAAACAATTTTCCAAAGATTCTTCAACTATATTCGGGACTTCAGCTGTGCGTTAGTGTAGGTGTAGGCTAATACATGGCATGGAGAACCCCATATTCCGTAATGATAGGCATGTAACGTACGGTAAACGTTCGGCTGTTGCAACTCAAATGGTGTCATATAAATTTTTGTATTATCGAATAAGGAGGACACCAAAGTTTCCTTGTCTGTTTTTCATCAGAAGTGTGACTGTATCTGTAACTTATAGAGCGTACACTATTTTTTTTTAGAGATAGATATTTGGCCATTTTAGGTTTTCTAAATATATAGATAGATAGATGTATTTATTAATTTTCTACAAAAATACATTCTTTAATTTGAAAAATTAGTTTCGAATGTCAAAAGATTATTAAATGCTATTGAACGGAAATTGTGGGGTAAATAACAATAATTAATAATTTAGATAGAGAATAATAAATTAACAAAAAAAATAGTATAACAAAAATATATATAAAAAAAATATAACAAAATAAGAAATAAAGAAAAATTAAACGGAAAAAAACTAAATATACATACATAGTTAATAACAAGGAAAACAAGAAAATATAAATATTAAAGTAAATAAAACAAGAAAAATGTGAAGCAAAAAATAAGAAAAGAAGTTGGAAAGAACTATTGAAACAATGATTATTCGTAAATTAGTAGACAATAAAAATAAAAACCTCCATAGGACTACACTAAACAATCATATTATATAGCAATGAGCATATTTCAGCGTTATCATGATTCATCAACCACGATTTTACTTCCCTAAGAAATTTAGGAAGAATACGCAATTTTCTAATAGAGAGCGGTAACTTGTTGAACAGCCTAGGAGCAGACCACATAAAGAATTTGGAGCAACAATCTCTTCTGCTACGGGGAATATTTACCAAGAATGCGTTATTGAGTCTTAAATTATATAGATTCGAATCACGTGAGTGGAGGTAACCGCAACGCATGAAAAACAGTTTTAGAATTTTAAAAGAATATAGATGTATTAAAGGAAGAATATTTAAGTCCTTAAATAAAGGGTAGCTACTGTGTCGCCGATTTTTATTGCATATAACTCTGACAGCGTGCTTTTGCGCAATTAATAATGGATTTAATCTTGTTTTATGAGTACCACCCCAACGCGATAAACCATAATCCAGTTTAGAGTGAAAAATGCTATAATAAATAATTTTTAAAAGATTAAGTGAGCAGTATTGACGTAGATGGTAAATTTGCCTAATGACAAAAGACAAGGAATTATTTAAATTGGAAATATGGCAAGACCATTCGAGATTCTTATCTAAAAAGACACCCAGATATCTAAAATTGGGAACAATTTCGATTGGAAAGCAGCATGAACATAAGCCGTCAGAACAGAAAGTGATATCTGATCCGTCTAGTGACTCATTAGTAATTAAAAACCGTTTGCCATTTTGGTGATGGAACCATAACGTATAAGAATCAGGTAAGATATTAGGTGAATTAAATAACAACAATTTCGTTTTTTCACTTATGGAAAGCCTGTGAGAACTGAACCAAATCCTGAGTAATTCTAAATCATAGTTGATATTGCAAATAAAATCAAGCATGGATTTATTACTGAAAGAGCATGCAACAACATCAGCGAACGCTGTGAGCTTGCTACGAAAATGCTGTATGAATAGAGAATTTATAAAAATCAGAAACAATAGCGGCCCTAATACAGATCCCTGGGGTACCCCTAAATTGATTTCTCTTGACTTGCTGTAAATACTACTAATTCTTACACGTTGTATTCTATCTGATAAAAACGAAGAAAACCAGTCCCAGATACACCCTCTAAGGCCAGCGATATGCAGCTTATTCAGCAATAACTCATGGTCGACAGTGTCGAATGCTTTCTTGATGTCCACAAATAAAGCTCCAGAAATTTTACCGTCGTTTATTCCATCAAAGATGTTATTACAAAAAGACAATAAAGCATCTTCAGTTGATTTCCCTTTCCTGAAACCAAATTGACTGTCACTAAAGAACTTAGTTCTATCTAAAAATGTTAACATGACGATGTTTGACGGCTCTTTCAAATATTTTAGAAAAAGGAGACAAAATAGAAATTGGACGATAATTATTAGGATCAGATCCATTGCCTTTTTTAAACAATGGCAGAACTTCCGCTATTTTAAGTATTGAAGGAAAAACTCCCATTAAAATACTTTTGAAAATATCAGCTAATATATCAACGATATTAAGTGCTACATTTTTAAGTACCCAATTTGACAGACAATTTCCAACATTAGATTTAGTATTTTTTAATGACAGTATAGAACGATATAACTCCAAAGAGGTAATCCGTTCAAAGAAAAAACTATTAGATTGTTGAACGTCATCAATTAAGGGTATTGAACTGAGGGTGTTACGGGAATATAATCTAGTGTGAGGAATATCAGAGAAGAAATCGACAAAAACATCCGCGAGTTGAGATGGTTCAGAAATAATTGAATTTCCAATCTTTAAGTTTTTAACCCCACCCTTCAAAGGTTTTCGATTCAATATATTATTAATGGTGTTCCATTGGCCTTTCGGATTACGATGATGTTTATTAAATTCAGAAACATAATAATTTTCTTTGGTAATGCGAATTTCTCTTTTTAGTTCCACACACAAATTCTTATATTCATCTTGTAAACTCAACACCAATGGATGTTTACTGCATTTTGACCTTAGTTTGTTCCTTTTCTTGATTTTGGAAGCTAATGAATCACTTATCCACGGCTTAAGCTTTTTAACAGAGTTCCTATAAGGAGAAGATATTTCACAACTGCGTGATTAAGCAAAATTTGCAGAAAAAGTTCAAACGCTTCGGAGGGGTTTACGGTGTTATAGACAACATTCCAATTTTCCATTCTTAATAAATTGTTTAATTTTACTAAATCATATTTCCTAAATGGGATTACCTCTTCGGATGAATTCCCATTACTAGCGTTTATATTCCGGAAAAAAAGGCTTGTCATGAAGTGATCAGAAATATCGATATTGGCAGTAGAGCTGGTTAATACGAAACTGCTATTAATATATAAACGACAGAAAATATGGTCAATGCAGGTTTGGCTAGACGCTGTCATACGAGTAGGCAGATTTATGCAAGATTCGAAGCCATCTGAAGCCATAAGCAATTTATACCTGGCAACATCAACTAATTCAGTTAATAAATCTATATTCATGTCACCAAGAATAACACAGTTTCTACTATTTACATACGATAGAAAGTCATCAAGTTCTTGCAAAAACACATTCTTAGAAATATGATTGAATCGGTAGACGCATACAAAAGTAAATTTGACGAAAGAAATGTCGCATTCAAATTTTAAAAGATCGCAACTACACAAATTACGACACTCAAATGAACAAACTAAAACAACAACAAGTCCAAAACAAAAACCGCGACACCGCCCGAGGCATAAGAGTCGTTACAACAAGTGTATAGTTTATAACCGGGCAATTCAAAAAGCTCATATAACTTTATGACATACACAATCCAGGGTCTGGTTACAAAATGGACTCTACTCTTTATGAATGTAGAAGCCTACAGGATCGGCGTCACTCTTCAATAAAACTGACTTTCTTAAGCGCAGTATAGACCTCGGGCGGAATGAAAATGAAATTTTTGTCCGCTGCGATTTTTTCAATGAAAATGCATGTTTACTGTCGTGGAACATGTCGGAAATGATGGGGAATTCCATAAGCTACAATCCGAATATGGTTCCAAAATTTTTCTCGGCCATTTTATGTATTATTTTTCGATTCCCCGGTTATTTCACTGTGGAAAATATCTAATGACGGGGGAATCGAAAAATAATACATAAAATGGCCGAGAAAAATGTTGGAACCATATTCGGATTGTAGCTTATGGAATTCCCCATCATTACCGACATGTTCCACGACAGTAAGCATGCATTTTCATTGAGAAAATCGCAGCGGACAAAAATTTCATTTTCATTCCGCCCGAGGTCTATTCAGGCCTTTACATTGAACATTGATAATGCTGAGCTGGTGTTATGTAAGGCGATAGGCGACAGCCACTTTCATATTTTCGCATTACAGCTCTGCTTTAACAAGACTACAGAAGTTACGTTGATAATTATTAGGTTGTATCCTTGTAGTTCACCATACGATTGCATTTGTGGGGATTATTAACACTACTGGGCGTGCTGTGGATCTCAACACCTCAACAAAAAAAGCATTTAAGATCTTGGAAATTGAAAGTCACTAGCACATTTGCGGCCTTGTTGGACTGTAGCGTCAGTGTTTTTTTAATGTGTCACACTTTCCGTAAACTTCATACTTTTGTAAGTCTTATGGAAGAAAACGTTTGGTCAGTTATGCTACGGCATAAAAAAGAACAACCATGTAGTACCAGCCAGATTGGGTGAGTAGCTAATTCTTCAACGCAGTTACTGTGGAGACGGTTGGTAGAATCACTATATCATTGGGATGCCACAGGAACGCTTCTCGAAAATGAAGTATTTCTGAGGGAAATGTGTTTAACGCCTTCTTGTAACTGCCGGGCGACAGACCTATAGTTGAGGTGGTAACCCTAGCTGCTGAAACCCTTTTTAACGCTGTAACAATTTTCTTCTATTTATTTTGGCTCCACCCTTGTTTTAAGAACTGGGACTATCGCTTTTTAAGCAAACTAATTTTGACATCGTTTGAAGCTTAATAGCTTCGTGGTACTTAATGATTAAGAGAGTGTGAATTATCTATTTTAACTCAAATTGTAGGTACCGAAGGTTCAGGGAAATTTTTCTATATCGGATAATCTTCGTTCTCAGTAGATCTATTGTCCTAGCCGCTATCAATATTGGCAATTCTATTTCGTATTTCCGCTGGATTAAAACTTGAAAATTCAGTACCTTCCTAAAATTTGTTGTCTTCATCGGTGAAATGTAAGTTTAACTAAAGCTTCACTCACATGAGAAATAATTTGTCAGATGAAAAAGGAACAATAATCCAGGATACAGCTGCAACTAAGTGCTATGGTTTGGTTCAAATATGTCAAGGAAAAGAGGAAGCTACCGCGTATTAAAACTGAAACAAAACTTTCCTTTATTCCTTATGACTTATTTGAAGAAAAACAATATTACAGAGTAAAACATTACTAATTTACAATTGTACTTTTAATTAAATCGAATATTTCTAGCAATAACGTACTACGAAGGGTGCGTAATACACTGAAAAGTCAACTACCTCCACCACAATTTCTCCCACGACTTACATGGGTTTAATCAACAAACAGCTCCATTAATGCATGAAATTCATCAAAATAAAACTGTTTGCTTGTTCTTTGTTAATAAACAATGAACTGGCCTCCAACTGGGGAAAACACCATTTCCTCTGAGTCCTGACGTGGAAAGAGCAGCAACAACTCATGCATAAATCAGGAAATTTATGATACATCGCTTTTCAATTTATTGAAGAATGAAAATGATAAAGTTGAACAATAAGCAATAAATTTGATAAAAACAAATGAAATTTCCTCGTAATTTGTACAGAATGTATGAAGGTATGCCCGCGTATGTGTATGCCACCCAGGCAGCAATCCCTATCGAAATTTAAATGTCCTTTTTTGTGCGGGAAAAAATTGAACTTCCTCCGAGAAGCTTTTTCGGCACTGAATATAATATTTTTAAGTTCCACACTTGTACAGTATACGTACTAATTAATATTCATTGGACACGTAGAAACGTGTTTTGGGGGTGTATTCAAGGATTTCCATACATACAACATTATCAGATGGTTCGTTGCCTGTGGTCGCGCTGAAAACTGCTTGGCTGCCACCTTTCAGGTTATGAAGATAATCACAAGTGTGTGTAGAAATGAGCCGCATGCTTGCACACCTTGAAAGGGTTTATGTTTTTAATCAGTGTACATTGCCGTTGCTAGTATTACCCGTATTCCGTGCGGCAAGCCAGTCATTAATCACTGTAACAGTCGTTCATTTTGTACATGCTGCCTCGCTATACAATCGCAAGGATCTTATCGCTCATCCGGCCCCGTTGATTTCTTCATTGCCCTTACGCCCCGGGGACGCGAGTCTCCTAATTGAGGATGATTCTGCTAATTGCTTTTGGCACACTACTTATTTCGTTATTACCGCCATCCTGCGCCCAACTCTCAGGTCTCCCGTTTCATTTTCTATTCATTTTGCATCCATTTTAAAGGAGGAAGAATGCTTGTTTGTCTGCTTGTTTCCTGGCTTGTCCTACATACTGTTTGGCAGTCAGATGATATGGCAAGCCAGCCAGCGCAGGTAGACTCATATACAGCAGGAGCGCAAGCAGGATTCGAGTTTGAAAAAAAACACAGAGAAATGTCTTTTGCTCTGTTTATGGTTTTAAGAAAAAATCGATGTCATTATTTATGCAACACCTAATCCTTTAACTGAAAGCAGGTTCGCTTACCTTATCCAAGTCTCTTCTGGCTGGAGCATTGCGCGACGGATAACGGCAAAGTTCTTTCTTTCCGGTCGCATAGACGACTGAACTGACTGTGACTGTGCGAATTCAAAGTACGATTCGGGAGGAGGCCATTCCCACACTTTTCATTCTTTTAGCGCAAAGTGGTGGTTGACGATGTCGACATAAAGTTAATAATGAGTTTAGGGAGATGGCTTGCGGCACAAGGTGAAGTGACTTGGGAAATTTTGGCTCATAACATTTTACGGTTGTCATATAGGTTAGGCAAAATAAGGAGAGCAATTGCTGAAAAGTCATGCTGTGTTGGGGATTCATTTACAGTCTCGGGTGGAACGTCGCGTCCTATCGTCGTAGTCGTTTTTGCCGCGAAAAGCGAAACCTTTTGTTCATTAACGTAATTCCGAGTTTTTCTGTTGTCGGTTGAATCCTGAATTGGGCTGTTGTACTTTTTGAAGTGTTTTGAAACGTAAAAAATAAGTCTCAACGTTCAACGACTTGTCGCAGATGTGCAGCTCAGCAGGAAAGAGTTGAAGGATTCCTGCTTACTTTAATTTAATAAAATACACTCTGACAAAAAAAAATTAGAAAATTCCCTCTTGCAAATATAGATACGGCTCAGGGTCTCAGGATATGTTATGAAAACATATACTTCATATCCTTTCTTCTGAAAAAGGTAACTTATATTGCGTGAGATGATAAGTTCAATGTACGAAAAACTAGAAGGATCATTCCGACGGGTTGTGCTTTGATCACCAAAATCAAGCAGTTAGCGTTGTACTCGGCTGAACAATGTTTCGGTCATACAATTTAAACTTAGTATTGATACAACCTTGCCTAACGGATGCATTGTTGTTGTCGAATTTTAGACATAAATGAAACAAGGAAATAACTTTGTCCTGTTTGGTTTTTCGTTTATAGACGTGTAGGGGGGAGCTTTTTGAGATGCTTTCCGACATGTAGGCACAGAGTTATGTTAGATTTTTACTCACTAGCCTCAACAACTTGCAGACACAGCTTTCAAGCTGCCTCCGTTTTGAGTGGCACCGCCAGTATTTTGGTTCGCGTGTATTAAGGCGCAATTCAGGACGCACTGAATTACCAATTCTCCACCAAGTTCGACAAGGTCATTTGCGAACTTTATCCCAATATCCTTGGGCAAATTGCGGATATCACAGAGTTGCCACCAGTCGATGTTAAATTTACAAAAATGTAAAGAGCGATTGTGTACCTATTTCCAGACATTGGAAGAAGCGGAGATGTGAGAACGAGAACTGCTAACTAGCTTGGAGTGAAATCCAATTTCTTAATTTCTGCGCCTCAAGAGCCTCAAGGCTACCAGCGAGGCGATAACAACCATAAAGCTATGGATGGAAACAGTGGGACTGGAACTCGCGGAGCATAAAACGGAATCTGTCCTAATTAGTAAGTGCAGAAAAAGGTCCTCCCTCAAAATCAGAGTTGGATTGGAACAAGCGTCATAACATCTGAGTTGGCCGTTAGGTACTTGGGAGTTATAGTTGACTCGAGGCTGAGTTTCGGGAAGCATTTTAAGTAAGCATGCGAGAAGGCAGCTACCGCAATAGCGACTCTATCGACTTTTATTGTCTATAGCAGGGGTTCCCAGCCTTTTTCAGTACATGCCCCCTTGCAAGGTTAGCGGAATCGGCGTACGCTACTGAGTGAGTCGACTTGATGAGTAGAATTCTGCTGCTGTCCATATTCATGGCTCGAATCACATACTCCAAAGCATGGTTAAAGAGCGTCGGCGCCAGCCCATCGCCCTGCTTGAGCCCAGTACGAGTTTCAAATAGGTCAGTGAATCGGCTCTGCACTCTGACCTGCGAGACGGTATTAGTCATCTCATCATCATCCTTACGAGTCGCACTAGCATTGCCTGCCGGTAAACAAAAATGCAGCAAAATGTTGTACAGTACACTTAAATCGATACTGTCGTATGCCTGCTTGAAGTCGACAAATAATAAGAGAAAATTTGCTAGCGCCCCACCGGTTGGGAAGTACTGGTCTATAGGGTTGTGACATCCATATTATTATATGCTTCAAAAATTTGGGTCTGTGCCCTCAAACAGTATTCCTGTTATGCTAAACCGATTAACTTGGTTTTTAGAATAGGTTTACGCAGTTGCTTATGTTGTAGCTGGAATGATGCCAATGGAGGTACTCGTGGACGAGACTAACTGGTGGCAGCGCCCGCTCTAGCACTTACACCGCCCCGGGCAAGAGGACAAATTGCCGCCCCTTAGGTTCTATACCAAGCACATTGATAATTGGTAATATGTATGTCGTTGAAGTAGATGAGTAGTTTTCCATAAAATCCTTGCAGACTGCGCCGCCGATAAATTTCAATTAGCCGGATTTCTTCAGTGAGGGACATCCGTGGTTAATTTTTTTGAGAGTCATGGTCGTAGCCCAACAGGTTGAGGAGGCAGGGCAGGGATTGGCGTTTCACCCTCCCCCTGGCGGATGATCAAGGATACATTTTTGTCTTACTGCTGAACTACCTCATAAAAAATTAATGCTCTACGTATAAAAATTTCCGTACTACAAATCTGCGTATTGTCAATGTTCAGTTGGCGCCTGGTCTCAATCGCAATTTTAAGAAATACTTCAGTCTGGTGATCTTGGTTATTCCGAGATAGGGATTCTAAAAGTCTATCATCCGCACAATTCTAATGAGACAGTTTTAGGCATTTGATATCAACACCCATATGTAGGTGTCATTAACATCATAATATCCATATCGTACCTTCGTTTGCGTGACCTAGAGGAAACTTAAATTATTCCATAAGTGACATCCTAATTTCTCTTTGTGCGGATCCTAACCACCTATGTTTGCGATCATCTTGACCAACCAAACCTAAATGTATGAGTTTTTGCTGCCCGCCGCGCCATGTTTACCGTTAGAATAAATAATACGTCACACGATTTTTTTTGTGAAGCTAATGGATTTAAAAACATTTCGTTTGAAAGGGATAAAATTTGTGACAAAGGTCATGGTGATGTATTCAGGAGTAAAACCCATGCATACGCCATTTTTCGTTAAAAGGACAAAGGTCGTTTTGGATTTACCTTTCTCAAATTTTGAACCCTTTTTCTAAAAATATTTTTGTTGTCATATAGTTCAATTACCCTCGACTCGCTTAAAAAAAAATCGGGCTAGGGGCATGATATTGAAAAAAAAATGTATGCCTTTAGGAAATCCAGCCTACGCTCATACTGAGAATTTTTATTAAGAACAAGGTCAGAGCTAGGAAAATCGGAGGAACCAAGCCAAGTCCTGATTTGGCATGTCCGAAAAATGGAAGTACTACTATACTGCGGCTCTGGTAATGTGTACTGTGATTTCATCACTCATCTTGCTGAAACCCAAATAACTTTGTTCGAAATTTGTCCTTTAAATGCTAGATGAATCAATGCAATTGGTAACCAACTGCGATCCATCCACTTATGGAGATCGGGCGAATTGAAGTCAAATTGCCGCTAAAGGTTTATAGAAGTTCTCGAAAATTCTGCATGGGTATGAAATTTTTCACAGGAGAGTTTGTTTTAATCGCTTTTATGCGTTTAGTGTTTATACGACTCAATATTTCTCATTTAATATCAATTTCGTCGGAGGTTCAATATTTTTTTAGGGGACATGCTCTACTCCGATTCAATAGACTAAGAGAAAGTTTTAGACCTTACATCCAGATATTAAATTGTGACGTATCGGCGTATCGCATACAAACTCAATAATAAAACTATGTTCTATATAATTTAGTCCTCTATTTAAAACTTAGGTGGCCATCCCCTTTGGTAAGAACACGGGATCATGCATAGAAGGTTCAAATATAATCCTTAATGCTCGTAAAAAGAAGAGGTACTAAATAATCAATTGGAGGACGAAATTAGCACATGAATCTCCAATTTCTGTCTTAAAGTAGAACTTGACTCCGCATAACTGAGCGAATTGACCTACTTCGGAAGTAGGGCAGGTTCTAGCATCACTCACGTACAAATTTACTCAACTCTTATTCAGGATTTTACGATTCTAAATGCAGCACCTTATATCAATTCTGGTCTCTTCAAAGCCTCGCAAGGACTTTGCATCTACAAAACACAACTTTCAACTTTTTATTTCATCTGTAGGTTTCGTTTCCACTAAATGAAAATTGATATTGAATTTTTGCTTCTGACTTTTATCAATTTTTTTTTGTTCGAGTACAAGCCAAAAAGCCGCCCCTAAAATTTGGCGCCCCGGGCGACCGCCCGGCTTGCCCCCCCCCCCTAGAGCGGGCGCTGCTGGTGGTGCCTCGGGTCCAACAAGGGAACTAATAAAAATTCGGTATACTGGGGTTCCTGAGAAATTGCGGCAACTCAGATGGGATGACACTTCGACTGGTTGATAGAAGAGAAGCACACTCTAATCGAAACTAAATACATGGCGAAGTAAATCACAACATCACCCTATTTCTTACGGGCAACGGAGGATATACCGGCAGTATTTGTATTGTTTTAAGCTAGACTATTACCCAGGTGCAAGGACGTGGTGAAAAATGTGAAGTTTGCAGCGACGCGGGACCGACTCGAGCCAAATTTAGGCGATAACATTAGTCCCGCCTACTAGGTAGGTTTTATGTTGCAATTCAACGAAATTTGGGAGGCAGTCACAAAGCGGTCTGTGCAATTCACAAGGAGCTACGTAAGGAGGAAGTCATACATAAGTCAGTAAATTGCAAAGATGGCTAATTAGTCACAGCCGTCCCTGCGAAGAAATACACCATGGTTCCGAATGGACCCACGGCATGGAGGGGTTAGTCTGTAAGAATAAACTGTAACATAACTCTGCGCCTACTACAGGCGTACAGTACCTATCTATGCAACTCTGTATGCTAAAAAAGCTGTTTAGAAGTTCCCACGACCCACAAAATTTTTTCAAGCCCAAGTGCACTGCCAGCAGCGTCCGCTCTAGCACTTACGCTAACCCGGGCAAAACGACAAATTGCCGCCTCTTAGGAGCTGTACCAGGCAGATTGATAATAATAGATAGATTGCAGTAGAAAGCTAAATTTTTGTTTATTGCGATTGGAGGGCATAATCACCCCACCCACCAAAAATCATCTTAATCGGTTGGGAATTTTTTCCCCATAATCTGGGGACTATCCCCAACCATCATGCTAAAAAATCAGCAATGTACGCTTTTTGCCATTCGATGGCCATATTTTGGCTTAATTTTCTTAGGCTATAAGTGACATCCTAATCTTTTATTGTGAGAATCCTAACCAGTTATGTTTTGCGATCCACAAAAAAAAAATATCTCACCCCCAAAAAGTCCATATTTTCTGTGTTTCAGCACTCCACAACTTCTGGGCTTAAATGTATTCTTTATAGAATTTTTGATGTCCGCTATGTTTAACCGGTAGGATATAGGATACGTCACACGAGGTTTTCTCTGGGAAGTTAATGGATTTTAAAACATTTTTCTGAAAGGGAAAGATTTTGTGACAAAGGTTACATTATGTGCTCAGAAGTAAAATGCATGCAGACGTTATCGTCTCGTTATCGTATCCTTAAAAGGACAAAATAGGAGTGGGGTATGTTGTCATACTAGCCAGTTTGATAAACCGTGGTCGAGCTACTCGTTAGCACGCTCAAAAGGTAGCTCCTGATGAGTCGGCGTGCCACCTGACAATGTAAATCGCCTGGAATGGTGAATATTTCAGGGGTCATACTAGCCGGTCGATCAAACTGGCATTTGGGCATAACATTTCTCACAGGAGAGTTTGCTTTAAATGCTTTTATGTGCTTAGCTTTTATGCGACTCACTATTTCTCATTTAATATCGATGTCTTCGGAGGCGACGTGTCGCATATAAACTCAATAACAAAAGTACGTTCTATAATTTCGTCCGCTATTTCAAATTTAGGTAGCCCTCCCCTTTGTTAAGAACTAGACATCATGCATTGCAGGTCCAATTAGAATCCTTAATGCCTGTCAAAAGAAGAGGTACTAAATGTGCAATTGGAGTATGAAATTAGCACGTAATTCTCCAATTTATATTTTTAAAGAAGAAGCGCATAACTGAGAAATCTGACCTACTCTGCTTTTCGGAAGTATAAAGCGGGTGCTAACATCACAGATGTATAATTTACGCAACTCTTCCTCAGTATTTTAAAATTCACCTTGTATCAATTGTGAGTTCTTCAAAACTTCGCAAGGATTTGCATATTCAAAATCTCAAATGGGAACCAATGATATAGTTGATAGAAGACTCTTTAACGCTATTTTTATTAAGAAATTGATATGCTAAAAAACCCCCTGTTTTTTTTTATTTTGACCCTTTTTATTTCATTTGTAGGTTTTTCTTTCCACTAAATCAAAAATGATATCGACTTTTTATTTTTTTTATTCGAGGGGTAGCCTAAAATTTGTCGTCCCGGCCCCGCGCAACCGCTCAGCTTGCCCTCCTTGGAGAGGGCGCTGACTCCAAGGAGTCACATATCACAAGATGATACGTAAATATTGGGCGGTTCAGGTATTCTTACAATTGCGGTTTGTGATTTTTCATTTTAATATTCGTAAAGTCGTTTTTCTTATAGTTTTGTCGTTAATGGTTGTATAGTTTAAAAAAAGAAAGGAAACTAATTACCACATTTTGATTTTAATGTTTCCAGGGACATAGCCTGGGGATCCATGGGTCCATGGGTTCCGAACCCGTCTCGTTATTTTATCGAGTGACCAATGCGATTATAGGCAGTGGTGTGGCTTTGAAATATGTACACTGAACCCGGTTTGCTCTTTTACGGTCGACCCCGCATCAAGTCTCAAGGTGAGCTAAATTTAATTTATTAGCAAATATTTTTGAATTATCAATCTCGTACCTGAGTGAGCTGAACTTGAGCTTTCTGTTACAGGGACTGAGAGTTGGCTAGAAAATATTGCCGAAGTAAATCGTATCCTAGGTGTATGGGGAAATCTGTTGTGAAAATTAGATTAAAAAATCAAAAGACTGATACGAAATGCATTCTCTTTTAGATTACGAGGAATTCTCAAATCTTATGGTTATTCTTGTTGCACCCCCCAGCAAGACTACGTCCCTAATGTTTAAACTAACGAAGCGATATTTTTAATCGGATCAAGGATGAAGTGGATAGAAGTTTAAGCTTTCGTGAGGGTTTTTCATGTAGCGACCATATTAACACTCTCCGAATTATTATTGAGCAATCAACCGAATGGAGACCCCCACTACACCTCATGTTTATTGATTTCGAGAAGTCGTTCAATAATGTTGATCGAGAGTATATCTGGAGAGCTCTTCGTAGGAGGGGCATTCCAGATAACATAATTTATATCATTAAGGAATCTTATCAGGGAACCCAATGTCATGTTTTGCACAAGGGTAAGTGTTCGGATCCTGCTGACGATATTTGTCTGCTATCAAATAAAAAGGAGGCTGTAGCTCAAATGGTCGATGCTCTGCAATGCGAAAGTCGTAATGCTGGGTTCAAGATAAACGCTGCCAAGACCAAGCTCTGAGCTCTGATCCAGGGGGACAAAGCGGAATTTATGTTTCGGGCCCGATGTGCAATCGCGTATGAACAAGCCTTGTTCATACGCGATTGCAGCCTTCTTCACTTTGACTCCCTTCCGGCAAAATAACAACATTTCCAGACGCACCAAAATCCGAATTTTCAATGTAATTGTAAAATCGGGGCTTCTTTACGGCTGTTCAACTTGGAAGATGACCAATAAGATAACAGCTCAGCTACAAACTTTCGTAAACCATAGTGTCTACGGCGCATGCTACAAATCCGCTGGCCGCAGATTATTTCGAATAATGATCTCGTTCGTATCACAGGTCTGGATTGCATAGGCACTTCTGTCAAAAGGCGAAACTGGCAATGGAAAGGCAATCCGATCTTTTGATCCTCTTCGAAAAGGCCCAAAAAAATATTGCAAAGCACGCCCTAGATTGGAACACATAAGGAGCCAATGCAAGACGCCGTGTCGGACGACCAAGAAACACGTGGAGAAGATCGGTAAATAGCGAGGCTGCTTTATTAATCAAACAGTGGTCAGACCTAAAGACAGCACAGAACAGAACGAGGTGCACTCACAAGGGGTTAACAGGAACCAGAGAACAGAGCAGATCCATATGTCAACGTCACTTCTAGTTTGTTTAATTCAAATTGGTGGCAGAAATATAATAAGGAGGTTTTATGGGTTTGCAAAATCGTATGCGATTGCTAAATAAAATGCGAAATTGAGAACGCTAAGGATATCGTTACAAATTCAATATATTAAGTTCGATAACAACATTAATTAATCAAATTGTACAGATTTGTGGGAAATCACGAGATATACAGAGATAAGCAAAAACGCGTCTGAGTTGTTCGCGAGCCGACAAGACAAGAAGGAGGAAGTAGTTGAAGTGTCATTATGACAATTGTTATACAAAGTATTGCCAAATATATAATTTTAATTCAGAAAGTGTCATACTCAACACTCCCTCTCACTTTCTCAAATTGAAATTATTCATAGTTTCAATTTTAACAAAAGCTTGAACCAAATATTGAAATTTATCTTTAGGTAGTGGTTTGGTGAATATGTCAGCCAGCTGCTTCTTCGTCTCGATGTAGCAAACTTCCACTTCCCCTTGTTGTTGCATGTCACAAGTGAAGAAGTACTGTATGTCGATGTGCTTAGTGCGCTTCGCTGATTCAGGACTCCTTACTAGAGTAATCGCCCTTTGATTGTCTGAGAACAAATAGGTTGGTGTCGACAATCACGCAGTAGTCCTCGCAGTACTTTCGCGGCTTTTGCTGCAGCACAAAGAGCAACAAATTCGGCTTCCGTGGTTGAAGTTGCCGTGACGCTTTGCTTGCGTGAGCTCCAAGAAACTGGACCACCGTTTAGAAATGCAGCCCATCCTGTGATGCTCCGTCGAGTATCAAGATCGCCACCCCAGTCAGCGTCTGCATACATAGTGAACTGTAAAGATTCAGAATTGAAGTTAAAGTGTATTCCATGATCTATACTTCCTTTCAAATATTTTAGAATTCTCTTCACGCCTTGCCAATGTGCATCCGATGGATTTTCTAAATATCTGCTCAGGACTCCAACAATATAGGCGTGCAAACCATCAGGTACATAAGGGATCCGATTGCCTCACGGTATGGGAAGTTTCTGTCCGCGACAGAATCGTTTTTCATAAAGTACTTTCCAACCTCCGCTGGCGTGGAAACAGTATAACAATCTAGGTGCTTGAACCGGGCCAGTATTTTTTCAGCATAAACTTGTAGAAACAGTTTTAAAGTGTTTTTCTCCTTATCCACTTTGATCTGCAGTCCAACGAAAAATTCTGCATTTCGATGAGTTATTTCAAATTCGATATGTAAACTTCGAAGTAATTTGTTGATTATACTGGACTTGTTACCGCATATTACCCCGTCATCGACATAAAGCAGCAGATATATGATGTCCTCGTCAACTTCATGGTACACATAAGTCCGACCATGACTGCTTAAATCCGAATTCAGTGAGAAATGTTACTATGCGCTTATTCCACTGCCGAGAAGCTTGCTTCAAATCATACAAGCTTTTCTGAAGTAGGCAAACACGATCATCCTGCCGAAATCCTGCTCCATGTAGATGCTTTCTTCCAGATTTCCATGAAGGAAAGCCGTTTTGATATCAAATTTAATAAGATTAAAGCCTCGTGCTGCGGAAATGGCCAATACCGTCCGAACAGATTCATATTTCACAACTGGTGCGTAAATCTCATCGTAGTCAACGCCATGTTTTTGGGAACATCCCCTCACTACTAAACCCGCTTTATACTTGTCGATATCTCCAATAGTTTTAAATTTCTTTTTAAAGATCCAGCGATTTGATATAACGTTCATGCTCTTCGTTCGTGGAACTAGTTTCCATGTGTCGTTCTTACGAAGGGATTCTAGTTCGTCATTAATCGCGTCAGCCCATTTTCCACTATCATCACTAGTCATGGCTTCTTCTAGCGTTGATGGTTCGATACAGACAATACATAATTGTGCTTCTTCAACGCCTTTTTGTAGTTTGCGGCACATCTCAAATTGTAAGGAAGGACTACGTGGTACATTTTCCAGGGAATCTGTAATTTTAGGTGGAATTACCTCATCATCCGGATCGTTGGCTGCTGATTTATCAATGACCTCGTGCACAGTGCTAGGTTTCTCGTTGAATATCACGTCGCGCCGGATTAACACTTTCCTATTCGTCGGATTGTAGACCCTGTAAGCCTTATTGCCCTCACTGTAGCCGACCATAACTCCTTTGATTGAGTTCTTGTCCCATTTGGTACGTTGCTCTTTCGGGATGTGAATGAAAACTTCGCTGCCAAATGCTCGAAAATGTTTGACCGATGGTTTTTCGCCAAACCATTTTTCGTACGGTGTAGACCCACCAATCACGTTCGATGCCGTCCTGTTTTTAACATGAACCACCGTATGAGTCGCTTCAGCCCACAGATATAATGGCAGCTGCCTGAAATGAAGCATTGCCTTTGCGCTTTCAACGATCGTCCTGTTTTGCCGTTCTATAAAACCATTCTGCTCCGGTGCTGTGGGTGTCGTGACTTCGTGCTTAATACTGTTTGCAAGTAGTAAACGATTGACTTCTTCGTTGCAGAACTCGAGTCCTCCATCTGAATAAATACGATTGACGTTATGTCCATCCGCTTTAACGTCTGCCAAAAACTGCATAAGCTTTCCCAAAACGTCTGTTTTGTTCTTCAGAAAATAAACAAAGCAATATCGTGAATAATCGTCTTTCATCAATAGAAAATAATTGGAGCCTCCGATTGACGGACTGCTCATTTTACCACACAGGTCCATGTGAAATGTTTCACCAGGTGTACTGGCCCGCTTGGCTCCTTTCTTTGGAAACGCTGTTCTGTGTTGCTTGCCGTAGGCACAGCCTTCACAAAATGGCTGATTTGTTGACAAATTCGTGATATCCAAGTCATTCACGACTTTGTGTAGACACATTTCTCGGAGAGTTCTAAAGTTCACGTGGCCAAGTCGCTCGTGCAATAGCATTGTTGATTCTGTTGTCACAGCACAAATCGATGATGTTGATGAGGTTCTCAAATCCATCCGATATAATCGATTTTCATTTCTAGCTTCAGTAATGACGGTTCTGCCATTCATGAAATAAACTCGATCACCACCTTGTTCAAAAATTACTTTTATACCTCATTCTGTTGCGCTTGAAATAGATATGCAATTTTTATCGAGTTCTGGCACTAACAACACATTTTTAAGTAAAAGTGAAATGTTTGACTTGCCTTGTAATTAGATGTCACCTTTGCCATGGACTGTCAATCTTCGACCATCACCTACTTTCACGTGTGTATTTTCGGATTTTCGATAATTGATAAATAACTCCCTCTGTAACGACATATGATCGGTGGCGCCGGAGTCTGCATAGAAAACGTTGTCAAATGTATTGCAACTTTGCGAAATGTTTACATGGAACAAATATGCGCCGTCCGCTGCTTGACTTTTGTTACGATGCGCTTCCTTCTGAAGAGACAATGATTGCGATTCACCCTTGCTGACTGCGGAATTATGTTGAGCCTTTTGACGTTTTCGGCATTCTCTCGCCCAATGACCTGGTTTATTGCAATAGTTGCATTTGCCACTTCATTTTTGATTTGATGCATTGTTGTTATAGTTGACGTCTCCATCTCTACCTTTTCCAGCCTGATTACCTGAATGCCTGCTGTTGTTGTTAAGTTTGCCTCTAGACTGCCTTGCTGCGTAGACTGAATTATTGGTTTTATTTTCTCCATTACCGCGAGAATTCATAATGTTTTCCTCATTCACAAGATGTTCCGTCAGGCGTTCAATGTTTTGAAGATCCCGTGGTACTGCATACCATGTTGTACGTACACGATCGAACTTTATCGGCAAACTACTCAAAATTTTGGCTAATATCATGGGCTCTTTCTGCTCCAAATCCAGATCTTTCAGCTTCTGTGCAATTGATGTGACGTTAGCAACAAAATCCACGACTTGTTCGTCGTCCGCGATTTTAGCACTGATGAATTTTTCCAGCAGAACTTGTGCAGACTGGTCACTTTTCTCGTGACCTGGACCTGGACCACATTTGCGCCGCAGTTGAGCACTCCGTGAGATATTTAAGCTGCTCAAGTTCTATACCCCTCATTATGAACGCCTGTGCCTCCACGTCTTTGTTGTCCCATTGTGTGCTATTCTGCTATGTCCGTGGCTCCGTCCCCAAGATATATGGTTTCAATTTGTTTTCGGCCATGTAGATCTCCATTTGGCGTCGTCAAAGCTGATAGTTTTGCCCATTGAAACGATGTATGTTGTAAACTCTTGATTCACTCATGCTTACTGTTTGAAGCTCAGCAGGAATCTCGGAGTCGTGGTCAGTTAAAACACTATCGATTATGTTTTCCACAATATCCTCGACAATCGCAGAATCGACAGGAATTGATTCGTCGAAACTGATATTTTAACCTTCCATATATTAATACGATATTTGCTTAGATCAAAATGCGCGCGCGACACGTAGCTACTGGGCCCATAACCTTTTATGGGTTTGCAAAATCGTATGCGATTGATAAATGAAATGCGAAATTGAGAACGCTAAGGATATCGTTACAAATTCAATATATTAAGTTCGATAACAACATTAATTAATCAAATTGTACAGATCTGTGGGAAATCACGAGATATACAGAGATTAGCAAAACGCGTCTGAGTTGTTCGCGAGCCGACAAGACAAGAAGGAGGAAGTAGTTGAAGTGTCATTATGACAATTGTTATACAAAGTATTGCCAAATATATAATTTTAATTCAGAAAGTGTCATACTCAACAGGAGGCGTTTCAGTATATCTCCAGAGCTTGATGTGACTTATCGACTGAATTAGCTACCCCGCTAAAATAAGACGGTTAGGTCAGCTGATTACTGCACGATTAACTACACACAACAATCTACAGTTGAACTATTGAGATGATGTGCAGCAGCACGGACTTTGTCGGACAACAAAAGTTCTTTGAGCGCCACTCGATTCAATCATAAGCCAATCCCTGAACCTTTGCGCCAACTTCTCTGGCTTTGGGCATGATAAATTTAAGCAAAGGCGTTTGCGGTTTTTCGATAAAGTCATTAGGGGTCGACCACGAGGAGGACAATGGAGGTGGAGGTGTCCAACCTTTTCGAGTCTCGGGGCCACACTGGCTGAATATAACTGACTCAGGGATGCATGAAAAAATTAGCCTGAAGTGAAGAAAATGTATCTTTAAAAACTTTGTAGGAACTTTTCCATACAAGGGCTCTCACTGAATTCTAAAAGCAAACAAAAAAGAAGTACAGCGTTAAAGTAAAACGGAACAGCTGTGAAAGCGATCGCGAAATGGAGCCACCAAAACGATGTTTAAATGCGAAGAAATGACGCCAAAAGGCTATCCATCCAATGTAAGCGAAAACTCGTTTTTCGAAGGATACATCTATAGACTCGCAAGAGCCCTCTTTTTCCATTTAGAATCAGGCTGACAAGAACCTTCATTCGAGCCGTACATGTCATTCATTTTTTTTAGCTGGACGTTCGAAATACTGTTGTGCTCATACATATTGGTTTCAAAATTTGTTTTCCTTATTTGATCTAAGACCCTTCATGAAGTTTTCTTACATAACGCGACAGCTCGTCGTTCAATAGCTTATGTCAATCTGGCGGGTACCAACCAGAAATGAGTTTTCTAGTCAATTGTATGAAAGTTTTAAGAATCAAAAATATTTTCCAACATAATTTCTTCAAATTATTCTTCTTTCCTGTGAAAAAGATGTGACAGTGACAACCGACTAACGCCTGCCGTCCATTACCTGCTTCGAGCGGCGCGGCGCTCCCGCGTTTAAAGCTTTTCCGAATTTGAATGGCGTAACCAAGCAAAATATGGCGTAACTATGCAAAATAAACAAAAATTCCATTCAATACAATGGAAAAGCTTTCTGAATATTGTGTGTGGTTATACCTTTTACTAGTAAAAGCTTTTTTTCGCACATTTTGTGAAAGCTTTGCCGCTGGAGCGCCGCGCCGCTCAAGTTTACGCTTCCAGTGGACGAGAGCCCTAAGTCTGCTGAAATGCAGCATAAAAAACGAACGTTCTGGACGGAGCCCCTAACAAAGCCTAAGTTGAAGTTCAGACGATGTAAACTTTTGCGACGGATAATTCTGTCTTCGGTGTAATTTTGCATAGCTTTGTATTTGTTTTTTTGGAACGGTGGTGGACCAACGCGTTAACGATGCATTTACCAAATTACCTTAATGCGGTCGTATAATACAGACACATTCGTAATTAGAACTTACCTGAAAAGAGAAGAAAAATTTATTTCAAACTTGATTAAGAAAAAGAATTAGATAATTTTAAACAGAAGGTAATTTCTTTACATGCTAAAATAGTCCATAGTTTAAGGTGACCCGATTCCTGAAGGCCCAATGATATACACATACTTGCGGAATTCGGCTTTCAGGCAAAATCCTCAGCCAGACTACCATGGTACGGTAATTTCATTACTTACGCTTAATAGATGGTTTTTAGGTTTAGGTTTTAGGTTTCCAGACGAAAGTGAAAATCTACGTATGTCTGTGCAGCTGTTCGAAATCGTTGCATCAAGTAGTTGATCCCGGCTTTCGATTGCGCCATCGCTCTGCTTCCGCTGATCGCCTCATCGTACATAGCTCTGCGTCCGATGATGAAAGCCTATTCGAAGTCGAACTATGCCCTTGATGATTTGCCAACTGGAAATCCGTGAATCACTGCTAGCCTGGAAATGAAGAGCACACAAAGTATCATCGTCATTATTTGGAATAAAATTTTACTTATCTGAGCGATCCCGTCCCGTCGTCATCAAGCACAATAGTCGCCTGTCGTTGTCGTTGTACGACCTGTGGAATGGTCGCGCCCTTCGATTCAGCTACCAATCTGAAATTGAATTCATTATATTAACGATAATTGAAATTTAAAATAATTTATTAATACTTACCAAAACAAACAAACGGCGTAACGTCAAAGTATTGTCAAATTATTTCATTATATTATAATGTTGCAAACTTGGAATCGATATTGCAGTTTTTCGAATATAATGGTAAAATATAAAAGTAACGAATTATAGTAAATCTAACGAATCAAATGTAACGCATTCGAACAGAAATTTGTTATACCTTTCAAATTGTAAGTCACTCTTGTACTTGTCGTTGGAAAGGCCACATGGGCAGAAGTCGCAAAGCCCGCCAAAATTATTTGTAATTAATTTATTAAAATTAATAAAACTTTGAATTCCCGAAACACCCCGCTATTGTAATTGGCAATTGGTCCATGACCAGGAACTTGAAGGATTGGAATTGGAAGCTATCGTACAAATTTGGAAACACACTGCTTTCTATTCGACTATTTGATTTACGCTGGATTTTGGAAATTACAGGCTATCGTACATTTTTGGTCCGTCGAGCCGGATTTTCGGCACATGGTGAGTCCTCTTGTTTTTTCCTATTTCCTGCATGTGGTGAAATTTAGTGAAATTATATTTATATTTTTTCGGTTTCAATTCGGCGAGTGGTATCGTTTTTTAATATTGGTTGCTTTGCATACGCGAAAGTGGTTTAGTGGTGTTTCAGTTAAATTTACTACCATTTCATACTTTATTTCGTTAATTGTGGTCATTTCTATGACGGTATCCTTTGGTCCTTTATTTCGTTAAAATTTTACTTCGCGCTTTACGGGTTCAGTGAAATATTGGATTTCACATAACTGTGCATAAGTGCAATTTCGTTGAATTCACTCTATAAAGCTATCCTTTGAGTCCTTCAATTAATTAAATCTTGCTTCTTGCCTTAACGGTTTTTTGGTTCAGTGGTACAGTTGCAATTCGATACATATAACTGTGCGCGCACACGTGGGTACGTTTACAGTTATATTCACATAACTGTTTCCATAACTGTTTAAGGAAAGCAAATCAGTGCGAGCTATACGATTGGTGAATCATTTATAGTTATCTTTCTATTGCGGTATTATTCCGGAGGGAATTTTATTGATTTCGTTTGTGAAACCTTGATTTTACATTGTTAGCTATGGAAGGATTAGTGCAGTCACAAAGACTTTTATTAGGAGAGCTTGAGACATTGAAGGACAAATATGATACAAGGGAGAATAAGAGTCCCAGTTATAATAGGAACGTTTCTTCGAGTGTGGATGCTATCGTGAAGCAGTTTAATAATACCCACGCTAAAATATTAAGACTATTAACTGGTAATGGGGAGGAATTAGAACACCCCTATTTCAAGGAGTGTCTAAATAGTAAATTTCGTAATTTATGCATTGAGTTGCAATCGGAATTGGAGGAAACTTCTTTCCACTTAGATTTATCCCAACAGGAAAACTCCGTTGTAAGTGAGGTGGAGGTGAAACTTCCCCGAATCGAGTTGCCTGTTTTCACTGGCGACTATAGTGATTGGGTTTCTTTCAAGGACCTTTTTAGATCGCTGATCATTAATAAGGAAAGTTTGAGTAAGGTCGAAAAACTTCACTATTTGAAGTGTAGCTTAAAGGGTGAGGCCTCCCAATTGCTAAACGCCTATAAGATTACAGACAACAACTTTGATTTAGCCTGGAAAACATTAGTCGAAAGGTACGACAATACGTCCGCCATTATTAATTTCCAATTTAGGAAATTGGCTAAATTCGATACGGTTGCTGAGTCAGCGTTATGCATAAAGGCGTTGTTGGACACGACAATGGAGTCGGTCCAACTATTAGAAGGCATGTCCGTTAACAATTTGTTCCACGCTTTAGTCGTATTCCTAGCAGTACAAAGACTGCCTCCAGCTACTCGAACTCTGTGGGAACAGGAGCAAGCTTCGAAAAAGAAGGTGTTTCAACTGGACGACTTTAAGTGCTTTCTAAACACTCGGTTTAGAGCGCTGGAAGCTGCAACGTTCAAACCATCGGGTTCTACTGTGCGCAAAATACAGTCGCATCATGTTGAATCAAGGCCCGAGTGCTGTATTTGTAAACAGCCTCATAAACTTTGGGCGTGCCCCAAATTCGTAAGCAGCAACCAAACTCAGCGTTTCGATATAGTCAAAAGGAATAATTTGTGTATAAATTGTTTGTCGAGAGGGCACTCAGTATCAAAATGTAAGGGTAAAACTAAATGTTCTAAGTGTGCAAAATTACACCACACTATGCTCCACAAGGAAACGAGTGGTAATAATCAGGCTACGTCCTTAGCAACAACCCCTACAGCACCATTTGTTGCGAGTAACACGTCGCAAAATATTAGCAGTTTGAAGGAAGTGCTACTTCCTACCGCTACAATTAAGGTCATGGGACCAAATGGGAGCGTCACAATTTTGCGAGCTTTGATTGATCAGGGCTCACAAGCATCATTTATCACGGAAGATGCTGTTCAACGCTCAGGACTTTGGAGGAAATCATGTGATGCGCTTGTCACGGGTATCGGTGCTTCTAAATCGACGCGTTCAAGGGGAATCGTCACCACCAATATATTAACAGTCGACAATGAAATTTTGACATTTGATGCCTTTGTGTTGACAAAGGTTACAAATAATTTGCCGTGTCGATACTTGAGACCATTGGAGTATCCTGAATTGGCTGGGATACACCTAGCCGATTCAAGATATAATATTCCTGGTCGAATTGACATGTTGTTGGGAGCCGACATGTATGGGAAGTTGTTGTTGGAAGGTGCGAAATTACTTCTAGATGAAGTCTTACTTCAAGAATCTAAGCTCGGATGGTTGTTATCTGGCAATATCGGCCAAGGAAATGATTTAAGCTTTCATTCCTTCTTAGTAGAAAAAGCTGAAAACGATTCTATAAGCACAATGTTACGAAAGTTTTGGGAGCTCGAAGAGCCAGTAGTGGATAACCCTATTCGTGCGGAGGATCTTTTATGTGAAAATACCTTTAAAGATTCCTTCACCAGGGACGAATCAGGGAGGTTTACAGTTCGGCTTCCGTTTAAGGACGAAACAGCGAAAGACCAGTTGGGTTACTCACGTTGCTTCGCCGAAAAGGGAATGAAATCTTTAGAACGAAGATTTGATAAAGATCCGTCGTTACGGACCGAATATTCTAATTGTGTAACCGAATACATAGAGAAAGGTTATTTGAGTCCCGTAGACAGAATAGAGGAATTGACAACGAGTAATGGTCGGACTCGGTGTCAAGCCCTCTATCTGCCGCATCATCCTGTTTGCAAGGAGAGCTCGACTACGAAAACGAGGGTTGTGTTTGACGCTTCTCGAAAAACAACCTCGGGTGTCTCCTTAAATGATGTTCTGCTCACGGGATCAGTTTCAAATGATATGCTAGCAGTAGTCTTAAGATGGAGACTTTTTAAATTTGCTTTTGTCGCAGACATCGAGAAGATGTTTCTACAAATTAAAGTTCACCCTGAAGATAGAGATTTTCAACGAATTCTTTGGCGATCTCATCCTAAGGAGAATATTATGGATTACCGACTGAATAGAGTCACATTTGGGCTAACAAGCGCGCCATTCTTAGCTATTCGTTCATTGAGGCAATTGGCTCAAGATGGTGCGAACATGTACCCAAAGGCTGCTAACGTTGTATTAAACAACTTTTATGTGGACGATGTCCTCTCGGGAGGAAACACTCGCGAGGAGACTAAGGCCAAAATAGAGGAACTGATCCAGCTGATGAGTTCCGGAGGGTTCCATCTTCGAAAGTGGATATCTAATGACATTGCGTTATTGAGAGACATTCCAGCCGAAGATGTCGAAATCGAAAACGTCCTTGATTTACATTTTGACAAAGGACATAAATCTTTAGGTATAATGTGGCACCCCAAATCAGATCTCATTGCTTATCGCTACAATATGGGTGAGTCTCATGGTATGACAACCAAGAGAATGGTTTTGTCAGAGATCGCTCGGCTGTACGATCCATTGGGTTGGATTAGTCCAGTAATTATTAGGGCCAAGTGCCTAATGCAGAGTCTTTGGATGGATGGTGTCGATTGGGATCAACATTTGCCTTCTAATCTAGATCAACAGTGGAAAGATATCAAATCTCACATATCTTCTATAGAAAAGATTCGAATTCCTCGTTGTGTGTTAACAGCTAACTTTAGCGAGGTAATCATACATGGGTTCTGCGATGCGTCCGAACACGCATATGGCGCAGCCCTATACTGTGTGTCCAGGAGTTCGACAACTTCTGAGTCGCAGCTCATAATGGCTAAGACAAAGGTGGCACCTGTAAGGCCAGTCACTATTCCACGTCTAGAGCTCTGTGGAGCAGTCCTCTTAGCAAAAATATTGAGACAATTTTTGAACTCTGTAGATCCACATATCACTATTAGTCGTATACAATTATGGACAGACTCCAAAATCGTCTTATCGTGGCTTCGTGGTCACCCTAGTAGGTGGACGGTATTTATCTCAAATCGAGTATGCCAGATTTTGGAACTTGTCCCTAAATGTTCATGGAGACATGTACCCTCTCAATTAAACCCTGCTGATATAGCTTCTCGTGGGTTAAATCCAAATCAATTGTGCGAATCGCGCTTATGGTGGAAAGGTCCTGCATTTTTACTTTTTCCAAAAGAGCAATGGCCTGATAATCCGGAGGTTGAGCCTACGGAAGAAGAAGTGAACGCCAGACATCGACTCAGTTGTCATCATATCCTTACGAGTAAGTCGGAGTTGGATGTTCTTCTTTTTAAATTCTCTTCACTTAACCGCTTACTACGTGTTACTTCTTATTGTTACCGATTTTGTAATATCCTTTTAAAGCGCGTTTCGAAACCAAGTTTTTTAACAACAGCTGAGCTAAACCAATCATTGAACTTTTGGCTCAAATATATACAATTGGATACATTCACCGAAGAAATTTCGTTGCTGAAGGAAGGTAAACCAATTCACAGGGAGAGTAAGCTTATTAAGCTTAACCCTTTTTTAGATGGAAATGGGATTATTCGTGTTGGTGGTCGATTAGCCTACGCCAACATGAGTTTTAATGAGAAATTCCCGATAATTTTACCCAAGAACGGAAAATTAACAGAATTAATAATCTCTCAAATGCACCAAGCCACTTTACATGGTGAGGTACAACTAGTTTTGGCCGCAATAAGAAGAACGTATTGGATTTTAGACGCACGTAATGCAGTAAAAAAATGCATACATAATTGTATAACGTGTTTCCGACACAAGGCAAAAACATCGTATCAATTGATGGGTTCCTTACCATCTCCGAGAGTAAATATATCTAGGCCATTTACTCATGTCGGCATAGATTATTCTGGTCCAATCAACCTCAAGGATAGAAAGGGTAGAGGTGGGCGTATCTACAAGGGATACATCGCCATATTTGTATGCCTAGCTGTAAAGGCTATTCACATAGAAGTAGTAAATGACCTATCCACTGAATCGTTTCTAGCCGCTTTCCGACGTTTTGTATCGCGTCGTGGACTGTGTAGCGACGTATATTCGGATTGTGGCTCAAATTTTATAGGAGCTGACGCAGAACTTAAAAGAATTGTTAAGGCTAATAAAAACATATCAGAAGATGTTGCTCAACATGGGATTACTTGGCATTTTAATCCACCCGCTTCTCCACACTTCGGTGGTCTCTGGGAGGCGGGTG
Organism: Microchrysa polita; assembly: GCA_949715475.1. NCBI lineage: Eukaryota > Metazoa > Arthropoda > Insecta > Diptera > Stratiomyidae > Microchrysa > Microchrysa polita. The sequence continues at coordinate 63,173,914 of OX454421.1, read as the reverse complement.
TGAAATCAATGAAATTACACTTACGCAAAACACTTGGTGATGCCGTATTAACGTATGAAGAAATGTGCACTATGGTGACGCAAATTGAAGCTTGCCTAAACTCGAGACCTCTTTGTCCATTAAGTGACGATGCCACCGAAGCTTCCGCGTTAACTCCAGGACATTTTCTAATTGGAGACGCTCTACTAAATGTTCCGGAGCCAAATTTGTTAGATATGAAAGAAAATTATTTGAATCGGTGGCAACTTTCTCAAAGACTAGTCCAAATGTTTTGGACACGATGGTCCAAAGAGTATTTGTCTAGGCTTCAACAGCGTCCGAAGTGGTTGAATAGCGAGCATAATCCACAAATTGGTGACTTATGCTTATTAAAGGACGAAAGGTTACCCTCATTCAAATGGCCGTTGGCCAGGATTATAGAATTACATCCTGGCAAGGATAATCTTGTTCGCGTAGTGACACTAAAAAGAAATGGTAGTACGTTTAAAAGAAACATTACTAAGATCGCTTTATTACCACAAGCCAATTAACGTATATTACATTGCCAAATATATAAAAATATAAGTATAATTTCATTATTATTTCATCATATGATACCTTGTGTTGTTGTACCTTTAACTTTCCGTCTCTTCTTTCCTTCATGCAACCCATTCCAAATTAACCCGATTTATCCTTTCTCTCACCGAACGAGCGTACCACGAACAATGCGAAACGATGAAGCTTGTTCCTCAGGGATGATATCCCAGCGGGGGGAGTATGTTCGAAATCGTTGCATCAAGTAGTTGATCCCGGCTTTCGATTGCGCCATCGCTCTGCTTCCGCTGATCGCCTCATCGTACATAGCTCTGCGTCCGATGATGAAAGCCTATTCGAAGTCGAACTATGCCCTTGATGATTTGCCAACTGGAAATCCGTGAATCACTGCTAGCCTGGAAATGAAGAGCACACAAAGTATCATCGTCATTATTTGGAATAAAATTTTACTTATCTGAGCGATCCCGTCCCGTCGTCATCAAGCACAATAGTCGCCTGTCGTTGTCGTTGTACGACCTGTGGAATGGTCGCGCCCTTCGATTCAGCTACCAATCTGAAATTGAATTCATTATATTAACGATAATTGAAATTTAAAATAATTTATTAATACTTACCAAAACAAACAAACGGCGTAACGTCAAAGTATTGTCAAATTATTTCATTATATTATAATGTTGCAAACTTGGAATCGATATTGCAGTTTTTCGAATATAATGGTAAAATATAAAAGTAACGAATTATAGTAAATCTAACGAATCAAATGTAACGCATTCGAACAGAAATTTGTTATACCTTTCAAATTGTAAGTCACTCTTGTACTTGTCGTTGGAAAGGCCACATGGGCAGAAGTCGCAAAGCCCGCCAAAATTATTTGTAATTAATTTATTAAAATTAATAAAACTTTGAATTCCCGAAACACCCCGCTATTGTAATTGGCAATTGGTCCATGACCAGGAACTTGAAGGATTGGAATTGGAAGCTATCGTACAAATTTGGAAACACACTGCTTTCTATTCGACTATTTGATTTACGCTGGATTTTGGAAATTACAGGCTATCGTACACAGCATACTACAGATTTTTTCATCAACTCTCAACTTCCAAGTAAAAAATTTTAGAGAATGTTTCATATCTACTCAGATATGACTTTTTGGTATTATTTTTACAGTACCATCATACAGGGTGGATCAGCTTTAAAACGCATGTTTTTGAACTGCTGGTACGTGGCGACGAGAGGGGGTATTGACCTTGAATGAATGTTGGCAGACTGCCCATACAACACAGTTTCAGTCGCTATGGAGCGTTGGAGCGTAGAGCATCGTGTGTTCGTTGTCGAGCAGTACTTTAGAAACAATGATTCTGTACTCACAACGCAACGTCTTTCCCGTCCAAATTTTAGAGTTGGACGTCGAGGTACAGTGCCTAATCGAAATACTGTACTCCGATGGGTTGCAGCGTTTAGAAGTACTGGATCTGTGATGACAAAGAAACCAGCTGGTCTTCCCCGTTCAGTATGAACTCCGGAAAATGTAGACCGAGTGAGAACGGCAGTTGTTGCTAGTTCGAAGCGATCGGCTAGACGACAGGCTGTAGCGCTGGGTATATTACGTCGTTCGCTTCATGGAATCTTACATGATGATCTTAAGTTTCACCCGTACAAGATAATGATCGTGCAGCAGCTTAGTGAAGGGGATTTTGTGCAGCGCAAAGAGTTTTGTCGCGTAATAGACGAAATTTGTATCCAGCAATAAGGATGTATATTTCGAAACTGCATTAAAGAATCTATTACTTAACGCTTGTTTTTATTAATTTTATCGAACCGTTTCCCAGTCATTCAATAGTGAAAAACATGCGTTTCCTCTGCTCCACCCTGTACAACCCAGAAATCTTCTTCTGATTGCTGTTTATTCATTGCTCGCATTTATCCGAATTTTTAAACCTTTTCCGAATCAATTTCCCAGCATTATTTTGTATTACATAGTTACTTTCGTTCCGCATTATTATTTTTTACTTATTATGGGAAAACATGCCAGATATATCAATTAAATTATTAAGCTGGTGGCTTTTTAGGCACGGTTTCAATGTAGCTATGGAGTGGAGTCCGAGGAGAACCTCCAGAGCGATGGAAGGGTGCTTCTCCTGGTTGCGATATTTCTGGAGGAGAGTTCCATTCCTCCATGGTTACATTAGTGATGTCATGTCGATCCCCTGAGCTCTTAACGGATTTGAACTTCAAAAAGACTTGCAGAGGTAATCAGATGAAGTAGAGTGGCTGATTTAAATCGTTTTGTGATAGGAAAAATAAATAAAAATCGCATCTTTCGACGATGTCTGTCACGTTAGCACTACCACTTTTGAATTTCGATGAACGCTGTAGTGCATTAAATGTCGCGAATTTGCCGTGATTCAATGGCAAAATCAAAAAATTTGCCGCGCCCCTCCTTCCCCTTAAAACAACCCCTATCAAGTTAGCACTACCACCCTTGTAACGCCGAAACTAAGAATTTACATAAAACCAAAAGTGTCCCTGAATTTGCCGCAGGGGTCACTTATAACACCTGAACTTTAAAAAAATTTGCCGCGCCCCTCTACACCCCTAAAAACTAGCCCTAAATGGTTTTATAGTTATAGCGCAAAAACTCAAGTTTAAAGCATCGTCATCAAACAAACTGTAATTAGTTGGATCCTTTAGGTGTAACTTAACGTACTCACTCTTTCAAAAAATCTGCCGCGCCCCTCCTTCCCCTTAAAACAACCCCTGTCAAATTAGCACTACCACCCTTGTAAAGCCGAAACTAAGAATTTACATAAAACCAAAAGTGTCCCTGAATTTGCCGCAGGGGTCACTTATAACACCTGAACTTTAAAAAAATTTGCCGCGCCCCTCTACACCCCTAAAAACTACCCCTAAATGCTTTTATCGATATAGCGCAAAAAATCAAGTTTTAAGCATCGTCATCAAACAAACTGTAATTAGTTGGATCCTTTAGATGTACTCACCCCTTCAAAAAATTTGCCGCGCCCCTCCTTCCCCCTAAAACAACCCCTGTCAAGTTAGCTGACTGTCAGCTGGCTTGATTTTCAAGAATCACCCAAATGAATACTGAATGCTTCCAGTTTGTTGTCAAAAGAGCGGTTTAAGACTTTTTCACTTTTGAAAAGTTTTTCGCACCCCTCCTTTCTTAAAAACTAGCCCTGTCAATTGTTGCAGAAGTGGAAAAGAATATTTTCGCTTGTCAAAATATTTTTTGGCCATCTTCGAAGGCTATACTCGTAAGTACCTATCGAATGCAGGATTATGACATTAAGGAGGTCATCATTCGAAACAATCTCCGGCCAGCGGATATGTAGGACGCGCCGTAGACACTGGTTTACGAAAGTTTGCAGCCTAGTTGTTATCTCATTGGTCACCTTTCTTGTGCCATAAAGAAGCACAGATTTTACAATTGCGTTGTACATTCGGATTTTGGTGAGCCTCGAAATGTTGATATTTTGCAACAATGGAGTCCAAGTGAAGAAGGATGCCCTAGCCTTGTTGATACGCAATTGCATATCAACGTTCGCGGCGCCATCTGTCACAGTCACAGCTTCCGAAGTAGCAGAATTCGTCAACTGTTTCGATTGCCTGGCCCGAAACACAAATTCTGCTTTGTTCCTCTGGACCAAAGGTCAAGTATACTTGGGCTTAGCAGCGTTTATCTTGAGCCCAGCAGTTCGACTTTCGCAATCAGAGCATCTTTTGTTGTTCTAATGCTTCAGAAAATATTCAAATTTCCCCCGCTTTAATTAATTCAACCGAAACTCAATCTATGCCCGGAGCCTTAACGGCGTCCATACCATAGATTCCCCGCTTCTTCTGCCGATGACTTGCAGGCCTAAAGAGGTTGTTTAGGACCTCAAAAAAGTAAGGCTGCTGTTCTTCGGTAACAGCAGATATCCTTCTTTATATTTCACAGGATTGTCAGTAGTTAGCGATTTGCCAATTAGTGGCTGAATTGGCTTTAAGCCACGGTAAGCCGCATCATCTGTCTGCTTCGCTAAAGCGTTGATGTAAGTACTCTTGAATAAATATTGTTTCATGTTGCTTTTTAAAATATGTGTTTTTGCGCCATAAATTTTGTATGGGGCCATAAACGCACATAGGGGTAGTTTTTGAGGGTTGGAAGTACGCAGCAAATTTTTTGAAAGTGGAGATATCTTAACACCCTGCAGCATTCAAGTAGAAACAATATACTTCATGACGATTCTTAAACCTAGAATTATTACACAATATACTCTGCATGGAGTCAAAAACACACTCAGGGGTCATTTTTAAGGGTGTAAAGGGGCACGGCAAAGTTTTTGAGAGTGCACATATTTTAAGTTACCCTTGAAGTATTCAACTGAATAAATTTTGTTTTATGACGATACTTAAAACTTCAGTTTTTACTCCATAAACTCTTTATGGGGCCGACACTGCACTTAGGGGTAGTTTTTGAGGGTGGAGAGTGGCGCGGCAAATTTTTTGAGAGGGTAGATATCTTTCGTTATCCCTAAAGCATCCGACTAAATACATTTTGTTTTACGATGATACTCAAAACTTGAGTTCTTACACTATAAACCCTATATGAGACCATAAACGCATTTAGGGGTAGTTTTAAGAGTGTAGAGGGGAGCGGCAAATTTTTTTAAAGTTCAGGTGTTATAAGTGACCCTTGCGGCAAATTCAGGGACACATTTGGTTTTATGTAAATTCTTAGTTTCGGCGTTACAAGGGTGGTAGTGCTAACTTGACAGGGGTTGTTTTAAGGGGAAAGAGCGGCGCGGCAAATTTTTTGAAGGGGTGAGTATGTTAAGTTACACCTAAAGGATCCAACTAATTAAAACTTAAAACTTGAGTTTTTGCGCTATAACGATAAAAGCATTTAGGGGTAGTTTTTAGAGGGGCGCGGCAAATTTTTTTTTAAAGTTCGGGTGTTATAAGTGACCCCTGCGGCAAATTCAGGGACACTTTTGGTTTAATGTAAATTCTTAGTTTCGGCGTTACAAGGGTGGTAGTGCTAACTTGACAGGGGTTGTTTTAAGGGGAAGGAGGGGCGCGGCAAACATTTTAAGGGTGCAGATATCATGATTAGCCTGTATAGCATTTGACTGAATAAATTTTGTTTTATGACTATACGTATAACTTGAGTTTTTACGCCATAAACTTTGTATGGGGCTAAACCGGACTTAGGGGTAGTTTTTGAACATGTAGAGGGGTGCGGAAAACTTTGTGTAGATATTGTAAGTAAGCTCTTGAGCGTGCTTGTGCGTACAATCTGTTATATTGCGATGTCTTAAACTAGCGTTTTAAGGCTTCCTACGCTCTATGGGGCTTGAAAAACAGTTAGGGATTGTTTTAAGGGGAAGGAGGGGCGCGGCAAATTTTTTTATTTTGCCATTGAATCACGGGAAATTCGCGACATTTAATGCACTATAGCGTTCATCGATATCTAGAAGTGGTAGTGCTAACTTGACAGACATCTTTCGACGGCTGTAACTTTAGAACCTTGGTAGCTAGAGTCTTGAAATGTTCCCCAAATATGGACAGTGCAATACTCTACAAGTTTGCCAAATTTCAAAATTTCGCTCAAGAATTTCCAAGTTATGGACAATTTTCGATTAGAAAACACAAAAGTGCGAACTGTAACTTCCGAACGCGGAGAGGTAGGACCTTCAAACTTGAAGGAAATGTGTGCCAAGTAGATCTACAGGTATCCCAAATTTCAGAAATTTCGGTCTGTTTCCGAGTTATCGAAAATGAACGATTGGCAGACATAAAAGTGTTTTTATGTCTCTGAGGGCCGGATGTACAATCATGGTTTAACTCACCGTTTAGTTAACTGTAGTTTAATTTTAAACTCCGTTTAACTAATTTGGGAAAAATAAAGTACGCGATAATTGAAAATCCTGGCTAAGCAGCAATTTATTTTTTTTTAGTTTCCGTTAGCAGCTGGATATTTCAGGATAGTAACCATGAATATTTTTAATTTTAAAATAAAATTGGCCGAATGAAAATTCATGGTTTAATTGACTGTTGTCGGTTTAGCTAAACTCCGTTTAAGGAAATTTACAAACAGTTAAACGGTCGTTTAAACTGCAGTTTAACGTGAAAAATTAAACGGTCGTCGATGGCCGTTTAACTCATGGATTTTAGCCAAAGAAAAATAAACCAAAATAAGGACATCGGGTGGCAAAGAGCATGAATTTCTGAATTTTTGCTGGTGGTGGCCCTCTGATTTTGGGAAAAAAAATTCCGAGCGGTAGGGGGTCGGCAACATGGGGAAAAGAGAGAAAGGTGGTATTTTGTCAGTTTTGGGATTATTTCAATATCATTTAATTTTCTTTGCATTGATGCATTTTAAATAGTTCACACTTTTTCTTTGAAAGTTGTGGTCAGAGGTGTCTAACTTACTTTTTATACTATGTATTGGCTTGCGATGGGAGTCCAGATATTTGTCATGCTGGAGAAGATACCAATTATTTCATGTCTTTTTTGCTATGTGCTATGTGATCATCATGTAAAGGCCTGATTTAGGCATATATGAGTCAATTTTCGAAATCCCTCTCATTATCAAATCTCTTTGATTTGATTAATTTTAAATTATTGATATTTGTAAAAGTCGACTAATTAAAAACTTGACAGGATGCCCTAGGATCATTTTGCAATATGACACTTTGCGGCGATATAGTGAGTGATCATATTGATGATATGATTGATATTGATTTTTTATCTAACTGCATTACGGGACCTTATAACTCCATAATTGGCTGATGAGGTGGCTATCCGAAGTTGGGTTAGTTTTTTGAATAGAGACATAGAAAAAAAGGACCCGACAGCCGACATAAACCATCGCACTTGCTTTAGGTTTATCTGCTCAGTTGGTAGTAGCATAACAAAAATGGCAGCCAGTTTTTTATGCTGCTATATGCGATAATTAGAACAGAAGCTCTTCCTTATAATTAAATTTACCAAAACTTATCGAAAATCTTAACGCTTGTTGATGCGTTTGATGTAGACATATTCAGATTAGCAAGGTTAGATTTTGCTGAACTACGGAGATGAGGGCTTGTTCGGCAGGAAAACTGGATTCCAAATTCGATCTATGAGCTTTATCGAACGTTTAACTTCAGCCATAAAAAACCCTTACATAAAATTTTTTGCAAATTTTGGCTGTACAGGCGCGTATCACCGTATATTGGACTAGCCTGAGCTTGGAAGGTCGCCAATGTATTTGCTACCAAAACAAATTGGGACAGTGAAAAATACTCCTTGTATGAACAAGAAGCGAGTTAATTGTTCTCGAATCAGGTCATAATTATAAAAATAATATTTACTTAAAAAAAAACTTTTTCATACTGCTATTTGTTTAGTTTCAACTTTTTATTTATATCCGAAGCAGAAAATATTTGTATTTTGCTTTGCCTATTAATTTATATTGTTTCGTATACAAGTTTCCATGGAAATATTGGTTGTTTACGATTGAGCGACCTGATTGTTCAACCAATCAGGAATTACCTCGCTCACCGAAATCGTTAAACTGCGTTTAATTTGTGTATGCTGACTGCTGATTGGTTAAACAATTTTAAACTGCAGTTAACTTCCATGGTAACATTGATTGTTTACGATTGAGCGAGTTCTATTTTGCAAATTTCAACGATTACTGCTATTTAACTCATGAAATAATAAAAAAGAAGGAAGCGCACATGAACTTCTGAAATTGTAACCACGGATCGCTGGAAGTATTCTCTGTGAAAAGATTTGAATTTCACAAAAGTCGATTACTTTTAATTCTTTTAATTTGCGTGACACAGACTCAAAATTTTCATAAGTGATTTTTATGCTGTCCGAAATGTCCTCACCTGAACACCGCGTAATCATTATTTCGTGATTTTTGGTGTAGCTGACAGACAGTTTACGCTACAGTAGAACTTACCATAGACGAACACCGCATTGGAGGATGGAATATGAAAAATCTAGAATATAATCAGTAGACGAGAGGACTCGATTGGGCGATGTTCGTCTGCGACGTTTTTTACTGGTCAAGTTTTAAATATTTGAAGCTACCAAGTTATATAAGAACAGAAGGAAAAGAAAGGTGGAGCTGGAATTGAAACCGCACCCAAAAAGCAAAGTTACAAAAATGATGTATAGCAGCAGACCGAATCGGAACACAAGTTATATATGGAAGCCCGAAAGAAATCTAAATTTTGTCCCGCCAGAAATTAGTTTTGGTTTGGTTTTTTTTCGAGTTATGATATGACTATTGCATTTTCTGCAATTGGCCTTAAAATGCTTTCTTTGCAATATAATTCTTCAACATTAAAATTTAAAAGTAAATTTTTTTGCCAGCTCGTTTAGTGAGAAAAATATTGCATTCGTTTCTGGCGATGGGAGTGTCAAGACTTTAAACTTCATTTTCTTTGCATGATATGTAAGAAAAATTTGGTAAAAATAAAAGTTTGTGTTCGTTTAGGCTAGTTCGACTGTATTCGTACACATGTTTCCATAGAAACCTTGGTTGTTTACAATTGAGAGAAATTTAGTTAAACGACTGTTTTTTTAATAATAAGGGATTCACATTGTTGAAAAATGTTTATTAAAATCTAAATTTAATTAACAGTTGTCCCATATTGTAATGCAACTTTAATAATTGAAGTGTACTCTATAATACATTCCGAATTTAGTGACATAGGACTCAAAACCATCTACTACGGTTTTGACTGATTTAACTTATGCCAAATCAGATTTGATATTAGTGTGAACCAGCTATAAGGATAATTCGTAGTTTAAACAGCGGTTTAACTTTTTGCACACATTTTTTAAACGTCGACGGTTTAACTGACAACCATTAGTTAAATCATGATTGTACATCCGGCCCTAAATAATGTCGATCGTCCATGGGTCAAACTTTGCACCTAAAATTGCAACTTCTGAACCTTGCGATATCTACAGAGCCGTGAAATGTTCACCAAATGTGGCCAGTACTGTGCTATACAAATTTTGTAAATTTCAAAATTGTTCACTCACGAATTTCCAAGTTATTCAATTAGAAAACCCAAAATTGCAATTTCGGCAGCCGTAACTCCCGGACAATGTAATTTGGAGGTGATGTGAGCGCCAAGTAGCTCTGCGAGTATTCCAAATTTCAGAATGTTTGCGAAGGGTTCGAAATGAACTTATTATGTAGTGAATTGCGTTGCATTGAGTTGCATGGGGAATGCTGTACATTTCCCAATGCTAATTGACAGGTCAAAATGCTGTACTGTACAGCAAAACGATGTACTGACCAGACGTACATAGTTTCATCAAGTGGTTGAGCGAGCTCCCAGTGAACCGCGAGGACGCATAGGGGGTACGTGGCAATGGCAAAGCAGGAAAGGTTTCGGGGTCCGTATAGAAGCACCCGGGGAGTCAACAAATGCCCCGTTGAAAAAACATTTAGTGCGACCACACATAAATGTACCACTAGATGTAAGGAACATCTCCTTTGCCAGCCAATATAAAATCATTATTTCCGAATTCATTTTATTATCTAAATCCAATGATCCAGTTCCAGTCTTTGGTGCTTCTGTCCTTTGCCTGCGGGTTTTCATTTATCTGTGCTAGCTGTTAAGTACACTTGACTACACCCAGACATCCCATGTCTGCCAATTTGCTTCTTGGCGAGCAAAACTGCATATTCCGTCAAAAATCCACAGTATTTTCCATAGATGTTGTTTTCGATCATCAGCCCGAAAAATATCTGCCAATGTCACGTTGGAAATAAAATAACAGCCGCCCGTCTCACTCCACGGAAATTTCGAAAACGACAATCGGAATCGGAAACACATATCCGCTCATATCTGAATTTTGTCCTTTCTTATCGCAATAATAATATTCATGCCGTCGCGTCGGTCGTAGTCGTCGTCATTGTCGACTCTCGGCTATAGTAGGTCCTTTGCGAGCGCACATGAAGCCCCACGGCACATTCAATGTCAATATCGGTCGGAGTGATGTAATGGAGTGATGGGGTTGGGGCGGTCGTTTGTTATTATTTATATGTGTATACCAGTACATATAGCGCTATGCTAGGTCTATATAGAAATGTCGCGTATCTCCATCTCGAAAACAAGGACGGTTGACCGCATATCCTCGCCGTACTCGTATATAAACTTTGACACCTCAAGCACAGCGGTACGAACAAATTTCGTATGTATGAGTATATTCACATGGTGACGCCTAAAAATAGGGTAGTTCACAGCTGAAGTACACTCTTGGGGCTCATACTGGCGTCTTCCCGACATAGATTGCGTGCTCCGCGTATGTTAACAAGTTGCACAAATTGCGGCGGAAATAATAAATTAGTCGATAGTAATCAATAGATGTAGAAATTTTGATTTCGTCACCTCTCATTACCATCATCCTTCTGATATTATAATAAGGATATCGCCATCCTCTCAAATCGTCTCGCGCCTACCGCCCTGATTTCGGCTTGTCATGTAACACCTGTATTCCGCGTCATTCGCGGGAATTCACTTTGAAACCCGACATTTGCTTTTATTGAAATTGTCATGGAATTATGTGTGTAATGTATTGTGTTTGTGTAGCTTAAGTCCAACGAACTTTTTTTGGTCTTGTGACGTGGGCGGGTATGACATTGTGATGAAGTCTGAAGGGAATGCTCTGAATGGAATTTTCCTTTATTTCCGTATTTCCTGATTGTCATGACAGTTCATCGTTTCTCTCCCTCGGTGTCCATTTTTAAACAACCACAGAAAGTACGAAAAAGAAAAAAGAAATGTATAAAAATATTCATAAGCTTATTAATGGATTTGCTTTCCTCGCCCGAGCGCCGTAGTACCTACTCTACTCTCTGAAGATGGGAGCGATTTTGCCTTATTGCGGTCCGTGTCGAAGCGAAAAAGGAAAATGGATAATTGAATTTAAACGCTACCATTTCGGCTGAGTAGGCTAAGGTGAATTAATCATTTTTCATGGACAGAAATTTTGGGTTTTTATATTTGAACATTTTTTTTCTCTCGTTCTGTCGTGGTCATGAACACAGGAGAAGGATCGCAGGGATTCAAGGTGATATTGATTTCTAATTAACTTTTAAGTGTCAACTGAAATAGGGAGTACATTTTTTGTGAATCGACCTAATTGTGTTGGGTGACCTTTTTGGGGTCGAAGGCGCGTATTGTTCGCTAAGTGACAAATAAATTGTGCTGGAGTGCCATTATTTAATTTTTTATTTAGTGAATGAAGGAACATGATACATGATAGGGACGCTACGTAGGCAAAATGTATTTTTCATTGTGACATTGGTAACAAAACTCTCTCGATTCATTAGAATTACGGTGAGATATAGAGGGAAGATAATGTAGTATACAAAATAGGGAGTCTTGAAAAATTTGGATTAACTTTGAATAGGCGGGTTGTATTGTATTTCTATGAAAATAAAGAGAATGGCGAGCGAAAAGTGTTTAAAATGTCTAAAATACAACCCTATAGATTTCTAATAAGTCTGGAAGTTTAAACCCTTCATCATAATCCAGAACCGACATTCTGTAAGGCGATAGTTGACTGGCGATAGTCATTTTCGTCATTTTGGAATCATCTAAGGCGACAGTCGCCCAATGTATCTTATATGGCCGTCATTTTCAAGGCGACAGTCACTTTCATGAAAAATTCACCATAAGTTCAATACGAACTCTTGTTGAAACATCAATTGTGTACCAATAACACAATGTGACACGGCATAACCAATAATTAACGCTGAAACCTTTCTTCAAAAAGTAAATTCCATCTAAATTAACAAAGCGACAGTGCAAGGAAAATGATAGGTGTCGTCCTTTGGAATCATCATACGGTGACAGATGGTTTTTGTGCTCGCTGTGTGACAGAGACAGATATATGTATGTGCTTTTGCATTATAGATACTTTAGGGTCATCCGACACCATGCATTGCAAAGAGATTACGAATGTGCCTTTCATAAGCATTTTTACTAATGCATCAAATCATAAAGATTTGAAATTATTTCCATTTCTAGTTAGGAATTTTGAGCCTACGTCAGGGATTAGTATCAATATGCTTGAAGTAACAAGTTTGCAATGGGAAACAGCAGACATTACGTATTCAAATTTAACAAAGTCGCTTTAAAGGAAAAAGTCGTGGAATTTTGCGCTGAACACGCACATAGCAATTTTGTAGGTGTCAATCGTAAGGGCCAGAGCAACGTTTTTTCAAAACTGCACGCGGGATTTAAAAAAAATCATTGGTGTGGGATGCGCATAATGCAATTCAAAAGCCAGCATATTTATTGCCAGTTGATAACAGTTTAGTTGAAAACATCATTACAAAGATTTATTCTTTTTTCATATATTTAAACGGTGCACGTTGAAAGCTTGAAAGATTTTAGTGAAGAAGCTGAGGTCCAATATAGGAACATGCTAGGATACAGCAAAACAAGGTGGCTCGCACTTTTACCGGCTATAGAAAGAATTTTACAGATAAATGTGCTATTAACCCGGGAACACCAATGTGAGTCATTTTGACGCATATTCCACATATTTCCATTTTTCGTAGAAAGGGCGGTTGGCCCATTGGGTTCCGCTACCCATGTATTCTTTAAGAAATATGTTTTCTAATGAATGTCCGAGTAAGCAAACGTTTCCGATTTTAAAGTAAGCAGCTATTTGTGTTTTTCTGTGACGGGGTTAGTACTAAACGAACGTTTCTTGTGAGTCAAAATGACTCACGTTAGTAACAACCGTCTACATTCTCTAGTTGGCATATTTGGTTTCTTGGTTGTTTCTACAGTTTATTCTGATATAATGCACAAACTCTTAATATAGCTTGTATAAAATAAGTATTCCGAAGAATTCTGGCACAAGTTTAATACTCTTCCACTTTAAATACATCAATTTCCATAGTGAGTCAAAATGACTCATGGTTAGTAACAAGCACCTGGAATTAAGGTTAGTGTTCCCGGGTTAAAATCCTATTTTCTATCACAAGAAAAGTGCCATTCTGTTCTACACATTTTTTTACCGACTTAAACAAATTGGTCGAAGCTGGCCAAATTGAAAGGCAATATTTTATGGGACATGCTTGCAATTTCTACTAAAACATTATCTCGAAAAGTTACAGTTTTCAATACGATACAGTTCATATTTATATATTATTTATTATTTGATGAGGTCGGATACATATCCAATCAAATATCGAATAAATTGCACAAAAAATGGGAGGGGAATGGGAACTCAGGATGGACATTTTTCAAACAATGAAGCAAAAGGATATTCCATGCCATACAAGAATGTTTAGGCCATGGTCCAGTACATTCTTTGCCTTCCAGGTACTAACGCGCCAACAGGACGTCTATTTTCAATTATAAATTCGTACAGGACATCTTTAAAAAGCGAAACAGTGGCGGCTCCTCAGATGAGGCAACTGAGGCGGCGCCTCACCTTCATTTCCGTCGAGTTACAGTTTTTAATTTATCACAAAACATAATTCATCAAATATGTTAAAAAACCCTAAAGTTATCTTTAAACTCACTTACAAGTTCCTTTACACAATCGTAAAATCCCTAACATAGTTTTTGTACACCAATTCATACAAGTGAGGCGATCATTTTTCCGCCGCACAATCCCGAACAACAACTCAACGCGTATCAATACGTTCGCCCGATTCTCTGTGGGAGAATGTACGGAAAAAAAAACTACCACTGAGGCGAAACAAAAATCGCCTCAGCCACAGCCAGCGTGTGTATCTGAACTAGGGATGTCAAAAACCGGCCCATAACCCGGCTTTCGGTTTTTTCGGTTTTTTCGCAAAGCCGGTTAGACCGTCCGGTTTTAACCGGGCTCAAAGTACCGGTTTTCGGTTAACCGGTTTTTCATTGAATTGCCTAGAATTTTAGCAAAATAATGCATACACACTCGTTAAGCTGATGTTCGTATAGAAATATGACTGTGTAATGGAGCCCTAAAAGAGAAACATGTTGAACAAAAAAGATAATCAAATAAAACTGTCAGAAGTATTCATAATGTTTGAAAATTAGTTAACTGAGTTTTATTGCTAGACAATGTATATAGTGCAGTCAAAATATCCCATTTCAGGCCTCCAAATAGAAAAAAATAGAGTAAGGCTATTTTTTGTGGTTTTTGAATCAAAGAGCTCCCAGGAATCTAAAACTCATTTTACTAAAAAAAATTTTGATCGGAAAGGTCCCAAAAAGGGCAATAAAAGGATACTCTTTAATCCTTGGCCGCAGGTCAGCATGTGGGGTATCAAATCAAAGGGGACGTCGAGTACATTACATATCCGGTGTTTGTTTCCTGTTTCAAGGACCCTCAACGGAACAAATCGAGAATAAATCGAAAATTATTGTGTTTTCCGTGTATTTTTCCAAAGCCATAACTACGAGAATAATCCAAGTTGTCACTACGTTTCTCACTTTTCCGAATCTATGATAGGTTAAGATTCTACCATTAAATTTGCTAAGAAAAAAATTATCGGAAAGCTCTGAAAAAGGACATTAAAGGACACTAATTACAAACCTTGATTGAAAGTGAGCATGCGGGGTGTCATGTCAAAGAGGACGTCGAGTGCATTGCATAGCCGGTGTTTGTTTCCTGTTTCAAGGACACTAAATGGAAAAATTCGGGTTAAAACGAAAAATTACGGCTTTGGAAAGATACATATACGAGAAACATGAAAATTTTCCATTGGATGCCAATTTTCTCCTGTGAGGGTCCTTCAAACAAGTAATAAACGCCAGACATGGAATGTACTCGACGTCCTCTTTGATATGACACCCCGCATGCCCACGTTCGATCAAGGTTTGTAATTAGTGTCCTTTTTGAGAGCTTTCCGATCATTTTTTTCTTAGCAAATTTAATGGTAGAATCTTTAGCTATTATAGATTCGGAAAAATGAGAAACGTAGTGACAATTTGAATTATTCTCGTAATTAGGGCTTCGGAAAAATACACGGGAAACACAATAATTCTCCATTTAATCTCGATTTATTCCGTTGAGGGTCCTTGAAACATGGAACAAACACCGGATATGTAATGTACTTGACGTCCCCTTTGATTTGATACCCCACATGCCGACCCCCGGTCAAGGATTAAAGAGTATCCTTTTTTGTCCTTTTTGGGACCTTTCCGATTTAATTTAGATTTCTGGGACCACTGATTCAAAAACCACAAGAATAAACCTTACTCTATTTTTTTCTATTTGAAATGCTAATATGACTATGCACTATGATGTAGATGTTGAAGTCTTTGTGGACACGACGGATGTTGAAGTGGACGCGGATATCGATGTGGACGCGGACGTCGTAGCAACTGCCGATTCGTCTTCCTATAACAATGAACTCTAAACGCACTGATCTGATACACATGTACATTCACGACGCACAAAAGATACACGTGTGACACGCAACGTAAACAATATCTGCCTTGGAAAGGAAAAATGCAAGGATCACTAAGGAGAGTGTTCGGAAATACGAAATTTTTCATAGAAGACAAGCAATAAAATTACAGACTGACAAATCAAGAAAATATAAAAATTTTATGAATTTGGAAAGTTTTTTTTTCGGTTGTAACCGGATGGGCTAACAACCGTCCGGGTTAAAACCGGGAGGATGAAAAAACCGAAAAAAAAACGGTTAACCGTTTTGAAAGTACCGGTTTTCGGACTAACCGTCCGGTTTTTGACATCCCTAATCTGAACCGAAACAGTGCGACGATTTGTTCTCGCTTTGTTGTATGCTTTGCGCATTGAAATGTAGCTGTGCAAAATGAAGTTGAGATAAGAACTTACTGAGTATAGTTTCGGCATTCCATTGTAGGTATTTTGGTTAAAATAGAAAAAGGAAAATATTAGGTGATGTTGCTTGTTGCATATGATTTTAAGCCGGGAACACTAACCTTAATTTCAGGCGCTTGTTACTAACCATGAGTCATTTTGACTCACTATGGAAATTGCTGTATTTAAAGTGGAAGAGTATGAAAACTTGTGCCAGAATTCCTCGGATTACTTATTTTATACAAGCTATATTAAGAGTTTGTGCATTATATCCGAATAAACTATAGAAACAACAAGAAACTAAATATGCCAACTAAAGAATTTAGACAGTTGTTACTAACGTGAGTCATTTTGACTCACAAGAAACGTTCGTTTAGTACTAACCCCGTCACAGAAAAACACAAATAGCTGCTTACCATAAAATCGGAAACGTTTGCTTACTCGGACATTCATTAGAAAACATATTTCTTAAAGAATACATGGGTAGCGGAACCCAATGGGCCAACCGCCCTTTCTACGAAAAATGGAAATATGTGGAATATGCGTCAAAATGACTCACATTAGTGTTCCCGGGTTAAAAAGGGCAAAATCGATAGTTGTGTACATAGTTTTTGTCACTGTTCATTATTTCATTTTAATATTTTGACGCCCGAAAACAACTTTTAGCCCGAGGAAAGGGAAGGGTATCCAAATTTCGGCCGCGCCCGAAATTAGCCTCGTTTTTTTTTCGCCTCACCTATTTCCATAGGCAGGAGCCGCCACTGAAGCGAAACGCTTCGAGCTATAACCGAAATAAAGTTCAATATGGGAAATTGCGACGACTTCTACCGAGTACTTAATGACAATCCGGAACTTGTTAAAAAATGTCAATCCAATGAAAAGTATGAATTTAAAAATAAATAATTTCACTAAACGTTTTATTATACCTAATGCTACCAACTATACTGTTTTTAAAAGGATACTCCTTTTTTTTTTTTCCTATTCTGATCCTTTCAGAATTCTGTCCTTTTTTTGATACTTTATCCGACCTTTTTTTACAAAGAAAAAAAAAGTTCATTACTATTGAATTGAGATTATAATTTTAATCGAAACACCGACCTGCATCAAACGCACTCTAGCAATTGTCGCGAATGTTCTAACTACTTATGCAATGACTGTTCTAAAAAACGGATTGTCGGAAAGGAATTTTCTTTGCATTACAACGGATGCATCCAATCACGTAAATATTAAGTCCGATATTTTATTTCCACAATCGGAGTACGTGTGAAGATGTTGGAGCTTTGTTCATGAAAAGGTGAGATAGTACAGATCATTTCCGAATTGATAAAACGTACTGCCGAGTAAAACGGAATCGCCGAAAAAGTTGTTGGATTCTGTAGCGGCATGCTGTCCGATTATTTTCGGCTCACGTGACCGTGGTGGAAGCAACAATGTTTTTAATATTTTGAAACCATGGAAACTACGCACTGAAGTCGGCCTGTGACCGACTGCCAATGGACTTGAAATGCGTGGTCGTGAAAATTTACTCGCATTTTTACATAAACACAGTTCGTGTTGAAAGGTTGAAATCAATTAAATCTGCGATTCTGAAAATGCAGAATATTTCAAACTGCTGGGTTATGCCAAGACGCGTTTTTTGGCTATGGGACCTGCCATAGCCTCGATTTTAAGAATCTTCGAACTTCGAACATATTTTTTGATGTGTCCAAAAATAATCGAGGACTTTTTTCATTCGCCCTTTTCTAAACTTTGGCTGCTTTTCGTGAAAGACACTTAAATCCATGTCGACAGTCAAGATCAATACTCGTTTCGTGTGTTGACTTCTACAACTTCATTAAAACACAGCCAGAACTATTGCGAAAAATTTCCGGTCAGGCGAACACGATTTCAAGCACCCAGAATCGAGTCCGGGTGAAATGTCAATTGATATGTTCTCTAACGACGAGGCTGACTAAGGCGCGTCTAAGGTAACGATAAGTTGGACGAACATAGTCGTGAAACTTTTACAAACGATACATATTTCACATGTTGTCCAAGTCATCGCTACGGGCCCGATTTAGCTAAGTTAGCCAACTTGTAAAATTGTTACTTGTTTGCAAAAGTTGACTTCCAATATTGTCCACCTTATCGTTCATTGGAGACGTACCTCAATAAAATTTCATTATTTTCATTTATTTCGATTTGATTTTTACATTAATCGTATTATATTATACGCCAGTAAAACTTTACAAAAAAAAGGCCTAACCTCGGGTTTCAGAGTATTATTAACTATATAAATCCAAATTTGCAACCCTGTGCTAATTTTTTGGCGAGCTCTTTTTTTACATTTTCAACAACATTTTTTTTAAATAATTGTCTTGGATAAAAACTGTGTTTGCCATTATGAAAGTAGACAGAATTTCCAATCCAATGATATCCTAACCAATTTTCTAGGTCAAATATTGACGAAATTACAGGTTTTTAAGAATAGGGTATTTTTTACCAAAAAATTGCGAATTTCAAGTAAATGTCGTTTCGGCAAACAACATAAGCTTAAAATTCGCTTTTTTTTGTGGAAAATACACTATTTTTGAAAACCTGTATCTCCGTCAATATTTGACTTACAAAAGTGGTTAGGATATCATTGGATTGGGAATTGTCTACTTTCAAAATGCAGATCATCGTTTTTTTCTAAGATAATTTTTTTTTAAATATTGTTGGAAATGTAAAAAAAGAGCACAAAAATCGCTCTTTTTCGCTCGCCAAAAAAATAGCACAGGGTCACTAGGGTTACAAATCTGGATTTATATAGCCAGTAATACTCTATAACAGATAAGCGAAAGAACGGTAGTATTCCATTTATTCCGAGGATAATGTCGATTTTGACAGTTCGCGCACAGCATCAGTGGTTTCCGGAACAACAACTGATTTTGGAGGACTTTCACGAAATTCATATTAAGCTATTCGTTGCTATTTCTGGCTATTCATTGCTATTTAAGACTATAAGGCTATTCATTGCTATTTCAAGCTATTCATAGCTATTTTTAACTATTTTAAGCTACTCATTGCTATTTCAAACTATTCATAGCTATTTAAAACTATTTTAAGCTACTCATTGCTATTTCAAGCTATTCATAGCTATTTATAACTATTTTAAGCTACTCATTGCTATTTCAAGCTATTCATAGCTATTTTTAACTATTTTAAGCTACTCATTGCTATTTCAAACTATTCATAGCTATTTAAAACTATTTTAAGCCACTCATTGCTATTTCAAGCTATTCATAGCTATTTATAACTATTTTAAGCTACTCATTGCTATTTTAGGTGATGTTAATTTATTTATTTAATTTTCATTGCTATTTTAAGCTACTCATTGCTATTTAATACTATTCGTAGCTATTTTAAGCTATTTAATTCTATTTTAAGCTATTCCTTGCTATTTTAACCCATTTTGTACCGGTACCAGAAATAATTTTTTTATGACTATATCCTTGATATATATTATCTATAAACACACTCTGACGATTCCAAAGAAAATTTTTTTTTCCGATTTGTTGTTTTTGTGTTCTGGGGTGGTTCGAAAACGAACCGTTGGTAAGTAAGCGACATGGTATGTGTTACATGCAATAAGGAAAGTGTGGCGTGGGCTTACATGATAAAATACAGTTTTTATTAAATTTTATATTTATTTTGGGGTTTGAGGGTTTTTAGAACATTTTTCAAAAAAAAAAAACACTTATAAAATCAATATGTTTCAGTCCGTCTGTCCGTTTGTCCGTCTGTCCGTGCGTTCGACTGTTTACTAAATATCTCGCGAACCTCTCAATCGATCGACATGAAATTTGAAAGGTATGTGTAGAATGATCGCAGTCTTAGTTTCGAATACCTTAAAACTTGGCAGGACGAAGATAACAGGGTGTCCCCGAAGGGATGAAAAAGTTGACTTTTTTATTTATTTTTATCGTAGATAGGCGAGTGTGTACTCAAATCAAAGGGTACGACGAGTCAATTTCATATCATATTTCTTTTTTCCGGTTTCGAGTAACAGTAACGGAGTTATTGGTCGTTAAAGTTGAGTAACGTAGCAACATTTAGATACACCATGTACCAGCGGTTCGTTTTCGAACCACCCAAATATAGAAGCTCATAAACTAAAAACTTCTTGTGATTCTTATCAAATTATAATTTGAATAGAAAAATACATGCTTTTACTTATTGAATGGAATCATTTCAATAAATTTCATGGATTTTATATATACTTTTTTTAATTTTGAAAAATGGTCGAAAAAAGATGGTCACCCTATTTTCTAAAAATATAATATTATTAATAACATATATACCTGCAAATGACCTAAATCGATAGACGACAGTCTAACAGTGCTGATAACATCAAAATAAAGTTAAAAATATAAATTATTCAATATAAAAAAAATTATTGAAAATGGTGGTTCGAAAACGAACCACCAGTACAAAATGGGTTAAGCTATTCATATTTGACCGCTGATATTTTAATTTATTTATTTAATATTCATTGCTATTTTGGACTATTCATTGCTATTTTAAGCTATTCATTGCTATTTTATGCTACTTTTTGCTATTTTAAGCTACTCGTTGCTATTTTAACACTAGAAGGATCAGGAATTTTGTATACCTAATAGGGTCACAGCCGTCAATTTGACGGCAAAGTGTTTATAGCTGAATTGGTACTCCCAAAAATATAAAAATCAATCAAGGATTGGGAATTTTGCCTAATTTCAAAATGCAGATCATCCTTTTTTTCTAAGATAATTTTTTTATTAAATATTGTTGGAAATGTAAAAAAAGAGCACAAAAATCGCTCTTTTTCGCTCGCCAAAAAATTAGCACAGGGTCACCAGGGTTACAAATGTGGATTTATATAGCCAGTAATACTCTAAAACAGTTAAGCGAAAGAACGGTAGTATTCCATTTATTCCGAGGTTAATGTCAATTTTGACAGTTCGCGCACAGCATCAGTGGTTTCCGGAACAACAACTGATTTTGGACGACTTTCACGAAATTCATCTTAAGCTATTCGTTGCTATTTCAAGCTATTCATTGCTATTTAAAACTATAAGGCT
This sequence comes from Microchrysa polita, assembly GCA_949715475.1. NCBI lineage: Eukaryota > Metazoa > Arthropoda > Insecta > Diptera > Stratiomyidae > Microchrysa > Microchrysa polita. The sequence goes on along the minus strand of OX454421.1, from coordinate 63,152,480 downwards.
ATTCATTGCTATTTCAAGCTATTCATAGCTATTTATAACTATTTTAAGTTACTCATTGCTATTTTAGGTGATGTTAATTTAAGACTATAAGGCTATTCATTGCTATTTCAAGCTATTCATAGCTATTTATAACTATTTTAAGCTACTCTTTGCTATTTCAAACTATTCATAGCTATTTATAACTATTTTAAGCTACTCATTGCTATTTCAAGCTATTCATAGCTATTTATAACTATTTTAAGCTATTCATTGCTATTTTATGCTACTCTTTGCTATTTTAAGCTACTCGTTGCTATTTTAACACTAGAAGGGTCAGGAATTTTGTATACCTAATAGGGTCACAGCCGTCAATTTGACTGCAAGGTGTTTATAGCTGAATTGGTACTCCCAGAAATATAAAAATCAATCAAGGATTGGGAATTTTGTCTAATTTCAAAATGCAGATCATCGTTTTTTTTCTAAGATAATTGTTTTTTTTTAAATATTGTTGGAAATGTAAAAAAAGAGCACGAAAATCGCTCTTTTTCGCTCGCCAAAAAATTAGCACAGGGTCCCCAGGGTTGCAAATCTTATTTATATAGCCAGTAATACTCTAAAACAGATAAGCGAAAGAACGGTAGTATTCCATTTATTCCGAGGTTAATGTCGATTTTGACTGGCCTATTATATATGTATATCTATTTTATTCCTTACATGTATGTACTTTTTTATCCTTTTATCTGGAAGGGTCACATCCTTTAAATTCGGTAATACTAGTTGGTAGCATTAATTATACCCTATTAGTCTAGTACAGATAGCTCAAAACCCAAACATAAAAAAAAGGAATTTTTGATGCCAAATTGTTGAATACACTGCTCAATATAAGCAGTAAAAAGTGACACTAATTTGCGCCATGGGTTAAGGGGGGAGGGGGTGGCAAAGGGGTGAAAATTCAGTTTTTTGCAAATATCTGAAAAACTATGAGTCTGAGCTTAAAATGTCCTGAGGATAAAACAAACTACATAAAATTACCTTTGTAATGGTATGTAATACTCTAGACATTTTCTCAGAAAATTATACCCTAGACCCAAAAGTATTATAGTGAATTTACATTTTTTTAGTTTTACATTTCGCACTGTAACTCTTGATAGAATAGACCTACCGTTATAAAATCTTGTCCATATATTGATAACAATTTTTTTTGATTTGTACCAAAAATTGGAGTGCTCCGACCATTGACGCCCCCCTCACTCCTCCTAACATTTTTCAAAAAGGCATGCCGATAGCTTCTTTTCAAATCGAGCCAGGCAGATAAAATTTGTTGGGGTGCCTAGTCTAACCTCCATTATGCTACCCACCGAAACTTATTAACATCCGATCAAAACTAAGGGTACCCCCCATACAAAGTGAACGAAAATTCTAACAAATTTCACATTTTTCACTTCTAAATTCTACGTAAAATTGAAAAATAAGCAAGAAGCTGAATTTTCACCCTTTTGACACCCCCTCTCCCCTTAACCCATGGCGCAAATTTGTGTAGCTTTTTACTGCGTATATTAGGCAGTGTATTAAACAATTTGGCTTCAAAAATTTCTTTTTTTTTATGTTTAGGTTTGGGGCTATTTTGAACCAATTGTACTGGACTATATACCCATAAGATGGTTTTTGTTACGCCAATATTATGTAACACCTTAAAGGAGCCACGCACCGGAGATATGGCAAAGTATATATATAAATAATCAGGGTCGGTCCCTGAATCGAATAAGTCATGTCTGCCTGTCTGTCAGTCGGTGTGTCTGTCTGTTAGCACGATAACTCCCGAAATAATGAAGCTATCGCTTTGAAATTTTTGTCAAATGTTTGTTTTGCTAAATTTTGAATGGGCCAAATCGGACCACAGGTTCCCCTACCTCCCATACAAACTACCCCTCCTTGATATTTTAATTCGGCCATAACTTTCGGTAGAATATCGCTATCGACTTGAAATTTTGATCAATGTCTCATTCTGACATGCACTTTGAGTTGATGGAAAGTGGAGTAGGTCCGACTACCCCTATCCCTACTTCCCCTACAAAGTTATATTCAGCCATATCTTTTGATAGAATATCACGAAAAACTTCAAATTAGTATCAAATAGATGCCTTGACAAGGTAATAAAGATGTGTCAGGTCCGACCCATCTACCCCTCCCTCCTCCACATAAAATATGAAATTGAATATTTTGGGTTTTGTGTGCCTTCTAGGTCTGTACATGGGTATAGGGTATACACTCATCGTGCTATTCGCACGATTAAAACTAGGTCTCGTTTTTTTATTTTTTTTTTATACCTTCAGACCCCATTCACTCCCACAACATTACGATAAAAATAATTCATAGACACTCGATCTTATCGCACTTGTGAATTTTCGTTGAATAAATCCCGTTCTAAAATTGCAGCTCGACGTGAAAACTGGGATTGTCGAGGCGCTATAAAAGTTGATTTTCTCAAATTAGTTGTTTATAATTTAGACCCCGGTTTAAACCCAATTTCAAATTTGGTAATATTGGAAATGAAAAAATCATCTATTAACGTCCCATACCCTGAAATGCACTTCATACTTAAAATGTCCCGGATTGGCATTTCTAAAAGTTGGTCGCCTTATTTTAGACTGTAATTCGTCTATATTCCGTGCTATTTTTGTCTCTTGGACATCAGGGCCGGCTTTAGGTGTAACGGCGCCCGGGGCGAACTTGAAAGAAGCGCCCCTTATAGTTTCTATACATGAAAAAAATTGCAATAGAAGTTGAACTTCAACGTTTTATGGAAATATTTTTCTCTATTGCCCCGCCGGCCGCCATTGAAACTATCCACTTTAACTGTTTTTCACTTCTCCCTAATTTTCTCCTGTTTCCCAATCAATTGATTGCTTAAAGCGAACAGAAAAGTATGCCTCTATCCATTCACATTTGTTCATAATTCGTCCTAGAAAATCATTATTTCGTTAATATTATAAAAAAAAACGAGTTTTGTGTAAGCAAGAGTAGATCTATTGCAGGATCTGCGGTAGTGTTCATTTTTAAATTTTTAAATCAAACCACAAAATACTTTGCCAGTTTAATAATAGGTGTGTTTTTTTGGTTATCCCGTGCAGGTTTGGGTAACGAAACTCCATATAAAAAAAATGACAGCTGACGCACCTGTCATTTTTTTTATATGAAGTTTCGTTACCCAAACCTGCACGGGATAACCAAAAAAACACACCTAATATGTAGTTCAAAAATAAAAACAGACAATCTCACGTCGCAGAAACATAAGGAACCATACATCTTAGCTCACAAACATTCGTTATGTTGAGTGGGAAGACGATAGCAAATCCCATCAATTTGATGGTACCGAATTCAGTCAGTATCGATTTTACATAATAGTAGTCCATATTTTTCAAAACATGAATTCATTTCATTTTGTAATTTCGACCGTGGTTAGAAATGGTTTGTTCGGGAAACCTGGCTTTTTTGCATTACTGCAGGTTACACTATGTACCACCGGTTCATTTTCGAATCACCAACATTTAAATGTTCATATTTTATTTCATTTAAATGTAATAATTTTGCAAATACGTTTATAAACTTTTCTATTTTTTTAAGCAGTTTTTGAAAATTTAATTGAGCGAGAAAAGACAACAATGTTTGCTCTAAAATGCAATACCTACATACATATTAACAAAAATCCAAAAACTTGTCTACATACATAAATATCAATAAGTAAGTGGCGCCACAGACCCTCCGATCGATCGGCCAGATTTTTTGATTGGGAGATAAATCGGAAGGTGTATGGGACCATTGGATTTAATTTTTTTGATTTAATGTGTGGAACGTATTGCCAGTGCAATTTTCCGTACAAGCTGTCATGACAATCATGTGTTGCTCAGTTGCTGATTTTCGACATAACCCTGTGGTCGTTCTTCATGCTATCGTTGTGGCGATCATTCTCCATCAAAAGTAGCAATGGATGTCCATCTTCCATCGCCAAAAATGGTATAATTTTCGCTATTTGGTGTTGTGTCTTGTGGACCGTGAGACTGTCAATTTCAGATTGCCCGATAAATTGTGCTGTATGGGCGGCAGATCGATTGTGGGCGCAATCGATCGGCCGCGAAATCGTCAGGTTTGTGGCGCCCTTAAGTTTAATAAAGACCAAAGCATAAACATAATCCAGAAATTGCATTTCCACATAGAAGATATTGATGATGATGGTTCGAAAACTAATGTGCTTATTAGAATTGTGTACTGCTTTTTATTAATTAAAGGTTACATGTATCCAGTGTTGCCAATTTAGCCGTTTTCCGGCCAAATTTAGCCGGAAACCGTGCTGTTTAGCCGGAAGAAATTTATGATTCCGGCCGGCCGGATTTTTAGCCGGAATTGATTTTCTTCGGCCGTTTTTCCGACTAAAATTATTTTATGAATTTTTGTTTACTTTGGAACTAGAATCAATTTAGCAATATTCACAAACAAAATAATTAATCGCCGTGAAATTATTTCTACGTACACTTATTATCGTGTATATTAGTGTATTAGGGTAAGTACCTACTATGTCCACCTAGAAGAGGAAAACTTGCATTTACGTCTCCTGGGAAAAATTTGCCGCGGAGACTTACCTTTTTTCAATAAATTTAGGGTAAAGGGTTTCACGTAATCTGACGATATTAGTACCTAGTCCAAGCATGTAATTTACTAACCACTAATATGCTGAATAATTTGCAAAATGGAAGACAGTTTCTTAGATAAAATTCTCTGCTGAGCAATTCTCGGAACATGGGGGTACCTGAACATTTTTTCATTTTTCAAAGTGTCAATTTTTTACCACAGATAACGTCATCATGTCAGATTAAGTACAAGGGGGAAAACCTTTTAGCGCGATTCATAGATAGTGATAACATCTCCGGAACTTTGTAGTGTTCAACACTAACGTTGTACAAGTACATAGCTTGCCCAGTAGACTACAAAAATTAAATTTAAGTGTGTATATGTATTTCGGGGGCAACTTACCAGCACAAAAGCTAAGTGCTGAAGAAGGGGGCAAGTTACCCCCGAAATATATACTCACTTAAATCTAATTTCTGTAGTCTACTGGGCAAGCTACTTGTACAACGTCTGACATTATATTTTGTTTCTGGGTTTGTAGCAACAAATTTATCAAAAACCTATACCATTTCCCGCCAAGCTCAAATTTTGGAACATCAGTTTCGTATTTTTGGAGCATCAAATTCGTAATTGAGGAACATCAACAATGGAACATCAATTTCGTAGCTATGGAAAATAAAATAAAATTTGGAGAGCTCAAATTAGAAAATGAATAACAGGCTTGACACACATATTTTCGAATGACGCAAATTTATCATCATTAGCACAAGTTCCAAATTACGCAATTTGCTCAATAATGACTGGGGGCGCCATCTGTTGTAAAATTTAAGAGCAAGAATGTTTACAAAAATATTAAATTTGTTATCAATTTTTACACATTTCTATTGAAATTCTTTAAGAAAAGTGTGTCCTCAAATTATTCAATTGAATATTCATCAAAATATCGCTATTGTGAGGGACATTTTCACCATTTACACAAACGTCAAAAGTAAATGACGAATTCTAATGACGAAAGCATATGTGTCACTCTAATTTCGAACTTTCATCATCATGATGGATTATCGTCATGATGATTTGGATATGTGTCTTGGGCCTAAAATGGTTAACTTTTAATCAAAATATCCATACATAAATGCGGATGCCCTTGCCCATAGTAACTTATTGGACGTTCCTTTTACGAATTTTATGTTCCACAATTTTGAACCTAATGTGGTTATGGACTTGACCGAGAAATTATACCTGTATACAACAATTTTGACTAGTTGAGCTATCTAACTCCGAACAAAGCAAATTTTGACTCTAATGCCAGCGATTGGAGCATTTTTATGTAATTAAACTAAGAAATCGGCCTAAGGCATGGTTTACGGGTAGTTCTCCAGAAAAGAAATAAAATTATTAAAATCAGTTTATTTCTATATTTTTTCTTAATGTGACTGTTTTGTATAATTTAACCGGTTTTTTGGCCGTTTTTCTCGCTGAAATTTATTTAGCCGGATTTTTAGCCGCTTTTGAAAAAATATAGCCGGTTTTCCGGCTAAATTTAGCCGTTTTCTAAATTTCCAGTTGGCAACACTGCATGTATCTTTGGAGCGCAGTTAATTCCTAAAGTGGGAATCTGATATTATGAGATGAGTTCCCAACTAAATTCTTATCTGATTTCTATAAAGATACAGGTGACATTTTGTGTCGTGCGGCCTTGAGTGAACGTTGTGGAATTGCACATAGAATTCTTGTCGCAGGTCTGCGTTTTTAAAAAAGTATTCCGTAAACTTGTGATTACAACGCGCGTTAAATTGATGGCATTATATACATTCATACTTGTATGTGGTCGGGTACTATAGCCTGCATTAGTATTCTTACATCATACTAATTCAGCAGTTAAAAAAAAAATTTAACTTCTTAAGCAACAAATTTGTAAAAATAAATTAAATTAAAAATACGGGTTCCGGCGCCCCTAAACCTGGCGCCCGGGACGACCGCTCCGCTCGCCCCACCCTAAAGCCGGCCCTGCTTGGACTGCATATTCAACTTGCGGGATCTAAATTTCATTGCTGGTATGATTTAGCTACAAAATGAATTTTGAATAAATAACTTGAAAAACGAGGAAATGTGAGATTCATTCTTTACAAAGCTTGGGCAAAGCTGTACCTATACCATTTCTCACTAAAATACTTTTCAGATGGAATGTTGATAAATTCTACTACCTTCCCGGAGCAACTTCATGTGACAGTTAAAATTGTATTCTGCAAAATAGTCTCCCTAAAGGGCCAGTTGCTGCCGTCCATTTGGCCGTGCCACTTGGCTGAAAACTATCACGGACATGCATTCCGCGGCAGTATATGGAGCGGCAAAGAAGGCTACAGTCTTAGCAGCAGAAAATTTTACGAGGTGCCTGGATTCAAACTCGCATTTTTACGCCTACAAGCATTGTAAAGTGCAGTGATTTTTTACTACATTGGTAAGAATTTTTTTTACTATAATCACCCCCTGGCTACGACCATGCTAGTAACTACACTAATAGTAGATTCTACTAAAACTCATTACTTCGGATAAGTAAAACTTTTGTGACCTTTATTCTAAGCAAACCAATATCATAAATAACTTAAAATTCCTAGCGAACATGTTCCAAATGTCCTATCAGATCTTTAACTCCTTCCACTACATATTTTGAAGTTTGTAGTAATTAGTAGTTCAAAATGCTTTCACCATTTAATTGTCGTCATTGAATTTGACGTGACTGGCCAAGTCATAATTACAGTCATTAGTTATCACAAATAATTTCAAAATAATATCCTTTCGTTTGTCATATCAGCCCCTCGTCAAGTAAAATTCAATTCCCTTTCATTATACACTTTCAACCCTCAACGACATCCTATTAATTTCCAACTTCTTTTTTTCTTCTTGTTCCCCGATCAACATAAAAGATATTCTTGTATTTCTTGTATATTAATTAGTAATTTTAGGTTGACATGCTAAAACTAATCGATATGTTGAGGTTTCAGCATAGTTCCGGCTCCCGCAAGGACTATAAAGTCACAACGTCCATAGCAGCCGAAGACAGAATGAATGAGGGTATGATAGTGCAGGGAGAGGTTTAGTGTTGTAGACAAGGCTGTCGGAATTCAATTAGTGTGACATCATTCCGCCCATTTGGAGTGACGCGACGAGCCAACGAAGACGGCAGCCGCGGCGAAGCACTCCACTATTGTAGTCCTCGATTTCTGGCTGGCTCAATTGGTGGCACACCTGTGCAGTTCACTTTTGGATAAATTAATTTTATGCGTTACAATATCGATAAATCGTTCAGTCAGACGGAGCACTAACATAATTCAGAACCGGGTGAATGATAAATACTCAGTCGAGTTACACATGCACACTACGCTGTGCGAGCCGGAAGGTTCATTGGGTTACCAGTTGTCTGATAGCTTCGTGCAAGCAACCATGAAATCCTATCATGACCCGAAACATTTATTAAGTACACTAGCATGAGTTATGAACGGTAGACGAGCATTTTTTCCGGTGAGATGAATGTGCCTTCCATAAAGGGAAGCCATACGGAGCGGGGCTCTCTATTGAGTTCTGGACCAGCTTACCTATGACCGGACAGGGCGATTATGAAAAAAAGCATCCTAGTTCCGAGAGTCTACTGAACCATGAATACCAAATTGACGTCTGGTGTGGGTGACTTGCGTAGCCAGCATACAATCATCGTGTTCCATCCAGGACTATTAACACGTGTATAACGTGCAGATGAACGGAAGTGGTGGAGGTCTTCCGTCTTAATTATTATTATCGATTGCCGATATCGAAATACACGCTTACTGACCTATAAGCAGTTGTCCGATACTTTCAAGTCCGGATCCTTACAAATTTAGGGAGAGAATTCCGAAAAAAGGCTGTTCTTCCGCTTTGACTCGCACGCATAATCAATAAGTGCTCTCATTTAATTATAGTTTTAGAGGACAGGGAATCGCGGGAAGAACACTACCGTGCCGTGACACCAAAGCAAATGGTACCGAACAACAACCACTTACTGAGATGACGAAAGCAAAAACAAACACGACGACGATGACTATACGATCAAAAGTCCTTTCCCTATGCGCTGACTATACAAGGATTCTGGAATTGGTATAGGCAATGGAGCAAATCCCCCACGGATTAAAGCAAGCGATCTAATTTTTAAGGGTTTGCGTTCCAATAATTCCGTTCATGCCTAATGGTTTATGAATGGTTTCTTGCGTTTATTCGTGCTTAACTACGTAACAGCAGCGACATCATGGCCGTCATCTTCGTCATCGTTGGAAAAAAAATGCCCGCCGGCAACGACGACAGGACGACTACGACGATGAGCCCGAAATACGGAAGGCCCTGGCTTTCAAGATTAAGGCAAAACGCAATGTCTCGTCACCGTGTACAGTTGTTGTTGGTATAAATCAATAATTCAATTTTGAGTTTCTACATCATGACTCTACCCACAGATCTCTCTCTACTCCACCACCCTTCGCCTGTCATGAGTTCCTGTTCTTTTTATGGTTATACTCGTACACTAGACAATGTGCTTTGAGGAGAGGTTTCTATCCTCGGCTGCTCGTGTTGCGGAATTGTGGATTGTTATAGCTTAGAACGTTTCGGATGAAGGCATAGAAGAGGATATCCATCCATTGTTTAAGGAAGGACCTCGCATACATAGGTTCTTTGTGTATAGTGTGTGCGCTAGCGTTCTATTTATACTAGAGCAAAAGTATCGGGTTATAGTTACACGAGATATACGAGTAATGGGCGGGCGGTGGCAACCTTAGTGGTGGTGGTGTGAATGTGCCGAATCCTTTCATTTCGAAGGATATGTAATGACGTCGAGTGGCATTGAAGGTTTTTTATTATTTAATCAGAAATGTCGCTAGCAGTCATTTTAGATTCTTTGAAGCTGAACAGATTTCGGGGATAAAAGAGGAAAAAAATGAACTCTTTGAATGGACTGAGTCCGACACTTTTTTCAATTTAATTTTATTGCTGGAAGTGATTCCGTGGGGGTCAGTTTCTGACAGAATAGATTCGCTTTTGTCGAGATTTGTCGTCCTGAATTTGTCTGGAACAAAGTGGCAGTTGCAGATTCCAAGATTCAATGAAACTCTGAAAATATGGACGATCACTGCATCTGATAAAAATCGGCTTAAGAGTTAGTCCACTTCTTAGACCCATAGGGATAATAAAAGTAGTCAAAAAATGGTATTCGGTCGTCATAATATTGGGAAATAATAGTAAAATAAATAATTACTCGAATTAAGGGACTGAGGACAGTAGTGAGGTTTAATGGAATAAAAGGGAGTTTTTGCAAATTCCCATTCACAAAAGAAAAATTAGGGAAAGGCTGAAATTCTGAATGAGCCTTCCTTTCGGGTGTTCTAAAAAAGACTCCTTTTGTACGAGTGCTGGTGGCATGGTGGTGCTGCAATATTGCAGAATAGTTCATAAAAAATGGCCTCTGTGTCAACCGAACGAAAGCCGTAGTGTTAAGATTCAGTAGTAATGGTACACTACAAACCAGGGCTGGATTTACCCTCTACGATGCCCCTGGACGGTTATGGTTAAGCCTGGTTACTTCCAGCAGTCGTTTTACATGAAAGGGTTGTCGAGGGTGTATGTGACGCTAAAACTGAGTCCAAGTTATGAGTTTCTACTAATGGGAGATCAATGTTATAATGCAGAGAAGCCTCCTATAATGGTGTAGTCCAGGTTGAGAACCTTTTTGGTTTTAAAAATCATCAATGGTTGACGAAATGCGAATGTTCTTCTATTAGAACGTTCAGTCAAAGCTCCGAAAATTGTTCGCATCAATAGCAGCAATAGAATGTTTGATTTCAGCTATAATAACACACATAAATCAGGAGTCGATTCCAGTTTTTCGCCAGGGATAGTGGGTGCAGCAACACAATAAAAAAAATTGCGATATCATGAGATGTTTTACTACTCATAGAATACATAAATGCCTGTTCGGTAAAGGTCTGCCAGATGGCCTCGAATAGGCGAACGGATTGATTTTGTGACGTCAATCAGCACCCCTAAAAGGTAACATTTTTTCTTACCAAGTGATAAGGCTTGGCGTTTACATACTAATACGATGCCTTTCTAATACGTCTACCGTTCTTTGGGTCCCGGCACCCGGTTGTAGCGCAACTTCACGCCGGCCGTTGTGAAACACGGCCGGCACGATACTCTCCTCATGGAGGCCTACCTCTTTGTGTCGGATAGGGGAATTGCCGCCCATCGGTGCCCCTTGGTTGGTAGCTCGACACCCCATGCTAACATATATGGGACCTCTGCTCCGGACTCGCAGTGGCCTTCCGGCCTGCTCATACCGGTGTGAAGCCGAAATAAGGCCAAACAGTAGCACTAAACCTAAACAATTACTTCGCCAGTGGCGAAATTCTGTACGTCTGGTCAGCTTACTAACGTGCCTAACGTATTCGTATGTAGTTCTCCCATGGGACGCTGTTTTCCATCTAGTTTGCCATATAGACAGGACACACTCCTCTAGGAGTCCAGCGATATGTCGCCGTATCTCCCAAAGGCACTGTCGGGGGATAACAACCTACTAGGGGGTAACCCAAACCCTGTTCGTATGTAAAACGCCGTTCCACCAGGTAGAATCTCCAACTCAAGAGGAGGTGCACCCTTCAGGTCCTGCAGAGCCACGGTAGATACCGTCTTTCATACCCGGAGACATTTAGTCAGCGGGACACGTTTCACAGAGTTCCCTACCACCCACGGTAAGGGCGTTATTCATAAAAGCTGCGGATCCACATGCTGCTCAACTAACAAACAAGGATTCGTAGATCCTCTGCATTGCGCCCCTACCACGACCCCAATCCTTCCTAACGACGCGCGCGAACCACTTGCATATATCTATACGTATTTTTTGGTGATAGATGTGAAGTGGAACCCAGCCAGCATTTAACACATTATTTGTAATCATTATTTCATGCAACACGCGTAAGCACATATTGCTTATTCATTCATCACGTTTTCATACAAGCAGTATATGACGATGTCCCCCTATTTCATGTATATATGCATTTGCATTTTTTGTATCATATATATTCAATGCATAAATGCATAATTAAAAAAAAAACACACGTGCGACGGTGAGTCTCGAAGTCATAACCCTATGCACGGAAGGTTCGCGCCGTAACCACTACTCTAGCCAGACTATACGAATGATCATGTTTTATTCGTGATTCTAATCACCCCAGCAACAAAAATCACACTTGAGGAGAAAACCATTATATTTCCCATATGCATGATCCGTCGACATTTCTTCAGCTGACCATCATGTATCTAACTTTCAATGCGTCCTATCGATACATAATGCCGATTCGTGATTCATGAAGTAATGCTTATTTGTGGCTATGTTCACGGTATATGACGCCGATGCTGGGTGGGAACCTAAAGTTTATCCTCTCCCCCATAGATATGACCAAGTACTTGAACTGGACCGCCTCGTATTTGAGTCTTAACTTCCCCCATCCTTACCACTCGAGAATGGCTTTGGTCGAAGCTGCCCTTGAGCAACATAGCAGTAGTTTTAGAGGACGAGACTTCAACTCCCATCTGGGATCCCCATTGATGGACAACATCCATGTATGACGATCCCATACCCTCTAGCGTAGCACGCGAGTTACCCTCAACAAGTATGAGTAAATCATCGGCATAGGCGCTGCAATTGCACAGCCGGTCGATTGACTTAAGCAGGTTATCCATGACTAGGTTCCGAACGAATAGACCTAGGATGGAGTCCTGCGGACAGCCACACGATGCATATTTGCGCACCACGTTGTAGGCCCCGAAAACAAAGGACCCTCTGTCGGAGAACTAGCTGCTTCAAAGAGGCGTGAAACAGACTCCATGAGAAAAATCCACGCATCATCAGTACATCTAAAGACTCTCTCTCTATCTGGTTCCTTTTAACCCCTAGTGGGGCATAGGGCATTGACAACGCCTCTTTTCCACCTCTGCCTATTGGCAGCCATCGCCTTTAGCTGGTCCCACCATTTGCCTATAGATTTTCCCTCTGCCTCAACAGATCTTCTCTCGTAGTCCAGGTGCTGAAGGTAATCGAATAACTTCCACCTGATACCCCTACTTTTATGGTCGCGTAGAGAATCGAAGATTACATCGTTGATGGTAATAAGGAACAGCATTGGTGATAAAATACAGCCTTGTCTGACTCCATTATTCACCTCAAAATTCACCCTTGTGCAAGACATGACATTGGGCTCCATTATAGGACTCCTTTATGATGGAAATAAGTCTCTCTGGTATGCCTCTCATACGTAAGGCTGTCCATATATAAGCCCGGTCAACGCTGTCAAACGCCTTCTCGAAGTCAATGAACATAAGATGTAACGGGGATCTCCATTCAGCGGATTGTTCAACTATAATTCGGAGGGTGTTGATATGATCGCCACATGAAAAACCCTCACGAAAACCAGCTTGTTCATTGTTCAGAGTGCGGTCGATCGTTGTCTTGATCCGGTCCAAGATTATTTTGGCCATCAGTTTAGAGACTGCAGGGAGGAGACATATTCCACGCCAATTATTGCAATCCTTCAGATTATCTTTCTTCGGGATTTTAACTATGACGCCCTTCTTCCATTATTGAGGGAGAGTCTCGGTTGTCCAACACTCTTGGATCAGGGGTAAAAGAATATCCGCTGTAGCGTTGATATCTGCTTTCAAAAGTTCCATGGGAATACCGTCTGCCCCGGGGCTTTACCAGCTTCCAATGATTTAAGGGCCTTAATTATTTCCAGCTTGGATGGTAAACCGGTATTAATTCTGGCCATTTGCGGAAGACTTGCTGCTTCCGTCCGGTAGAGGTGGGCTTGAAGGGTAGAAGTTGTTGTTAAGTACCTCCATGAAATGCTCTCTCCAACGGCGCAGTTGTTGTTCGTCGGTGACTAGCAGAGACCCGTCTTTATCTTTTACAGGATGCTAATGGGTAAAAGATTTGCCAGTCAATGGCTTAATGAGCTTGTAAAGGGTCCCACTGTCACCACGGTAAGCCGCATTTTCTGCCTCCACCGCTAACGCGTTGATGTTGTTGCGTTTATCACGTCTTTCGCTTGTCTGCTCTCTTTTTTGAAGAGAATTGTACTCGGTCCTTAGTTGTTGCTTGACTGTAGTGTCAGTAGCCGAGTTCAATTGCTCTTTAATTCTCTTCCGTGCAGTTATCAGAGACCATGTATCGTCGCTGATAAATGGTCTCCTACCTCGCTGAAGTCTGCCCACAAATGTTTCGCCACACGATATAAAAGCATCCCTCACAATGTTCCATCTTTCATCAGCATCTGAAGACTAATGCCCCGATATGACTGTGGTTTGCACATGTCTTTGTCAGGATCCTTCAGCAATACAACAGCCTGTCATCACATTCAACCCAGTTTACTTCCTGCTTCTCAACCTAGCAATGCAAGCCGCTATCTCCCCAATCTCTAGAGCTGTAAATATTATCATATTACATAAAATTTGTGGCTTCGCTAGAATAACATTTCTTAGAGGCTAGGTTAGTGCATAAATAAAAGAGGTTTTCTAGAAGAACTTAATTTACCCAAATTATCGTAAGTTGCGCTTCTAAGGCAGCCCTATGTCCTCATTATCTTTTTTTCGGTGATTTCAACATGGAAACAGCGCGAAATATAATTAAGCATGCAAAATTTCTGTTGGTTTCAGTGATACGTTGCGATTTTATTTTGGGAATTTTTCGTTTGAAGATTTTGATTATATTTTATCGGTAACCATCTGCAGGTTCACTTCTGTGTGTGTGAACCAGAGCCGTGCGAAGACAATTCGGCGGCCGGGCAAAATTTGGATCAAGGCACCCCCCCCCCCGCACTTTCTCAAATCTCTCCAAAACCAAACTCCAAATCATTTAGCAAAAACTCCATGTTAAACACCTTTCAAAAATAAAAATAAAAATTATCTACCTTAATCGAATCATATTCCGAAAACGGCAGTGAATTAGCAAAGGCGTTTTCGACCAGACATAAAGTACACAAAGAAGGCATATCATTAGATTCACCAGAGTTTTGTTAATGAGATCGGTGTAGAATTAGGCATGGTTTGTCTCAAGAATGTGTGTAAATATGTCCTTCATCACACAAAGTGTGAACAAGATAATTTATAATGATTTTGACTGTAGCTTATTCAACTTCCTAAATGGGCGCGGTTGATTTTCGACTTTAACCTTTGATATGATATCCTGGTATTTGGAGGTATTTTCGATAACATAACCTAAATATAATAACGTTAAGGCCCAGTTAAAATTGTTAAAATGGAAATCATCAATCATGGCAGTCAAGAAAGTTTCTTTCAAACTAAACTAAATTATAAATCGTGACTATAAAAAATTATCTATTTCATGCCTTTTGCAACATCATACGAAATACAAACGCCCTTAAAACAAAGCACTCTTGTAAATCGTATAAAACTCATTAAAGCTTTATTCGCCTATTCGCTAATGATGTAGTTAAAATATGTTACAGCAAAGGATATTAGAGCCAAGGACCAAGCA
This sequence comes from Microchrysa polita, assembly GCA_949715475.1. Classification (NCBI taxonomy): domain Eukaryota; kingdom Metazoa; phylum Arthropoda; class Insecta; order Diptera; family Stratiomyidae; genus Microchrysa; species Microchrysa polita. The sequence goes on along the minus strand of OX454421.1, from coordinate 63,137,308 downwards.
GATTAATGTAAGAATTGACCTCGTTGGGAAAATATAAACAGTAAATTCAGCATATTTCATAACCTTGAATCTAAAACAAAAATTTCAATTTCGAAAAATACCTGACTCTTAGGTGGTTTTCACACTTACGGCCAGATTACGTAATCTGTGCAAATTAATTAATTTGAGCTGTCAAATTCTATATAGTTTTAAACTCTTCACACCGCACATTAAGTAATCTGGCCAGATTAAGTACAAGTGTGTTAAGATCCGTAGATTTGTATTTACGATTAGTATTGGCTTTTCAAATTAAAACAAACATAATTTCAGTAAATAAACAAAATTTCTCAGCTCTTGCTGCAGTATATTAGATTGTCTGTATCTTTCGAGCCTTCATTGTGGAAAAATCGTCAATGAACTTATCTAAATCGAGCTGTTTCGAGATTTCATTTTCAATTGATATTATTGATAAATTGGTTAACCGTTCTTGGCCCATTGAAGATCTTGATTATAATGTGTCAAGTCCTTCATTTCTCATAGTGTTCATGGACGAAGTCAATTATTCTATCAAGTTGCTAGCTATTGCTACGCCAATATTCTTTTTTATACCCTTCGCTTACTAAGCGAAAGGGGTATATTAACTTTGTCATGAAGTTTGTAACGCATTGAAGGAAGCATCTCCGACCATACAAAATATGTATATATATGATCAGCGTGACGAGCTGAGTCGATTGGACGATGTCCGTCTGTCCGTCTGTCCGTCTGTCCGTCTGTCCGTCTGTCCGTCTGTCCGTCTGTCCGTCTGTCTGTCTGTCTGTCTGTTGCGACGCGTTTTGCTCGGCCAGTTTAAAAGCTATGGAGCTGAAATTTTGCAGACATGCTTCTTTTTATTGCAGGCAGTTTGTATGTTTGAATCCTTAAAATCCGACAAGGGGATCGTGGGGCTGCCATACAAACCTACTCCCCAAAATTAGGTTCTTCTTAGAAAAACGTTTTTACTTATGCACCAATTTCAATCAAATTTCGCACAAATGTGTTTTCATTGCTGACACATAACATAAGTAAAAATCGATCAAATCGGACAATGGGGTCGTGGGGCTGCCATACAAACCTAGTCCCCCAAATTAGGCTCTTCTAAGAAAAACTTTTTTATTTTGTCATCGATTGCAATCAAATTTCGTGCAAATGTGTTTCTAGTGATACCACAAAACATATGTAAAAATGGACCAAATCGGACCATGGGGTCATGGGGCTGTCATACAAACCTAGCTCCCCAAATTAAGTTCTTCTAAGAAATTTTTTTTTACTTATACACCAATTTCAACTAAAATTCACGCAAATGTGTTTCTATTGATGACACAAAACATATGTATGAATATATGGAGTCGGACCATGTGGTCATGGGGCTACCATTCAAACCTATCCCCCCAAATAAAATTTTTCTAAGAAAAACGTTTTTTTTTGCTCACAAATTTCAACCAACCTCATGGAAATGTACTTTAATTGATGTTACAAAACATATGCAAAAATGAATGAAATCGAACCATTGGGGTCATGGGGCTGGCATATAAACCCAACCCCCAAATTAGGTTCCTTGAAGAAAAACTTTTTTATTTGTCCACCAATTTCAACCAAATCTCATAAAAATATGTTTTAATTGATGCCACAAACATACGTAAAACTTGAAGGAAAGGCCATGCGTTCATAGGGCTGCCGTACAACCCCCCCCCCCCCCACACACACACACACACTCACACACACTTCCTCCTTGGGTCATTCTAAGAAACCCCCGTCCACCGCTTCCACCAATAAATCTTCCACGGCACTTATGTGAAAATTCAAGGAAAAGCATGGAAGCGGGGAGAATTGAACACAAGTCATAGGAACGCCCGAAAAAACTTTTAGCCCGAGGGGAGCGAAGGGTATCCAAATTTCGGCCGCGCCCGAAATTAGCCTCGGTCTCGTTTTTTTGTAATATTTTATTAATTGTATCAATTTCGTTAAGGATTTTATTCCAAACAACCAAAATACATAAGATATGGAAATCTTTTTTTATTTATGAGCATCTTCGCCCCAGTGTATGTTTCTTCGTTAGCTTTATTGGAGGCTAAATTCTCCAATCCTTTAAAAACGTTTGCCAGATACATACTTATAAACTGTATACACAGCCTGTTGCTTGGATGAGTAACGAGTGTCTCCATGCTTTTTACAGATACAGGCAAATGGGTTAAAAGGACTCTGAATTATTCCGAAGAATGATATCATAGTCGCTGAGATATTTGCGGCATGAATACCGACTAGGTTTACAGAATGGGAGGAAGATGAACCATAATGTCCGTGACAAAGTGCTAATCAGGAATTCCGCAAGGAAGCCGTTTAGGACCCCTTTCTTTCAGTTTATGTAAATGATATCAGCTACACCCTTTTCGAGACCTGGAGAGTAAGGCGCTCCTAGAAAATGTTTCTCAAAAAACGTGAAAACGGTGTGGAAATTTTTGTATTTTCACATGAGAACTACTTTAGAGGGACAAGCAAAGATGAGTCACAGATGATGAATTTATTGTTTCATTCTTCAGACAATTGGATAAATGGTTTTGGTTTCCTAATTCACCCAGGTGGTAAATAACGATAATATTCACAAGCCGACATTGGTCAGAAGATCCATTTGACTACATCGGCGCGGAGAGTCAGAAGTGTTTGAACGCAGCGCAATCAAGCTATCTCAAGACTAAAAACTTGATTGAAGCCCCCATAGGGGGCGCGTCCCAACGGTTGAGAATCACTTACCACATTAAATTCGTGCATGTATGGCAGTATGCCCATGAAATGCAAATCGCTATGAGATTACGCAGTACCTAGATGACTGTCTTCAGTCAGCTGCAATTGAAAAGTAATTAGCGTGTATGAATTGAAAACTCCGCTCTGAAAGGATTTTTGAAATTGAAAAATATGTTTAAACGCTGACCTGTTTGCTGTCATATGTCTTCTTCCTTGCCTCGTTCTTTATACCGCTCCATGGTTCCGCGTTGCTCGACCTGCGGTGTAGGCACATCGCCCGTTTTGGCGATAATTTCTCAGCATATTTCTACAGGCAGCTCTATCTTGGATCGTGTCATCGCCGAGACCAATGCGTTGTTGTTGCTGTCATATGTATTGTGTGAAAATTTATATTAATTAACTTTCAAGACAGAAAAATTCCTCACAATTTACTGCGAAAAAACTTTCATGTTCACAGTAAAGTTGATTTCAGTCTGGTGCGTTAAATCCCTTTATGGATCGCAGAAAATCACAATTTTTTAGTTTATTAAATACAATTTTACTATAAAACAAAACGCGTATGCTGATGATGAGTCATAAATTGACCCGAAATGCATTTATAATAAAAAAATTTTTAGTTAATTAAATTTCCGTTTTGTTTTATAATAAAATTGTGTTTAATAAACTAAAAAATTGTGATTTTCTGCGATCCATAAAGGGATTTAACGCACCAGACTGAAATCAATTAACATGATCGCAGACGTGGTTAATAAGTGTGAGATAAATACACATAATCCTCAATTCACAGTAAAGTATGGGCTAAAAAAATGTTTAGCAAGGTCAATAACTATAATGGACAGTTTAAAGGACAAAGACTTACTTCTCTATAAAAAAAATACGGTACGGCGCCCTTAGGCCACGACGCCTCCTTGGTACATGGCGCCCGGGGCGAGTGCCCCCTTCGCCCCCCTCTTCGCATGGCCCTGGTGCGAGCTAACAGAATGTAGTTGTGTCCAAGTGCAAATACAGTCAGTCTCTAACTCGAATAACGACTTACCAAGACAAAATGTTCGAGTAAGGGAAAGTTCGACTAATGGAGTTAAAGTGTTAATCCACGAAAAAGACTAAATATTTCGTAAAAATAATACAATTAATAATATTAGACTCGTATGAATAGTTTCTTGTTTTTATAAATGTGACACAATTTTCGTATCAAAACGTATTTTTAACATTTCGGCACGCGCCGAACGATTCATTAAGAAGAACAATTTGTGGGATAACGGAGGAATATAATCCTTCTCCAAAATATGCTTGAAAAATCTTCTAACATTTTCGAAAAATAATTAAGAATTAATCAGAAGTAAAATTTTACAGGAACTGCATGTGGGATCTTCAAGGACCTTATGTCCACGTTGTCCTCAACATGCACGTAATAATTCATTCGCAGCTGAAAATTGTTCCATTTAACTTTTTTAAAACACGAACTGGACCATCCTGGTATACCACCAATCCATGAACTTATAACTATGCATTTCTGATTCCTTTCTCTATACCTCCAATAGAATCTCTCTACACGTACTTGACCTACTTTATCTATTTTCATAGTTTCGAGTTATCCATCAAATCAAAATCGGATGGATACCATAAAACAAAAAGTTATTCCAATAGCTGTATCCAAAAACAAACGTGATACGGATGTTCAGTTCGCAGCAACGTTAAGTTATACGGTTAGAACATAGAAGAGCAAGGACACAGACGAAAATATCTATTTTTATTAGTCCTACATATCCTGCTACGTGCAAATCATCAACAAATATACACTGGCCACCACGTAACTCGCATATTGCTCACTTCGCTCTATATTAGTGCACGTTTGCCTTTCTCATCCCGAAGGCCTTTATTTTCGTCTGCTGACTTGGAAAAATATACAGAGAGAGAGAGAGATGGAACAGTTACTGCAATTTCCGCTTATTTTAACTGCCATTTCCATTTTGTTGACGTATTGGGCATATTCGAAAATTTGCATGCTCACATGTCAACTAGAGTATGTGTTTCGGCTGGAGTTTGTCTCTACTGAAAACGATTTTGGTAATAGTCAAGCTGTCAGTTTGAGGCTGTTTTCATGGAAAAGGATATTTTGCCATTTAGAGGTAAATATCCAAGTTTGGACAAAAAGAAAAGTTTTTTTTTCTATTTAAATGACGGAAATGTCTTTTTTCAAATGCATCCAATCGATGTGTTTCTTGCTCAACGACTAGTGTGGGTAAGGTTGCGCGTTTTTTAGTTTTAGTTTTTTTCTGGTACTGTATGAATATGTGTATTGGAAATAAATAAAATCAAGATAGACAGATATAAAGATCATAATCATAAATACATAAACAATAAAGATAAGCCGATCATGCCTCTCCTACTGATACGCAGGTACAGCGTAGGTTCAGTTAAGGAGGCTTGTATAGAGGTGCACAGAACTCATAGAATTATTTGAAACCGACAAATAACCTTCTATTTTTAGACCTTATTACAGAATAGAGATTGAAAAAAGTTAAATTTAAGTAGTGCTCCCTTACTGCGAGCAGGGGTAGAGTGCTTTTCCTTCTTCTTCTTCCTTGCCTCGTTCTTTATACCGCTCCATGGTTCCGCGTTGCTCGACCTGCGGTGTAGGCACATCGCCCGTTTTGGCGATAATTTCTCAGCATATTTCTACAGGCATCTCTATCTTGGATCGTGTCATCGCCGAGACCAATGCGTTGTTGTTGCTTTTTCATTTGACACATCCAGGTATGTTCTTCGGTCTGCCTCTGGCCTTGGGTCCATCAAGTGGAACTTCCATTGATATCGCTTTCTTTGCTGGGTTCTCAGGCGGACGCCGTTGAACATGGCAATACCAATCCATTTGTCGGTCTTCGAGCTTTTCGGTGATTGGTTGGTCTATGGACAAGCTGCCTCGGTAGAGTGCTTTTCCTAATATATTTTAAATGTCAATCATCTCCTAAAAAAAAGAATTCATAATCTACTCTGACACTTTTCGACATTTCTGACAAAAGTTCGATGTTGATTTTTACCTATTTTTTTTCTGGAAAAAAATATTGGAAAGTTTCATTAGAATTTTTTTCTCCCATTTGATGGATTTAGGTTAAATTTAGCCTATACATATTCAATGTTTCATTTCCGACAATTTATATGAAAAATAGACACAACGAGCATTTTTTGTTGCTCGATATCCACTCCTACAACAAAATGCGAAGTCCAATTCAAATAAATGTAGTCTTTTTTGAATCAACTCTGATATATGAATATTGCGGGGGTTCAATCCAGACATATGCCAGTCATTATATGCTTCAGTGTGTTATGAATTGAAGGCTATACCTAAACTGAAATTACATAAACGTTCTATTCATCTTAATTTACGTGAGTACTTCTATCATAAAGCTGAAAATGGTTTTCCATGACTGCTATATTGCCCCCGGCAAGTGTCATTTAATATCAGTATTGAAATGAAGCAGCATTCTTATATGGGATGGTGCATTAACCATTTATAGATGGCAGCTAAAATGAAGTGTCTATTATATTTGATGGGGGAAATATTGCATATGGGAAATAACTTTTTGCAATATCAGATTAAGTGAAGCTAAAAATAATAAGCAAATTAAGGGCGGAATTCATACTCCTCACTTAAGGAATAAGAGTTCCCATAAGAAATAAGGCGATTCCTTAGTATAAGGGAGCTTCGTATTCATGAACACAAACTCATCTAAAAACATAGCCAGGAACTAAAAAAAGCCAATATTGCTTCTCTTTCGAACTAATGCAAAATAATAGCCATAACAAACAAGTGCCGCTATATTCTCGACAACGGTTCTTAACCGGTGGTCCCTGAGGCGACCTTAGGTGGTCCGCGAAGCCTTTGCTGTGGTTCCCTCATAGTCCGATACGACAATTCTCGAATTTCACGCAGCTCAATCTTAACTTTCTAATAGCAACTTGAAGGTTGGAAGCGGATAGGTGTCCATTTTGACTGAGCAGGACAGCCTGTTTTCATTGAGATTTGGCTGTTGTACACTGTGTAAGATATTTAGTGTATTGTATTGTATTGTATTAGTGGCAAAAATAAATGTGCGTGTAGCTTATTACGATGAAATGACATATCTTCAAAATTTGTTTTATATGGTTCTTGTTTAGGTCCCGTAAGGGGGAGGATAAAGGTTGAAAGGCTCCGGCCGATTCCTATATCCTTTTCAGTTGTGGCATAACTGCGGACCCTTAGCTATGCAGGAGGAGCTTCATAGGGTGAACGGCTCCAGCCATTTCCTATGTTTCTCTACGGGGCGTTACTTTCCCGCATTATCCGAGTAACCGCTGCCCCTGAGTGCTGTATTAACAACTTCAGCGTCTCAGGTTACTAAACGTAATATGGTGACAAAAACCGAACAGTCAACCACCGAAGCAGCACCTCCGAGGCCTCCATGATGGACCTCTTTCGTTTTACGAATACTATCATGGTTAAGCGATGGGCCGACAACCCATCCTTGGAAAAAATTCTACGTCAAGAAACCTGAAATGAAAGCCTCGGATTGGACGGATACAACCCAACGACGACATCGCAAGCGAACAACTGATTACTCTTTCGGAACCTGGAATATACGCTCCCTGAATAGGCCAGGGGCCTTAAGGGCCCTCTTGGATCAGGTCGAAAAATATAAGCTGAGCATTGTTGCACTCCAGGAAACTAAATGGCTTAGTAGCGAGATTGATGACCGAAATTCGTACACAATTTTCACAAGTGGAAAACCTTCGGGCCACAGGGAGTTTGGAGTGGCGTTCATTGTAAACAATCAACTTAAGCCGCATGTTATCGACATCAAACCCATAAACGAGCGGCTGTGTGCGATTCGCATTAAAACCCGGTTCTTCAATCTCTGGCTCATAAACGCGCATGCCCCCACCGAAGTCAGTGAAGACGCGGTTAAAGACGAGTTCTATTACCGCCTAGAAAATCTCTTCGATTCACTTCAATCAAATGATGTCAAATTGCTGCTAGGGGATTTTAACTCCAAAGTCGGAAACGAAAGTTGGCATAGGGGGATTACTGGAGGGTACAGCCTCTATGAAGACTGTAACGACTAATAGACTTCGCGACCAGCAGAAATATGGTCATTAGCTCTACCTGTTTCCCGCATCGTCGCATTCACAGGCAGACCTGCAGATTTCCAGATCAACATACCGTCAACCAAATTGACCACGTCCTTGTCTGCAAGAGATGGGCATCGAGCGTAATGGATGTTCGGTCCTATCGTGGAGCAAATATTGACTCTGACCACTATATGGTGAAGGCGACTTATAGGTGCAGAATTTCTTCGGTGCATCATTCGAGGTTCAACCCGGCAAAAATGTTTGCGGTTGACAAATTGTTGGATGATGCCACGGTGGTCACTTATACGACTGGCCTTGAGGAGACGCCCTTGCTAAATAACATCAGCAACAAAGGCGCCCTTGAGATCTGGGATACACTCAAAGACTCCATCAAAGGGGTCGCAGAGGAGGTTGTGGAATATAAAGACCGGCGAGCCCGAAATGATTGGTTTGATGAAGAATGTCAAAATGCGGTAGATGCTAAAAACGAAGCATATCGCCAATGGACTGAACGCGCAACTAGAGCCAAAAAAACAAAATATGACAAGCTTCGACGATTTTCGAATAGGTTAATTAGGCGTAAGAAACGTAAGCATCTTGACGAGCAGTTGATGCAAAGACTAGTTAGTAGGAACAGTAGACAAGCGTACAAGCTGATTAATTCAATTAAAAGTGGATACCAGCCCAGGACCAGCCTCTGTAAGGATAAGGATGGCAATATCATTAGCGACACCGATAGCGTTGATAAACGCTGGGCCTCACATTTTGAAGAGCTCCTCAATGTTCAACCGAACAACCCCACACAAGAAGCTCCGGAGCTGATGGCTGAACCAGGCCCTCCCGTTCAACCCCCAACAGTAGAAGAAGTTGATCTCGCCATGCAAGCACTAAAACATAATAAAGCCCTAGGCGCTGACGAGATTCCAGCTGAACTGCTGCAGCATGGTGGGGAGAGCCTTGTTAAGGCTATACACACACTTATCGTTAAAGTATGGAACGACGAAATAATCTCGGAAGATTGGCGTAAAAGTATCATTTGCCCAATCCACAAAAAAGGGGATAAGTTGAAATGTGAGAACTACAGAGGCATCTCATTAGTTTGTACGACTTATAAGATTTTATCTAAGATTCTGGAAAATAGAATTAATCCGTACACAGAAGAAATCATTGGCGAGTACCAAGGCGGCTTTAGACCTGGTCGTTCGACGACAGATCAGCTTTTTACAGTGAAGCTTTTACTCCAGAAGTGCTGGGAATACAACATCGACGTATACCAAATATTTGTAGACTTCAAGCAGGCATACGACAGTATCGATCGAAGCGTACTGTACAACATTTTGCTGCATTTTGAAATACCGGCTAAGCTAGTGCGACTCATAAGGATGACGATGACTAATACCGTCTCGCAGGTCAGAGTTCAGAACAGACTCAATGACCTATTTGAAACTCGTACTGGACTCAAGCAAGGCGACGGGCTGGGGCCGACGCTCTTCAAACTGGCTCTGGAGTATGTGATTCGAGCCATGAGTTTGGACAGTAGCGGAACGCTACTTATTAAATCGACTTAACTAGTAGCCTACGCCGACGACATCAACATCATGTCTCGAAGATTGGGTGATGCAGAAACCAGAAAGCCTTCTGCATAATCTCAATAACGCCGCCAAAGAAGTTGGGCTACATATCAACGAGTCTAAAACCAAGGTCATGATGCAATCAAAAACTAGAACGCCAGTAAATTCAAGCATCACAGTGGGGGACCTCAATATAGAATATGTAGACAACTTCACTTACCTGGGTTGCAATTTGTCAAAGGACGCCAACGAAACAGATGAGATAAAGCGACGGATACAACTAGCTAATAAAGTGTTACTTTGCGGTCCTCCAAATTATGAATTCGAAGCTGGTGCACAGGAACACGAAGCTCCACGTGTATAAAACCATCATCCGACCTGTGCTATGCTAAGGCTGCGAGGCATGGACACTAACCCAAAACTCTGAACACCTGTTGGACACATTCGAGCGAAAGGTTCTCCGAAGAATATTCGGGGCCGTTCGTGAACGAGGTGAATGGCGCATCCGATACAACCTTGAGTTGTATCAGCTGTATGATGAGCTACAAGTGTCGAAGATCGTGAAATTGCAGCGATTGCAATGGGCGGGTCATGTACAAAGGATGAACGACGATCGCATGTCCAAAAAGGTGATCAACGCGCAACGAGTGGACGGAGCCAGATTGCGTTGACGACCGAGAGCCCGATGGGAGCATTCTGTATGTGAGGACGCCCACCAGATGCTAGGCTTTCGGAATTGGAGGACAAGGTCGCGTGACCGCGACAATTGGAGGTTTTCAATCCAGGCGGCCAAGGCCCGACGTCGGGCTATCGTGCCATAAAGAAGATGAAGTTTAGGTGACGAACGCAATATGATTGCGATGTGCAAGAAAACAAGGACGGCCGAGAGCCTGATAGGAATGTTCACTTTATGTGGAGTAGCTACATGTCATAACTTGAGGGTTGTCATAATTGTAGGTAAACAGTTCAGGTGTTTAAGGTGATGAATATTTTGAAAATCTATTCTTTTCCGGCCAGACCATGATGGTAATTTAAATTGCTTAATTAAGATAATTAAGCTATTATTGATCTTCGGTGGAACTTCTAAATAGGGTTCCGACAAGTTTATGTTGGTACAACATGAACCATGGCATATGGCATTGCCATTCATGTAAAAATTGTTGTTCTTCCAGTAGGAACTGTAACAGCCCATTCACAATCCGGGCGACGCGATGCGATGCGATAAGCTTCCCATCGCAAGAAAAAAAAATTTCTTAGCATTTAAATAGGAACCAGCACGAACCTGCTTGTACCATTCAGACTGATTGCGATGCGACGTGGGGTGTACGATGGAGAACTTATCCATGTCGAATCATCGTGCTTTCAATAGCTGCTGCAAGGTGTCTTGTCGCCGATGTGAGCGACATGGAGGATACGATCTGTGTTTGGATCGGTTTCGTTGTGGCTTGGTGTATTTTATGTATGTAATCGGACATAGAGAGGCTGGTTTCGTGCTTTTTGATGCTGATAGGGAGATATCGACATGAGAGGCATGCTTTGTGCAGATCGGGTTGCATTACCATTGGGAATATTTGTATATACATACATACGTGTCGTGTTGTATAGTGTTATAGATTTGTAGATATTAAATGAAGGGATAGCCGTAGGTGTAGGTGATGTAATAATGGATTGGTCTACTAAATAGCCTTTACAGTGCTGTCCAGCCCAAATCGTAGCGTACCCGTACCCCCAAAAAAGGGCGGTATTCGGATTTGACAGTTGTGGTTGTATCTATGAATGGGTTAAAGAAGTAAGATTTGTGGTAATATACAGTGCAGCACAACCCGGTTTGTGGCGTACGCTTACGTATAAGAAAATTTTGTGCAGCGCATGTATTTGCAATGAATTATTGAAGGCAGCGGTAGATAGGTCAGTTGTGGGAACCTACGGTGATGAAAAAACCGGGGTACCATTTTGGGGCGGGCAACCCCGAAATGTTTTTTCTTGTTTTTGACATCGAATTCGGAATCAGCGTCCCAAATTTACCCTCGTGTTTCTGCCACGCCGATTGGACGAGTATTTCCCAGAGAAAACAAAGGTACAATTTTGGGGGCGGGCAACCCCAAAAAAAATTTTTTGTTTTTGACTTCAAATTCGGAATCAGCGACCCAAATTTACCTTAGTGTTTCTGCCACGCCGATTGGACGAGTATTTCCCCGAGAAAACAGGGGTACAATTTCGGGGGCGGGCAACCACAAAAAAAAATCTTGTTTTTGACTTCAAATTCGGAATCAGCGACCCAAATTTACCTTAGTGTTTCTGCCACGCCGATTGGACGTGTATTTACCATTTTTTGGCCGGCGCAGGCTGATAAAAGTGCGCGTACGCTAGAACTGGGTTTATTGCACTGCATGTTTCCAAAAATTACCTATTTCACCCATTCATACATATTTGAACAACAATTAACACCAAATCCAAATGCGGACCGAAAATTGTTTTGAAACGCATAAGCTAACACTGAAAATTTCCAGAAAGGTTACCTACCTCTTTCAGTCATTCATCATTACATGACCTCCCTACAATTTATCTATAGCACTACATAGCCATACCGACAAGTACGTATGTATATAGAAAATACCGATGGTACCTACTACATTACATTATTATTACCTACGACAATCCATTCATTAATACCCACAATTATCTACAACCCTTCATAAATATACCGACACGTTTGTATGTATATTGAAAATATCAATGGTAGAACACTCCAAGCCCTATGTCACGAAGTCGATCTGAAATCATAGCCATATCAGCAGCAAATCGTACGAGCCAGCGCCGTATGAAATCCCCTTAAAAAATCCGGTTTTCTTGCCATGGAAAGAAATCGCGTCGGCTCGCAACAAATCGCATCGCATCGCCCGGCCCGGAAAAGCTCGGCGTCGCTCTGTCAGTGGCGGCTCGTGGCTCTAAAAGTAGGTGAAGTGACCATTAAAAACAAGGATCGATAAAATGTAAATGATATTCCCAAACCTTTTGTTTTACAAAGGCAAAATATGTACATACTATCTTTGTCATTTCATTGTACATCCAAAACAATTTATCAATTTCCAAATTATCCACAAATAAAATTCTGTATCAACTAAAAACACAAGAGAAATCGCAAAGAATCACCTCATACGATACGGAAGTGAAGACGAGGTACATACCAGCCAAAAAGCTATTCACTTGCTAAGGAAATCCAGTGTACACATTTCGTGCTGAATACATTGTTGCGGTAGAATCGTGTATGTGACACGATTACCTCTTCACTTGTTAATCATTCTATGGATAGGAGAAATTTTGCTGTGCAAGGGCACAGAATTTGAAGTATTAAAATTTCGGTTTGTGATATACAAAATATGCATTTTATGTACATTTTGATTATGGTTTTTCATTGATGATTTATTGAGGAGTCGTTTATTGTTAGAAGCTACTTTTGAATATTTTTAAAATAATAGTATGTAGGTATTAGAGGAAATTTTCAATTATATTTTGTAGTGAAGGGGCTCTTCACCTACTTCACCTGAAGAGCCGACACTGCGCTCTGTATGTGTACGCGGCCTAAGGAAGGGTTTTATAATCTGATAAACAAAACTGGATTTAAAAATTATGAGCAATCTCTGAATGAAACAAACCAAAATATTAGGCAACACCCTTTACGAAAATTAATGAGGGTTTTGAAATTCGTTCAGACTTAGCAAAATCACACCCAGAGTCCTTTGTAAGATGATCTCTGTCAGTCGACTTTTTCTGGATGATGGTCTTAAAAGCAGTAATATCCATTCGGCGTTATTTCCACATTTTTCTAATCCAAAACGTTAACTGACAAGACAACAATAAGTTGTGTTCCAAAGGTAAATTGAATTAATTCTATTTGTTTCCCTATTGATATTACCAAGATGCAGTACGGTCACCGCAAGATGTAGTCTTCGGTACAAGATTTCATGATTTGAATCACAATTGCAATTTTGTAGTCCGCAACTACTAACGAGTTTGATCAACTGGTCCCTCATATGCAAAAGGTTAAGAACCAATGCGCTAATGCAAAGCATTGTAGTACTATAGTCCAATAATACATAGACAAAGTAATCTTCTCAAACGGACCTATTCGTACTCATTCAAAATTGTATGTCACGAGAGCATAAGCTGACCAGACGTACAGCATTTCGCTGTACAGTACAGCATTTTGACCTGTCGTACAGCATTGGGAAATGTACAGTAAAATGTACACCATTCTCCATGCCACACAATGAAGCCTACTTCACTACATAATAAGGTCCTCGATGAGGTCTGTGATCAGTCTTGTCTGCCTTTAAGGTGTAAAGTTGGACTATACTTTAGCCTGTACAATCGATATTTAGCAAGATAATAATGAAGGTTAATTTGGGACGGATGCTTTAGTGCTCTACAGCGAAACGTTTTCTTGCTACGAAGCAATTTGAAGCGAGACCTTCGAGGAACATTTTACTGTCGCGCTGAAGAGCTGCATTTCTTTTACCAAAGATGACATTAGCTTTTGCGAGGCCCCGATCTGATTATTAATTGATTGTGTAATTGGACTCTCTCATTCCGCAAAAGTTACACCAACTTTCAAAATAATACCAGAAAAATGTAATCCAATTGCGGCACCTTTTTATTTTATTAATTTTTAAGCTGTCAATTTGACTGAGAGTAGTTTTAAAAACACGAATTTTTTACCGCGAAATTCCATTCTAAAGTAACTAATGTGAGTCAATGAAAATGCAAACTTCCTGATTGAGCTGAACTGATTGAACGTTATTTTTTACAAGGACTTAAAGCTTATAATTCTGAAATTTTATTTTATTTGTCATCTGTGGTGTGGTGTCCTGGGACCGCTCCGGTTCTCTATCCTCTAAATCTAAATATTGTTACAAATACAGTGTTGAAAATTTTGAATGATTTATCACAATAAATTAAAATGAAGGTCATTTCGGAAACATGAACAGAAGAATTGGATTCACCTATTACCAAAAGGAAAAGCTTTGCTCATTAACAAACTGCTCTGGTACTAAAGTTTAAATCCAATCAGCAGAAAAAAATCCACCCGGTTAAAATCCACCAAGTAACGCGGATTTCCCATACATTTTCAATGAAATGAATGCGATTTCAACCAAAATCTCAAACCAAATCTATACGAAATCCACGATAACTGAAGGTTATGGGGTGAACTTAAAATTGAATGTTCCGAGCGCAAATGTTAAGGGGCGATTCAGACTATCGACAAGATTTACTAAATCCTAGATTTAGTGAACAGTTGTACCATATTGTACTGCAATTTGAATACTGCAAGTACATTCTTCGATGCATTTCAAATTTAATGACATACGATTTAATCTAGTAGGCGGGTTTCGACTAGATTAATCTAGTGGTTTTAATAAATCCTGTGAATAGTGTGAATCCCCTCTCAGAATTCGAAGTGGTTTGTCTGCAGCATACAATCATGTTCTGCAGAGCAATGAAACAGGACGTAAATATATGTTTAGGCCGCCTCTGTGAAGTAATACCGAATAATGATCCGGCGTATGAGCGAACGAGATGATTGTGATTTTATTCGAGAAAAATCGGGTATAGTATGACGCAGCATTGTTCAATCAAATTAGTTGTGCATATGCCGTAATGCCGCTCAATTAGAAGCTGATTGTTTCACTGGATATTCCACAATACAGATTTCCGCTAAAATGCCAATTTTTTCAGTAAATTACACCACCATTCAAAGCTCATATACGCCAGTATACCCTAGGAATTATCAAAATTCTAGCCAATGCAGTAACGATTAAATACTATATAAAAAGGGTTAATTCATACCGAAATCCCCCTGTGGATGGCATTTCGATATATGTTACGAAATGTACCCAAGAATTAAATTTAAATAATTTAGTATACAAAAAATTACGGGGATCAATCTACTTGAACACCCCTATCTACGCCACTGAGTTCTCTTCACAAAGATATCACTTATGAAAAGAAGAATCATTGTGGTAGCCTCGTGAGGTATTATTCTTTCTCCAAATTGGCGTGAAGGGTAGAGGGTAGGAGTAGTATGGCAGATAATTTGTCTGAGAACCGAATTTCGCAAGTATGGACAGCATTGGGTCTTCTGAAATCTGGTCACCTTATACTAGCACATAATCAAATTCTACTTCCGGGCTAACAGTAACGATGGTTTTGCATAAACATCACTTATTAGAGAGTTGCCTCATTTAAAAAAAATCAAATTACTAGTTAAAAATTCGAAATTTTTAAAAAGTGTTTGTAAAACCTTGGAAGGGCATGCTTCGGCTTCGACTACGCATTATCACATTTATCCCGTTTTTTCTTGATAATTTTCATTTTTTGAGCTGATTTTTCGCACAGAACTTACCGTGCTGATGAACTTGCCGGTTGTTTTTTTTTTTTGGAAATTGGCGTCGTCGAAATGACGAAGGATGGATTTTGTGTCACTTTTAGAACTCCAGTATATTTTATGGCTGGTTGTCGATTCGACGATAAGTCTGTGTCCATACAACTAGCTCATAGCAAATATTTGGAATGTGGGACCTATTTTTTCAAAAATTATGGAAAAAATATTTACTAAAATGAAAATATAGGACAATTCAGGAGAATGGCTAAAAATTGTTCCTCATTTTAGAAATATTGCATTTCGAACTCTTAAAAATCGCCTACAAGGCACTCAGTGTTATAATCAAACATCAAACATAGAATTAGAATTAATCAAGCGAACTCGGGGAAAAGAAATTTCTAAACTTATGGCTAATAATTCTAAAATCTACTCTAAAAACTGGAATAGGCGAAGGGAAAGAAAAGCTGTGTTTGGACCCCAATATGGATTGCTGTGCCTTTTGTATATAAAAGAGCTTCTCATTCATTAAACCCAATCTTATATATATATAAAAGAAAGTCGTGTTAGTTACACCATTTATAACTCGAGAAATTTACAGATTTTCTTGATTTTGGTTTTGTTGGATTAGGCTCTGACCAGAATAGCATAATAACTACACTCTAAAAAGTGAATTTAAATTTCCGCTGAAAATGTGATAATTTTACACTTTTTCCCGCTTATAATCATATCAAGAGTGTATTTTTCAACAATTTCTGTGTAAAATAAGAAAATGTTTACGCTACACTTGTGTATAATTCAGATTTTCTGGTGCATTTTTACAACGTTTATGTGTTTAATTCGGATTTTTGGTGTATTTTTACAACGTGCAGTTGAAGTTTTACTAATTTTTTGTAGTGTGCTCTACAGTTATCATACTTCAATCGGCTGTACTTAGCACAGTGTAACACATTTTTCCAAACATTCGCTGCATTTAGAACTCATGTGTACAGATCGCACAAAAAAGAACATATTGCAACATCCCATGTAGAGGAAATTCTGATCAGCAAAATTCGACCGATACTTGTTTTTATATGTCCTTAAATAGTTTAATTGATAACTGTATTATTTGAAAAGGTTCGCCACTTCAATCTTTACAACGAATAAAAGAGTGAAAAAATATGTAATATTACAAATTCCAGGTGCAAATCGCTTTATATTCCTATTATTACGGATAGTATAGTGATTTTAGCTGAAAAAATGATGAAACCCAAACATCCAAAAAAAGAGCTGACTTTTGATGCCAAATTGTTTTATGGCCTGACCGCATTACGCAGTAAAAAGTTAGACTTTTTTGCGCGTCACATTTGGGGGGGAGGGGGTGGCAAAGGGGTGAAATTATGATTTTTCGCCAATATCTTGTTAACTGTAATATTTACAGCAAAATGTTCTGAGGACGATTTAAACTACACAAAATTTCCTTTCTAATGATATAATATATCATATACCTTCTCCTGGCAGATTATATACTAGACCTTAAAACATTTGGTGTAATTTAGATTTTTTAATAGTTACATTTGGCGTTCTAGCTCCTGAAGTAATTTAATTGGAGCCATGGTAATTGGGATAACTATTCCTAACAATATATAGCTGTCCCACACGGAGACTCAGGCTGCGCCGACAAAGCATTTCCCTATACTCCCTATTAACATTTAAAAAAAAGACATACCTGTAACTTTTCGCCGAATCACAGCAGGCGGGAAAAATTTTGGTAAACGTTAAGGCTAAGTCCCATTAGACCCTCCACCAAATATTACTTCGATCGGATTAAAACGAAGGGTACCTCCCATACAAATTATTCAAATTCAATGCCACTAGTTTATTAAGAAATAAGAGAACAAGTCAACCAAAATTAAAGTTTTCCTCGTAGGCAATTTCGGGTCATTTTGTATGGAAGGTACCCTTTGTTTTAATCCGATCGAAGTAATATTTGGTGGAGGGTCTAATGGGACTTAGCCTTAACGTTTACCAAAATTTTTCCCGCCTGCTGTGATTCGCCGATAAGTTACAGGCATGTCTTTTTTTAAATGTTAATAGGGGGTATAGGGGAATGCTTTGTCGGGGCAGCCTGATTCTCCGCGTGGGACAGCTATATATTGTTAGGAATAGTTATCCCAATTACCATGGCTCCAATTAAATTACTTCAGGAGCTAGAGCGCCAAATGTAACTATCAAAAAATCTAAATTACACCAAATGTTTTAAGGTCTAGTATATAATCTGCCAGGAGAAGGTATATGATATATTATATCATTAGAAAGGAAATTTTGTGTAGTTTAAATCGTCCTCAGAACATTTTGCTGTAAATATTACAGTTAACAAGATATTGGCGAAAAATCATAATTTCACCCCTTTGCCACCCCCTCCCCCCCAAATGTGACGCGCAAAAAAGTCTAACTTTTTACTGCGTAATGCGGTTAGGCCATAGAACAATTTGGCATCAAAAGTCAGCTCTTTTTTTGGATGTTTGGGTCTAGAGCTAAAGTCACTATACTAGGAGTGCTTTTACACATAGCGAGGTGTAAATTTGCTATTATATTGGAATACTTTCTTAACATTTTTTATGTAAAGTTACATTTGATTTGCAAATTTAGATTGCAGAGTAATTTCAGTATTATAATAGCAGGAAATAAAGTTTCCTTTATTAGAGTAAAAATTTCATAGAGTGTATGTATTGAAATATGCAAAAAAAATCATAATGAGCTTAAATTCCCAATGGGTTGTTGTTCACCTATTTCTGCGTGTATTTCTTTAACAAATGAGCGGATTTCAGTAAATTTCTTCTACAGGATTGGTCTCTACCCATTGTAACAGGAAAACTATATCGAGACATATGAAAAATTAACAATGGGGCACAATTATGAAGACAATTCTTTTTCTTATACTTCTTTCTGTCTTTCTTGAGCGAATTACAGGATTTCAGTAAGTTTACCCCACCTTTGTGGTCTACCCAAAACTCCGACCGAAATGGCAGTATAACCATTGAAATAAGCAGAAAATTCACAATGAGCAACAATTCACAATTTTTCGTTCGATTTTTTTGTTTTGTTTATATTTCTTGATTGCGGGTTTTTGGAAGATTTTCCAGCCGAATTGGTCCTTTTTATACCCTTCACTCGTAGAGTAAAGGGTATATTAACTTTGTCATGAAGTTTGTAACGCATTGAAGGAAGCATCTCCGACCATATAAAATATATATATATATGATCAGCATGACGGGCTGAGTCGATTGGGCGATGTCCGTCTGTCTGTCTGTCCGTCTGTCCGTCTGTCCGTCTGTTGCTACGCGTTTTACTCGGCCAGTTTAAAAGCTATCGAGCTGAAATTTTGCACACATGCTTCTTTTTACTGCAGGCAGTTTGTATGTTAGAATCGATAAAATCGGACCGTAACTCCCCAAATTAGGTTCTTCTAAGAAAAACTTTTTGATTTGTGTCCCAAACTCAACCAAATTTCATACAAATGTGTTTCTATTGATGCCACAAAACATATGTAAGAATGGTTCGAATCGGACTGTGGGGTCATGGGGTTGTCATACAAACCCACCAACCCAAATTGAGTTTTTCTAAGAAAAAAATTTTTATTTGTGCACCAATTTCAATCAAACCTCATAAAAGTGCATTTCAATTGATGCCACAAAACATATGTAAAAATGAATGGAATCGGACAATGGGGTCATGGGGCTGTCATACAAACCCAACCCCCCAAATTGAGTTCTTCTACGAAAAACTTTTTTATTTGTGCATCACTTTCAACCAGAACTCGTAAAAGTGCATCTCTATTGATGCCATAAGACATGTGTAAAAATGAATGGAATCGGTCTATGGGGTCATGGGGCTACCATACAAACCCAACCCCCCAGTTTAGATCTTCTAAGAAACATTTTTTCCACACCAATTTCAAAAAAATCTAATGCGTCCTTGTCAAAACAAAAAAAAATTAAAACGAATGGAATCATACTATGGGACCATGCTCCCGCATCCCCCAATAAAGTTCTCTGAGTAAATATTTTTATTTTCCCACTTAACCAAAAACACACAAATATTGTTTTATCGACGCCACAGAAGGAAAAGCATGGGGAAGGATTGAACACAAGTCATATGTTCGCCCAAAAAAAAACTTTTAGCCCGAAGAGAGTGAAGGGTATTCAAATTTCGGCCGCGCCCGAAATTAGCCTCGGTCTCGTTTTCTGCTGAATTGGTTCTCTCCGTGAATTTCACAAGAACAACGAGCAAAATTATAAGATTAGTTTTTCGTATATTTCTTTCTGTATTCCTTGAACGAATTGTCAGATTTCAGTCTACTGATTCCAGCGGATTGATCTACGCCCGGAGAAATACGCGAAATTTTATAATGGGCAAAATTATAAAAACAGTTATTTTCAAATATTTTTTTTATGTCTCCTCATTTAAGTCGCAGAATGCAAAACCATATTGGACTGCTCTTCGGATAGCAGAATAAGCATTAAAACATGCACAAAATTCACAATGTTCAAAATTATGAAGACCGTTCATTTCAGATAATTTGGATTTATCTCCTAAATGGATAAGCGGATGCCGGTAAATTTGCTACGCTGCCGCATTCTAAAAACAATAGAATTTTAAAATTCACAATGGGAAAAATGTTCAAGGCAGCTGTTTTCTGATCCTTTGACTACCATTCTGGAATGGTTTAGTGTACATATTTGGCAAATTTACACCACCAGAATAACTATTGAAATATGCATTAAATTCAAAATTATCCTTTGGTCACTTTTCGTATTGGTTAGAATATTTTTGTAAATTTTCCCCCTTTTTCACCTAAAAAAGCTGAATAGCCACCTACACATGCAAAATCGACTGAAGGGATGAGGAAAATTTTGAAGGCAGCTCTTTTCCTATCCCTTGGCCACTTTGAACGGATATGCAGGATTTAAGTAAATTTGCTGCATCGTATTTATTTCTGTGCTGCATACTATTACAAGTATAGAAATATCGGAAAAATTGGGAAGAGCATTTTGATCAAAGTGATTTTTTCCTGTTCTTCATGTCATGTCATGCTACTGTAGGATCCGTAGTCGTCAAGGGGTTAATAATTTTATGATTTTTTTTTTAATTGCCCTGCCTCGCAATTCACAATGAGCAACATTCACAATGAGTTCTTTGTCACAGACTTCTGTCTTGTTTGAAATAGATTACACGCATCAGCAGCAGCATCGGCATCGCGAAACGTAAAGCGCAATGCATTTTACATTGCTGACAAAAATGTTGATCAGAAGACTTGGCATTCAGCATATTTGTTAGCTATGAAATTCTGCCGAGGCTGCTGCTGATGTCTAATCTATTTCAAGCATCTGAATTGCTTGAACATGTTAAGGTGCCTGTAGAAATAGGCTGAACGAACGCTAGAACGAGCATCGTGCCTACACTGCAGACCAAACAACGCGACGTCATGGAGCGCAGTAAGAAGTAAGGAAGAGTAAGGATTGGGCTTCGACCCTAATAGCGGAATTGAAACAAACACAAAATTTACAATGAACAAAATTATGGAGACAGTTCTTTTTACACACTTTTGCATCTATCTCCTGAACGGATAAGCGGATTCCGGTAAAAATGCTACGCCGAATCGGTCTGTACTCCAAAAATAAAAATGTACAATGAGAAAAATTATCCAGACAGTTGTTTTTCACAAACTTTTCTGAACATTTTTTTAAACGAATCATCATTGGTGGTTGGGATACAATCTGCCCAATCACAAAATCCCCAAACCAAAATCCCCAAATTAAAATCCCCAAAATCAAAATCCCCATTCCCCATTTGAGGTGTCATCTTAGAACGTGCACGTTCTAAGGCCACATCTCAAATGGGGAATGGAAATTCTTAGCGGATTTCAGGTAGTATTGAAACATGTGGAGAATTCACAATGAGCAAAATTATGAAGACCATTTTTCCTATTTCCTTTGAACAGATTAGCGGATTTCGGTAAATTCCATCCTATACTCTTTCTATCCAATTGACAACGTCGAAAAACAGAATCGTTGTTGAAAAATCTGCAAAATTGGCCAATTAAAAAAAATTTCTAATTTTTGTCAATATCTCTTCAACGGATTTTTCGATTCCAGTAATTCCATTCCCATCCTCGAATTGGTGATCACCCCGAATAGCAGTAGAGCTTATGAAACATCTGCAAAATTTAA
Organism: Microchrysa polita; assembly: GCA_949715475.1. Lineage (NCBI taxonomy): Eukaryota > Metazoa > Arthropoda > Insecta > Diptera > Stratiomyidae > Microchrysa > Microchrysa polita. The sequence goes on along the minus strand of OX454421.1, from coordinate 63,115,280 downwards.
TAAAAATATGGAGACAGTTTATTTGCTCCTACGTTTGCCTATTTTTTTTTGTTCGAATTACAGTGTTTCAGTCGGTCCAGTTGTCTATATTTCTGCAAATGATTTCATAAGCCCCTCTTAATAGCTTCCACCGCCAACAACACAATAGCTCTTGACTCATCTTGACCCATCTGGGAAATTCTTAGGGAACATAACTTTCTCCAATTCGTCTATATCCGTTGAGCGGATTAGGAGATCTCAGTAATTCAGTTCATTTAGTATCTTTCAAATTCATAATTCGTTGTGTAAATCTCACAGCTTGTTTCCTATTAAGTTTAGAATATCTATTTTATGATTCGAGCACATTTTTTGAATTATATCGACGTTAAGTTTTTATTTATCTCATTTTTAAATTTAATGTTTTATACATATCTGCGGCCAAATAACACTGAATTGAGAAAATGTAATCAATTTCCTTACAAAATTACTCAAAATCAATGTTACTCTATTGCAAATAAACTAACGATTGAAAATCTGTCAAATTTTATAAATATTTTATATACTGATTTATATAAGACGTCAAAGTTGAGCGTCGTCGACGAAGCATGACCTTTCCGTACTCAAAATAAGCATGACCTTCCAGGGATAAGGATATGTAAAAAAAATTTGAATTAATATAAGGCTGCTAGATATGATACCTTAATGAATAAGGAAACACGTAAGGGAACCCTAAAGTATTTCCTTATTGAATGACTATGAATATACCGTCACTCCCTTAAGGATGCCCTTAAGTATAAATGAGGACTATGAATTCCGCCCTAAATCTAAAGGAAAACCAACGAAATCATACGACACATTTGAGGACATATTTATAACGTCAAGATTGTTCATTTTAATACACGTGGCTTTTTATTTTGCGTTTCGATTTATATCATTCCGAGAAATTCGTTTTTTTCTGCTTGCGAGAAATTGAATAATCACGGATGCATACATTACCGAATGTTGATAGTTTGGGGTCACAATTTAAATTGAAAGAAAAAGTAAGTTATGTCTTTGTACGTATGGAAGAAAGGGGAAAATTTATCTCTCATGGTTTTCATAATCCCCCTTAGAATAAGGCGACCAGCCGTCCCGTATCCTGCGGGACAGCCCCGCAATTTTCAAGCCTGTCCCGCATTAGAAATCCTCCCGAAATTGTCCGCAAAACATACAAAATTCCACATTATGGGAAAATAGATTCCGTTTACGCTTGTATTTTTGTTGCCCTTGGATCTCATATATGAACGGCTGTAACTTTTGAACGCATTTTGTGCATTTATTTCCTTCTATCCCGAATTTTTTTGTTAAATTGCAGCTGTATCGCTTGGAAGTCCCTGTGGGTTGTTGTTAATTTGCATCTTTTTTGATCGAGGCGAGGAAGTTTGCGAGAGATACTGCTAATGCAGTTATACTGGATTTCAACCGGCTAAAACCAGACCACCTCCGTCGCCTTGCTCCCTGCGGTATTACTTTGGCTTTGGCTTATTAGGCATCATGCCGAGCTGCTGACTTGCGTCTAGCTTCTTTTATTCGAAGTTCCTCACTCACTGACTGCCTATGCCTACCAATTGTGTTGGCAGGCATCACATATCTTGGCAAACATGACTTTGCAGCCTACGTTTCATATAAGACCTTTTGTGCTCAGCCTCGAAAAAACGTTTATCTCTGTTATTTGTATAGTGTGGTGTACTGCAGCAGATTGCTGAATGCCGGTAAGTTCACGGCTCGTTGACTACGCCCCCGGTTCTTAAACATTTTGTGCGCAAACACGCAATTTCTTCTGTCCACCATTAGTTCTCTCCCTTCACAAAGCCTTTCCTAGGCATGGAAGCGTCGCAAGCAATTTCTATCTGTTCCGTCAATTGTGAGCTTTTTTGCTCAGCCGTTACTTCGGTAGTTGGTTTGAGGGAATACCGCTGCAAATGCCTCCGCAGCGAAGCGCTTAGTAGACCATCCAACTGGTGGATCTCTTACTATTCGACAGGTTCTATCGCCTCTTCGTAAAGCGTATAGCTTGATTGTCGCTATGCGTGTAGTGTTCACTAACATGTCAGTTCATCGCAAGCGTCAAGGAGCTACTGGCGAATGTGAGGTCAGTGGTGGATCAAGCCTTCCCTTTTCTAAAGGTGTTACTACCTCCCGTATTTAATAAGGCGATGCCGAGGCGCTTTGTTTCCCTGCTGCCCTTCTGAGCCCAAGCGTCATATAGTTGAAATTAGGGATGTAACGGATGTGGTTAAGCGGATGAGGATGCGGATGCGGATCAATGAAAACGTAAATTTGCAGATGCGGATGTGAATGCGGATGCGGATGTCATAAAATTTGCAAATGCGGATGCGGATGCGGATTATATGAATATATGAAGTGAATTTTACTAATACCGAAAATCAGATTCAGATTTCAGGAATATTCGACATGTTAGAAGTAAAAGTACAAGGAAGGGCCAGCTTGACAAAATGTGCAATCCTTTTGAGTGCTGGACAAAATCATTAGTTTCATTAAAATGCAGTGTCATAGTGGAAAGCCTTTCTTTTCCATTAATTTTTTTCATTTTGGACCTTTTTTAAATAAGCCCCATAACTTTTGAAAGAATGCCATTTCACCCGTAAAATTGTGTATAACTATTCACAATAAGTTCAAGATCATGTTTAAGGTAAACATTGAGTCGCTCCGGTCATGGACACTCATTATACCCCCCATTTGTATTTGTCAAAACGGTATGTCCATAACTCCCCCCAAAATTGGAGCAGAGTGCTAAATTTGGTTTGTTGCGATTGGTGGTCATAGTCACCCCACCCACTAAAAATCAGCTCATTCGGATAAAAACTGAGGGTATCTCCCATACAAAAAGTGACCTATCAGCAGTTTGTTCTACGTACTACTCATTTTATAATCTGTAGACAAAGTTGTCTTGGGTCACTAATAATTTGATGTAGTTTTTTTCGTCCTCAGACCATTTTTCTGTACCTATTGCCTTTTCTGATAATCGGAAAAAAACCGAAAAAATGTCCCCCTTTCACCCCTTTTTTTAAGGTTACGGACCCCCAATCGGTTGGGACTTTTAATGGCATAATCTGGGGACCATCCCCAACCATAGTCAAAAAAAAAATTCCGATGTAGGATTTTTGCCGTGTGATGGCCATATTTTGGCCCAATCTTCTCAGACTAATATCTACATGCATTAGATTTGGTTTCTTGCAATCGCTATTAATTCTCTATTCTATGAGTAGTTTAGAATGTAGATGATTAGATGGGAAATTTGTTTTTTATTGATATCCGCATACAAGACTGCGGATTGCGGATGAGGATGAGGATGTCAACATGAGGTTGCAGATGCGGATGCGGATGTAGAATTTGATGCGGATTATCCGCAGTTGCGGTGCGGATATCCGCAACATCCCTAGTTGAAATAGATTGGATGCGTCAGCATCAGCATCGGCAGAGGCATCGGCATCAGCAGAAAAATTTCAATTTAGAACACACGCATTTGCCTTTGATGACCCACATTGACAGCAGCGGCAGAGGCATCGGCAGAAGCAGAATTCTGCTTCTGCCGCTGCTGTCAATGTGGGTCATCAAAGGCAAATGCGTGTGTTCTAAATTGAAATTTTTCTGCTGATGCCGATGCCTCTGCTGATGCCTCTGCTGACGCGGCTATTCTATTTCAAGCATTAAAGTCCCCAACAATTATAACGGGGTTGTGTGTGCATGCATCGTGTACAAAGCCATCTATTAAATATCTCGAATTCGGAGTCGTTCGAAGGGGTGGAGCATAGCAGCTGTAAATGTAGATGCCATTGTGTTTGTTTTAACCACCCCACTTAGTTCTCCTTTTGGCTTTAGGCTCATTCTGATCATAAAGCAGAATCTCTATCCCTTTTACCACTTGTCCTTTCAAATCCCGGGAGGAGGCTTCGCCATTCATGCATCTTTTCTTTTCTTCACCTTCGTAGACGCTAAGTTTAATTTGACGAAATCCATGGTGATTCCCGAGACTAAAAACCGCTTAATGAAAACCGTCAACAGTATCCTCTATTTTACATTTTTCAGTCTCCCACATTCGCCATTTTCGCGCTCGAGCTCTTCGAGACGATGGACCGTATTTTCCAATATGCGCAGTGGCGATCCTACGTAGTTTTTTTTTTGTGGGCTCAAACCCCCTCCGAAATTAACTGATAATACTGGCCGTGTTTTTTAATTAGCTAACCTACACTATCAGGGGTAATTTTCATACAAACGCTAACCTGTGACTTTATTCAGGTTAGAAATTATATTGCTATCCAGATTTAATGAGCTTTCCAAAACTCGCCTAAATATAAGCAATCCCAATTATTTTCTAGTACGTTTTCCAATGACTAGCAAAAATTAAATTTTGAAATGAAAAGCTCTAAGGTATAGTTTACATGCAGCACACAAGTGTGTGCAAAAAATATAGTTTTTGTTAGTAAATTCATGTTAAAAATGTTGTTCGTCGAATTCTTATTCTAACAAAATTATGATTCCTACATAAAAATATGTTTTCATTAAAAAAAATTACATGTTAACTTTTGCGTTTGGAAAGTGAAAACGGGGCTTTAATATTTTTGAGCAATGTTTTGAAATTAATGGCAATGCCTACGTGACAATTTGAAATTTAACCTGGATGCTACCCTCGATAGTTTTTTTTGCGCGTCTGGGTTAGCAAACCTGCCCCCGATGTAAAAAAAAACACGGCCACTGTAAATACTTAAGTTGTCCGCTGTCTGTGGTCGTTTCGAAATAATTCAAACAAAGAACGGCGCGTGCATAAACGAAATCACCGGTAAGCTACATCGCGCGCACGAATGTGAAACATTACGAAAACGGCGGATATTAAACAAGAAATGGTCGGGGTTGAGGCAAACTAACCAGCCCGTACATATACCCACTCCAGAGGTCGCGATATTAGAAAACTTCGTGGTAAAGAAATCGTCGGTCGACTTCGCGGAAAACGAAATCAAAATGTTAAACAACGGTTTAGCATTCGCGCTTCCCCCTCAAAATCCCATAGAGGAAACGGTCGTAAAAATTGAAGCGGGCATTAAACGGATAGATATCGTCTCGAAAGATGAAATTAGATCGGGAATCGCGAAAATATTACGAAACGCGAACCGCGAAAAACTCAATAACCGCGACATACAAACCCTACAACAGCTTCGCCGCAAACCGGTGTATTTTGTGAAGGCTGACAAAGGGAACAGTGTCGTTGTGATGGACAGAGGGGATTATGACAGTGCGGTCGAGTCGAAACTGTCGAACGGCGACTTCTTCAAATTAAGGATTAACCCGCTCGATAGCAAGAGTTGAGAGCGCCTTAAAAGAAGCTAGTGCTGTGTTCGATGCGATGACTCGACTGCGCATGCCAAACTCCTCTCTGCCCCGAATCAGATGCCAACCAAAGATCCACAAGGAAGGTGACGAGATGAGGGAAATTATTGCCGATTCGAACTCACCAGCCTATAACATCGCAAAGTGGCTTGTCAAGGAGTTTGTCTTACTGGGAAATACTCACAGTAAATATGCAGTGAAGAACTCCCATAGGAACTCATTGGCAGGCTGCAAACAGTGGATCGCACTCAAGGGGATGAGTCCATGGTTTCCTTTGATGTGAAGGCATTATTCCCAAACACGCCGGTTAACCAATCCATCTACCAACTCGAGCGATGGCTGAAAAGGTTTGGTAGCGACTCGGAATGGAGGAAGAAAGTCAAAATTTATACAATGCTAGCACGGCTATGTATGAATGAGAATTACTTCACATTCCGGGGTGCTTACTACAAGACTACATCTGGAGTAGCGATGGGAAACCCACTCTCACCGCTGCTTACGGAGATGTTCATGGCGTCAATCGAGGAGGATATTGAGGCTAAAGGAATCATGCCTAGGGTATGGTTTAGATATGTCGATGACGTGTTCGCCATAGTTTAAAGGGATCAAATTGACCAAGTCCTCTCTAGTATTAATGGGATTCACCCAAGAATTACATTCACTACTGAGATGGAAAAAGATGGAGCAATACCATTTTTGGACTTGATGATTCTCAATAACAATGGCGCACTAGAATTTGAGATTTATCGAAAGCCAACGGCCACCCAGCGAACAATACCAGCTACATCAAACCATACACACTCCCAAAAAATGGCGGCATATAACAGCATGGTCCACCGACTGGTCACTTACCCCTTATCAAACGCGGGGTTTACCAAAGAACGCCAGTTCATAATAGACACCGCGATAAAGAACGGGTATAATGCGACTGACATCGAGCGAGTGATTAGTCGGAAGATCATGCGGTTGAACAGCAACACACACAACATTGTTCATACAGGCCACTGAGTCAGTATCAGTATCCCTAATTCGGGCATGTTCTTAAAAATTAAACGTTTCTTGGCTTCTTTCAATTTCCAGGTTGTAGGATCAAGTAGGAGTGCATCACTTCGGGCGGTACTAGGCCCCAAGGACCATCTGCAAATCGAGGAAAAGAGCGATAATCAATTGCGAGGATTGCCAAAAATGCTACATAGGGCAGACAAAGCGATTAGTGACGACCAGATTCAACGAGCACATCCGAGAAGCCGAAAATGCCAGACGTCATTCAGGTAGAATCATTCGATCATTAGTCGCTGCGCACATAGTGGAGGAGGACCATGCCGTTAACATCAGCAGCTTGGAGGTTATACGAAGAATCCCGAAATCCTACACCCTGGAGGAGTGGGAGAGCCTGGAAATAATACGTGAGGAAGCTAATAAACTTCTTAACACGGTTCAAGGAAATTGTCCATCTAAACTAATAAAAATCGCCGCAGGATATCGTAACAGGTAGGGGAAACTAGAATCATAAAACCGCCCTTAAAAGCATAAGTGACTATCGGTTACCGACATGTTATTTTATTCCCGAGAAATGTTAATTGCCTTTTTCTCAGAAATCTTTCGGACATTTTTTTTGTCTTCGCCGCTGGCTATGCGCCTGCTCAGAAGTCACTCGCCTTTCGAAGGACACTGGGAACTGGGTTAAAGAGCCAATGATATTTGATTAGCGAACTTTACAACTTTTATGCGTCCATTGTCATTGTCGAATCCCGTCGTTATTCACAATGGACTAATATAGTCCAAGGCAGGGCCGTTGCAAGGTTTCGCGGAGCATGGGGCAATTGAGATTTGCGAGGCCTTTTTTGAAGGCAAAAATTAACTTGATTAATCCTTGTAACAAGTAAGCTTGTTATTGTAATCGAGCCTTAACTGACAATTGAAAAACATTCGATGAATTATGTTGATAGAAAAACAAATTGTACTTGAAAAGCTGTACGAACATTTTCTTCCATCTTTATAATTCTCACTGCTTTTTGCAGTTAAAGATTATATTGACAAAACACTGACAAGATTGTGTTTGATTTTAATCATGGTAAATGATAGCCTTGTTGGCGGTGGTACTCGTACAATGACTAGAAACAAATAACTACAGAATTGTAGGTATGCCATTCCATTAAACTTTATTTTCTTGAACATTGGCTAGAATGTGAAAGAGTTAAGATCGTTTGGAACTAGGCCTGCCTCTTCAATCATACCAGTTTCTTCCAAACGTAACATCTAGCTGAACTCGAAAACTTTTAAGTATGGGACGTTGCTCCCATTGAGAATTTTCCACATACGCCACTGCATACAACTTATCTGATGCTCTTTTGTCGTACGAGTTTAAGTTGATTTTAACGATCAGAAATCAATCAGTTCATAAAAATACTCACACCACATATAACAACATTTTTTCTTCCATCTAGTGCCCAGGGGCACTAGTGATTAAATTTTACCCTGATCATGCAACACTGGCCTGCGTCTGAATAGGGAATATGCTAGCCAGCTGATAAAACTAGTTGACATGACACTAATTTAATTTTTCTCAAAACTACGTTAGGAGTGTTTACTGTACAGCTTATTTTAAATTATATAGCCTTTAACCATTCTATCTAAAAGTGAACGTTGTATCAACGTTCGGAATCGGAATGTTCTCCTCCCCTTACGGCCAAGCTCTTAGCATCTCATAAATCATTTATCGAACTCCTCACATCTAGTTTTAATTGAGTTCAACTGAAGATGTCTAAAAATCGCCCCGACTTCTTAGAAATTCTCTTCTTTCTTGCCATTCGCTCTCATCTCGCGAAATGCTTAAAATATAATTTCGTGAAAGCACTGATATCGCATTTATCACTTAGGATTTCTATGAAAACGAAAAACTCAATAATATCAAGGACAATAAAGCATAAATCATTTTATAGTTCAAAAAATATTATTCCCTAAAACCCCAGGCGCTCTACGTTACGCTATACGGGCATATCCTTGAACTAGTAAACACAAACGATGGCTGGGCGAATAGTTAGCACGAATGCTGTCACGAGTTTTCAGAGCCATTGCATCATTCCCACCACCACTTAAGGGACTGTAGCACTAATAAAAGATAATTTATCTCATCGCAGGAGGTTTGCAGTAAACACACTATGGCTGGCACAGTTAGTTGCATAAACAAGTCCTTCTCCTGGCCTGGTCTGGTCTGGTCTGCCTCGTGCGGATCAATAAGCCCCCACTCTACTCTTCATTCCATATAGATTAGCGCCGAGCGTTCACTATAAAAGCGCGCCCAGCGACTTTACAGGCTAATTAAGGACATGCTGAGTGCCCGCTTCTTTATTATTCACATGACCAAGATTGATTTCGAAAAGATCTAGTCCATTGGGATGAAGAGTTGGCCATGCATCTTTCAAGACTCTCAACTCCCGAACTGTTGTGTATTTGATGGATTACGTTCACCGATGAGTACAACACTCGTCCATTTATCACCGATAGGCAGGTTTCCAAGTGAAAATCGAGTAGCTTTATCATTCAGTCGCTTCGTATATCGGCTCGTCTTTCTCTCTCTCTCGTCGTCCTGTCCCGTGCGTTTAACCAATTCGTGTCGAGTTCGTGCGTCCACTAAATCGGTCAGATGATTTCCAAAAGTAGTAGAGTCGAAGAAGACGTATCTCGGAAACGCATCCTTAAGAGCTTTCGTCGTGACACGTATGTGAGATGGCTGACGGGAATGACGAGCACAAGGAATAGAATTGAGAAGTGAAATCGGACGAGACGACCTCTTCCTCTCTCTTATCAGCGAGGAAGGATAAATTTTGCGCCGACGAATACGACTACGACGACGACATGACATTATCTTTTCTATATACAACCGCATTGCAGCATATTTGCCGCCACCGCTGCCGTCAGGAGCAAACGATTCACATGTACAGTACACACGCTACGTCAAGGATGGCCATACCACGAGAAGCCATATAGCCGACCCGTGCGAATTCGGGATGGACTAGGATCGGGACTGCAATGTGCTCGCTGCTCGCGCTATAGTTTCGTTTGGCGGTGTTGTTGTATGGATGAGGATGGGGTGTTAAGTGCAAGCACAAGTATGCACGCGGTGCCTAAATAACTCCATACAACCTCGACCTAACCCACTTGTGTCCCGGCTCGCCCCCACGTCATTGCAACGATGGCGATTCCTGTATATTCCCGCTGTGTGTGGAGTATGGAAAAGGAAGCGCACGGATACGACAAAGCCATGTATTATACAGAGAATGAGGCTAGTCCAAACCGCTCTTGTATGAATTTTTAAACACAAAAGTCACAAGGAGCGCATTAAAGTTTGCAATGGCCCCCCGTATGAACAGGACGAACACAAACAGTGCTCTCTAGGACAAAACGCACAACGGACTGGAAATTTGAGTGCTCATATTTATGCATACTTACTTCGTGGTTGCGTCGCAGAGCTCATGTGTGGTTAAACTCGACTGTCGTTATCCTAAGGTCAATTATCCATTTCAGCAGGAATAATCACTGACTACTTCATTCACACGTCTAGGGCCCTTATCCTAATGGCGTAATTTCATCTCGGCATGTTTCTCACATTAGAGCTACACAAAGCATGTCAAACTCGAGTATGTACGAGCTCGGATAATACACGGCACGGATACGTACAATTTATATATGTCACAAAGGGGCTATTATTATATACACAGGACACACACAGGATACACAGGTCGTACGGAGATAATGACTAGACACTAACAGCAGCTTAAAGCTTAACCTTTCACTAGCAAAATGATATGTATTGGAGCACCTTATGGAAACCGCCTTTCTCACCCGTCCTACATTTGCACAACCGACGCGGCTTATACCTACGGACAACTTCGGGCAAGGATATGCCTAATTGAATTAACGCGATATGAAAATTGCACTAGGAACGCACTTTTTTTGATTGTCAGCCAAATCGCACATTGTTGTTTATCGTTGGCGCGGAGACGACGACGACGGATTGTTCTGGCTTATCCTTGCTATAGAAAACCACATTGCGAATCGAGATAAACGCGCATATATGTATTTATTCCGCGAACCGACAGGACAATCGAAAAACACAAACTATTTAGGATAAATCCACCACGAAACCGCCGATAATCGCGACACTATTTTGCACTAACGCATTTTTCGGATGTATCTGCTCGTGCTGCTATGGGCGAGGATATAAACAAGCAGGAAGACATTCCTTTTCGTCGGAAGGACATGAACCGAAGTGTTCTCTCTTCGGCATTGAGATTGTGATGTTGGTCTCGGAACACAACATTGATGATGGTTGAAGAGAACGTGTATCCTAGCGAGCAAGAGCTTTTTGAAAACTTTTTCTCTTAGCCAAGTTTGTGATGGCTTTTTTCGTAGGGGAGAATTGGGTGCACTTTTATCAAAGGTGAAGTTTTACTTTCGTTAGTATCTCAGAAACATGACTTTTGTAAAAAAAAAAAATAAACTGAATGAATTGTGACACATCGACTTGGCTAGGAGTTTTTTAAATTAGTAGCAATGAGCTAGAAAATGGTAAAAAAAACTAACTGTGTGTAATTATTGTAAAACTCTTATGTTTTTGTTTGAAGTTCGTGTGTCGGTCCTTCCTTCGTTTGTTTATTGGAGTAATATATTCACAATGTCCGTTTGTTTAGTAAATAAGTCATGAACGGTACTTCCGGTTGGAATAAAAATTTTTTAGTAATGAAATTAACATCGACCTTTGGCGCAACGAAACAGCAAAAAATTCGGAGTGATTTTCACTCCGAATCGGTGTCGAATACTGTCCATCCTAATCTGATAATATTGGCATAAACTCGAAGTAAGGTATTGCTAAAGACTCCGAACGTATGTAATGATTTTATCCTTTTGATGTAATAATTCGAACTCAAAAGAATACTTTCATTAACCCATTAGTGCATGAAGCTCCCTGACAACATTTTTTGACTTTTGTCGATTATTATGAATTAAAGTAGCGACAAGGAAGTACCTTTTGAAAGATTTTTTTGAAAAAAATAAGTAATAGTAGATTTACAAGCCGTCCCCTATAAGGGACCCTATGCACAGCGGTCAATTGACGAATGAAGAAATTGATACGACTACTTGTATTGTATCCGGTGAAAATACACACACCAGATAATTAGTGAAGTAATTTGAAATCAACGAAGCTTATAAGTGGCATGTAAAATATTTACAAATTATCAAATTACTCGGTTTGAATCCTTTATTTCTTTAGTGAGCAGATCGATGACCTTATCCTCCCCAACTCCCAAACTTTTGGAAACGACATCAGCATATTTTCCCATAGGATAATCTGAAATAAATACATATTGCTTTCCGCTTGAATTTAGTGCCCAAAACAAAACCTAATTAGTTCTCCGCGCATAAATATATTGTTAGCCGCTTTTACGGTAATATAGAATCACCACATAGTTCGAAGTACCTTCCGTGGGGTCGGTTGCCCCTTGGACTATCAGGCTCGTTTGGAAACGCTGGTTTCCCACTTTATAGCCACCTAGCGTACCATTCCGAATGAAATCCGAACAAATTCCGAAGGAATTTTCCACTCGGAACTTGGAATTCCAAATGGAATTCCGGCGGAATTTGCTCGGAAAAATATATAGACCGGTTGACAGGAATTCCAAATGGATTTCCGACCGAAAGGGAAAGGAATCAGGTAAGAATTTCCATCCGTATTCGTTCGGAATTCTTTTGGAAAACTGACTGGAATTCAGGAAGAATTTTCCGAGAAATTTCTGCTGTTCCCCAGCGTACCATTCCGAATGAAATCCGAACAAATTCCGAAGGAATTTTCCACTCAGAACTTGGAATTTCAAATGTAATTCCGGCGGAATTCGCTCGGAAAAATATATAGACCGGTTGACAGGAATTCCAAATGGATTTCCGACCGAAAAGGGAAAGAAATCCGGTAAGAATTTCCATCCGTATTCGTTTGGAATTCTTTTGGAAAACTGACTGGAATTCAGGAATAATTTTCCGAGAAATTTCTGCTGTTCCCCAGCATGCAATTTATTTCGGCGTATAAAAATTGTAAACCTTTTTTACATCACAGTTGTAGTCGATTATGATTACTTTTATTTCGAGTGGTAGTTCATAAATGTAAACCTTTTTTTTTTTGTAAAACAAATTGTTGGTTTTGAAGATTATTTTTATTAGTCAGGCAAATTCTGTCACCAATTTGATCGAAATTAATGCTAAAATATCAAGAACATTGACCTTTTCACATATACATACGGATGCAAACATCGAAATAAAAACGTTAATTCAAAAAAGGATGATAAGTGAAAACAAAATATAATGTTTTTTAAAGTTTTACAGGCAAATTATTTTTTTAGCGCCTTCCGATGCTGATCCTTTGCTGCATTCAAAAAAATTTTGATTAGTGTATCTACGTTTTCAATAGTCACCTGGTTGAAACAATCTGAAAAAGAGAATGATTATAAATAATGAATTAGAAATATACAATATGAAAAATAATTTTTCTGCTTGTTAAAATAATTTACTTATTGACATAAAAAAAATTTGACGATACATTCTTAGTTTAGTTAAAAACATATACCTTTGATGATCCGTATTAAGGAAAAATCCTTAACAGGGGAGTGGGAGTTTGTCCACGAAAACAGTCTGGCCAATGAGTCATTGTGAAATATTAGGGTCAAACACCCAGTAATATATTTGGTAGCATTTTCATGCTTTATACCCATAAATTTATCAGACTGAAAAAAAAATAGAAACCATTGAAGAACTTCCAGTTTATTTATTTTACACCTATTACCAGTTGTTTCATGACGATTTCATCTTCCTGCAAGGATTTTTCTAATGACAAAACGTCCTCCTTGCTTTTTAATGGAAAATCTGGAAGTTCGTCGTATTTATTACTTTGATGTTTTAGTGCATCAATAGGCACACGTCCACCTTTCGCCGCAATGCAATAATTTCCGTCGTTAACGCTTGGATTAGCACTTTATTTTGTTCGTGCGTTTTTTTTTGCTCTTGCTTCATTTTTTTCACTTCGTGAAAAAGATCTGTAATTTAAATAACGAAAATTGTTAGTGCATCAAAGATTGTAATAGAATATAATAGACATACTAATTATAGTGTCATCCACACTTTTATTATTTTCGTTGCCTGTATACGATTTGCTAATATCCATCAATGTTCGCACAAATTCTCCGCTAATATTCCTTTTTTGCGTTGAGGTGGTTGGGTTATGTGATCCTAGATTAAAAGCGTAAAGGAGAATAGATAGTAGATCAATTATTTAAATTTTACGTATATGTATATTACAAAACGCTTACCATGCGGTATCATCAGAAAATCTGTATATCCGTCGGGTGTCTCAAATATAGTTGTTTCAGTGTTATCTAAGAAACAAATATCTTAACGATTTTTTTCTTATTGCTGCAAACTGAAATCACGTACTATAATTTTGATCCTCCATTTTTGTTTGTTTTGTTGTCACAACAACGGGACAAACAAGTTGATTTCAGAAGAATTTCTCAAATGTACAACTTTTTTCTCGACTTCGTTCAGTCTACAGCGCCCGCTCTAGCGGGGGGCAAGCCGGGCGGCCGCCCGGGGCGCCAAATGGTAGGGGCGGCATTTTGGCTAGCTCCTCATAAAAAGAAAGCTGAAGTATGAAACTCATGTTTGCTGAAAAATAAAAATACCAGCGAATTATTGATCACAGACCAGTGCGTGGAATTTCTAAAAAATTTCACAGAAACGAAACTGTAGGCACTAGGTGTAGACAAGCCAAAAAGGCGTTGATATATGTTCTTATTCAGGGAAAGGAAACCAAATCCGTTACTTAATGTGAAACTTCATTCCGATAATATTGATCTCAATCGGTGTTTCTTGGTTTCGCTTCAAAATTTGTTAACCTTACCGTTCTCCTTCAAAAGTTATGTTTAAAGCTTTCAAATAAAATAAAAAAAGTAGTTGATTCGAATTTTTGTTAAATCCTGGAACATTATACGCCATCGGTTTCCACGATAATTTTTTTATCTTATCAATAGAAGCGACACTTACCGTACTATAGCAGACCAAACCTCTCCTTGTGCGAATGGATAGCGTATAAGCCAAAATTTTACTGCTACAAATAAAGAGGCATTAGTATCCTGCAGATACCTACATCAACATTGGGTAAATGATTCAGTCCAGGCTCTAAATGTTTATGCTGATGGATAAATGATTTTATTTTTTTTCTATATTTGGCAATAGTTTTTAGTAAAACAAATAAAGCGCCTAACGGAAGCCACTGTGTTCGCCATAGCCTTAGCTAAACCCAAGAAAGCTCAGCAAACCACATCAACACACCGGATCCTGAACTGAGCAATCACCTAACATTTACCAATAAGATGTTTGGTTTACTCAGTGTCTGGTTGACATAACTTGGTTCCATCTCAGCAGAGGCTTATTTCGAGGAGGTGAATCACAGTTATCTCACTCAGAAGTGACCTGTGAAGTTACCGATGTCCTGTTCAGACTGGTATCTTTTAGATTCGGCCGTTAAGGATGCATACGGCCCTAAACGAACTAGGAGATTAATCCAGTAAATGCAGTAGTTCATTGGCAGACTAATTTTCCACTAACGATTTAGTAGTAGCAGAAACCAGACTGGAGCAAAATCTACCCGATAAATTTGTCTGGTAAAATATTTTTTTTATTTTTTCATGTTTTCCAGGGCGATATTAGCACAATTGTTTTGTAGTGTTATATCCATCTGATCCATGCCTTAACCACTGCGGAACTACCAAGTTCTATTCTTACATGGCTGCCCCTCAATTCGCTTTTTAAACTGTAACCCACTCGGAAATTTCTTGCAGAATTTCAGTCCTAATCAGCATCTGAACATGCACCATGCTTGCAAGCCATTGAAAATATGTATGATGTTTTTTACAATTTCTCTTGATAAAAAGGCCATGTCCGTAACCAGTTTATGCTTGTACCAATCAGCACACGATGGGCATTAACAGAAGGTCTATGATTATTGGATTTCCCCTGCCTGGGATACGTATTTTGTAAATTAAAAAAAAAAAACCATCTTAGGGGCGCAAATTTGTCATCTTGCCCGGGGCGGCATACGTGCTGGAGCGGGCGCTGAGTCTAAATATTTCGATACTATCTTCAGTCGCTAATTTCGTGGTCGAAGTAAAAACATTTAAAAATTTCAGATCTATTTCTGTGTCGGAATAGAAAATTATAAAGAAGTAAAACGTAAACTGATGCTAGAAAAATTCTTCCAGGAAATCTTGGTGCGAAAAATCTTAATCTACATATAGTGAGAATCAAAAGTGAAGGCACACTTTGAAATATGACCTTTGACTCAAAATATACCTGGAAGTTTCAAGAATTGAAAAGAGCTTAATGTCTCAAATCAAAGCTTTATTAATTGTTAATAAATTAACAAATGTTCATAAGAATTCGAACAGTAATTAACAAATCGCAAATAAAAATATGAAAATGGTGCAATTTTTAAGAATCAAAAGTAATGGCACACGTTGTTTTTATTATAGGAAAAAAACGACTATGCTTAAAACTAATATTATGTCGGTCAACCTTTTGCTTTTATTGCAGCCTGTAATCGTCTTGGCATAGACTCTGCAAGATTCGTGGCTACTCCTTGCGGTATACTAGCCCATTCTTCAAGTAGAGCGCGCTTCAGATCTTCTTTGTTGAAAATTTGTCTCCTCCGAACACGCTGATCCAAAATTTTCCATAAATGTTCGATGGGATTCAGGTCTGGAGACTGAGGAGGATGATCAAGTTGCTTTGGTGTCCAGGGGCGAACCCAAGGGGGGGATTTGGGGGATGAAACACCCCCCGAAATTTTAAAATGAAAATTATAGGTATGAATAAAATTCACACAAAATATCTTTATTGATAAATCAAATACCTAAGTGATGATTTTCACTATGCCCGACGTCAGACTATCGCTTTAAAGTGCCCATAGACCTTCCAACCGATTGAAGAATTTTTTTTATTGCCCGATAAATTGGAAGGTGTATGTGACTTCGGCGAGCTTCGGCGAGTATCTAATAAGTTAATTAGACGTAAGAAACGCAAACATTTTGACGAGCAGTTACAGCAAATAAACCAAAGATTAGCCAGTAAGAACATTAGACAGGCGTACAAACTTATTAATAATGTTAAGAACGGACATCAACCCAGGACAAGCCTATGTAAGGACAAGGATGGTAACATCATCAGCGACATCGAAAGCGTCAACAAACGATGGGCCTCGCATTTTGAAGAGCTCCTCAATGCACCATCAACATCCCCCGCGGAGCCAGCTCTTGAGCAGCTAGCCGAACCAGGCCCTCCCGTTCTACCCCCAACAGTAGAGGAGGTGAGTCTTGCCATACAGTCGCTTCAAAATAATAAAGCGCCCGGCGCTGACGAGATCCCAGCAGAACTGCTGAAGCATGGTGGAACGTGCCTGACCAACGCAATACATGTGCTACTGCTGAAAATATGGAACGACGAGGAAATCCCCGAAGATTGGCGCAAAAGCATAATCTGCCCAATCCACAAAAAGGGTGACAAGCTGAAGTGTGAGAATTACAGGGGCATATCATTAGTTTGTACGGCCTATAAGATATTATCTAAAATTCTTGAAAAGAGAATTAATCCGTACGCAGAACGAATCATTGGCGAGTATCAAGGCGGCTTCAGACCTGGTCGATCAACGACCGATCAGCTTTTCACAGTGAAGCTACTACTCCAAAAGTGCTGGGAATATAACATCGACGTATACCAAATCTTTGTCGACTTCAAGCAGGCATACGACAGTATCGATCGAAGTGTACTGTACAACATTATGCTGAATTTTGGTATACCGGCAAAGTTAGTGCGACTCACAAGGATGACGATGACTAATACCGTCTCGCAGGTCAGAGTGCAGAATCGACTCACTGACCTATTTGAAACTCGTACTGGACTCAAGCAGGGCGACGGGCTGGCGCCGACGCTCTTCAACCTTGCTTTGGAGTATGTAATTCGAGCCATGAATATGGACAGCAGCGGAACGCTACTCATCAAGTCGACTCAATTAGTAGCGTACGCCGACGATATCAACATCATGTCTCGAAGGTTGGGTGATGCAGAAAGCCTTCTGCATAACCTCAATAACGCCGCAAAGGAAGTTGGACTACATATCAACGAAAGCAAAACAAAGGCCATGATGCAATCGAAAACAAGGACGCCAGCAAATTCAAGCATCACAGTGGGGGACCTTAATATCGAGTATGTAGACAACTTCAACTATCTGGGTTGTAACTTATCAAAGGACGCCAACGAAACCGACGAAATTAAGCGACGGATACAACTAGCCAATAAGACATATTTCTCGGTCCTCCCTATAATTAATTCGAAACTTGCGCACAGGAACACGAAGCTCCGCGTGTACAAAACGATCATCCGACCCGTGCTATGTTATGGCTGCGAAACATGGACCCTCACCCAAGCCTCCGAAATTTTGCTAGACCGATTCGAACGAAAGGTCCTTCGGCGAATTTTCGGGGCCGTTCGCGAGCGAGACCAATGGCGTATCCGGTACAACCATGAGTTGTATCAATTGTACGATGAGCTGGAAGTATCGAAAATCGTGAAGCTTCAACGTTTGCAATGGGCGGGGCATGTACAACGGATGGACGATAATCGCATGCCAAAGAAAGTGATGAACGCACAACGAATTGACGGAGCGAGGTTGCGTGGACGACCGAGAGCTCGCTGGGAGAACTCCGTAGGTGAAGACGCCCAACAGCTGCTGGGCTTCCGAAACTGGAGGACGAGGTCACGTAACCGCGACAATTGGAGGTCAACGATTCAGGCGGCCAAGGCCCGACGTCGGGCTATCGTGCCACATTGATGATGATGATGTGACTAATACATTTTTTTTTTTATTGGACGTGTGGAACATATTGCCATGCAATTTTCTATACAATCTGTCATGATAATCATATGTTTTCAGTTGCTGATTTATTGACATAAACCAGCGGTCATTCTTCATGTTGTGGTTGTGGCGGTCATTGGCTATATCCACACATGCGCGCTTTTGTCTTCCCTATCGTCTTCAAGCTGCGTGTATGTGCTGTACGGACGTCAGATCGATTGGTCAATCGATCGGACAGTATATGGGCACTCTTAAGCTTAAGGTCTAAGAACATTTAAAGCGTTGGCTTTCATTAGCCACTTTGCAAATACAAATCACCCCCCGAAATAAATTCCTGGGTTCGCCCCTGTTGGTGTCCTGTACAATAGCCATTCTCTTACCAGACGGGAGGTATGTTTCGGATCATTGTCCTGTTGGAAGATCCAAGTCCTAGGTAACTCGAGTTTTTGGGCACTAGGAGCTAAATTTTCCTGCAATATTGATAAATATTGCTCCTTTTTCATAGTGCTATCTACGAACATGAGATTTCCTGCCCCTGCCGCCAACATACACCCCCACACCATAACTGAACCTCCCCCATGCTTTACTGTCGATGTAATGTTTTTTTCTTCAAACTCGGAATTTTTCTTTCGCAAAATTTTTGAGCCTTTTTTAGCGCCAAAAATCTGAAATTTGCTTTCATCGCTAAATACAGTCCGCCAGAACTCATTTCCACAATTTCCATACTTTTTTGCATACTGTCTCCTCTTCTTTTTGTTTTTATCCGAAATAAAAGGCTTCTTTCTTGGGGCTCGTCCTGCAAGCCATTAGCATTTAATGCCCGACGGATCGTTCACGCACTTATTAGCTGGCCGAAATTACGGTTAATATTTTCAGCAATTTTTACAGCACTTGCCTTCGGATTAACTTTCACTTCCTTAACAATGTTTTTAACTTGAACCGGATTAAGTTTTTGAGGTCATCCAGAACGCGGCAAATTTTCTAGTTTTTGGCAACTTTGTTATTTCGCAATGATGTTTCTCACTTTCGAATAATGCCTTTTAACTGTTTTTCCGATTTCGCGAAATAATTTTCTCTCCATCCATAAATTTATTATAATTTTTCAGATTTCCACCTGCGTTTCGGTCATAATTTTCCTAAAAAGCCTTTTATACTGAACAATTGTAAAATTGACAGTATGGATTATTAAAAAACAAAATAGCTTAACTCGTTGTCATAAAAATGCACCACCATGCTATGTGAATAACAAATACGGTTCAAAAAGATATTATTATTAAGGAAAGTTGCAAGTGTGCCATTACTCTTGATTCATAAAAATAGGACTATTTTTGAATTTGTCCTTGCTAAATTAAAACTATTGTGTGTATTTGAATGAATTTTATAAATTTAATTTTTAATGAATATCGCTTTAAGATAAAACAATTCCCCATTCTCTAAAATTTACGATTATAAAATTATGTTGAATAAAAGATAGGGTTTCGAAGTGTGGCATCACTTTTGATTCTCACGGTATTTGTTAACATTTGTCTAATATTAAAATGTCCATTAATTCGGCAATATTAGGGTAGAACTTTACAATTCTACTATTTTTTGGCATTCGTATATATTGTATAAATTTATTTCAATATTCTAAATTAAAATAAAAACAAAAAAGTACAAATACTTTCCAACTAATTTTTTCACTGAACACTCAACAAACTTTCACTGAAGTTGACAAAAGGTCCTCAGCACACTGGACTGAAATGAAAAAATTCATTTAATTTGAATCCTCATGCACCGGGTTGTACAGCCGCGTTTAAATACAACATGGAATTAATTCGGAATTAGCTTGGAATTTTCCGAGCGCGGCTTTAAAATCCTGTTTTTTCCAAACAGAGTGATGGAATTTGTTCGGAACCTTCCGACTTCGGAATTTACATGAGGAATGAAACTTGTTCGGAATAACCTAAGAATTTTCCGTACTCGGAATTGTGGTACGCTGGCGCATTCACATCAGGTATTACGACCACAGGCATGACTCCAAGCAGCTAGGAATTAGCACTTTTTCGTTTCAGCCCTTCGGAGCCAGGGTGGAAGGTCAGTCAGCCCTAGCCAATCTGCATCGGAAAACGCCTGAAGGGCTTTGTTTCCCTCCTCTGTGTAGCTCTGTGGAGTGATTCTCGATATTTTTGTAATAAAAAAAAAACAGTTTTCAAAGGGAAGGAACATGTAACTCAAAAATGAGATTTGTATAACCTCTCTATATAACCTCCCTTTACGCTCTAAAATGCATAATTAATTTACCTACTTATAGTGGGATTCGATCCCGGGACCCTGTGATTTTTAGACGAATGCCCTACCTACTAAGCCAACCAGACTAACTGATGGAGTTTGTAAGTTATACAACATGTGACGTCGCTCTAACACCAAATTCACTCCGGTGGATACAAAATACCAAAATCGGATCAAATTAGCCCCAGCACAATAACTTGATTGAACGGAATTGATCCGATAGGTGTAATACTCAATACCAAATGGGATATTCTTTGCAATGTGTCCGACAATTTAGGAGGTTCGTCCATTTCGGATTCTTTTCATTAAACTAAAACTTCGCGTGTATTAAAACGATATCAAAGCCTGTATCCCAAGTCAGAAAACTAAGGGAAAAACGAGTTGTCCCGCTGATTGTCTGGCTCTCTAATCAAAGTCAATCAATCGAGCTGCGGATGACGACTACACATATCGCTCTGTTCAGATTTGATTGTTTTGGATACAAACCTCTCAGCTGTCTCCAAGGCTCGAGACTACCGAATCCGCCACTGTGGTCTTTTGCTTAAAATTTCCCATTCAAAAGTAGAATCCGCTGCTCTTATTATTGGTCGATCACGAACAGAGAAAGAAGTTGTGTTGTTTCAAGAACTCTACGTGAGGAATGATCTCGTAAACGGTGTTATGTGTCCTGAGGTGTCTTCAAATTTTGCCGCCCCTTGTAAACCTCTAGGGAAGGGAGGCATATCAGAGCTAAGGCGTTTAACCTTCCGGCTGGCGCAATACTAAACCTAACACGATCGGGCGCAATGCATCTGACAGATTAAGTGCAGAAAAAGGGATGAAACTATTTCTATTTATTTTAGACTCGTATTTATTGTTGCATTGTCTTTTTCAAACAGTTCTACGAAATTTTAGAAACAAAAACTAGCTCACAAAGTTTGATATCCTTCACAATTCAATTTTCTAAGAATATTCCGCTTTCAATCGCTTCAATATTTAAAAAACCTCCAACAACTCGACTGCTTAAAAAATGTGAGCTTATTTTACTAAAAACACACTATTGAACGATTTGGGGAACATAAAAATCAACACAACGATATTACGCAATGTGAAGAGTATAACATTTGAAAATTTTCATAGAAAAGGAGAAAATAACACAATCGGGCGCAATACATCTGAGAGATTCTTTCATGCCCTCCCACCCCTCAGACATATGGTAGATAGAAACTGAAAACTGCTTTGGCTAGTTGATCGATAAAGATTAAGCTACTGTGAGTTTCAGATCTCTCCCTTTTCATATCGCTGATTGGCGCAACAAAAACTGGTCACTTAATCTGTCAGATGCATTGCGCCCGCCCGAAGGTTAACTTCTATATCGATACAGTAATACTTCCGTCTTCTCTAGACGTTCCAGTGGGTTCGACAGATTTTCGACTCCACAATAATAATACTCGCGTTGCTGTAACACTATTTATTACAACTCACGGATATACAAACTAAGGGAACATTACGCTATCAGCTTCGCAAGAAGAATTTTCGTGTTCTTGTTATCGACGCTAGCGACACTTATCTTACCGTCCGCCATATAGCGGACATATAGCGGAAAATATCGGAAACACAAAAGTTCCCCCTATTAGAGCGGGTAGCAGAACATGCCGAAATGTTTCTCTACTATTTCTCGTTGGCGACACTAGCACCCTCTGGTGTAAACTAAGGAAATACAATTTGCGGTTGCAGGTTGCAGTATTCTGGATACATTACATTACTCCCTCCTTAACCCTGTTTGTCCCGAACAGAACTCGCTTCGGTCTCCTCCGTATCGTTGCCCCCATAGGGTGAGCAGTCGATTCACATGTATGATTTCCATTTTCGCTCTGTTAGTTTTTGGTAAGAAACCCCTTTATAGCCGTCGTTGCAGACTGAAACAGTTTTTGAAACGTAGTGACGATAAGACTTTTTTGTTTTGCCGTAGACCTTAACAATAGCGTAATCATTTACGGAAAGTGAGCTCTTTTCTGATGTCCGAGGCGCCTGTGTAAAGTGAACCTCACCTTCCTGCTAAATTCGACCTTCATTGAAGAGCTCATCCCAATCAGAGCTAGTGTCATGAACAGAAAAATCCGCATCTGACTCTGACGAGTCTCCCTTCTTGGTATTCCTTATATTTGCCTGTCTCCCTATTTTCTTTGAAGCAGCGACTTCCAGTTTACGTTTTTTGTTTTCAATGGTGTTTTCTTTTCTTTGCTGGGAACGCTTCTGTTTCTCATTCGCTTCCTTTTCTTTTGCTTTTGCTTTATTTTCCATGCGTTCTTTATTAGGCGTAGAGGTTAAAAGAATAGATTTTAGACCTTTACCAGAACGTTTTCTTGCAACTTTAATTTCGTAGGTTTTCAGTGTTGTTGAGAACTGGTGAAACACTGCCAATGGATGGTTTCCGGTTAGAAATAGATGCTCCCTGATAGGAAGTCGATGGTCCAGAATCTAAAGTTGAGAGTTCTGAAATAAAATGATGTTCCTCGATTGAAGATAGATACTGATACTTACTGGAACCAGCTGATCCATTTTCGTCCTTGTCTTCGAATATAATTCTTCTATCATCCTCTTTGAGTTATTGTTCGGGTAGAGCTTGATCTGTAACTTCCGATGGAAGGAAATCTGCTACTTCGAAAATGTTTCGATTAAATTGCTGAATGCCTGTTGCGCTAAATCCTTAGGCAGCGGCTGCAATGGTTCCTGCTTTCTTAAAAGCGATGTTGAATGTTGCGGCTACACTATAAATATCAAAGGTCTGTCCAGGATTAGAAATGTTCCACGAATCAACTGCAGCGTCATAATACCCCTTAAGTGGGCCAAAAAAACAACGGTTCAAAGGTTGAGTTTTGAGGCTACTATGAGGTGGTAAAGTTGGGATATGAAATATTATGGTTTTTGGCAAAAGTAACTGCTTCCAGACTTGTATGCGATATATTGTTGTCTAAGAAATTATTAATAGGGGTCTCTCTGCTCGGGTTTGTATGTTTTTCAAAATGTTGTAAATGTTGTTTAATGCAAGTGGGGCTATTCATTTAACCCTTGCCCGGCACTGCCATGTCGCAACCAATTGGCCACCTCGAATCAACTGGCGATTTTTCGTTTTCTGTTCCTATATAAAGTAAGGAGTAACAAAATTTCCTAGTGCATTCATCGACTGTTACTGTTTGCCCTTGCTCTACTGTAACTGTCTTCGCAACATATTTTTCCCTGTGGGCGCCACATGCAAGGGATGCCTATTGGGTACAGTCTGAACTCCAGTATCATCCATATTATATACAGGGTGTCCCGCATTGGGTGGTCAATACTGTAAGGGTTAATAGCGCAACTTGTTTCAGCATGAAAATTACCAATACAATCGGAATTTTTTTTACCGTTACCTTGTTATCGCTCTTTTTGTGAAAGTCATCGAAAATCGTGACTTGTCATACAAAATCATGATTTGCAGCCCTCCTGACAGCTTAATCCAAGATTTGATTTCAGTTTCAGAAACTACATAAAATTTTATAAAAACTGAAGTTTTTCCAGTTGCCAACATTATCGCCACTTTCAAAATACAGTTACTCAAACTTAATAGAAATTTTAAAATAGATTTTTCATCGAAATTTCAAACAGTAATTTCATAACGGTGCTTTATACGTATAAACTCTGCAAAGTTGATAAAAGTTGCTTCAACATGTTGGCTTTCCAATGGTATATCACTTTTCATATTTACATTGCAGAATTTTAGAGAAACCCGCATTTAATGGTAAAAATCAAGGCTTCAGTGGAATCGCTAAAAATTTTCCCTTTACTCGAAAAAAGACAAACAAAGGCTATTATAATTCGGGATAGAATCTCGCTACATTATTTTGACCAGAACTGTAAGATATTTGAAAATTGTACATTGTTTGGCAAATGCAACGAGTAGAGCAGGACTTCAGCTGGATATTCATCGGATGACGATCCAAAGGACTCTTCAGTCGGACAACCGGTATCCGTACCACCTTACGCAAGTTCAGGAATTACTACCGAGCGACTGAGGATAATTTTGCAATTGGTTTCTTCAAAAAATCCGGGAAGACCGTGATTTTCAAACAAAAATAGTGTGGACGGATGAAGCCACGTTTACACGTAGTGGCGTTTTCAACACCCGGAATAATCACATCTGGGCTCAAAGCAATCCCCATGAAATTCGGCAATCTCGATTTCAATATGAGTTTCGTGTCAATGTTTGGGTAGGTCTTGTGGGTGATTAACTTATTGGCCCTTTGATCCTTCCCCCTCGACTAAATTCCAGAAGCTTTCTCGAGTTGTTACAAAACGAAATATTGCCCATAATCAATCAGATGCCTCAGCGTGATGAAATCTGGTGGCAGATGGACGGGTGCCCCGCTCAAAATGCGAGACCTATCAAAGAATGTTTAGAAAACGAATTTCCCGCAAAGTGGATTGGCAGATTTGGGGCAGTTGCGTGGCCTGCGAGAAGCCCCGACCTCACTCCACCAGATTTTTATTTATGGGGTAACTTAAAAAACATTGTCTATTCCAAGGCGATTCCCTCTCGGGAACACTTGCTGCAGCGAATTAACGATGCATGTGACAACATAAAGGAAAACTCTCCTGAAATCCTTCGGACCGTTTCTTCCATGAGCCGAAGGTGTCGAGTCTGCATACAAAATGGAGGAGCCGAATTCCAGCAATATTATTCCAATTCATCAAACAGACCCATTTAATCATTAGTTTTTATATTTTAGTTTATTGGTTCTTTCTCGTTTTAAAACTTTATTTCCATTTTTATTTACCAAATTTTCAAAATTGGGATACTAAAATATAAAAAATAAATGAATAAAATTTCAGTTTGAATAATCCGATAAGAAAATAATTACCTTGATTTTTACCATTCAATGCGTTTTTCTCTAAAATTCTGCAATTTAAATATGAAAAGTGATATACCGTTGGAAAGTCAACATGTTGAAGCAACTTTTGTCAACTTTGCAGAGTTGTACGTATAAAGCACCCTTATGAAATTACTGTTTGAATTTTCGATGAAAAATCTATTTTAAAATTTCTATTAAGTTTGAGTAACTTTATTTTGAAAGTGGCGATAATGTTGGCAACTGGAAAAACTTCAGTTTTTGTAAAATTTTATGTAGTTTCTGAAACTGAAATCAAATCTTGGATTAAGTTATCAGGGGGGCTGCAAATTATGATTTTGCATGACAAGTCACGATTTTCGACGACTTTCACAAAAAGAGCGATAACAAGGTAACGGTAAAAAAAAATCCGAGTGTATTGGTAATTTTCTTGCTGAAATAAGTTGCGCTATTAACCCTTACAATATTGACCACCCAGTACGGGACACCCTGTATTTTATTGGCAATGAATTTGTGTTCTTTGAGAGCAGATTCCAAATTGTCAAAATATTGGCAAAGGTGGGTCTTATTGAATCCCATTACTCTACCTAAACTGGTTTTCCGTGGAATTCGCAACAAAAGTTTTTTTCTTCTCATGAACTCACGCGTAAAATCTCTACCAGCAAGATTCTTACGAAAATTGATGCGCGATGCCGTTTTCTTCAGCAGATTTGAAAAGAAAAAATCGTAAGGATTTCGAAGTTAGGCCGAAAAGAACGCTGATCCACAGCAACGCAATGACTAACCAGTTGTTTTTCCTGATCGGTAGAAAACGTTTTTCTCAATTACCCAAGCGTTTTACCTCCTTCTCCTTTATTTAGTCGATCTCTCAGTGTTTTTTGTTTATGGAATCCTTCCTTGCACTTTGAAGCTGCTCCTCTGACATCGGCTTGTATAATGGGTTGTTCTTTTTTAATTGCTGAAAAAGAAATCAGAATTAAAGAAGGAGGATATTCTAATCGTCGAGCCGCAAAGTAAAGTAAATCTTGCAAAAATATATACCAAATATCAAAATATGCGGTGATTTGTCCTATTTCGTTATATTAAAATAAAAGCACATTTTTGTGTTCTTAAATGAAGTGAATCAAAATCACACGTTCGCGATTAACATTTACACTAGCACTTAATAGACGGTAAATTGATCCCTTAATTATCATAACCCCACCTCCGCAAATTATGAAGTGTCATGCCGGAAATATTATATGGAAATCACAAACCTTTTCTCGGTTGTTATCCGTCCGTTCACTTTGAATTTCGAGAACACTGTCATCAAGACCAGTGGCAGCCACTATGTTTATAAAGGCCGGTGTATTTAAAAATTGAGTGCAGAGATTTGCACCACGCGGGGCAGTTAGTTAGTTAGCCCTTAAGTCGTATCTCGTTTTGATGTGATCCGCATCCTGTTGTAATCGTGGTCGCACCAACTTATGCACATTGTCCAAACGTTGCCTTGGGTTGTACACATACTTGGGAACTGATGTCGACTGTTTCTGTGGCGCTATTCCGAAATTCACATCCACGGGTAACCGTATTCTCCTTCCGAACAGAATTTTCGATGTGTTTCTCCTGTTGATGTGTATTTGGCTGAACGGTAGGCCAAGACGATTAGTGGTATGTGTTGGTCCCAAGTTCGCGGATTATTTGACACAATTTTGGCTAAGTGTTTTGTTGAAACACTCTACCATTTCATCGGACTGAGGATGTAGAGGCATAGTCCTAGTTATCCGTATTCCTCAAGAAGCGACACATCAAGCTGAACACTCCAGGCTCACAGTTTCGCCCTTGATCAGAATGAAACTCACAAGGCACTCCATATCGACATAGACTCAATTCTCGACGAGCTGTTCTGCAACCGTTGTCGCTTCCTGATTGGATATTGCGTATACTTTCGTCGACTTGCTAAAATAGTCAGCCACCTCCAACGTGTACCGGCTTCGACGATCGGTTTCTGGAAATGGTCCCGCAATATCCATTGCGACCTTTTCAAACAGCACACCGACATACGTCTTCATAGTTCCTTTCGGCGTCCTCGATGGTCCTTTAACAGTAGAACCGTTCCCGCGCTTTTGCCGGGTTTTGTTGACGCCAAGATGACCTCCCGATGGTCCTTCGTGCATTTCTCGCAGCACTTCGTCGACGTTGTTTCGTATAAGTATCAGCTGCATTATGCTCGACGTTCCATCCGCTGACTCCCGTTTCCGTCTGCGCGTGCCATGCTCAACGTGAAGACGAATTCCACCGAGTCCAATAGTTTTTTATTGTTGACTCATAGGTTGACACCTCGTTCCAACTGGCCTTTCTCTGGACTCTTTCCACACGATTATCGAAGCGATATCCTCGTCATTCAGCTGGGCTTTGCCTATTTCCTCCGAATTCCAACCCTCCACAGGCAACATTGTCAGCCTTCGTATATTCACTATTTCCTTTTCTTCCAATCGAGTGCAGCAGTGGCATCCGAGGAGGTATGGATGGCGCGAGAGCACATCAGCATTACTGTGCACTTCTCCACTTTTATGGACCGTGTCGAACTCGTATGTCTGTACCGTTCGATCCCTTTGGCAACTTGACTTTCCGGATTTCTGAAGCAGCCAACCCGCCACCAGAATACATTTCTGGACAAGTAGATATTTGTGCAAGTATTTCGCATCGATAACTACTACGTAGTAGCTCAATTCTTCGACAAAACGAGACGAAAGTAGGCCACGACATTCTCTTCGCCGTCAATGTGTTGCGCTTGCGATAGTACCGCGCCAATTTCAGTGTTGCTCGCGTCCGTATCGAGAATTAATGAGAATCCAGCTCTCGAGTGCTCGTTACTGAAGAACGTACACTTCTTTGGACCTAGCTTCAAGCTAGCTGCACAAAGCATGCTAAAGGTTTGTTTTCGTAGAAACGACTCATGGGATCAGCGCTCAGCGATCGAAGTTAAACCACCGGGTTTGAGCACTATATGGGTATATTTTCTATACAGACTTGTTCCTTTAATCCATAGTCGATACTAGGAAAGTAGAACCATTAAAAAAAATTTAAATACGGCTCGAAATTGGATGCAAAACTGCAATCGCCGAAGGATCATCACATGAATTGTCTCTACGAACACGTACCCTAAGACTTGCTTCATATTGCGCAGGTGTTCTTCGAAGCTCGTTTCGATCACAATTATGTCGTCCAAATATATGAGACAGGTTTTCAAGATTAACCCACGCAGCACATACTCCATAAGACGCTCAAATGTAGCCGGCGCAAATTGCCTCAAGCCGGATCCAATAGAAAACGGCGTTTCTCTCGATCGTTCTTTTCGATTTCCACTTTTCAATTTCATTGTCGAAAACCATTTCGCTTGTGCCAACGTGTCCATGATGTCGTCGAAACGAGAATAACTGTCCTTCTTCGGCACGCTGTTCAGCTGCCTATAGTCAACAAAAAATCCTGTGATGCCCATGCCACCCTTCTTAACAAGGACTACAGGCGATGTCTACGGACTATTTGACGGTGCGATGACGTACAGCCCTAATATTTGTCTTTCCTCGAGAAAAAATCTTCGTTTGTTAATTGCATCGCGAGCGATCATTCTTCTGTTCTTTATAATTGTTTTGGCGTGAATTTTGCATTTTTCGATTTCGTGACCCTGAGATTCGTCTGGGACATATATCACTGTTATTGACACAACTGTTTGATAGTCCCCTATTGTACATTCTTTGACCTTTATCTCTCGTTCCGTCACATTGATAATCGGCACATGGTGTCCTCGTCAATCCTCACCAAACTTCGCTGATAACTTCGTTGGCTCCACAAGATGGAATCTATGGCCTCCAGGACTTCTATCCGTTCTCGCTCGCATTACGCATAATGCACTCCGAAGTCTTCGGTATATCCATATCCTCCGCTATCAATACTCGGAGGAACGGCGTTTCCATTCCTGGAACTGCATGGTTTTCTGTAAAGATTAGCATGGTTATTACTGCAATTGTTTATATAAGGAGGAGTAGGCTTAGGTTTTTGTTTTTCTAAAACTAATGGCACTGTTGATGTAGCTTTTAAAAGTATTGAGTGCTGAGAAATCAGGTCTCCTTAAGTTATATAAACAAAGTATCATGTATAATTTATTTATTGAAAATGCCCATTGCATGTTACTAGCTAATACCTACATACATACATACATATATAGCACCAATATAACCGCTTCAGAATACATATGTATGTATTTACTCATCAAACGAAATAAACTAAGAAGTAAGAAAATACAGTGAATCAGTCAACGATTCCCTAGAAAAAAAAGCTAACGTAATCATGTTTCAAACTTCCTTTTGAATTTTGCCGCCACCACAAGAATATCCCACCAAAAGTGCCATTATCATAACTATTCATAAGCGATACGCGAAAAAAAAAATCATGGAATATTATTGAATTCGATTCGATAATTAACATTTCTAGTGGCTTATAAAATTCAATTTGTTGCCGATAAACGGCTTATTCGCCACCGAAAATGGCCTAAAACGAATGACAAAATAATCCTCGGCTCGTTAAATTGTAACGGAACAACACTCGTTACCGCCGAGAGAAGCAAACAAATCATTTTATTCCAATTCATAGTGCAATAATCGTCAAAACATGTCCAATGAACACACAATAAAGTGTCAACCACAGTCAGATTAGCAAGGCAAATCGCAATAAACATCATGGCGGCGGTAATTAACAGTTAACAGCAGCATTAATGGCGGTCCAATCAACTGCCGACTAATATACTCAGCTCACATTTATGATTGCCTCTCATTGTTAATTGTGTGATCGCGAGAGCTGCAACTCAGCTATCTTCGGCGAATTGAACTCATACATCAAATGGTAATCCAATATGATTGTCGAATCGCTGCTCTGTGTATCTCTAGCTCACTAGCCCGTTAACTGCTGCGAGAATGGCTTTATACGCCTCTGTTCAGGGCCTATAATGGCCGATAAGGAAACTCCGCGGTTCGTGTATATGTACTCAATACGCGTTCACAGCTTATATCATATATCGACTTATCAGTACGTAACGAGCGAATCAATCAAATCGAAATCATATTTGGGCATTACCGCGTTTGATAACACACTCAGGGGTGGTGATAAGACCAATCAACTCGTTAGTCAATCGCCGGGAGCCACTCGACCAGGTACACTTTTTACCTTTCCTGTTATGCTATATCTAGCACGAAATCGAACGTAATTTTGTGTTTTCGTAAATCGCGTCAAATCGGGATCTCACTATGAATTCGGGAACACAACGTAAATCCGGTTTTAACATAGACGATATCCTTGAACATCAACAAGAAAACCACAATGAAGCGTGGAGACAGTGTACAACGACACCTCAAAAACCACCTGTTGTTCCCCGTGTGCAATTAGAACATTCTCATTTCGCTGAATATCCTGTTGATCCATCGGCTATGTCGCGATGGCCCTACTTGCATGCCAGGCCCGAAAGTGTGAACTATGATGCGTTATATAGTGCAAATTTACCCTTCTATCAACACATGATGGAGTTGCAAAAGACTTCGCCTATTGTCCCTTTTCCGTTTGGTGTTGCACATCCGGCAGCGTATCTGGAACAGTATGGAAGCGTCCTGGATAAAGGTAGGCATCTTACTAGTCGATATAAAAAACTGTTTAGTATACTCGTATAAGGTGAACAATTATTGTTGACAGATTTGTTTTTGAAAAGCCGACGGGAGGTTAATCCATAGGTTCATAATGTGATAAGTTCCAAACCAATACCAAATTTATTAATTAAGCAAAATCAGCAATGTTGATAAAGCAAATAAAAAAATCTTCCGGAGGAATTACAGTGGAACCTCCCTAAGTTGACCACTCTAGGGCGGAAAAATTTTGGTCAAGAGAGAGAGGTGGTCAACTTAAGGAGTTTGTTTGGAATAGAGATTTTGGGTAAACAATGTATTGGAGAGGCCTTTTACATGCGGGTGTGCCGGGCAATTATCAACAAACAATAAAAAGTTTCGCTTGTTTACTACAACTTAAATTTCAACATGCACTACAACTTAAATTTCGGCAATAAAAAATTATCTATAGAGTTGTCAAGAGTTCAAAGGCCCATGAGGTAAATGAAGCCACATTCATTTGGTTTAAAAGAATGCGTTCTATTAATTCTAGAATTTCAGGGCCAATGTTGCAGGAAGCATCTCTTCAATTTGCTGCGAAATAAAACGTGACAAATCTAAAGTCTCAAGTGGTTGGCTTGAAAAATTCAAAAACAGGCATGAGATATTACAAAAAGTTATTTGTGGAGACTCGAATGAAGTTTCGCCAGAAACTGTGACTGATTTTCAAAACAATTTTAAGATCCTTTTCGAAGTAAAATAGTAAGATTGACCGTATTGCTAGCTGCTAGTGCCAGCGGAAAAAAACTCGCTCCACTGGTAATAGGAAAATCTAAATCGCCAAGAGCCTTCAAATCCACTAGCTGCTAGTGCCAGCGGAAAAAAACTGGCTCCACTGGTAATAGGAAAATCTAAATCGCCAAGAGCCTTCAAATGCGTAGACGTAAAGGCATTGCAAATTCTCTGCAAATACAACAAAAAGGCCTGGATGACTGGCGAATTTTTCGAGGAATGGCTCCATCAAGTTGAACGGATTTGAAGGCTCTTGGCGATTTAGATTTTCCTATATTACCAGTGGAGCCAGTTTTTCACCGCTGGGACTAGCAGCTAGCAATACGGTAAATCTTTCTTTTGAAAGTTTTCCGCTTTTACATCGCCCTTTGCCACTAAACTACGATTTGGTAATGTTCTGTAAAAAAAGCCCCACACGTCTGCATGAAAAACATCGTTTAAACTGTATCCTTCGACAAGGATCTTAAAATTTTTGTGAAAATCAGTCACAGTTTCTGGCGAAACTTCATTCGAGTCTCCACAAAGAACTTTTTGTGATATCGCATCCCTGTTTTTGAATTTTTCAAGCCAACCACTTGAGGCTTTAGATCTGTCACGTTCTATTTCGCAGCTAATTGAAGGGCTGCTTCCTGCAACATTGGCCCTGGAATTCTAGCATTAATAGAACGCATTCTTTTAAACCAAATGAATGTGGCTTCATTCACCTCATGGGCCTTTGAACTCTTGAACTCTAGATAAATTTTTATTGCCGAAATTTAGGTTGTGGTATTCGTCCTTTCTTTTTTTTTTTTGATATTATTAATTGTTGTCTTGCTCAACAAACTTTTCAGCAGCTTTCCTTTCAGAAGAATGTTCTAAGAACTTCAACACTTCGATTTCTTTGCAGGTAGAGTTCAGTACTTTTCTTTTATGAAGCCATTGTCTATAACCACAACAAAAACATTCACCAAACGGCTCTTAAAAACTTACATTAACAACATCTTGTACAAAATGCGTTTTTTAAATTTTAAACAAATTTAAATGCTAATTTTTCTTAAACAAAAATCTGCTTCTAATTTCCGTAAAAAAAATTATTAAGGATTGTCGCATTTTTTACGAACAAAAAGTACTCGATTACAAGGAAATTATTTAAATTTTTAACATTTAAAGATAAGAAAGCATGTTCATTAGACTCTTCATGTATTATTAAGCTTACTCGACTGCTTACTGCTTCCATAATTTTTGGTCTCTTTTTTTTATCGATTGAAACATATGAAGGAAGGATATGTATGACGTTTCACCCGGTCTAAATAATGAGAGCAAAGGTTATAGAAGTTTCTTTTCACAAAATCACATAAACATGCAAATTTTTGTACAAAATGCTGATACAATTCAAGTATACATACCACGTAAATTTGAAGTTTATCTATAAAATTGCCCAACAAATAACAGAAATTATTATTAATTTTCCTAATATTTACTCCACTATTTTTTCACTGCGCGTCTAGACAACTTACACGTCTAAACTTGCACTTATTTGCAAGGCTAGCATTCAGACTGACCTCAACCTGTGTTAACATGACACGAATGGATATATAAAAAACCAACCATGTGAACCAATATGTACATCTGGCTAGGCCTGTTCGGTACCGAGATTCCAGTACCGGGTTTCGGTTTTTTTCAATACCCGGTACCACAAGCGGTTTCCCTGACTCAGGTTTTTTTTCAGTACCGACGGTTTTTTTAACCATAAGCCGTTTGTTTTTGAGTACCGGGTTAAAAACCGACTCAGGTTTTTTTTTCAGTACCGACGGTTTTTTTTAACCATAGGCCGGTTTTTTGGGGTACCGGGTTAAAAACCGGTACCAAAAAACCTGAAAAAACCGGCTCATGGTTGAAATGAATCGTTCTTTTTAACTCGGTACCAAAAAACCGACTCGTCGGTTGGTTTTTTTAGCTCGGTACCAAAAAAACCGGGATATCGGTACTTTAGAATATCGGGTCCGGTACCAAGTGAACACCGGTTTTGTACCGGGATCCCGGTTTTTGGAACAGACCTACATCTGGCGCCTGATCAACTTAAAGAGGTTGAAAATATTCTTTAGTTTTATAAAAAGTGGTCAACTTACAGAATAAGGAGGTGGTCAATATATAGAGGTTTATTTCTTTGAAAATAATGTTAAAGGTGCAAGGGCGGAAAAAAATGGTCACCTTAAAGAGGCGGTCATGTTAGAGAGGTGGTCAACTTGAGAGGTTCCACTGTAATTTGATAAATTCGATGTCCTATAAATAATTGACTGTTTTTCATTGTGACGCAAGTCTGTCTATTTCGACTGGAATATTATATACTAAATATTTAAGTGGCCCACCGCCTTGATCCAGGCGATGCTAGCAGTTATCAATTTTTGTCGCCAATACGGATAGTAGATAGTCAGGGAGCTGTTGTACTTAGTTAATTTCTCTAGGCCACACGTGTCAAACTCGCGGCCCGCATGCGGCCCTCCTCGCAGTTCTGTGCGGCCAACTGCCAACTGCCAACAATTTGAGGCTGGTTATTTGATTTTTTAAGACAGCTCATCTTTTTTGCACAGGACAATACAAAGTTTCTTCATGAAACTGTTCTGTCCCGAAATGCAGTTAATAAAAAATTGGTTGGCTTTACCGAACATGAATTGAGATTTATTTGGAAAAATGGGAAAGCTTTAAAAACTACGGAAATATTGGAATTGGTGACTAAATCACCTGGATGTGAAATTCCAACATTTAGAGCCCAAGTGACTGATTTTTAGACCTATACTTATCAAGCTGTATTGATGCATGAGTTTGTTTAAAACCATATCACAAACAACTTTTTGGCTTATGTGGAGATAGCCCTCCCACATTCTCAAATTACGCTCGTAACCGTTTGTTCGTGATTGTTCGTCAATTATTTTCGTTTGTTTGTCTCTTAATATTTTATAATAGCAACTTTAAAATAAGGAGTGTGAACTTAGCAAGCTATCGTTAAATATGGTCGGATAAATATAAATTTGGTACAATGGAAAGTCAGGCGTTTGTTCGTTGTTTTGGGCGTCTGTTCGTCCTGGAATCGTTACTTGAAGATCAATCATATTTTCACGTTTCCGTTCTTGTCTTAATTTTTTAATGTTCTTGAAGTACATTTTCGAAAGGAGGAAGTTCTCACGGATAATCCCGAAGTCGCTATATTGATCCAGACTCTCTGCTATATTTCAAAAGTAATATTCTGTAATCAACTTTCGTAAAACGAATTGTATATAAAAGTTTTTGAAATTTTCCTTCTGCGGCCCACTTAAACCTGAGGAGAGTCTTATTTGGCCCGCGCCCGGTTTTGAGTTTGACACCCATGCTCTAGGCTCTTTCTTGGCACTCTTCGCATAGTCTAGTACAGTACTTTCCAACCGGTGGGGCGCGCCCCCAAGTGGGTCGTGACGATCGGCAAAGGGGGCCGTGGGCTCAACAAGAGTTTTGATGTGGTCGATTATATTGCAACGGCCATGAGCTTCGAAAATTCTTCCATTCATGAACAAAATTGTTCATCGATGCAACCACAATAAAGTATATTAGCGAGCAGCCTCTGTCCAAAGTCTGTTTGATGATGATCGCTGAAATTGTTTTAGGAATAAAGACCCAGGGAAAAACCAGGAGTACACCTTAAACTTGAATTGAAATTGAAATGATGCTACATAAAATACATCTGGTCACTCCAATGACTTCAATTTTACTTGTTGATACACCGCTGAGCGAAAAAAAAGACTTCACCTGGCAAAAAGAGATCTTGGTCTAAAACCGGATCTTCAGGTAACATTTTCAGCGCGCTACAACATCTTATGATCATACGGCCTTAATTATCGACCTAATGTAGTAGGGATGTAGGGGCAAATCTAGCCCTCCGGCAATGCCCAATTCAGGTGTATACCGGTCACTACGGCTGCTATGTTTTCTCAAACATTGCCATGGCAAGCACTGAAAAAGGTTGGGAACCCCTGGTCTAGTACAATAGGTTCAAAATAGCCCCAATCCCAAATATAAAAAAAAATATTTTTTTTATACCAAATTGTTGAATACACTGGCCAATATACGCAGTAAAAAGTTACACCAATTTGCGCCATGAATTACGGGGGAGGGGGTGGCAAAGGGGTAAAAATTCAGTTTTTTTTGCAAATATCTGGAAAACTGTGAGTCCGACCTTAAAAAGTCCAGAGGACGAAACAATTTACACAAAATTGCCTTTGTAATGATATACAGGGTTATTGGTTAAGTCGACCTATTCCCTGCAACACGTTATAATAGGGGAAAAATGTAACAAAATGAGGCCATAAATGTTAGGCCGATTTTCAACGGTCACTGAGATATTTGAATTTTTAGGTTTTTTTTAAATAACCTCGAATTTTACCATTTAAAGTAAGAATTAAAAAAAACTACATACTTCGGTTCTTGCGACAATTAATTGGATACTTTTTGTTTTACGGAAATGCTTGAATTGGCCGCTACCGGGGTTGTAGTGCTAACTTGACGGGGGTAGGTTTTAAGGGAAGGAGGGGCGCGACAATTTTTTTCAGGGTGGAAATCTCTTGAGCAGCCCCTGTGATATCTTACTGGACACCTTTAGCATTGGGGAGATTCTTGTAACTCGAATTTGGTTAACTGAGGCTCAAATGAACTTAAGGGTAGTTTTTAAGGGGAAGGAGGGGCGCGACAATTTTTTTTCTTTTTCCATTGAATTACGACAAAATCGCGACATTTAATGCACTATAGCGTTTGTCGAAATTTTAGTCGTAGTGCTAACTTGACAGACGTGTTTTTATTGTGTTATGGATTTGTCGTTTTTTATCAAACGAAATTATGGTCCCCGAACAAGTTGCAGCTAGCTGTTTCAATTATTTCAAATATCTATATTGACATTGACACCTTTTTGGAATGCTGACAAAACGAGTATGTTTTTCCAGTGGTCTGCAGAGTCCGTGTCATATAATTTTTTTTAGTAATACTATATTAAAAATCAACTTTAAAAAAATTTAAGATAATTTTTTGTTATTAAAAATTAAAAATTCCGAAATTGTGATGGGTTTTTGAAATTTTAAATGATTAAGAAATGTCTGCTATAGTGTTGACTAAAATCCAAAAATAAGTTTTAACCCATTACCTTAGTAGTTTTTTTTAATTCTTACTTTAAATGGTAAAATTCGAGGTTATTTAAAAAAAACCTAAAAATTCAAATATCTCAGTGACCGTTGAAAATCGGCCTAACATTTATGGCCTCATTTTGTTGCATTTTTCCCCTATTATAACGTGTTGCAGGGAATAGGTCGACTTAACCAATAACCCTGTATAACACTCTAGGCGTTTTCTCGGAAAATTATACCCTAGACCCAAAACTATTATAGTGAATTTACATTTTTTGAGTCTTACATTTCGCACTGTAACTCTTGATAAAATAGACTTAAGATCATAAGATCTTGTCCTTATATTGCTAACAAAATTTATTTGATTTGAACCAAAAATTAAAGTGCTCCTACCACTGACGCCCCCTCACTCCTCCTAACATTTTTCAAAAAGGCATGCGTGAAGTTTCT
The DNA here is from genome assembly GCA_949715475.1 of Microchrysa polita. Classification (NCBI taxonomy): domain Eukaryota; kingdom Metazoa; phylum Arthropoda; class Insecta; order Diptera; family Stratiomyidae; genus Microchrysa; species Microchrysa polita. The sequence continues at coordinate 63,077,830 of OX454421.1, read as the reverse complement.
TTTCAAATTGATAGAAATATGCAGTGTAGTACAACCTTGTTGTACCGTACCCTAAAAAAGTTGCGGCAGTGTTCGATTTGATTGTTTGAATTGATTATCGCGTACTTGAAAACTCTTAAATATTATCTTGTGCCCGTCGAATGGTTAGTCTTATCGTATAGAAAATACACAAAGCTTGAACATTACTTAGCATGGTTACGCCAAATTTTGCTTGGTTACGCCATCGTATGAAATAGCGTAATACAACATTTTAGTAGAATCCTTACGTGATTCCATACGATGGCGTAACCAAGCAAAAAATGGCGGAACTATGCAATGTAAACATTTAATTCAATAGAATATTCAAGCTTGTATGTAACTAATCTGGGACAAACGCAGGAATCGAACCAGCAGAATCGTCATTTCCTATCGTATACTATTCATGAACGAAACGATTGGCCTTGTATTCTTTCGGAAATCAGTCGATATCTCTTCAATCCTTTAGTGTGGCTACACGTTCGAGGTGTCGCTAGACTCACCATAAAATTGCCTAAAGGGTCATCGGATCCTCTTCTATTTCCGCTCAGTGCACAGGGTGGTCAGTCAGAGATAACCATCAGCCTAGCTACAGCAATTTCACAATCAGCTTCGTATTACATCGGAATTCTGTCGATATTTTTGGAATCCTTGAGTCCAGTGAAACGATCAAGGTGTCGCTGGACGCAACAAAATTCATTAAAGTGGCGTCGGAGCATCTTTCCTGCCCAGCTCACAGGGGCGTCAGGGATAACCGAGATAAGTACAATCATTCACAAAATGCATTCTTTTGTAAGTTGTCATCCTAGTAGATGTCGGTCACAGCAATTTCACGATCAACTTCGTACTATGCACTCTGAAAAATCGTCGATATCTCTGCAATTCTTCGCCCGAGCGATACGATCGGGGTGTCGCCGGACTTGCCATAATAGGCCAATTTATTTGTGTAAGTCCAAACAACGAGTAAGAACTTTCCTTCCTTGGAATTCATGTTTTCATAAAGGTTACTTCTTTTGATCATCCACTGATACCATAAAACAGTTAATTGAAAACTTAAATGCTCAATCGGTCAATACCTAAACAAATCATTCCAAATCATTGAATTTCTAGGAATGGCATGCACTCTAAAAAATTTTACTCCAATAATAGGAGGAAACTTTTTTTCCTTCTATTATAGTAGTAAATTTACACCACTATATGAACGAGAGTAATTTTACGCTTTACGGTGTAAATATTTACTACAAAATTGGTGTAAATTTGCACACATAAATAAGTAAACTTACTCTTAGACTTAAGTAAATTTAAATCAGAAATAAGCAAAATTGCACGAAAAAAATGTAAATTTACACCGGCAAATATGTAAATTTACATCCGGGTTTATAATAATATTTACGGCAGCCCGTTCTTCGGTGTAAATCGTCCTGGAGCTACCCGTTATTGCAACGGCCAAGAGCTGCCACAATCCCCTTCGGTTCAAGAGCAAAAAAGCGCTACAACACAACAATAATATGATGCTCACACGAACGCACTTCGGACGGAACAGACTAACTGCACACAGAAAAAGTCACTTGTGAGATACAGGGAAAATGCAATAATGCACAAAAGTCCGTTTTACACAAATGTAGGTGTATTTTTTACACCAAAATTGGTAAATATACACTGAAAATATGAAGTTACACAAGAATAAAGTAATGACACATCTTCACACCAAATTTGGTGTAAAATTACACTGAGATAGAGTAATATTGAAAAATCTGTGTAATATTACACTATTTTGTGGGTATACTAGAAATTTTGTTGAAAAATAAACGTTTACTGTAATTTTGCGAGAAAAAATGTGTAAAATTCAACGAGTTTTCGATGTAAAATTCAACCTTGTTTTTACAGTGTGCGCTTAGAGCAATTAAAAAGTGCCCCAACGTCTGGGTAAACTTTTTTGGTCTAAATTCTACAGTGCCATATATCAAATCAATGAAAGTTCAATGAAATACTTGTCTAAATATCCGAGCAGTCAGATTGACAATTCCGGGCTGTCAGTTGCGAGTTTTTGGCATTGAATTTCTAGTTTTTTGTGGTCGTATGTCCGACCAGATATTGTAAAGAGTCAAAGTCAAATTTGTGTCAAATATTTTTTTAAGTTAAACCTATTATGTATACATACATATTTAATACCGTGGAAAACCGATTTCTGAATACGAATTTCAACGCCAGATATAGAACTTATCTTTTTATGAGATACATTTTGGGAGCAGTGTGTGAAGTGTGAATGTACCTCAGTGAGACACATAGTGAAGAACTGTCTGTCACCGTTATCTCAAAAGTTCAAATATGTATTAGGGACGATTTATTATTGAAGATGAATCTGTGAAAAGGCCTCTTACAGTCGATTACTTGCGGGATAAAATTCAAAACCAAGCACTTTTTTTTTTGTCTCTTGATCTGACACTTTTTTAATAAATTATACGAACAGCTTAATATTGCACTGAAGGTCCCGGCTTCTTCTCAGTTCCATAAAATGTGCAATGGACAATTCAATGTTAAAAATCCAGATAGGGAATACGATAAAGAAAATAAATTTCATAAATTGATAACTTTGAAACCAACAAATTAATTACATCCTCATACTAAAATTGAGTCGGCCGATTTTCAAGTATGAAAAGTGTAACACTTCTATTGATTTTTTGTTGAATTTTGATCCTTCAGCAACGGTTGATTTGAACATTTAAATTTTTCATTCTGTGACTTTATGAGAAGTTTGAAAGTCAACATTCGTTGCTTAAAAAAGAATAAATAATTTTTTTCTTAAATAAATGCTGACAGTTACAATTATGTAGTCAAGTAAAAGTTTGCAGTAAGTTAATTTAATTTAAAAGATTGTTCTCACAAAATTGTTCAAACTTAGAATGTCAAATATTACTTTTGACATGCCGTTGGAAAGCAACCACAATAAAACAACTTTCCAGGTTCATTATAGTTAAAAGTACCGTTAGGAAATTGTTTTTAAAATATTCAATTAAAAATCCAAATTTTAAATTTCACGTTGATAGAAAAGTACTTGAAGCCGAAAAAATGTTTTATGCGAAATTTCAAGTAAATTCAAAACCTGTTTTGAAATTTTGTAACTATGTATACCAATTTTTATGATGTCGATTTTGCTCAATCAAATTGAACCGTCGATTCTATCAGTATTGCTCGATTGTCCATTTAAAACGGGACGCTATGAAGAAAAAAAACACACTCTTCAAACCGACGCTCCAACTAAGGAATTATTGCACCGCCTTTTCTTTAAATTTATAACATAAAAATTGAAGAATGCTCAGGATCGACGAAGTGGAAAGCACTCAGCTATTAGTGCCAAGTAAAAAGTTGAGAATGAATGAAGGTCAATCAAAGAAATTCGCCCTGGAGCAATAATTTTCAACACAAAATTCCAATAGTGTTTCGCACATTATTGTACAACTTGATTTGGTTTGGTAAACGATGAAAAAGCTAAAAGCCTTGATTTTGGTTACGTCCCTTCAGCAATACTCACGTAGAGCTTGGTACGAACGGCCAAATGTCAACAGCCCACCTACGGCAAATGTGTAAATCCACTGCTCTTGCGTCATTCTGATGTCCGGTGTGACATCTGTATATTTTTTTTTTTGTCAGAGGTGGATAATATCTGGCTCGGGAAATTCAACATTTGTATTTCGAAATTTTAAACAAACTCTCTAGAAGGCTGAACTCAGGTGAATTGCGCTTAAGAGTATGAATGATGACGGAACAGGTTTCCACTTCACATACTATCAGGGCCTTCTCAATGGGTACACATTCTATTCTCCAAATTACTAGCGTTGGTTCGAATACCACTGTGATTGAATTTTTGTGTTGATATGTTATTCTACGGCAGCCACCGTGGAACTGATGTGTTACAACGATCAGGTGCTGCGAAAGTTACTCGATTTAAGACTAAAATTCCATTACTTCTACAACAACAAAGACATAACATGTACTATCTATATCAATCTGCCTTGTACAGTACCTAAGGGGCGGTATTTTGTCCTCTCGCCCGGGGCGGCGTAATTGCTAGAGCGGGCGCTGCGTCTAGGTGGTGAGAAGTGTTGCAGTGCACTTAGCCGGCGTCGGTGGTTGCGGATGTGATGGGCGAGTTTCACGCTTTTGTCGGGTTTTAGAAGGGGGATGAATAGACCCTTTTTCACAATTCAGGGATGACGAGCATGGATATCGAAAAGTTGAAAGTGACAATTAATATTATTTTTTGACGGCGACAGTTCGATGACTGACAGTAAACACCTCGTCGACTAGTATACATTTGAAAATCTGGTCTAAATATTCAAAAAGTTTACCCAGATGTTGGAGCCACTTTTTGATGCCATTTTCATATTGTATGCGCATTCTATGTACTAGAAATTCAATGTTCCAAACAATGGCGCCGGAACAGGGGGGGCAGCGGGGGCAACTGCCCCCTCAATATTTTGGCTAAAGGGGCAATAAGTACTACATATATTGCACTATATTAAAAATGAAGAATTTATTTTATATTTTTATACATATACAATGTACATATTCAATTTATTATTCTAGTACTCGTAGTGGATATTTTTTTTTCCATGATGGAATATCTGGTTCGCAGAAAGTTTCATACGTGCATGTATACTACGAGTACGTACATGATCATTCCATTTTCATTTCTTCTTCGTTAACAAGAGTACCCCGACGACAAGGCCAACCATAGCGAAACTATTGACCGTTGATCAACGAAAACGAGGAAGTTTTTCATTCTCCTTGTCAGAAAACCGTGCCCATGGTAGAGAATCTCACAGTAAGATTGGGTTGCTATGCTCGATTTCGATATTTTTGATGTTCGCTCACAGTTTAACTCTTTTGAAGAGTGTGACGGGAGCTTCACCTATGCTGCGCCGAAATTGCTGATGACTTTCGAAGTATATCGAGCACAGCAAGTTAATATGGCTAGTAACATTATTTCTGAGCATCAGCGGCATCATCAGAAGGGTCGTTCAGTGATTTACGACGTCTTTAACATGGCTACATTCAACAATGACACAAAAACGTCTGACACATCTAATCCTTCTCCATGTTCACAGGGATCGAACAGAGAACTTAGATTCCTCAAAAATCATGAAAGAATTAGTTTCCCGAGGAAACCAGAAAACAGCCTTTGGGAAAATCGTTTGACCTTTAATTTTATAAAGCTATATAAAATAAAGAGAATGTTTATAATCCATACAACACTTCGGAATTACAATGGGATCAAAATGGGTAACAAAAAGACACTTAAAGGCTAGTCTCATATTGAAGACTATTCTATAGGTGGTTTCCGATCGCTATTGTTCTCTACTTTTTTTCTCCTTTTTTTATCTGTATGTCAAACTTCTTCAATTTTAGATATATATATATATCCGTAGTTACAGTCAAAGTGAGCTACCACCTCTGTATGAGCTATTCTTTGAACATACATGAATTCGATAGATATTCATTTTAAGATAGTTGTCATTTAAGAAAAAGCGGACTTTCCACTTTCCTGAGCGGTTCTAGTCTAGAAATGAGTATTTCACTAAATTATTAAATAGACTATATACTATTTGGTGATTTCAGATTGCAAAGTGTGGTGGAGATTTTTTTTTTGTTATTTCTTATGTTTTATTAGAGTGCTGAGCTTGAATCCTGAGCTTGCCACCAACATTTCGTTTCAAATCAGGATCGAAACCGCGAAAAAACCCCAAAAAAATTTGTTTTGTTTTTTGGGGGGCTTAAAACTTCGAAATTATACATTTCACCGATAACCTGTCGTTGTCGTCGTTATGTTTTTAACCCGAAACTTTCGAAAATTTGGCTTTGAGACCTAATGTACAGGTTATCACAACTTAAAAATTAAAATCGCCCAAAAATTCCACAAAAAGTGCAAATTTTTACCTCAGTTTTTTCAAATCGAGATTTTCAAAATTTTTGAAAATGTTAATTTAAAATATGAAAGGGCAAAGTTTTCAAAACTTCCAATTAAAAAACATTAAAAATTACAAAATTTTGATTTAAAAAATGAGACAATTAAGATTAATCAAAAATTGAAATTGTGTGTTTGCCTCACTTAATGAAGCGCCCTGGTTGCACATCCCAAATGCACATTCTGCACATATAGTAGAGCCGGTCCTATAGCTAGAGGTCCGGTATATAACCGCTTAATTTAATATGAATTTGAGAAAAAATATCTTGCCCCCCCCAATAAAAAATTCGTTCCGGCGCCACTGGTTCCAAATCTACATCAGCAACATCGAGTTGTACCTACTACACTGCGCCTGTCAAATAAATTAGTTAAATTAAATGACATTAAGTAGTGAATATTCGCGACGGAAAAAATACTGCAAAACTGGCGAATATTCGCGTTGGTGTGGGCATCTCCATACAACGCAGTGTGTTACCTTTTTGACGCCGCGGTAAAATTCGCAGCGAATATTCGCTGACGTGCCGGTGTGGGCATCACTTGAACTGAAACTATTTCATTTTTTTATTAATGAGAAGTATAGATTATAATCGCCGGGACTAAAATCACACCATGCAAGGAAACTCGCCTTTAGTGTCATGAAATAACCAAAATTTTGACGCCACACTAATCTTTTAGCTCCTGTTCGGGCTATTGCACCAGCTTATTCCCATCGTGTGTCTATCTTTTATCATGAAATAGACGTACTCAAATAGAAAACTCTATTATCAGATATCATTGTGACCAAAAGTTGTCAAAGACCCCATTGAATGCTTATTAGACGCACTAATAACCGTCATTCAAACAAACATTTGTTTGTATTCCGATAATTCGGAGTGCATACTACTGGCGCCGGCCGACTTCTCCTGCACCGGAACGATGAAGCTCCCGAAATGCAACCAACAATATGGGTATCGACAATACACTTTGTCAATATGCAGTTCAGTTAATCATACAATTTGATTAATCACACATGGGATACGGCTGAAATTGTTTGATTAAACACGCACATATGCTACTGAATTTACTCGAAAGACATTCAGAAAATTTGGGAGGATCACCATAGTCTGGCCGCGGAACGCTCAATCAATCAAATCATTTGATCGGTATGTTGACTTGTTTTGAGAAAAAGATAGATAAAAAAATACTAATAATTTTTGTGTTTATTTAATCACAAATAAAAGTTTGATAAAACGATGTGGTTTATCGTGAATGGAAATGTTATGTGAAGGTGTGAATGTTACGGGGTTAAGAAACTAATTTTAAGAGCCCCGGATATAGAATTGGGACGAGAATATAATTTTCTATGGGAAAAAGACGGCGATGGCTGCGTCGCTAATAAGGTTAGCGCAATACATGTCAAATGTCATGTATGCAAGATGACGGTTGTTTAATTGCAACATTTTTTGAAAATTTGACAATTTAAAGGGGATTTATTATGAAACACTGATATTTAAATGTGAGTGCAATAACAGCTATACTTTTGCGGTATTCAAACATTTTTAAGACATTACCATTGGAATGGATTTTGGAACTATACAATTCCACGAGTCAATTCTTTTGGATTTTTTGTTCAATAAAAAAGTACTTAAGATAATAGACCAAGCAATGAAAGCCTAAAAAGGGGGTGTAGAGAACATCGAAGGGGGTGACGATTTTTTTCTTCGGTATTTTATCAGGAGTAGTTAGTAGGTAAAGGTACTAATTTTACTCGGAGCTGAGGGGTGCGCTAACGCGGGGAGAGGGGGTTAAAGGTGCAATTTTGTGCAATTTTTGGTGTTTTGGGCTATATCTAGAAAACGGTGAGTCGGACAGAAAAAAGTTGTGAGTAAGCATTAAAGCTTTCTAAATATCCTATTTATTTGCCCATACTTACATATGCAAAACTCCTAACGGTTCTTCCGATATTGTTCAATAAAAGTAAAAAAAAAATTTTTTTTGCATTCTATTGACTCTGGTGTCTCTCCGATTTGTTTTTCAAAAAACTTTTGTAGGGTAAAGTTAGTAAGTGGTAAATTTCCCTTAATTTGATATACTTCTTCTTGGCTTGTCTCCTATCATTCGAGAGTTAAGAGAGTCTCAACGAAGTAATATTCTATACTCATCAGAATGAAGACAACCATTGTGAAAAAACTGCAGTGGGGGGACGGTTTTTTATTTCATGGATCCATACTGGGCGGTTCGGAGTAAGACATACTACAAGCTCGGGGTCATGAGGTGTGCGCTAACGTGGGGAGGGGGGGCTAAAGGATTCATTTTTGCAGGTTGTCGACTTAATCTTGAAAATATCTCAGAAGCGGTGAGTCGTCCTGAGAGTATTTGTATGGCAGTACTAAAGCCCATTAAATTTCCAAAAACTTATTTGAACACTCAAATGCCGAATTCCTAACGGTTCCCTCGATACAGGCGATTAAAATCCGAAAATTGTTAAAAAATCGTTATTTTGTTTATTTTTTTGGCTGTGGTGTCTCTCGCGATTGTTTTTCGGAAAACTGTTTCACGACCAATTTGTACGATGTTTAATTGGCTCTCATTTAATATACGCCCCGTTGTCCGGTCTTCAATCAGTCAAAAGCTTAGGAGTTAAAACCGAGCTTCCGAATTCAATTTTCTCTATTTTCAAGGATAAAGACAAACATTGTGAAAAAACGGCATGGGGGGGACGGTTTTTTATTTCATGCATCCATAATGGGCGGTTCGGAGTAAGACATACTACAAGCTCGCGGTCATGAAGTGTGCGCTAACGTGAGGAGGGGGGGTTAAAGGATTCATTTTTGCAGGTTGTCGACTTAATCTTGGAAATATCTCGGAAGCGGTGAGTCGTCCTGAGAGTATTTGTATGGCAGTACTAAAGATCATTAAATTTCCAAAAACTTATTTGAACACTCTAATGCCGAATTCCTAACGGTTCCCCCGATACAGGTGATTGAAACCCGAAAATTGTTAAAAAATCGTTATTTTGTTTATTTTTTTGGCTCTGGTGTCTCTCGCGATTGTCTTTCGGAAAACTGTTTCACGACCGATTTGTACGATGTTTAATTGGCTTTCATTTGATGTGCTCCCCGTTGTCCTGTCTTCAATCAGTCAAAAGCTTAGGAGTTAAAACCGAGCTTCCGAATTCAATTTTCTCTATTTTCAAGGATAAAGACAAACATTGTGAAAAAACGGCAAGGGGGGGACGGTTTTTTATTTCATGGATCCATAATGGGCGGTTCGGAGGAAAACATACTAAAAGCACGCGGTCATGGGGAGTGCGCTAACGTTGGGAGAGCGGGTTCAAATATCTCACTCTTGTGCTTATTAGCTCTATTCCCGCTATATCTCCGAAACCGCGAACTCTACGAAAAAAATGTCTGAACAAGAATGAAAGCTTACACAATTTCCTATAAAGTTCATCTTACATGCATAGGTCGAATTCCTAACAGTTATCCATATATAGCTAATTTAAAAATCAGAAATTTCACATAGAAAACATCAACACAGCCTACATGCATATAGCCAATCTATAGATACATGTATACCAATTATGTTGTGTGGATGTTTACTATGTGAAATTTCTGATTTTTAAATTAGCTATATCTGTATAAATGTTAGGAATTCGACCTATGCATGTAAGATGAACTTTATAGGAAATTGTGTAAGCTTTCATTCTTGTTCAGACATTTTTTTCGTAGAGTTCGCGGTTTCGGAGATATAGCGGGAATAGAGCTAATAAGCACAAGAATGAGATATTTGAACCCGCTCTCCCAACGTTAGCGCACTCCCCATGACCGCGTGCTTTTAGTATGTTTTCCTCCGAACCGCCCATTATAGATCCATGAAATAAAAAACCGTCCCCCCCTTGCCGTTTTTTCACAATTTTTGTCTTTATCCTTGAAAATAGAGAAAATTGAATTCGGAAGCTCGGTTTTAACTCCTAAGCTTTTGACTGATTGAAGACAGGACAACGGGGAGCATATCAAATGAAAGCCAATTAAACATCGTACAATTCGGTCGTGAAACAGTTTTCCGAAAGACAATCGCGAGAGACACCAGAGCCAAAAAAATAAACAAAATAACGATTTTTTAACAATTTTCGGGTTTCAATCACCTGTATCGGGGGAACCGTTAGGAATTCGGCATTTGTGTGATCAAATAAGTTTTTGGAAATTTAATGGGCTTTAGTACTGCCATACAAATACTCTCAGGACGACTCACCGCTTCCGAGATATTTCCAAGATTAAGTCGACAACCTGCAAAAATGAATCCTTTAGCCCCCCCTCCCCACGTTAGCGCACACTTCATGACCGCGAGCTTGTAGTATGTCCTACTCCGAACCGCCCATTATGGATCCATGAAATAAAAAACCGTCCCCCCCATGCCGTTTTTTCACAATGTTTGTCTTTATCCTTGAAAATAGAGAAAATTGAATTCGGAAGCTCGGTTTTAACTCCTAAGCTTTTGACTGATTGAAGACCGGACAACGGGGCGTATATTAAATGAGAGCCAATTAAACATCGTACAAATTGGTCGTGAAACAGTTTTCCGAAAAACAATCGCGAGAGACACCACAGCCAAAAAAATAAACAAAATAACGATTTTTTAACAATTTTCGGATTTTAATCGCCTGTATCGAGGGAACCGTTAGGAATTCGGCATTTGAGTGTTCAAATAAGTTTTTGGAAATTTAATGGGCTTTAGTACTGCCATACAAATACTCTCAGGACGACTCACCGCTTCCGAGATATTTTCAAGATTAAGTCGACAACCTGCAAAAATGAATCCTTTAGCCCCCCCTCCCCACGTTAGCGCACACCTCATGACCGCGAGCTTGTAGTATGTCTTACTCCGAACCGCCCAGTATGGATCCATGAAATAAAAAACCGTCCCCCCACTGCAGTTTTTTCACAATGGTTGTCTTCATTCTGATGAGTATAGAATATTACTTCGTTGAGACTCTCTTAACTCTCGAATGATAGGAGACAAGCCAAGAAGAAGTATATCAAATTAAGGAAAATTTACCACTTATTAACTTTACCCTACAAAAGTTTTTTGAAAAACAAATCGGAGAGACACCAGAGTCAATAGAATGCAAAAAATTTTTTTTTTTTACTTTTATTGAATAATATCGGAAGAACCGTTAGGAGTTTTGCATATGTAAGTATGGGCAAATAAAAAGGATATTTAGAAAGCTTTAATGCTTACTCACAACTTTTTTCTGTGCGACTCACCGTTTTCGAGATATAGCCCAAAACACCAAAAATTGCACAAAATTGCACCTTTAACCCCCTCTCCCCGCGTTAGCGCACCCCTCAGCCCCGAGTAAAATTAGCACCTTTATCTCCTAACTACTCCTGACAAAATACCGAAGAAAAAAATCGTCACCCCCTTCGATGTTCTCTATAATGTCTTGTTTGATTGGCCTATAAGCTGACCAGACGTACAGCATTTTGCTGTACAGTACAGCATTTTGACCTGTCGTACAGCATTGGGAAATGTACAGCAAAATGTACAGCATTCCCCATGTTACACAATGAAACCTAATTCACTACATACATAATAACCTCTTCGATGAGGCCTGTGAACAGTCATGTCTGCTTTTAATTTATAAAGTGTGACGCCTGTACCCTGGGCGATCGATATTTAGCGAGATAATCGCCAATCTTTCATTTTCGACAACCGGCAGCCCTTCCCGATCTCTCTGAAAAATTTGCAATTGTAGAGCTACTTGGCACTCATATTTCCTCCAAAGTTTATGGTCTACCTATCCACGCTCGGAAGCTTCACCTGCCTAAATTGTGTAATTCTGTGTCTATGAAAATTGTCCATAATTTGGAAATTCTTGAGCGGAATTTTGAAATTTGGGAAACATATTTGGTGAACATTTGAAGGCTGTCGCTGCCAAGGTTCAGAAGTTACAACCGTCAAATGGTGAGATTTTAGTTTATTTTCCCTATACAAAACGATTGCAAAATCAGTCACTGTACTCTATCAGATTCCTTTATCACCCTCTATAGGAAAATGTATACTCGGCATGGGTGTTAGATAAAGTTTTTTCACACATTTCCGTAGAGTCAATTTAAAACGGCGTTAAGAGCCCAGGCAACCGGCATGGCATCAACCTTGGAGAAATGCATACTCTGCTCCAGAAATATTGAAACCAGGTTTAGATCAGATTTAGACCTTTGGCTCGTCGACCTCGCACTGTCTGTCGTGCATTAGAGAATTCGCCAACATTTTTGCGACGCAGTGCTGTTGCGAAATAGGATAAGGCGAAGTGCAAGCGCAGCGACGGGTAAGCCCATGTAACGCAATTCGTTAAATTTATATCAATGGCTCGCTTCGTTCAGAACTCACTCTGTCTGTCGCGCTTTTCATAATTCGCCAACATCCTTGCGACCAGCGCTGGTAGCCAGTGGATAAGGCGAGGTGCGATCGCTGCGAGGGGTGAGCCAATAGATGGCAATTGATAAAACTTACAACTTTGGCTCGTCCTTAGGATTACTCAGATACTATAGCTCGCCCTTCGCTCCGATCAGACCTCGCTGTCTGTCGCGCTTTTCAGAATACGTAAACATTTTCGATACATAGCGCTGCTGGGAAATAGGATAAGGGCTCTCGTCCACTGCAAGCGTAAACTTGAGCGGCGCGGCGCTCCAGCGGCAAAGCTTTCACAAAATGTGCGAAAAAACTCTTTTACTAGTAAAAGGTATAACCACACACAATATTCAGAAAGCTTTTCCATTGTATTGAATGGAATTTTTGTTTATTTTGCATAGTTACGCCATATTTTGCTTGGTTACGCCATTAAAATTCGGAAAAGCTTTAAACGCGGGAGCGCCGCGCCGCTCGAAGCAGGTAATGGACGGCAGGCGTAAGACGAGCGCAGCGAGCGGTGATTCTATGGAATTTGTAGAATTTGGACCTCTTGCCCGTCCATATGTACACTCAGATTCTGTACCTCGCCCTACTCTGCGCTCAGACCTCTCTCTGTCTGTCGCGCATCATAGAATTTCACAACATTTTTGCAACGTAGACCTCGGAGCTAGAACCTGAAAGTATGACTGAGGATTTGCTTGAAAACCGAATTTCGCAAGTATGTGTACAGCATTGGGCCTTCGGAAGTCTGGTCACCTTAACTTAAGATACAAATACAATACAAATAAGACATAACATTAATTCGATTGCAGAATAACGTACCAAAATTATAATAATCAATACTTTCTCAATTTTCATTGATAAATAAAATCTAAATATGTACTTGCAATGACGCAAAACAATCGCCAAATAATGACTTATTCAATACATTCTGATAAATTTGTGAGCTACCTAATGTTTTTTTTTTGTCCGGTTATGCCTTTCGGCTCATTGGCTTTTAAGCCTACTTGCTCCCATTCAATTTAATAGATCGCACTCTCTTTTTTCCATAATATAATATTCGAGCTACTATACAATTTTTTTTCCTATTTTTATTATCGGAAAAACTAATATTTTATCTTTGGTCGACACATCATCATCTTTTGCAATCTATTACGGCGAAAAATTGTGTTTAATCTAAGCCGAATGAATGATTTAATTGTGTATAGACTGGCCTTCAATTACCGCAAATCAAACATATTTGACGAGAAGAATTATATTTTTGGCGGTGATTAATTTTGATTGATCGCCTTTTGACCAATTTATTGGTGCTCGTTAATTATTTTCTTCACAACATGCACAAACGATTTGTTGTTGTTTTTTCGGTGCTAAGTAGTGCAGATACTTTTTGTACACCTCAATATGTAGTAGGATATCGGGCAGTTCAATTTTAGGGAGGTGGTCGAATGAATAAAAATGAACGATCATCAGTTAAACTTGCTATCGAGTTATTAGGTGTAAAAGAGCCTGTTTCATTCTTATCGAAAATTATTATTGGCAAACAATTAAGTTGTAGTGTTAGATTGCGATATAATGGACGATTCATTTAATCGAGGTTAGCAAAAATTGAACTAATTTGGTCATTTGACAATATCCGATAGAAATTTCGTTAGATACTTTAATCGATAAATGGATATTATCTAAAATTGATTGGTTTTGGGATTGGTCACTCATCGTTCTTTTGCACACTAAATGAAATGGTTGCACAATGTTATTCATCCAATAGGAATGTTATTAAATAATGGTTCAATACTTCAAATTTGAAAATTTGGAACTTTTTATTTCAATTCGTATTTTTTTTTTCATTTTTAACTTTTTTAAAATTGAATATATTGCTACTGTGGTCCTGGAAGGCTTAAGAACAATAAAACCCTAAAAATATCGGAGCAAAATGTGGTGCCTCTCGAAAATTGGCACTGTAAAGTTTTGCGCAACTTTCTTTATTTCAATCGGTGACATCAGTTGCGACTTTAGAATACATAATACATGAGAAATCTCCTCCCATACTACGAAAATGGTGCTGAACACGAAGTTAAAGAGGGTTTAGGTCTAATAAAACTCAAAAATAACCCATTTATGCAAGACACAAATGTGACGAAAAATTTCTCGAACCATAAAAACAGCATGACTGCGAAAAACAATACTTCGAAGTAAATATTTTTATAAGATATAGGTATAGGATATATTGTTTTTGTTACGACGATTTATGTAACACCTCAAAGGAGCCACCGGAGGTATGGCAAAGTATATATATATAAATGATCAGGGTCGGTCCCTCATTCGAATAAGCCATGTCCGTCTGTCTGTCTGTCTGTCTGTCTGTCTGTCCGTCCGTGTGTCTGTCAGTTCGCACGATAGCTCCCGAAATAATGAAGCTAGCGTTTTGAAATTTTGGTCAGATGATTGTTTTGATAAAAGCTTGGATGGTATTGAAAATGGGCCAAATCGAACCAAGGGTTTCTCTACCTCCCATACAAATGACCCCTCCGTGATAGTTTAATCCGGCCATATTTTTCAACAGAATATCGCTAGCGACCTGAAATTTTCATCAATGCCTAATTGTGACATATGCTTGAAGTTGGTGGAAAGTGGAGAAGGTCTGACTACCCCCACCCCTACACCCCCTATAAAGCAATATTCCGCCATATCTTTTGAAAGAATGTCCCGAAAAACTTCTAATTTATGGCAAATGATAGCTGCTGGATGCCGTTATAAGATATTAAAGATGTGCGAGATTCGACCCATTCCCCCGTTAAAAAAGTTAAATTTAATATTTTTGGTTTTACGCGCATTCTAGGTCTGTACATGGGTATAGGGTATACACTCATCGTGCTATTCGCACGATTAGAACTCAGTCTCGTTATACCCTATACCCATTAGATGGTGTAGGGTATATTGTTTTTGTTACGCTGATATAATGTGATTACCTTGTTATCGCTCTTGTTGTGAAAGTCATCGAAAATCGTGACTTGTCATGCAAAATCACAATTTGCAGCCCTCCTGATGACTTAATCCAAGATTTGATTTCAGTTTCAGAAACTAAATAAAATTTCACAAAAACTGAACTTTTTCCTGTTGCCAACATTATCGCCCCGTAAGGGGGAAGATATAGGTTGAAAGGCTTCGGCTAATTCTTCTTCAGTTGTGGCATAACTGCGGACCCTTAGCTATGCAGGAGGAGTTTCATAGGAAAAGGACTTCGGCCAATTCCTATGTCTCTCTACGGGGCGTTACTTTCCCGCATTATCCGAGTAACCGCTGCGCCTGAGTGCTGCATTAACATCTGCAGCGTCTCAGGTTACTTAACGTGATAGGTGACAGAAAACATTTAAGTCAACCACTAAAGCAGCATCTTCGAGGCATGCCCATGATGGCCTTTACTCAACGATTAAACCCTATCATGGTTTAGCGATGTGCCGACAACTCATCCTAAGAAAAACTTCAAGTCAAGAAACCTGAAACAAAAGCCTCGGATTGGACGGATACAAAACAACGACGACCCCGCAAACGAACAACTGATTACTCTTTCTGATCCTGGAATGTACGCTCCCTGAATAGACCGGGGGCCTTAAGGGCCCTCCTGGATCAGGTAGAACAATACAAGCTGAGCATAGTTGCAATCCAGGAAACTAAATGGCTCAAAAGCGAGATTAACGACCTCAATTCGCACACTATTTTTACGAGTGGTAAAGAGGAGGGCAACAAGGAGTTTGGAGTAGCTTTCATCGTGAATAAGCAGCTCAAGGACCACGTTATCGGCTTCAAACCCATCAACGAGCGGCTATGTGCGATCCGCATTAAGAACCGTTTCGCTAATCTCTGGCTCATTAATGCGCATGCCCCTACAGAAGTAAAAGAAGACGCGATTAAGGACGAGTTCTACAACGACCTAGAAACACTCTTCGACTCACTTCCATCAAACGACGTCAAGCTGCTGCTAGGAGACTTTACCGCCAAAGTCGGAAATTAAAGCTGGCATAGGGGAACTACTGGAGGTCATAGCGTCCACGACGAAAACAACAACAACGGTCAGCGACTTATCGACTTCGCGAGCGGCAGAAACCTGGTAATAAGCTCTACATGCTTCCCTCATCGACGAATCCACAAGCAGACCTGGAAGTCTCCAGATGAATACACCGTGAACCAGATCGACCACGTACTGATCAGCAAGAGATGGGCTTCTAATGTCCTAGATGTTCGATCCTATCGAGGAGCCAACTGCGACAGCGATCACTATTTGGTGAAGACGACCTACAGGTGCAGAATCTCTTCGGTGCACCTAACGAGAATCAACCCTGCCAAGATCTTCGAGGTTGACAATTTGATTGATGATGCCACGGCGGCTGCGTATACAACAGCACTAGAGGAAAAACTGTCGCCTATGCTTGATAACATCAACAATTTAGGCATCCATGAGTTCTGGGAGGAGCTCAAAGACAGCATCAAGGGGGTCGCAGAAGAGGTCGTGGGCTATAAAGGCCGGCGCAGACGAGCAGACTGGTTCGACGACGAACGCAGGGCCTCGATTGAGGCGAAAAATGAAGCCTATCGCCAATACACACAACGCGCATCCCGAGCCAAGAAAGAAAGATATAACGAGCTTTGGCGAGTATCTAATAAGTTAATTAGACGTAAGAAACGCAAACATTTTGACGAGCAGTTACAGCAAATAAACCAAAGATTAGCCAGTAAGAACATTAGACAGGCGTACAAACTTATAAATAATGTCAAGAACGGATATCAACCCAGGACAAGCCTATGTAAGGACAAGGATGGTAACATCATCAGCGACATCGAAAGCGACAACAAACGATGGGCCTCGCATTTTGAAGAGCTCCTCAATTCACCATCAACATCCCCCGCGGAGCCAGCTCTTGAGCAGTTAGCCGAACCAGGCCCTCCCGTTCTACCCCCAACAGTAGAGGAGGTGAGTCTTGCCATACAGTCGCTTCAAAATAATAAAGCGCCCGGCGCTGACGAGATCCCAGCAGAACTGCTGAAGCATGGTGGAACGTGCCTGACCAACGCTACACAGTAAAAAGTTTATTGAATTTCCCACACAAAGTGTAGTAAAAATTACTACAAAAAAAAGCTAAAAAAAAATTTGAAATTTAATCTTACACATTTCTTTAGCAAAAGGTTAAAATAAATGACAACTATTAAATTTTAAATAAAATATTGTGAAATCACATTTAGTATAGTGATTTAAGCTGAAAAAATGATGAAACCCAAACATCCAAAAAAAGAGCTGACTTTTGATGCCAAATTGTTCTATGGCCTGACCGCATTACGCAGTAAAAAGTTAGACTTTTTTGCGCGTCACATTTGGGGGGGAGGGGGTGGCAAAGGGGTGAAATTATGATTTTTCGCCCATATCTTGTTAACTGTAATATTTACAGCAAAATGTTCTGAGGACGATTTAAACTACACAAAATTTCCTTTCTAATGATATATTATATCATATACCTTCTCTTGGCAGATTATATACTGGACCTTAAAACATTTGGTGTAATTTAGGTTTTTTGATAGTGACATTTGGCGCTCTAGCTCCCGAATTAATTTAATTGGAGCCATGGTAATTGGGATAACTATTCCTAACAATATATAGCTGTCTCACACGGAGACTCAGGCTGCCCCGACAAAGGATTCCACTATACTCCCTATTAACATTTAAAAAAAGACATGCCTGTAACTTTTCGCCGAATCACAGCAGGCGGGAAAAATTTTGGTAAACGTTAAGACTAAGTCCCATTAGACCCTCCACCAAATATTACTTCGATCGGATTAAAACAAAGGGTACCTTCCATACAAAATGACCGGAAAATTGCCTACGAGCAAAACTTTAATTTTGGTTGACTTGTTCCCTTATTTCTTAATAAACTAGTGGCATTGAATTTGAATAATTTGTATGGGGGGTACCCTTTGTTTTAATCCGATTGAAGTAATATTTGGTGGAGGGTCTAATGGGACCTAGACTTAACGTTTACTAAAATTTTTCCCGCCTGCTGTGATTCGGCGAAAAGTTACAGGCATGTCTTTTTTTTAAATGTTAATAGGGAGTATAGGGGAATCCTTTGTCGGGGCAGCCTGAGTCTCCGTGTGAGACAGCTATATATTGTTAGGAATAGTTATCCCAATTACCATGGCTCCAATTAAATTGATTCAGGAGCTAGAGCACCAAATGTCACTATCAAAAATTCGAAATTACACCAAATGTTTTAAGGTCCAGTATATAATCTGCCAAGAGAAGGTATATGACATAATATATCATTAGAAAGGAAATTTTGTGTAGTTTAAATCGTCCTCAGAACATTTTGCTGTAAATATTACAGTTAACAAGATATGGGCGAAAAATCATAATTTCACCCCTTTGCCACCCCCTCCCCACCAAATGTGACGCGCAAAAAAGTCTAACTTTTTACTGCGTAATGCGGTCAGGCCATAGAACAATTTGGCATCAAAAGTCAGCTCTTTTTTTGGATGTTTGGGTCTAGAGCTAAAGTCACTATACTAATTGCTACTGTAATTTTACAAACAAAAAATGTAAAATTAAATAAAGTGAATGTGATTTTTCATCATTTAATGTAAAATTAAATCAAATGAATGTAATTTTTCATCATTCCATTTTTACATTTCGTAAATCTTGTCGACAGTATTCTGGCACGCTCTGTGGCTCACTTGGTAGAGTCGCCACTCTACGATGCTAGTAATCTAGAGGTCCGTAGATCGAATCTCGGCGTGGTCCAAAATTTTCGTACATGTGAGAATAGGAAATATATAGTGGTTGCAACATTATATACACTCCGAAATTATATGCATTGTAACGTTGGCTCGAAATTGCCTATAAACGGCTGAGTTAACGTTAAGTTCATTTTAAATAAAAAATTTAATTTTACACATGAATATGGGACTTGTTTCCCTCTAAGAATTTAAAATTAAATCTTTGATGGAAATGGGTTAAATATATTGATGGAATTTTAAATGCTTTATTTATGTTAAATTTCGTGCTGTAAATTTACAACTCTGAAAGTTGGCAACCAATTGCCTACTCTGAAAGCTGTAAAAATTTAAAACCGTGTATACATGTGCTACTGCTGAAAATATGGAACGACGAGGAAATCCCCGAAGATTGGCGCAAAAGCATAATCTGCCCAATCCACAAAAAGGGTGACAAGCTGAAGTGTGAGAATTAGAGGGGCATATCATTAGTTTGTACAGCCTATAAGATATTATCTAAAATTCTTGAAAAGAAAATTAATCCGTACGCAGAACGAATCATTGGCGAGTATCAAGGCGGCTTCAAACCTGGTCGATCAACGACCGTTCAGCTTTTCACAGTGAAGCTACTACTCCAAAAGTGCTGGGAATATAACATCGACGTATACCAAATCTTTGTCGACTTCAAGCAGGCATACAACAGTATCGATCGAAGTGTACTGTACAACATTATGCTGAATTTTGGTATACCGGCAAAGTTAGTGCGACTCACAAGGATGACGATGACTAATACCGTCTCGCAGGTCAGAGTGCAGAATCGACTCACTGATCTATTTGAAACTCGTACTGGACTCAAGCAGGGCGACGGGCTGGCGCCGACGCTCTTCAACCTTGCTTTGGAGTATGTAATTCGAGCCATGAATATGGACAGCAGCGGAACGCTACTCATCAAGTCGACTCAATTAGTAGCGTACGCCGACGATATCAACATCATGTCTCGAAGGTTGGGTGATGCAGAAAGCCTTCTGCATAACCTCAATAACGCCGCAAAGGAAGTTGGACTACATATCAACGAAAGCAAAACAAAGGCCATGATGCAATCGAAAACAAGGACGCCAGCAAATTCAAGCATCACAGTGGGGGACCTTAATATCGAGTATGTAGACAACTTCAACTATCTGGGTTGTAACTTATCAAAGGACGCCAACGAAACCGACGAATTTAAGCGACGGATACAACTAGCCAATAAGACATATTTCTCGGTCCTCCCTATAATTAATTCGAAACTTGCGCACAGGAACACGAAGCTCCGCGTGTACAAAACGATCATCCGACCCGTGCTATGTTATGGCTGCGAAACATGGACCCTCACCCAAGCCTCCGAAATTTTGCTAGACCGATTCGAACGAAAGGTCCTTCGGCGAATTTTCGGGGCCGTTCGCGAGCGAGACCAATGGCGCATCCGGTACAACCATGAGTTTTATCAATTGTACGATGAGCTGGAAGTATCGAAAATCGTGAAGCTTCAACGTTTGCAATGGGCGGGGCATGTACAACGGATGGACGCTAATCGCATGCCAAAGAAAGTGATGAACGCACAACGAATTGACGGAGCGAGGTTGCGTGGACGACCGAGAGCTCGCTGGGAGAACTCCGTAGGTGAAGACGCCCACCAGCTGCTGGGCTTCCGAAACTGGAGGACGAGGTCACGTAACCGCGACAATTGGAGGTCAACGATTCAGGCGGCCAAGGCCCGACGTCGGGCTATCGTGCCACATTGATGATGAACATTATCGCGACTTCCAAGATACAGTTACTCAAACTTAATAGAAATTTTAAAATAGATTTTTCATCGAAAATGTAAACAGTAATTTCATAACGGTGCTTTATACGTACAACTCGGCAAAGTTGATAAAAGTTGCTTCAATATTTTGACTTTCAAACGGTATATCACTTTTTATATTTACATTGCAGAATTTTAGGGAAACAGGCATTGAATGGTAAAAAACAAGGCTTCGGTGGGATCGCTAACAATTTTCCCTTTACTCGAAAAAAGACAAACAAAGGCTATCATAATTCGGGATAGAAACTCGCTACATTATTTTTACCAGAACTGTAAGATATTTTAATGACGCTTGTGACAACATAAAGGAAACCCCTCCTGAAATCCTTCGGAACGTTTCATCCATGCGCCGAAGGTGTCGAGTCTGCATACAAAATGGAGGAGGCCGATTCCAGCAGCATTATTCAAATTCATCACACAGACCCATTTAATCATTAGTTACTATTTTTAGTTTATTGGTTGTTTCTCATATTTTAAACTTTTTTTTTAATTTTTATTTAACAAATTTTCCAAATTGCAATAGTAAAATATAAAAAAAAAAATAATTAAATTTCAGTCTGAATAATCCGACAAGAAAATAATTACCTTGTTTTTTTTTACATCCAATATGTGTAATTCCAAAATTCCGCAATGTAAATATAAAAAGTGATATACCGTTGGAAAGCGAACATGTTGAAGCAACTTTTATCAACTTTGTAGAGTTTTACGTATAAAGCACCGTTATGAAATTACTGTTTGAATTTTTGATGAAAAATCTATTTTAAAATTTCTATTAAGTTTGAGTAACTGTATCTTGGAAGTCGCGATAATGTTGGCAACAGAAAAAACTTCAGTTTTTGTGAAATTTTATTTAGTTTCTGAAATCAACACTGTAAAATATTTTACCAGCATCAGAGACTTTTTTTACAACTTGCTTTATGAAATGGAAAAGGAAGTAGAAAATAAAGTATGTCCGCAGTGTTTGTTTGAGGTTTTCCCGAATTAAATTAGGGCGCAAATAAATTAGAGGATTAAATTTGTGTTAATCAAAACTTTTCTACGATTTTTTAACGAGTTTTTAACGGTCCAAGTTATTCTCACATTTTTAGTATCCTTTTCAAACAATTGGCTGACAGGTAGGGCCTCGAAATTTATAAAAGATAGCTGCTACGGTGTCCTACAAGTTTGAAAAATTTCGATTTAAAACACAAAAGCTGTACTTTATCCACATATTCTGGGCATTCCCAACGAGCTCTCGTCTTCACAATTTCCCTTTCTGGAGATTTAATTATATTTATTTAAATCCCTGTTTTGAAATGTTCTGGGCTGAAAAGCGGCGATGCTAGATGTTCCGTGATTCCAAAAAGTTTGAGAACCATTGATCTAACACAATATAAAGCTCTGATACTCTAATCACAATGGGTGAATTCACATTGTAAGACGAAACCGGACGGGTAAACTTGCAAGACAAGAACCATCGTATAATCATTTCACACTATCCGATAAAAACACGGACCGGCGAACAATAATCACACAGCAAGTATGTATAAATGTTGCCATGCACGCTCCAAAGTTAGTGTACAATAAAGTGACAAGTCGACAAGATTAAATTGCAAGTAAAACACGCGCTAATTGTCGTCGCAGAACGCCTGAACTATCGGTAGATGCAATCGTCTTATCGATCGTACGATTCTTACGAAAGAAAAACAATCGTGTCACGATTTTTTTCTTTCGTAAGACGCGTTCTTACAATGTGAAATGGACAATGCTTGTCTGCTGGCCACTACAAAAGCTCTCTTGTCTTGCAAGTTTACCCGTCCGGTTTCGTCTTACAATCTGAAATCAGCCAATAGCAAAAATTTGAACGAAAATTGGACTACATACTGTTGATTCACTCACCGAAGTAAGAAAGCCAAATTATTGATGAAGTGTCAGAATTTTTGCGGAGAATTCAGTATTTTCAGGACGCTTTTTTTTGCATGCAAAAATTGCTCTCTATTTTACAAATAAAACAACAAATGATGAAAAACACTGCTAATTTGAAGTGCATATATAACACTTCAAATTAGTTATTCTAAAATTCTAAATTTGATAACCGTAAAAGTACATATAAGCAATCTTGCAAAATGATCCCCTCCCTCTCAGAAAAGCTATCTACGCCACTGATGTGTATAAGATCAGGTTCGATTATTCACAGCGGGAACCATGGCTCAAAACACTAAGAAGATAGGGAAGTATTCCTTATGGGGATTTGTCCGTTGTCGACTTCGACTAGGTTGCTCCAGCCATCACTAGCACGAGTACTTCTTCTAGTGTACCTACTCCTATTTTAAAACTAAGTCTGTATCTCCAAATAATTTCGGAGGTGTTTGAAACCTCATAGACCTCTACGTAGAATCGCCACTGCTTTAATTCAATAAGTTCTGAAGTAATTTAAGTTGCTAATTTTGTTTGCCGTATTGCCGGATTTGTTTTCACATAATTAAGCGCCACTTTACACTATATTTCTTCACACAATCCTTAATCGCAGTCAAAACAAGTCATAGATATCAAATTTCCGTTAACTAATTGAAAAGCAAAATGACACCTTTCACAAATTCCATTTTTAGCCAAAGAGACCAACTTTTGTCATATTCGTTCTGTCATTTCGCTGCAGGAGAATGATAATAGTGTCTATGTCAAAGACTTTAAAAATACCGGACAGGACTATTTTTGGAACGAATTAAAATCGCAATTGTTTTTAGCGAAAAAAAAACTTCCATTTATGACAAATAGATAACTATTGATAAAATTTATATCTTCAACATTGCATTGTCCATTACTATTGAATTTGATATAAAAATAACCTCTTCCAAATATCACCCATTGATTGCTACGAAATTCGACCAATTAATCCGATAGTCATCGCAAAATAATGTTAATGGATATGTATGACAAATAAACGTTTGTATTAACAAATAGAATTTCCAAATTGAATTGAATATTTTCCACCATCACGATCTTATCTAAATACAACTAGCCACTCTTAATTTCATTTGTCGTTTTTGATTTTTTCGCCCCATCAAACGAATAATCGTCCGTATGTATGTATGCGTGAATGCCCGATAAATCCAAATAAATAGCACAAAAGTATTACCCAAAAAGCCCCGAGCAAAACCCAAAAATAATAAAAAAAAACTTTTTGTACATATTGAAAATTGGCCAGCAGCAGCCGCGCGCTATTTATCAGGAGAAAAAGTTAATATTCAACCGATTTTCGGCAATTTAGATGATAAGAGGCATTGTGTATGGCAAACTAATAAATTTTCATGTTATATTATAACCACTCATAAAACTCTTGTAAAAAAAAATGTGCCGCCTTTGATCATATCTGATCATTGGGAGTGATACGGTAGCTTTAATAATAAATAATAAAAAATCGAATCGAAGTGATTGACACATAGCCAATTTTAACACGAAGCGTTGTCGTTACAATCATGTATTATTGCTGGAATAAATCTTCGAATCTTATCGAGGAAACTTTGAATTATCGAAATTAATGTTTGTGAATTTTGGGGTAGATTTAAGTGAAAACATTATGTTCCTAGCTTGTGGAATTGGTTGTGATATTTTTAGAGGCTTCATTTGAAATCTCTGCACTTAAAGCTACCATCCAACTTCTATGGTTCATCTAATATCAGTCAATTGCCATCTTGAGATATTGGCTATAATTACCCAAGCAACAATTCGTTTGCTTTAAAGAAGCACTCCATACTGTAGCAATCATATAGTACCACGAAATTCATTTATCGTGTGACATCGCTTAAATAAATATTTTGATACGATAAAACATCCTTAAAGTATTTTCCGGAAAGCTTGTATTATCATTATGGAATAAATTTAAAGATGGTGGTATAAAACTGTCTCTAAACGTTAACCTAAAAACATACTCCTTTAAATACTCCACTCTTGTGTTTATTGGATGATACAGCACACACATGCAATGGTCTCTCTAAGTTAACTCACACACATGCATTATATTCTTCTATAGCACAGTCGGTGTCATTTTTATAGTGTGACATTCGTATGGTCATCCAATAAATTGTTCACCGTAGTTTTATAGAAGGATGGACTTTGTGATTTAATGAATTGACACTTATGAAGTGCTCTGGAATACCACGTTTCTTGAATTGAATTCATTGAAATATTGCTTGAAACCAACATATCCTCACTCCTTGTTAGCTTATGAATCAATTAAGATAATCTCAGCGCAGAAAATGTCTGTATTTTATTGAAGAATGTGTGAATTTAATTAGCTTCAACTGATTGACATATAAAGAAGAAGGTGCATAGGAGAAGGGTCGATAAAGAAGTGTCGAGCACTTGTAGTGTTTACGAGCAATGTTATCTATATGTGAGGTTGGCCGAGTGGTAAGGGCGTCGGACTGGCGTACGACAGTCGCTGGTTCGACGCTGGCTGCGGGAATTATTTTTTTTTCTCTTTTGGATTGGATTGGATCAAAAAACGGCGCCAGATGCCATTATTGGACTATTATTCAGTGTTTATACCCTGTAAAGTGCCCATATTGTCGTTAGAAGAGAATATTTTACGAAGTATTATAGGGATGAAATTGTTACTTGGGTAGCTTGTCTTAGATACTTGCCTACGTCTCTATAATAATACCAACTCTTCTTTTTTCCCTTTCAGGCTTTCCACCGCTGCCTGCCTTCTATGCCCACTCATATCCTGCCTATTACATACCGCCCGGAGGCTCAAAACGAAAAGGCGGTCAAATACGCTTCACACCACAACAAACACGAAGTCTGGAGAATCGGTTTGCCAGCGCCAAATATCTGTCGCCCGAAGATCGAAGGCACTTGGCGATACAATTGAAGCTCAGTGATCGACAAGTGAAAACATGGTTTCAAAATCGTCGTGCCAAATATAGACGATCTAATAACGGTATTTCTGGATCATCTCTACAGCAGGAGTCGTCTAGTGAATCATCGAGTACACTCAGTGGCGTGCGAAAAGAAGGTCGTGATGTAGCTCGTCCGTATTCACCTAGAGACTGTCAAACTTCCGAAGACGATGATGAAGACGACGATGATGATTTTGATGATGAGGATAAATTTCATAATAGACATGTGGAAAAGGCGATATCGTCAACATCTAGCTGAAAGTTGAAGACTGCATGATGGTTTCTTGTTAAGTTATTTATTTTATATTTGTAAATAATAAAAATTCTATTTAGTACTGGTATTCTTCTTTTTGAATTTAAATTAAAATCTGAAGGACGGAAATCGTGAACACGGCGCGTTTCTCAGGGTTCTCCGTTATCAATCACATTTTTTTTTCATGAATACTTAATTCTTTCGGTTGCTACTACCAGAACCGCGATATTATCCACAATCCCTATCTTCTTAGGCATGAAAATTTTCAGGATGCTCTTATATAATAATCTAGAGCAACAGCTTTGTAGGTGCAAAGGATCCCAAGATACAGCACTTTAAACATTGTTTTTTGTAAAAAAGTTATAAATTGTAATTTTAGTCATCTTCCGAACTACATATCCGCTTAAATGCGCATTCTACGGAGAAAGTCATGTGAGACGATGTTATAAACCAGTTACTTAGCTGTATATATGTCGGAACGAATGGAATCGGACCATGGGGTCATAGGGCTGCCCTTAAAAATTAGAAGAAGTATTAAAAGAAGCCAATCTAGGCTTCGAGGTAGATCATTTATAAAAAAAAGTAAAGAGCAGGGGCCCTAAAATGGATCCTTGAGGGATACCGGATGTTGGAATGAAGGGGGCGGATGTGCAGCTATGAAAATTAACTTGTCCGGTGTGCCTGTATTTTAAGCAAAGATTTTTTTCTTGGAACAAGAAACACCTTAACATCTTAAATCGGGAAAAATTATTCCTTGGCTATTTTTCGTTGTATTTTTTTCTTGTTTTTAGCAAGTGATTTTTTCAGTGTATGTGTGTGAATGAATCCAACTGTATTGACAGTTGGGCCACAATGAAGTGGCATTGACCTGTGCATGGGTCGCGAATAATGCCACCGCCTTCCCCGGCGTGTCGTAGAAGGCGACTAAAAAGGGACCTAATCCAAGGTGGATCAGCATGCGCCGAGGGATGCATGGTCAAGAGGGTGCTTGGCCGCTAGTATGCGAAGGTCGCAGGCAACCATGACATCTGAAGCCTGAGGCACGTTTTAACATCAACAAGACCTCCCATAGGTTAGTGTGTGTGTGTATGGGTTGCCGCGTCTGGAGATAACCCGCGGACGTAAAAGGAAAGTCCATAAATTTACTTATTTCCACACACAAAAACACAACCTTTCTCCAAAAGGTGTAAAAGAATGGAAGGCCTTATGGAAATTGACGCAGATACAAGTACTACCCCGCTGGGCACTACTTCTGCTATGCGGTTGAGTGATCCCGGGGCGAACCTAGTTCGCGCCAGAGCTCGACGGTTTCTGGGAGCGAGCAATATAAGGCAGTCCAATTATATTGTGGAGAAGCTGAGGGTTGCAAGCTGGAATGTCGGTTCCATGACGTCAAAGAGCGAGGAGATTGAGGATATCATGAAGCGGAGAGTGATAGACATTATGTGCGTGCAAGAGACAAAGTGGCGAAATACCCATATCGACAGAGCCCGGTTTCTTACGAATTCCATGAAGTACAAATTGTACTACTATGGAATTACAACCCAAAGAAACGGAGTTGGCATTATTCTGGCGTCGTCTTTACTTGGCAGTATAATAAGTGTCGCGAAGAGAAGTGACGCTTGATCAGCATCAAATTGGTTATCTGCGGAAGGGTGTGGAACGTAATAAGTGCCTACGCTCCCCAAGTGGGACTGCCACCAGAAGAAAAAGAGGCATTTTGGAACGACGTTGACACCCTAATTCAGACCATTCCAGATACCGAATTGGTGTTCTTGGGAGGAGATTTAAATTGCCATGTGGGTGAATCAAATTATGACTACGAGGATTGCCATGGTGGAAAGGGTAGCCCTTCAACGGTCAGAAATGACGAAGGTGAAGCTATTCTGACCATGTTCAGATCGCATGGTTTGGTCATCCTAAATACATGGTTTGTGAAAAACGAGAGACACCTAATCACCTACAGTAGTGGACACGGAGATAGGAAACTGTAACGCAGGACGCCGAAGTGCTATAGGGGAACGAAGCTCTTTAGGCCGTACAGGCAACTCAAAAATCAAAAGATAGAGAGAACTTCTCTGTGAGCTAAGCAGCGGCACATGCTTGCTGTAGCTCAGTGTCGGAGAATTTGGGCGGGGTTTTTGCCGCTCACAGCCCCTGTCCTGCACATATTAAAGGGATATCATGTGCCTAGGGATATAACAAACAAAACGAAAGGAGGGCTGAAATAGTAATAAAGAATTACGGCGTCGGCGAGCTCAAGCGCCTCTAATGCTCCTGGGCCCCGCTGGTGTCGAGCCCTGACCGTTTCTACCCGCGAACAAAAAAAAAAGAACCCGACCGTGAGCCCCCATGGCCAAACAATTTATACTAAAATTTGGGGCTCCCTTACTGAAATACCCTATACCCTGGAAACGGGCCGGGGATCTACATATTATTTCATTAACCGGACATCCCAACAAGACGGCACAATCGGGTACTTATCCTGTAGTCCATTTCCGCCTCAGGAACTCGTCGCGCAAATGTGGGCCGTGGCACATAACCTCACTTCAATATATTTCTTCGCACTGCACTTTCACATGGGGGGGCCACTATAATAATTTCTTTTTTTTTACACACACGGCACAGGGACTTTTTTTTTAATGGGACACAGACAAGGCACTTTCAAAAAGAAAACTCAATGACTTCATAAATTATATAAATTAACAAAAAATAATTGCGAACAAAACACGCGCGATGTGTCCGCCTTCACGATGGGTACCCGACTCCTCGATCTTGGGTAGTGTCGTCACTCGCCACGACACTCGCAACCACACCACGACACGGCGAATCTCAACCGGCCACTTGCAACGGCTTCTCTTCGCTATAAAGATGATTAAAACAAGTTTTGCAGATAATTGCATGCACTTGTCTTAATCATCAATTCACCGAAGTTCTCTTTTGTTGGTGTGCCGACGAGCCTCTTGGGCTTGTTGACACAACAACAAGAGAAATTCGAAACAGTCGCAAGTGGATCATTACAAAACACGAAACGCAG
This sequence comes from Microchrysa polita, assembly GCA_949715475.1. NCBI lineage: Eukaryota > Metazoa > Arthropoda > Insecta > Diptera > Stratiomyidae > Microchrysa > Microchrysa polita. Next base: position 63,048,688 of record OX454421.1, on the reverse strand, counting down.
ATCGATTACCACCTCTGTTTCGATTTTATGAGGTGGGTAAGAGACTGCAAGGTGATCTTGGGTGAATCTGTCGTCAGCCAACATCGTTTGCTGTATTAGTTATTGTTCGCTGGTTATCCATGAATTAAGACAATAAGAATTTTTCTTTTCTGCAATCCAGCCAGTTTATTATACATTTACATCCGACGTTTCGGTCTTAGACCATTATCAAGGATCAAATAAAAGGTTTTTTTAATCAAAACTACTATGTTCTTACTTATTGTTCTAAGCTACGCAATGACATTGCGCAAAACGTTTCGAAAGGTCCACTCCACACGAAGAAAGAAGCAGTGCAAGCCAAATCGAACGCATTTAAGGCATGGACGAAATGTGAGTCAAGCAGTGAAGCCGAACGGGTTCAACTTCGCGAAAATAATATGCAATGCCGAAAGAAAGTACAGCGCTTGGTAGCTCAAGCAAAGGCGAAGGCAGCTGAGAAATTCTACCAAGAATTAGAAACTCAGACTGCGACCGAAGGACCGTCTTTGCGCGAGAGACCTAAGCACGACGCCAGGATATTTAGGGTCGCAGCCCAAAGGAGAAGGAACGCTCGGGAAATACAGGCGCCAAAGTACGTGGAGGACTCGCAAGGAATGTTGCTGATTGACGATACGGCAATTTGTAGCAGGATGCGAGAGTATTTTGACGAACTTCTAAATGAAAACTTTCCTCGAGCAGCTTTTCAAGATGTTGAGCCAAATACCACAAATATTGAAGATATCTCAGAGGAAGAGGTGATGGAGGCAATGCATCAGATGAAACGCGGAAAGGCAGTCGGCCCGGACAAAATCCCCGCGGAATTTTGGTTGAAAATGGAAAATGTCAAAGGTGGGCAACCGATGCCTGATGCTTTCAGGGAAAGTTTTCTTCTTCCTTTCTTTAAGAACAAGGGAGACTCACGCAAACTCAACAACTATAGGGCTATAAAGTTAACACCTCATACACTAAAGATCTACGAGCGAGTTGTCTGCAACCGATTGAGAAAGATTGTACGGTTGAATGACAATCAATGCGGCTTTGTTGAAGGTCGATCTACAGTCGATGCGATTCAGTGCATTCGTATTGCGATGGAAAAGTATAGAGCAGTACGAAAGGACTTGTACTTTGTGTTCATCGATTTGGAGAAGGCATTCGATAGAGTACCTCGTGATCTGATATGGTTGGCCTTGAGAGCACTTAATGTCCCCGAGGCATACGTCAGGATGATACGAGACATGTATGATGGAGCTACGACTAAGGTTAGATGCACAGCCTGTGAATCAGAAGAATTTCCGGTGAATGTCGGAGTACACCAGGGCGGTGTATTGAGTCCGTTGCTCTTCAACATCATCATGTGCTACTTATTAACACGTGTCTCCGACGGCCTAGAAATATCTCTTCTTTTTGCTGATGATATAGTCCTCAGTAGCCCAAACATCGTTGCCTTGCAAGCTGCGCTGGTGTGACATTCTGGAGGAGCATGGACTGAGGGTAAGTATGTATAACAAAGACTGAGTTCTTATGCTGCCAATTCTCAGATCCAAATGCACCGATACCAGAAATGTACGTCAAAGGAGAGCAGCTTAAGTCTTGTACCAACTTCAAGTATCTTGGCTCGATGGTGAACAGCGGAGCTACATGCGATGATGACATCAAACATCGCACAAAGGTTGGTTGGATGAGGTGGCGAGAAAACTCTGAAGTTTTCTGAGATAAGAAAATGCCACTGAAGCTAAAGGGCAAGTTGTACGAAACGGTTGTACGTCCCGCACTCATGTATGGATCAGAATGCTGGACCATGTATGAAGGTTACGCGAAAGAAATGACAGCGACTGAAATGAAAATGTTACGCATGTCAGTTGGTGTAACCAAAAGGGACCACATCAAGAGTAGCTACATCCGAGGCAGCTTGTCCATAATCCAAACAATCACCGAAAAGCTCGAAGACCGACGAATGGATTGGTATTGCCATGTTCAAAGGCGTCCGCCTGAGAACCCCGCAAAGAGAGCGATATCAATGGAAGTTCCACTTCATGGACCCAAGGCCAGAGGCAGACCGAAGAACACCTGGATGTGTCAAATGAAAAAGCAACAACAACGCATTGGTCTCGGCGATGACACGATCCAAGATAGAGCTGCCTGTAGAAATATGCTGAGAAATTATCGCCAAAACGGGCGACGTGCCTACACCGCAGGTCGAGCAACGCGGCACCATGGAGCGGTATAAAGAACGAGGCAAGGAAGAAGAAAGAAGAAGTGGCATTGACATATTATAAATATGAGCAATTCTGCCACTTCCGCCAGTTGGCGGCCATGAAAAAATGGGGATTGGTGACGGTGGTCGGGATGATAAGGAAAGCCTCACCCTTCTCTCGTCGACACCAGCTTTTCTTTTTTTTCCCCACTTTTAATTTCTTTGTTAGAATTCGCTCTCCCTAGGCATGCGGTTTCCCTATTTTGATGAAGAGGACAAGGGGCAACGGGCAGCGCAAACCCTTCCCAACCTTACCGCTCTGAGCTACAGCAAGCACTTGCCGCTGCTCGCTCGTTGAGGAGCCCTTCCGTTGGCCTAACCAGCACGGTTATAGAGGCATCAGCTTGGCCCCCTGGGACATCTCCAGATGTCTGGCGTCCTCCATTACAAGTGCAATAGGAATGTCTAAAGAAAGCTGTGAGTTTGGACAGAACTCTGTCGAAGTATATTGTGTCAAATGCCTTCCAGAAATCTGTGTAAGCTACGTGAACATCTTGGTGGCGATCAAACATTTTCGCAACAAATTGTGTGATCTCGAGTAAGTTCGTCGTAGTCGAGCGGTGTTTTTGGAAACCATGTTGACAGGAAACATGTTGCCCAAAAATTTATTATCAAAAAGTCATTAACAATTTTTTCAGTGACTTTAACACAAGACGGAAGCAATGGATTATGTCTATAATTTGTGGCAGAAGAAAGATCATCGGTGCTTTTAGTGATAGGTAGAATCAAAGCTTTTTTCCAGACAGATGGGAAGATGCCCGCCTGCAGGCTTTTGTTAAATAAAATTGAGAGCGGTAACGAAAAGATTTGGCAGGGCTTTTTAAGAAATATATTCGGTAGGCCGTCGGCTCCCGCTTCGCCTTCGGGTTTTAGTTTACTGAGGAGTATGTTAACCCGGTCAGGGGAAATAGGAGGAAATGAAAAATGTGAAGGATCATTGGGAAATAAGAAGAGTTCGGAAGCGGAAGGTGAGTATACGGAGAAGAAGTAAGTAGCAAACAGCTCGCATATCGGTTGAGGGTCTATGTCAGTTGCGTTAAGGTGGGAAATCTTGGAGGACCGAGATTCGGACGAGCAAAGGTTCCGCACATATGACCAAAACCGTTTACTTTCGTTGCGTTGGATGGACTCAATACTAAACACGTATGGAGTCCTAGCTTCTGCGATAAGCTTTTTGTCTTCTGTGCGCGGAATTTTCGAAACAGAATAAGGTCCCCTGAGTTTCGAAAGCGCTTATAGCGTAAGCGACAACGGTTCATTTTACGAAGAACATTGAAGATTTCGGACGTAAACCTTTGCGGGACCAAGGAATGGAGAAGGGAACAAACACAGAGATGAGATCGGATAAAATATTGTAGAAAGTTATCACAGCTGAGTAAGATTCCAGATGCTTCAGTAAATATGACCAGTTAATTACAGAAAGCCTAGAGTTAAGAGTACTATAGTCCGCTTCGTAAAAGTTTCCATGTCGAATCATCGTGCTGTTTCAAACAATGTAATGCAGGGGTGTCAAACTCAAAACCTGGCGCGGGCCAAATAAGACTCTCCTCAGGCTTAGGTGGGCCGCAGGAGGAAAATTTCAAAACTTTTACTTTAAGTTGATTACAGAATATTATTTTTAAAATGTGGCAGAGAGTCTGGATCACTATAACGGCTTCAGGATTATCCATGAGAATTTTCTTCATTCGAAAATGTACTTCAAGAACATTAAAAAATAAAGACAAAAACGGAACCGTGAAAATATGATTAATCTTCAAGTAACCACTTTTTGTTAATTACATGATTTGCGCCAAATTCTAGCAACGACGCCAAAAACATTGGGAGGCAAAATAGCCAGAATAAATTAATTTCAGCAAAAAGGTGATTTTAAACAAGCTCATGCACAATACAGCTTGATAATAGGTCAAAAATGGCTGTAATTATTATGTTGGAATTTCACTCCAGGTGATTTAGTCACCATAATTCCAAGATTTACGTAGTTTTTTAAGCTTTGCGCTTTTTCCAAATAAATCTCGAGCCCGAATGGAATGGGACAGAACAGTTTCATGAAGAGACTTAGTACTGTCCTGTACAAAAAAAGAGCTGTCTTATAAAATCAAATAAACATCCTCAAATTGTTGGTAGTATTTGGAAATCCTAAAATAATCTTGCATAAGCCACTGACGAGTTTTAGTAATTTTTGAAGACTTGAGTTCAATGGCTGAATTTGTTCACCTTACCAATTTCACAATTTTTGTGTTGATACACATTGTGCTGCTTCGGCATGCCCGCGGGCCGCACAGAGCTGCGAGGTGGGCCGCATGCGGCCCGCGGGCCGCGAGTTTGACACGTCTGATGTAATGAGTATTACCGTCGAGGTGTTTTGTGGCGCATAGTCTAACGATAATTTCCTTTTTACATCATTTTATTCTAGCTTCGTTATTTCTAACAGTTTTAATGCCTTAAGTGCAGAAAACTTGGGTTAATTTTGGATCGATTTTGATATAATTTGAATAAATTTTATCAAATTGCAGATCTTTAGGGGCAGTTTAAATTGAATTGAATTGAAATCGAGCTAAAATGAACCCTATTTTTCTGCACTTAAGGCATTAAAACTGTTAGAAATAACGAAGCTAGAATAAACTGATGTAAGAAAGAAATGATTGTTAGACTATGCGCCAATTTTTAAAAGAATCGTACGAGCACCTCACCTTGGCAGAAGTTGGAGAAAATTGTGATGGAAAAACATATTGTTTTTGCGTTAAATCACAAATTTGGCTTAAAGTTCTGTAAAAACCAAACCTCTTATCCGATTTAAGTGCCGTTAGTTTTATTTTTTATATAGTAGTCTGGCTGGTCTAGCAGTTAGTGCGCGCACCTTCGGTGCACAGGGTCATGAGTTCGAATATCACCGTGGATCATGGTGTTTTTCGAACTCACGAGCTTGTGACGGACTATGATCTCACTCAGATGTTAAACGAGCGTGCTAAGCGTGATGCTGATCTCATTACCTCAACAAAAAAAGCAGATAAGATCTTGGAAATAGGATGTCACTAACACATCCTGCGGCCTTAGTCCAATGCTGGATTGTCTCGCCTCTTATTTTTTTTTAGTTAAATTTGAGGGCTGTTATAATCGTCTTATTTTGCTATTCTAGCTAGTCTAGCTTATAAGATATTGAAGTTTTAGTCGTACAAGAAAATGATTTTTTCAAAAATCTTCAACTGTGGCAGGTAAAGGGTTAAGCTAAGGGGGTATGTACTGTACAACTTTTTTGCAGGAAATCACATGAGGAATCACAATGCGGTGCGTTTATGCGGCAGTTTCCGGACACCCTGTATACATAAATATGTACGTCTCGGATGTTGAATGTAATAGTGTTATAGATTTGTAGATATAAAATGAATGGATAACCGTATGATGTAGGTAATGTAATAATGGATTGGTCTACTAAATAGCCTTTGTGGCAATTTACAGTGCTGTCCAACCCAGCTCATAGCGTAGGCGTACCAGCAAAAAAGGGCGGTATTCGGATTTGACAGTTGTTGTTGTATAAATCTATGACTGGGTCAAAGAAATAACATTTGTGGAAATATGCAGTGCCGCACAACCCGGTTTGCAGCGTACGATTACGTATAGGAAAGCGTATATATTTGCAATGAATTATTGAAGGTAGCGGTAGATAGGTCAGTTCTGGGGACATATATGGTGACGAGAAAACCGGGGAACCATTTTGGGGCGGGAAACCCCGATTTTTTTTTCTTGTTTTTGACCTCAAATTCGGAATCAGCGAGCCAAATTTACCTAGTGCTCCTGCCACGCCGATTGGACGAGTATTTCCCCGAGAAAACAGGGGTGCCATTATGGGGCGGCAACCCTAAAATTGTTTCCTTGTTTTTGGTCTCAAATTCGGAATCAGCGCCCAAAATGTACCTAGTGTTTCTGCCACACCGATTGGACTAGTATTTCCCCGAGAAAACAGGGGTACCATTTTGGGGCGGGCAACCCCAAAAATTGTTTCTTATTTTTTACCTCAAATTCGAAATTGGTCCATAATTCTTTCCCACGCCGATTGGACGAATATTTCCCGAGTAAACAAGAGTACCATTCTGGGCGGCAACCCCAAACATTTTTTTCTGTTTATTTTAAATTTGGAATCGCTGCATCAAATTTACCATAGTGTTTCTGCCACGCCGATCGGACGCGTATTTCCCCAAGAAAACGGGGATGCCATTTTCGGGCCGGCAGCCGCAATAGGGTGCGCGTACGCTACAAACTGGGTTTCATTGCACTGCATGTTTTCATAAATTACTTACATACTTCACCCATTCATATATATGTGAACAACAATTAACACCAAATCAAAATGCCGCTCGAATATTGTTTTGAAATGCGTAAGCTAACACTGAAAATTTCCAGAAAGGTTAGCTACCTCATTCAGTCATTCATTATTAATTATCTACAACACTATATAGACATACTGACAAGTATGTACATGTATGTATATAGAAAATACCAATGGTACAACACGCTCTTTGTCTGACTTGGTTGAGTCGCACTCTACGATGCTAGTAATCTAGAGGTCCGGAGATCGAATCTCGGCGTGGTCCAAAATTTCCGTACATGTGCGGATAGGAAATATATAGGTAGTGCTTGCAACATTATATACACTCCGAAATGATGTGCAATGTAACGTTGACTCAAAATTGCCTATAAACGGCTGGAGTTAACACGTTTGTTTGTATATTAAAAATATCAATGGTAGAACACTCGAAGCGCCATGTCACGAAGTCGATATGAAATCATACCTACATACATCAGCAGCAAATCGCACGATATAGCGCCGGTATAAAATCCCATTTGAAAATCAGGTTTTCTTGTCGTGTAAAAAAAGCATCGTCTCGCAACAAATCTCATCGCATCGCGTCGCATCGCATCGCCCGGCCCGGAAAAGCTCAGCGTCGCACTGTATGTGTACGCGGCCTTATGAAGATGCAGATTGCTGAGTTTCCGCTGTCCTTCTCGATCATTAAATACTGAGGACTTACCTGTGTTAGCTCCTTTTATTAGTACGTTTACTCGCCAGGGTGCCTGAATAAGTGCCAAACACAGACTCTCGTGAAGAATGGTCCTCCCCATCGTTTCATATAAGCATTGGGTCGTGCATCGTCGTCTTCCGCTGAGCAATCGATGTCCGCATTTGCTTATGTACGAGTAGTGATGGCGCTTGAAATACATAAGACATGCTCGTCATTTACGGAGTTGCCTCTTCGGAACTTCCGGAGTTTTATGTCTTATCTCCCTGTCCGTCGCAATGCTTGAAACTTCAACCATTTGCCTCTTATACCTTAATTTTTTTTTAAATTAATCTAAGATAAAGAAAGAAACAACTAGCACCAATCAAAAATTAATGAACAAACTATAGGTAATCAAAAATTAAATCCAACTCCAATATACAAATCAATTTTGCCACATTACTGCAACTTTTCATAATAAAATAAGCAGCGTGTGGCGCGACCACTTGAAACTGTTTGTTGACATGCAAACCGTTTACAGCATTTTTCATACATATTTATCGTGAGTGTGTGTGGTGTGTACGAAAAATATTTTGCATTTGAACGAATCCTGTAGTGTACAATCTGTACATGTACTTTGTAAAAACACAATTTATCAGGATAAATGCCACTGCCAACAATTTCCAGCCAATTAGGAGCACGTAAGCCATTCCACAGTGCTTTATGTGTGTGATACTATGCGATTCACTTTCGTATATAAACGCCACTTCAAAGGGTATCTTCCACCAGCAAGTCCTTGCTGTCCTTTCTTTATATTGTACGTTCAGTTTCGATAATGATGATTGTTGCCGGTGAAACAAGTGTGGATTTTGTACGTTTTTTGGTCTCGTTGATAGGTAAATATTGGGAGGAAAAAACCGCACTGCTGTGTTATTTTTATAAAGGATGTGTGTGATATTTATTTTTAGTTCAGGAAAATTTCGCCAATCTTCACACGGTTCTGATTATTTTCGATTCAGCGAATAAAAGTCCGTTGCAATTAAGCTATTTGGATGGCGTGACGGAAGGGATGGAACGGCTGATGGAAAATGAGGCGATTGTTACCAGTTGGTTGGATTTAGCTCGACTAAATGGGGATGACTTTTATGAGAAGATGCTTGCTAATGTTGAAATAGGGAGTCAGGTAATCGACACGGGAGATGCAATAACCTTTTAGTTTATAAATTTTCGGAGACAAAAAGGAAAATTTCGCATGGTCTTAGAAAGAAGACACTTATGTATACTGCCTCAAAGCCAAAATAATCATTTTACAAAATATTTGTTCATTTCAGGGCTACATTTCCATTTTATCCAACACATCACTATTCATTGCTGCCAAATACTATTCGACTCAAGAATCACTACTGCGACAAAGAGACAAACGGATATTGATGCTCACTGATAATGAGTCACCTGCTGCTGTGCTAAGCAGTCGATATTTGTACAGTAAGGCTTTTCAAACACGATCCCCCGATACCCAAGTCTCCTAGATCCGAAGGGCAAACGACTTGTTTCGCTTTTGAGTCGCGGAGACTAAAATATGGGTGAAAGGAATACCTGCCAATTAAAACAGAGAAACTTGTATTCTTAATATCCACCTATTTACCTCATTTATTGTAATTTTCCCACAAGTGTATCCCACGCATCTTCTTCTACGCTCCATAATTGGAAGTCATATTGAATTGTGGACGCAACAATTCACAGGAAAATCGGAAAGCAACAAAGCTCAACTATTCGGAAATGTGTCGTGGAACAATCACCTCTACCCAACGGAAAAGTTAATTTTTCCTGATAAAATTGGAAATCTCAAAGGACGAAATCTGAACGTATCTTCGATCACTTATTTGCCGTACACCTTCATCAAAGCCGTGGTAATTCTATTAACTACACACATAAGAGTGTATCCTCCCTTGTACGAGTACTATACAAGGGATGATAGCCGTTAGCGTACGTGCATCATGTCTTGTGTTCTTTGCGCTTAGAGGGTTCCATGTTTTATTTGCCCGTTCTATATGTGTCTGCGACCTTTGGCGACTAATAGGATAAATTCCTTTGCTGAAACTTGAATCTAATGGTTTGTATAGCGCTTGTCAGATTTCGTAAGGATTGTGATGTGATTGTGATTAATGATGGTGAATATCGCAAGAGAAACGGGCTCAATCAATTCCACAAATGATGCAGCTATAGTGCAAAACGACACTGACGGCAGAAATGTTTAGTTTCACTGATTTTTCTTTCTTGGGCAGATGAAACACGCTACAATTTCATGGTACCGAGACATTAGAAATTACAATCAAATTGACCTTTTGCTCTATTTCACAGAATGATGGCGAAGGTATGGTGGATGAAATAGGATCTAATCGTAAAAATATATTTTACGAAGGTACTGAAGCGAATCTGATCATCGAATTTTGTCGCATTAGAAACTGTACTATAAAAGCAGACGTACGTAAGTATTTATTTTTGGCATATTATGCCAATTAAGATCTCTTATGAAATTAGGAAAAGATTGTTTAAACACAGCGAGCTAAACGATACATTCTACAATAGTCCTTTAATTTAGAATATCATCCTCTCTGTCTCTCTCTCCCTCAGGTGCATTTTAGGGAAATATTCTTAACCAAATCGAGTTGACATTTGCCAAAAATTAAGTTGCTGCGACTTGGAACACGCCAGATTCGCCTACTGGAACTTTTCAAGTCAACACGTCCATAACTCCTCCACAGTGAAATGGGAGGGGGTAAATTTTTGCTGGGCGTCATTTAAGATTACCATTATACTCTCCACCAAAAACTATTTGCAACGACATACTAAAACTCTATTATCGTGTATAAAACCGTGAAAATGACATAACAAAATCGTCGATAAAAGTATCAGGGTCTGTGCGGTAAAAAATGCTTACATATTAGTAATCTTGAGACTTTCTGAAATAACGTAGTATAAAAAGACCCTTGGAGACACGTGGAGCTAGTTGTTAAAGCT